>JAUMJL010000866.1:0-680303 GCA_033558185.1 Dromococcyx pavoninus
CCCCCCCGCGGCCCCGCGCTCGGCGGCCGCCGCCGGAAGGGACTGCGCATGCGCGGGGCCCATTGGCGCGACGCGGGGGGGCGGGCGGCGCGGAGGGTGCGCTGCGCACGCGTGTCACGTGGGCGGGCGGTGCGGGAGGAGCGCGTGCGCAGCGCGGCGAAGGGGCGCGGGAGGGCCGGGCGGTGTACGTGCGCACGGGCGGTCAGAGGGTCCTTTCCTCCTTTCACCCCCCCCCCCCCCTTCCCTTTCCCTTTTTCCCCGGGTCCTCGCTCATCCCCCGATCGGCTGCCTGAGGCGGGGCTTGCGCGGTTGGGGGCGGCTGGGAAGGGTGAGAGGCAGGGGTGTCGTTGCCCCCCTGGTGTGAGGCCCGTGGGGCGCTGAGGCACTGTAACGCCGCAGCTTGTGTGCCTTCAGGGCTTGCACCGCCCTGTTTTGGTGGCAAGCGCAACCAGCTGTGGTGGTGGTAAAACAGTGCTTTTTGTCTGTTGTCTGATTGTATCCTTGAAGGATTTGGGAGGGAATTCTAGGATGAATCATGGAATGGTTTGGTTTGGAAGGGACCTTTAAAGCCCATCCAGTTACAGTCCCACTGCCATGGGTAGGGACACCTCCCACTGGATCAGGGTGCTCAAAGCCCCGTCCAACCTGGACTTGAACACTGCCAGTTCCAGTGTTTCACCACCCTCATCATGAAGAATTTCTTCATAATGTTTAATGTTAATCTTCCCCCTTCCAATTTAAAATGATTTCACCCATCTATCACTACTCATCCTTGTAAAGTGTCCCTTCTCAGCTCTTCTGTAGCCCCTTCAGGTACTGGAAGGCCACTATAAGGTCTCCCAGAAGCCTTCTCCAGACTGAACAAAGTGAACACTCTCAGCCTGTCCTCATAGCAGAGGTGCACCAGCCCTCTGATCGTTGTGGCCTCCACTGAACCTGTTTAACAATTCCATATGTCCTTATCTTGGGGATTCCAGAACTGGATACAGTACTCCATGTGGGGTCTTGAGAGTGGAGTAGAGGGAGAGAATCACTTCCCTTGACTGGGGGAAGAACAACTCTTGCAGTGTGGCCTGTGGTGTTCTGAGGGGATGGTGGTGCCGTTGGATTTTTTTTCCTCTGGAAGTGCCTGCAACGCACATAGGCTTTCCCCGCTCTGGGAATAGCAAGCATTCCCCCAGCGTTCCACTAACTGAGGGCTTATAGTGTAGGTAAGAGCATATGTCACTAATCAAAAGTAGTTCTGTGTCATCTGAACTAGAGTCGTGAAGCAGCCCACATCTTCAGAGTAAAAATGCATTTTAGTATTCCTGTCCTCTTTTCTACGTCTTAACCTTGTGTGTTCACTTAGTGTAAAACATGCAGCTAGTCCAGTTCTCGTTTGCATGAGCAGAGTGGGATGGGATGACTGCAGATTTGTGGTCATAGGTTATCATGTTATTAAGTCACAGAAGGCTAATAAAGGGCTGATTTTTATAGGTGGAAGCGTAATACAATGTTACACACGCTGTACTTAGTGGAGAGGGAAGCAGTTGTGCTGTGAGTCATGAGTATTTAAAAGCAGGTTTATGAGCTGCTACGTACATCACTCTTACCCAACCCTAAGCCTGAACCACTGTGCTTGCAGTTGTGTAGTTGTAAATGGTTTGGCCCCTGCAGAAAAGAGGCAGTAACTGACAAATTCACATTCTAAACCATTTTGCTTGGTGTATGTGGAATCTCCACATACAGTGTGTCTGTTGAGGGTGGGTGGGTTGGTAGGTTTCTTTCCATTTGGGGTGTGCAAAAAATCGTGAGCTTTTGGCATTTGTGGAAAATGAATTGAGTGATTACTGGTACAGTCCAGGTTTCTAAAGACGTCGTCATAGTGTCTCTATGGCAGCCTTGGCTTATTTAGGTATAGAGTAGTTTCCTTGTTATAGTTGCAGTTTTGTCTCTGACTTACATTGGTGCATTGTCTTGTTATTTTGTACCATTGGAGATTCGTGGAGGGAAAGAAAAATATCAATAGATTGAGGAGTGTGCTGGTGTTACTGCATCTGTTAGGCTGGAGACTGAAACAGTAATAGGCTTATAGGCTTTTGTGAGGTGACTTTTTTCCAAATGGATGCCTATTTCGTGCTGAGGTTGAAAAACCAAACAAACAAACCAACCTATCATAAAATGCTCATTCCCTTTTATCACCGTGTGTTAATTCCCAACAGCTTTATAATAGTCTGTACCATAAAAATTTTTATACCTAGTTACTTTGTGGTGGCTTGTACCGTGAGTGATTTTTTTTTTTTAATTATTAGTTATAATTTCACATCCAAGGCTGGTTTCTGTTACTGTTTGAAATGAGAGTTAAGAGTTTATTTCCTGTTTATCAAAATAATTAGTATTAGTGTAGTATTCTGTAAAGGCTTACCTTTTAAGTTGACTGGGCTCAGCAATCTTTGTATTTAGAGACTTTGACACTAAGAAGATTGTAATGTTATGCTCTGTAGGCAGACTTCAGACCACAGAATTTTTTTTTTTGTTCTTTCTTATGCTGCTTTTTTTTTTTGGGGTCTCCAGATCTTTCAAGGAGTCATTGTAGAACAGCTGAGTAACAAATATAATGATACATTTTTAATCAGGGGATCATTGGTACAGGATTATTCCCATTTTCTTATTGCTGCTCTTTCTTTTGTGGTACTCCTTGACACCAAATTGTTTTCACTAGTTTCTAAAAATACAGCTCTGGCCTTTACTGGGTCTCCCTTGAGAGATTCTTAATTTTGGATGTTGAACAGGTAACCAGAGCGGAAGGACTAGGCATTTGCAACAAACCCTGTGGGATGATTGTTACAGTTTTCATAGCTAACACTTCAGAAAAAAACCCAACCCCAAACCAACCCCAGTGTAATCCTTGATGACTCTAGCATTAATCTGTATGAATCTAGTCTCAGAGGTAGTAATGTTATACTTTTATAGATGTTTGAATGCTCACTGTAATTGATGTACATTAATTGCTGGGTCTGACAGGTGTGGAAGGTGAGCAAACCTTGTTACCTATGAAGATGTGATGTGTAGCTTCCTGAATTAACATGATAGCTTTGGGCTTTGTGGCTTTCTAGGGAAGCTTCCAAGCATTCAGCAGTTGGTTATTCGACACAGGCTACTGGTTTAGAGGTTATAAATAAGCTCTTAAGAACTGCTGATAGCAAACTGATTTCTGTGTGGACTTTACAGATGACGTACTCACAGTGGGGTTTTAACCTGCAAGAGAAGGAACGTTGCCCAATGTCCAACACACTTGTGCACAATCAGTAAGCCAGTTATTGTTTTGTCTTATGATACTGAGATTGAGTACTTGAAGATTGCTGTTAGTAGCAGAAACAGCAGTAATGATTTTGTCATCTTTTGTGCCTCGTTAGAAATGATTATGTAGGCAGTTAAAAAGCAAAAAGTCCTTATGATTTCCTTTCTCTTGTTGTGTGCAGTGTAAGATCTTCATATGAGGTCATATTTCCAGCCCAGTGATGACCGTAGCAGGTCATCACAAAACCCACCCCACAGCTCCCTGGGGTGAATGGAGGTGTCCAGCATCAGGGCTGTGTGCTGAGGTGCTCTGTCGCTTCTGCTCTATCTGGAGCTTAAAGTCCACTTGCTAATAACCATGTTATACCAAGCAATTGTAGTGTAGTTCAAAGTATTATGGAGTGTAACAGAATGGTGTGTTGTACTGGACCTGTGGGTCCTCTGGTTTGTTTAGTTTGTTTTGATTTCAATATATTGAGTAGAATTTGATCCAAGTTTTCCGTAGCAAATGTAGCAGAGCCCTGCTGAACATTATATGTGTGCTCGGGTTCATTTGGCAACTCACCTCTCAGTTTCTGTTGCCTCTAGTAAAAGGCAGCTTTGGGTTTTTTTTTTTTTTAAATGAATTAATTGACAGAGCAGAGTGATTAAGATGGATTTACAGAGCAGGACAGCTAATGATATTTTAAGAATGTTTTAATGATCCTTCTGTAGTTTTGGTAAATGCATGTGTGGGTTGGTGGGGCAATAGGAAATGGTATAGAAGTGTCTACTGACTTAGGATTCAGTCTATCTAAAACACAAAAAGCATTAATAAGCTCTCACCTGCTTATTTGAAAGTTTAGATGTTGGAATGTAAACTCAAGTTATAACTCAAGTTTCCATGACTCTGCATTTGTAGGTTCCTGGCCTCTATTTATTTAAAATCGGTTTCTGGTGGCCTCTGCACACTTACTCTGAGCTGCACTTTACTGGATGTTATGGTGGAGGTTACTGAGGAATCTCACTGGTATTTGACTGGCAGGTGTAGTTCACAAGTGATTAAAAGAAAATGCAAAAATGAGATGTTTATTAAACTAGACCATGACTTCTCTTGAGCTTAGCTAGGCTATGTCTGTCATGTAATGCAAATAGTTTTGTCTGAAGAGGTTTTGTCAGAATTCTCCACCCTGTCCTTACCTGCTATACAGATGTCAAATGCATCTACAAATGTTTTACTACAGATGTGACTTTGGATACAGAGATCCACATAATCCAAACACGTGTCACACACATTTTCACTTGCAGGTCATCAGGTCTGATTCTGAAACTTTATCTTGCAGTTGGCAGTCGTCTTTGCAGGTGATGAGCTATTGGGAGAGTGTGCTTCTTTTTGATGAGCCTGTGTGTAGAAATGCTGGAGCTATTGGATGACAGGCTTCACCTGGATCTGGAAAGATAGCAGGTTCATAGAATCATAGAATATTCTGGTTGGAAAAGACCTCAGAGATCACCAAGTCCAACCAAAGAGTCATAACTGTTTCTGATGAGGTAGTTTGTGGGAGCTGATCTCAACTAAATAAAACAAGACCACTGGTACTCAAAAATTGGCAGACACACAAGTGTAAGCTGGGTCCTGCCAATCGTGCAGGAGGAATAATCAGAAAATTAGCTGTTACCTCTGCTTTAAAAGAAGCATAAATCAGTTGGTAGTGGCATTGCCATGTATATCTATGTGGGAGATCTGAAGTCTGTTCTTCACTTGGTAAAGTAGATTTAAATGAACTTTATTGATTTGATAATGGGCTTATAATTCTCTCCTCTGTTACTTGCTATAAAGTTCTTTAAACAGCAGAGTATTCAGAGCAAGAGTCTCCCTCGCCCAGCTCTGACTGTGACTGAATACTCAGTCAGGGGGAGGCGTGACTCAGGCAGAGCTCACTTGCCATGCAGCTGGTAATGCTGCATTTAATAATGCACTAGACTGAGAATGTTAAATAAGAATTTGGAACAGAGGGCAAAATGTGATTGAAAAGTTATCTTCTGGTTGAAGTGTTAAACTGTATTTTTTACAAATTGGTCGTTGGTGATTTTTCTACCAACTGTTGACATAGAGAGGAAAGGAAACTGAAGTCAAAGCTCTGTCCTACAGGTGTTTTATTCCAAATTTGAAATATTAATGTTCTCTTGACAGAAGTAAATTGGCCTGATCGTGGTGGAATGCGGAGGAGAGTTTGGTGGCATGAGTGCATGGTGTGTGAGTGGACTGGGGGGGAGGAAGTCTGAAACTGGTTGTTGTCCTGTTCTATACCGTGCTTTTCCCTCATAGAGGCTTGTTGAAATCTGATATCTATATGTAGTGTAATCATCTATGAAAGGAGTTGGGTGTCCGCTCAGGCTTTTGAGACCTCAATAATTTTATTTGCTCTAAATTAGAAGCAATTCTTGTGCAAAGGTTAAGCATATTGCTACTCCCCTCTGTTCCATACAGAATTTACAAAAACAATAACTAAAAGCTTGGGAGCTACAAAGGGCTCCCTTGTTTCTTTTATTTTCCTGTGAGATGATGGTACGGTTCGTTCTGCGTTATTTTGATACATGTACTGAAAGTATTAAAAATAACTTGTGGCTGGTGGCTTTTTTGCTTTCTGAGATGTGAAGTCAGATGCAGATTGTTCCTGTCCAGCCCTTGGGTTGTCTCAGCTGGTGACTTCCTTGTTGGGACAAAATTAAGGCCCCATTCTTGGACTCCTGCAATGGTGGGGCTCTTTTCTTACATATCACCATAGGATTTTATTATTTGCCTGTATAGACTCTATAACAAGAGGGTAAAACTTCAGTTTGCACTTGGTGATATTCAGCTGATTAACCTTTTTTATGTGAGCCTGATTTATAGCCTCAGGGTGCAGTTTCACAGTGATTTGAAGCCCTCTCAAGGCAGGCTGTGATTTGGGTGGTCCCTCCTTCCTGTTCATATGGTGCATTGGCCTCGTAGTTGGCTGGGCCAGAACTGCCAACAGCCTTTCTCTGTTTCTTTCCCTGAGCTGGTCTTGAGTTCTAGTCCTGGATCTTGGTGACTTTGCAGCTGGAAGCGCTGGTGCTGACACAGCAGGAGCAGTGGCATGACCAGCCACAACAGTGTAGGGTTTGCTGAAGTCAGAGATGGTGGAAACTCATGCCAAACAGTCATTTTGGCTCAGATTTTGTCTCTTTTCTTAGTGGGGAAGGGGAAACAAACCTGCCGATCCTGTTGGAGCTGCTGGTTTTATTCTGTGTTACCTAATGCCTTTTATTCTTTAAAGGTAGAAACTTTTTCTTTGTCTGAAACCAGAGGCTCTTGGACTTAGCAATACAATGTGATATTTATTTATGAAGGGCTGTCAGGGGTGTTCCAAACAAGTAGTTCACCCATTCAGCTTGAGTCCATCACAAAGGAGTCGCTAATGCTGACTGTAATGGGGTTTTTTGAAAGTAAGTAAAAGTGTTGGTAAAGGACTCCATAAAGAAGACATGTCAACACTTCACCTTGTCAGAACAAACATAAATGAGAGCCTGTACATTCTACAAATATTGCAGTTTTTATTCCAACTTTCAGAGTATCTTCTTTTATTTTTAGATGAATCTGCGTTCTGTATTTACTGTAGAACAACAAAGGATATTACAGCGTTATTATGAAAATGGAATGACAAATCAAAGTAAAAATTGCTTTCAGCTCATATTACAGTGTGCACAAGAAACTAAACTGGACTTCAGTGTAGTCAGGGTAAGTACTGAGGCCTTCCAAATTTGTCTGTTAAATTTATACACATTCATTTCTTTATGTAAAAATCTGTAGAGAACTGGAGTCTCTAACTTCATACCTGTCTTAAATGAGACTTCAGTGCACTTTTGTGACATGTTCATTTTTATCCAGTGAGCCTGTTAATAGTTTGGTTTTGCTGAAATGTCTTCACATGATTGCTATATTTAGCAGGGGTCTGGATTGCACAGAGAGTGATTTTTTGTTTGCTTTACTTGTTTTGGGCTTTTTGGTTTTTGCTTGTCTTATGTTGATTGTGTTTTCATTTTGTTTTGTTTCTGCTTATTTATTCAATTGCAAATCAGATTGCCCTATAGAAACCTTGTGCAATGTATTGTAGTATCAAAAGGAGGTCATGTTATTAAGAGACTATTCTTAAGATAAACAAATTTCTCTAACCTAATGTATTTGGGGGAATAATTGGGGAAGTATTTCTTTTGACACTCTGTCAGACTTGTATTCCATGTCACAATCATAAATATTTTGGCCCCTCATGGTTATTTACAGAGTGTACATTCTTTTCTTATAAAAGAAAAATATCACTGGTGCTAACAGGAGCTCTTCCGAGGTCTATGAATTCCATGGGAAGGGAAATAATAATCCCTTTGTGAAACACTAGACAACAAAATGTCTGTTGTCTCAGAGCAGAAATAGAAATCATGAAGCATTAGCTGAAAAAATAACAAGAGCGGGGCCACCAGGAGTTGCTGCAGTGCTGGACACTGAAGAGGAAGAAGTAAGACCAGTCTAGGTTTTTTAAGTGGTGTGCCAGTAGTACATTGACAATAATAATCCATCCTGCTCCCTAATCCTTACCTGGATTCCCCTTCCTCAAAGTACTCTGGAGATGTTCAAATTACTTTCTCAGCCTTAGGTGGAGGGAAATTCTGAAAGTAATCCAGAAATTCAGACTCCCTGGAACAGGCGAACAGTTGTAACAGGAATCTGGATGCTGATGATGCAGTCAGGGCCTGGTTTTCTATTTTTATTCTGACTGAAGGACCTAGAGGAGGCAGCCAGTCTCTCCAGTACTTGCAGTCATCATTCACTCTCCATCTTCATACTTCCCTTTCCCCGTTTCCCATACTGCAATAATGTATCACGGCCTTTTCACTTTAATTTTCTTCACTTACTCAGCCCTCGCTTAAACTTTCTTCCTACTTGCAGAGTGCAATGGAAACAGACCCAGCATTTGTCATATTTTTGTATGCTCTTACCTTTCTCTTCTTTACACCTCTCCTTTCTGCCTGTCCCAATCCCCTCTTTTTTTTCTTTTATCCTTTTTATCCTATAAAACTCTTGGACAGAGGTCAGTACTTCTGTGCACAGTGTCTAACAAAATGAGCTGCAGCTGGCACATGCAGATACGGCTGTAATAGGAATGTGAATTCCCTAAATGTAACTGTTATAATGCTAATGTCATAACCCTATGAATATATTCTTTCCCCAAATCAAGATTCCTGTAGCTTTGTCTCATCCAGTCTTTCCAATCCTGAGCTGGCTGGAAAAAAGTCCAATTTATGATTTGATGTAAACGTCTGTGTTTTTTGTTACTGCTATACATAAAAATGTGTTATTATTTTCAGACTTAGGAATATTGTAGAGTTAGTCCTGGGAGAAAACCTTGACCCTCTTCAAATGTAATAGAGATGCATTCTAGCTGTGTCAGGTTGGCATGGCTTGGCTTCCTTCATTCATATTAGCATGTTCTGCTGGTTGCTTTCTGTCTTTAGGTGAAACATGACTAGATAAAAGTACAGAAGTTCTCCCAGGCTGATTTTTCACGATATTGCTGTGTGTTTGGAGCAGTGATTGGGGAAATGGTGTGGGGCTCTGCCCGTAGTACAGCAGCAATGTCAGATTCGTTATTATTTTACACCTCTTGAAAGTCTTCCTGAGTACACTTTGTTGTCAGAATTGGGGTGGAATTCGGGATCAGAACTAATGGCTGAGCACCACTGACAGCCCCTCTGTGGTGTGCGTCTGGATTGTGGGACAGTCTGAAGGTCCAGTTCTTCCGGATTCAAACTAGGAATGTAAACCAGGGTACCTTAAGTCATGGGTAAATTCCTTAGCATCTGGGATTTTTATTGGTCTTGTCTTCTGGGAGCGTCTTCTCATCCTAAATAAAAGTTAAGAGTTTCAGTAAAGCTTCTAATGTTTGGGAGAGTGCTCCCCAAACTGACCAGCTGGGAACTTGATTGAAACAAAGATTCATATCCCTTTCCTTAGACTATTTTATGCTTAATGGCTGCTCTGTCACTTCCCAAATTAACACCATAACCACCAAGCTAGTAACAATGTGTAGTTTCCCATTCAGTCTCAGTGCAGTTTTACATCACTCTTCTCTGGGCTGATGTCTCACAATGCTAAAAATGGGAGGTTTTGTACTCTGTCCCTTCTCCCAGCTGTGCAATTCATTCTCCCTTGTTTTTCTTCTTGTGCTGATCATCTCTTGCATTCATTCAATTTCAGAGTAACCCAGTTAAATTTGCTGGTCGTAGCAAAACTTTTGTTCTTTTATTTGCTAGTTCAGTTTTATGCCTTTTGGGGAGCTGCACTCACTGATTGTTCCAGGGTGTACTTTTGGTTAAACGGTGGAGCAAGGTGCTGGGGATGTGATCAGAAGAATGAGACTCTCCTAGCAGTGGCACAGCTGACCTGGGTAGTCTCATGAAACATTACTTTAATCCCAGGGTGAACAGCAGTGCTAGTAAATTATTTGAATTTTTTTTAAGTTTTCTTTTTAGGAAAACGATGATAAAAACTTCAGATTTTGATACTACACAGTTGGAAAAGTTGGGGGTGAGATCTCTTTTCCTGGCCCAGAATTTAGTGTCTCTATTTAATTGTAACTTCTATCTGAAAGCTTACTGACTGAGCAGAAATGAGAAAAAAATAAATTTAATCTTCTAAATTAGTTTTAAGCAATAAAGGAAAGTGGCTTGTGACCTGTGGCTATAATCTGTGTGTTTAAACTTGCTTTTGAGAAGAAAAAAAATACCGCTAGTCACAGACTCTTATTGCATGCAATAAATCTTGCCTCAAAGTAGGCATTTTATAAAGTTGACAACAGAAATGAGTAGAATGGAATGGAGACTCCATCATGCTTCTGGATGGCAGGGATGTGTGTTTTCCTGTGGCGAAATGTGTCTACTTCATTAGCAGGTGTGGGTATTCAAAGGAAACTTCCCTTTTTTCTGTGTGATGAGATGGAAATCCAAGATAGGTACTCAGTGCAGTTTGCTTGTTGCAGGGGAATGTTGCGACCTTGCTTTGGTTTTAGGTGTGGAGCAGGTGGTATCCAGAGTGGTGCAGAAATTATTTCACCGTATCTTTATATGCGTAACTGATCCTTCTCATAACAAGCAGAAGCAGATAGAAAAGCTTATTTGTTGTTGTTTGACGCCTTATGTCCTGCTTACTTATGCCCTCACATTCAGTACAGACATGCTGTGAAAGAATTGAGCAGGTCTTATCTCTCAGGTCATGAAAATTGCCAGCAATAGTTAGGTGGTGCTTACGCTTCCAGAGTTAGAGCTGACGCTTCCACCAGATTAACTCTTTTTATCTTGAAATGCTGAAGTTACCGTTTCCCCTTCAGTTCTTTGAACCACAGCTTAATGTGTTACTCACAGGACAGGCTTTCTTGTGTGTTCAGAGCAGGGGTACATTTTAACCTGTGCACAACTGCTGTAGGACCTGTATTTTTCAAATATTTTTTCCTCTGCTGTTTTGACAGCAAACCACAGACTGCCATTGTCACTTTTGGAAATGTCCATATAGCAAACTTCTGTTGGAGTCTGATCCCAGTGATGCTAATCTTGTCTGTCAGTGTCTTTGAAAAGCAGGTTTTGACATCAGGTCTTGATTTGTGCAGCTGGCAGGGGAGGGATCAGCCCATAGGTTTAAATCCTTCACAAAATTATTTCCTTGTCTAACAGAAAGAGTTCTTTTCCTTCCTTTCATCTAAATGCAGATATTGGCAGTTTCTGCTCAAGGTGGCCTTGAAGGTCATATCTCTCAAGTGTTTCACTGCAGAAGTTTAGCTACAAACGTCAGTGAAGGTTCTGCATCTCAAGGTGCTAAATATTAAAAATTTGAATTTGCAGAATTGTCACAGCAGTGTCAATGAAATAAACCTTAAGGGTAACTTTGGGACAGGAGGCACAATGCAGTCTCAGGGCTTTTGAGAAACTGGGGATTTGGAATTGAGGCTGGGGTTCTCATGTACATCAGTGCATGAAGTCCGAGCGTGAGACATACAGGTTTCCACCCTGTATTGTTCAGACTCTTCGTAATCAGTAAATGATCTACTTAGATCTCAACTCAAACATTTAACATTTCATCAGCTCTGCTTAAAAATGGAATTACCTATTTTTTCTGCTTATTTAATGCTTTGTTTTGTGTTTGTTGTCGTTGTTGTTTGCAGACGTGGGTTGGCAATAAGCGAAGGAAGATGAGCAGCAAGAGTGCTGTAGAGTCTGGAGGCATTCCCCCAGGGACTGTCCCTGCTACTCCCTCAGTACCTCCAGAAGCAGCAGTTAGAAATGTGGTAAACATTGCTCGATCCCAAAGCCAGCAGTCTTCTTGGACCTCTTCTAATAACGATGTAATAGTTACTGGTATATATAGTCCTGCTAGTTCATCCGGTAGGCAAGGATCCACCAAACAGACAAATGCTTCAATGGCAGAAATACATAAAACCTCTATTCCACGACTCCCAGGAAAAGGTGATACAGAATTTCAGCAGCAGCACATCCCTATAGGACGACAAGTACCACATTGTAAAAATGCTTCCCTATTAGTAGGGGAAAAGACTATTATTTTATCTAGGCAAACAAGTGTACTGAATTCTGCCAACTCCATATACAGTCACACTAAGAAAAGCTACGGCGGTTCGTCAGTCCAGACCGCAGAGTTGGTGTTACCTCAGAAGCCCATGATCTGCCACAGACCCTGTAAGGCTGAGTCCGTGGGATGTCAAAGGTTACAGAAGCCGGAACACACTGCTCTCACATCGTATGTGCCCGCTGGACAGAGGGCTGGTACCAGGGACCCTTCTTGTAGCACGCAAAACCTGGAAATCCGAGAAGTGTTTTCTCTGGCAGTTACGGATCAGCCTCAAAGAATTGTGGGAGGAGGTGGGATGCAGAAGCATTGCCCAGTGGAAGGCAGCTGTCTGTCCATCGCGATGGAAACTGGAGATGCGGATGATGAGTATGCTAGAGAAGAAGAACTAGCATCCATGGGAGCACAAATACAAAGCTATTCAAGATACTGTGAAAGCAGCAGCTCTGTTCGAGTAGAGAACCAAAGTGCAGCCTTGTCTGGGCCAGGAAGGAGTGTGAGCTGTGGCTCACAGATGGTGAATGCTAGGGACGTGCCTGACGACATTCTGTATCATAGCAGAGACTACCACTTGCCTGCACGGAACTCATTACACACAACATCCAGCACAATATATAACAGTGCTAATCCATCAAGAAGTACCTTTTCTCCTCATTTTACATCTTCAAGTCAACTGAGGCTGTCACAAAACCAAAATAATTACCAGGTAATGTCAGTTTCTCTCTGTCTCCAAACCTTGAAGACAAGGTTGTAGATAAGAACTGTTTCCTTTGCGAGCTGGTAGCCAGTGATAGGTTCACATTTTTCCAGGCTATGTGCTATTTACATCTTTCAGTAGAGGTAATTCCTTCCACTGTGGTGTGGTAGCACTCTTACCTGTGTAACTGCAGCAGGCAGCCATGTATTAAAGATCAGTGTGGGCTTGTCAGGTGCAATAGATAAAAACTTTGGGTACAAGAGGATCATAGCCATGACTGCTGATGTGCACCCAGGTCTGTGTTGCCCTGGCATGGCTTGAGAGCGTGTGTCGCAGCGATAGTGGTCGCTCCTCTGTGGACACACTTCACGTGTGGCACGGGGCAGAACATGGATCTTGCCATCACTGGTGTGCTGGGCAGTTGCTTGCCCTCGTTAATGTCAACCTGGATTAGCTCTTCCATCAGCACTGCCTGTGCCCCCTGTGCAGCTGCCAACCTCTTGGACCGGTTTGCTGTTAAGGACTGGGATCTCCTACAAGCTGGTTAAGATGATGAGTGACACTAAGTGAGCAAATGTTCTGCCTCTCCCGCAGCATCTAATCCAGATACTGGTTTTACATTCAATCCCATTATTTCACAGTATCACAGTATCACAAGGTTGGATGAAATCATCAAGTCCAACCTATAACCCAACACAACACCAACCCATCATCTAAACCATGGCACTCAGTGCCTCATCCAGTCTCCCCTTAAACACCTCCAGGGTTGGCGACTCCACCCCCTCCCTGGGCAGCGCATTCCAATGGCCAATCACCCTTATCCTGTAATAGAGTCCCTTCAATGCTTTTGAGAGGGGAACACTAAATGCAGATAATTGAAGAACTGAAAGAGGTTCAGAAGAAGCTACAACACTGGCATACTTAGATATTTTTAATTTTTGCTATAACTAGAGAGATAATTGCATGGGAAACATCCTGATTGATTTTTTTTGTGGATTTTTATGCCACCTGGCATGACATAGTCTGCAGACAGTAAGAAGTCTTAAGACAGGCAGGATGTGATACTATGTGTTTTACCTTTGTGCATTTGCCTGTTAATACCTTTATGTGGAAAGTGAACCATGTAAACAACGTATCACCTTTTCTTGTGCATTACTTACTCGTGTAGGGGACAGCACATTGTTAAGTGGGTTTGTTTTTTTTCTTTGTTCTGACTTGTTCCTGTTTCATGTGAAAGAAAGCTTTTGAGTACAATTAAGTGCCACTTTTCACCAGAATTATTGATTTTCTTGGTAAAGCTGAGGTTCAAGGAGCAAACATACTCTGGAGTAGATTCCATGTGCTAGATGTGGCATTTGCAATTCTGATTTATGGCCTTTTCTAAGCTGATCACTTCAGACGAGCTGCTCTTTCCCTTTCTCCCTTCTCTCGGATAGTCTGTCAGTATTTGTTATTACTGTTCATACTTAAGTTATAAAATTCATTAAATGCTGTTTACTTCTGACATTCGAGTTTCACAGGAGAAGAAAAGCTGTAAATGTGCACATCTGTTCAGTAAAGGACTGATAAAGTGGCGTGTGATAGAGTTAAGGAAATTTGTCTTGGGCTTCAGGAAGTGGAATGTATCGTTGATACCTCCAGCTGTGTGCTCTTCAGTGCTTTATTTCACTCTTGAAAAAGCATCAGTGAGGTTTATTTCTTACTACATTTTTGAATTACATACTGAAATTTGAAATAACTTTGATTTGGAAATTTTCAGGGCCTTTTCAAACATCTAGAACAGCTCATGGTAGGTGACATTTTATGTGTCTGTTTTGTGGATGTGGATCAGAATAGGGAGATCTCTGTAACTTAATTCCCTTCCGCCCCACCCCTTTATAACAACGTACCCATGTTTTTGATGATGAGGAATTCACCTGTAGCCCATCTGACTTCCACGCTTGTTTCTCAGAGGCCCTGTTCTTTGGATTTGGAAATGCATCTTGTATTGAGGTGGCTCCTGTTTCCTGTGTTATCCCTTGCCCTTCTACAGTTTAAACCTTGGAAAAACTGGGAAGATGACTGGGAGTTCACTTATTGCTGTAAGCATTCATACTGTGAACTCTGAGATGACACTCTTCCATATTAAAAAATTCATAAGGGAAGTCAGAAGCTGTGGGGTCAGGGCATCCAGTGTCACAGTTCTGTGGAAGCTGCAGAGGAATGATGTCCTACAGCCTGGCCAGATCCCACAGTGCTGATTTCTCCAGATCGCTGCTGAGAGTTTTTAGCATATTCCAGAACAATGCAAAAGTGAGCTCTCTATCTTAAGAGGTGTCAGTGTGCAACAGTGACACTTCCAATGCTCATTTATCACATTGACAAGAAAATTTCACCTCCTGCCTTCAAAGTCCTGTGTAACAGAGTACCAAGCTAGGCTGATGGTGTATTTTGTTGAAATCATCAGTTCTGCACTAGTTTATCCCCATTCTCCAAGTCCTCCCCTTAAAATCAAGTCCAGTATGACTACTATTTCATGTAGACGTTCCTCTTACAGATTAATAACATTTATATGTTAAGCTTCCAGAGACACAGATTTTGTTACAGTGCTGTCACAATTCTTTTAGACTTATGCAGGATGATGCTTCTTTTGTATGTAGTCATTTTCTGTTAATTTTATAACCTGTGTTTAGTTAATTTATCCATCAGCACAGGAATGAAAATCCTTAAACTTAGGGAGATCTTCCTAAACTTAAAAACAGATTAAACCTGAGCTACATGGTTATTGGAGTAGTTAGGTACCCAAGCAGATGCTTCTTCAAAGTCAGGGCTGCATGTTTTGTGTTTTGATGAAGTAATTACTGACATACACTGGTGGGGCATCTAATTAGCGATTAGTTATAGCTTCCTTACTGGTTCAATTAATCAAATTCATGTTAGTGTAACTTAAGAGTAAATTTAATAAAGAGATCAATTTTAATGCCTGAGCAGTTTCAGTAAACAAATTGTTCAGGCTCCTTACTTCCCTTAGTTTAGCTGGAAAGGCTGTTCTTGCTGGTCCTCAAGGCTGAATCATGATTGAGTCTTGGTTTCTTCCCCTCAGCCCTAAGGGACAAAAGTACTGTTGAAAACACGTGTATTTTTAATTACTTTGTTATACACACTGAAGCACAGTTATCTAATTTAGCCTTGTCTTCTTCAAGGGAGAATCCTAAGCCTTGCAGCCAGTATGTCAGAATAGCATATAGAGATAATATATATGTATTTGTTTTTAAGGGTCACTTTAGGGATGCTGTGTTACACGAATGAGCTGCAAGTTTGCTTTAGGTAAAGAAACAAGACTCTTTTTATTTTGTGGTTGTCTTTTTTTTTTTATGTGTCAGTAATTTGTTTCCTTCCCTAGAGACTTTCAAAGGCAGAAGGAGAACTTTCTTGCTAACTCTGAGCAGCACAGCCTTTTGCTAGGGCAAGCAACGTGGTCTTCTCTGAAGAGACTTGAACAGAGGGTTCCCTGACGATCATTCTTATAACAGAAGCGGAGTTACATTTGTCATAGGAGTTCCTCTGCTTTATTTCTGGGGTGAAATACTTTCAGGGGAGAACTCGTGGGCTGTGGGGAGGACAGCATCTGGGAGCAGGCTGCAAACCCAGCGTGTATGGCCTCAAGTAATGTTGGGACAAACAGTGACCAGGATTGGAGTGGGGATCCGGGTTCATTCCAGTGCACTGAATTTGGGACAGTAAAACTAGGTGAATTGGGAGAAGATCATGTAGGCACCTCACACACTGCAAACACTTCAAGGTACAGCATTGGTAATACACAACTGTTCAGTACCTTTTGCATCTCACATCGCTGAGACACAATATCTTGTCTGAGGCATTTCAGGCTGTCATTTCACAACCCATGGTAGCTGTCCCCGTTGGTCTGGGACTGGGGTTATACCTGTGGATGCAGGATAACTATCCGTCTCACTCAAAAAATAAAACACCCCCCCCCCCAAATAAAGCCCTAACCCTTGTGCCTTTTTCTAGAACCAGTTTAGAATACTCCCATGCCCACTGTCTTTCAAGAAGTTATATGGAGATAAATGTGTATTTGGCCTCATACCTGTCAGAACTTGTGTGGGTTTGCCTTCCAAGTAGTTATTAATGCTCCACCAGACTGATTGCTTTATTCATGTAGAAGAACACTTCTTTTCTGTAGCCCTGCTTTAAATCTGTGAAGAGAAGCCCTCTGGGTGGGTACGGAGGGAGCATTTACAGTGCATTCTGTGGTGGGATGCTGTTGTGTGTAACTGTAATAGCTGGAACTTGTTTGTGCAGAATTTCTAAAATGTGTGTGTGCAACTAAGAAATTAAGTTTAGACGCAAAAGCTGATATAGACTTGCCCTTAGGACAGGAGGGTCTTCATTTCTCAGCGCTTTCAACCTCCCTCATGCTGTAATGTGAAAGTGTCCAACCTTAGGTAACCTCCAAGCACCTCCAGCTAAAAGCTAGAGGAATAAGAGTATCTCATGTGCTTGTACACTGGACAGAACGTACCAGGTATGCTATATTTGGTTATGCTTGTGCTGCAAGATTCATTAATGGAGCACTTTGCAAATACAAAAACTATTAGTGTAGTTTGATCCAGTCAGCAGAAGGGCGTAGATTTTTCTTCCTCACATCTATAGTGTGTGTTACGACTTGAGATTGATTCATCTGTCAGGAGTGGTGTTTAGTGTCTCGAGCATTGCTTGTCTGCAGCAGAAGATGAACATGGAATCCTAAATAAGCCTGAAATATTCCAGGCAATGACACATTTCACATGGCCAGGGAAAACATTCCAAGATTATTATTTAATGAAGTCTGACCTCTGTGAATGACAGAGAAGCAGTGAGAACCAAGGTAGCTAACCTTTGCCTTCCTGCCCTCCACCCCAATGTCCCTATTTTTTTCTGCTCTGTGCAAATCTTTAACACCTGACATGGAACAGTTCCATTACAAATGTGAAAGTATTACTTTCTGAAAGTTTAACTGATATAATTGGAAAATACATGACGGCTGTTCTGTCAGACATTGGCTCCTGCCTAACTCCAGTCTGCTTATCCTTACCGCTTTCGGGAGAGATTGACAGTGAAAACTTGTGTTCTGAAATACGAGTTTAGAGACAACAACAGTACAGAGACACCCGAGTAGCCACCACATTATCTTACCCTCACCCAAAGAAACAGTGTTTGGTTTTAGTCTTGCAGCACTAAAGTGAAGAGTGATTTTGTTTTGCTTCTAAATCGTAACCTGTTTTAAAGACATTCTTATTAGAACTGAATGGACAACGTTGAAGTCTTGTGAAAGCTGCTCAGTATTTGTTATCATATCAACCTAAGCTGCTGTTGTTTGTTCTGTTTCCTCCCTCCCCTCTGCAGATTTCAGGAAACCTTACTGTGCCTTGGATTACAGGTTGTTCCAGGAAAAGAGCAGTAAGTATATTTCCATTTAAGTACCTAATGAAAAGTTGTTACAAATGCGTTTTTGAAAATGTGATTTCTATTTAAGTGGTGCTGGGGGGGTTGATTTTGGGTTTTTCACCTTTCTGCTTTGCCTGATAGAAACATGATGTGCAGACACAGCGCTTCAGTTACTGTATATCATTAAAAGCAGGTCAGGGTCAGAATCCCGAGTCAAGTGTATGAATCGTGCTGCTTGCTGAACTATGACATCTGAATTGATGTGGACTAAGAGTTTAGCGCTCAGAGTATGTTTTTTATAATGAAAGAGAAGCAACTCTTAATTGAGAGACAGCTGAATGCTCAAGAGAGTGACTCCCTGCTCAGCTACTCTGCACATGTCCAGTGTAAGTTCAGACTGTCTGTGGTAACTTTCTCAGATCTGATTTTATTCATATGTCATTTCACATCAGGCAGAATCAGCCAGGTCAGTGTCCTCAATTCACAAATGACTCTAAAACACATCACAAGATATGGAACAGCTCTTGTCAGGAAAATACCTCTATCCAGCTCTTTTGTTTGACTCCTTCTCAGCACTTCAGTTCAAGAGTAGTCTTCTAGCTTCTGTTTGATGAGCATGTTGATTCTGCGTGCTTACCATGAAAATACACCCTAAACCTGCAGGTACAACTCAGCTTTCAAGGGGCTGTTATGTATTAGTTCAGCTGTATCGGACGCAATAACTAGGGAGATGGCTGCCATCATAACCAAACTTATCCCATCAGACCCCAGCCCTTCACTGAGCTGTCAGTGTCATGTGCACTGCTTTGGCAATGATGCTGAGGAAATGGAAGAACCTTTCCTTGCCTTCTCCCTGCTGTACCCCGATTCCTCTATTTGGTCTTCAAAAAGTGTGAGTTTGGTAGCATTTCCTGTGTCAGTAGGAATCTAAGGACCATCGCATTAGTTGTGTTTTCTCTCAGATATTTGCTAGGTCTCAGTTGTAGCACACTTCCAGTTTCTGCAGGCTATGATGATAGCACTTATTTCTGTTTGTATAGAGAGCACTTTATAAGAGCACCTCCCAGAGGAACCAGTACTTTTATACAAATACTGTTGTTGCTAATTGCATCCTTTTTTCTTCCTTTTGTTTTTTTCTAACTCCCAGTTCTCTTGAGTTGGCTTTTGTAAATGTAGCCCTTTTCTGAAAGGCACCTTCCCTCTATCACTTAGTGCCCTTTTAAAACATCAGGCAGCCAGTGAGTGTCTTAGAGTACAGTTTCACTTTGGCTGAGCTGATTTCAGAGCACATTACTGCTGAAAAGAGGAGGGTTTCCCCGCTTTCTCTCCTTCGTGGTGCACTGCCACCCAATCCGTAGCACTGGTACTCGGATCTAATTCCACGGTAATCAGGTCACACCTCTGACCTGCCAGAGACATATTCTTCTGCAGTTGTCTTTCTCCTGTTTGTTGTGAGTCAAATGTAGGGATCAGGTGAGTGCCAGAGCCCCCTCAGAGCAGGCAGCAGGAGCGTGTGGCTGACAGCAATGAAGAGAGTGGCGTACGAGCATGGTGGGTGTTTTAGATCTCTCACACAAGCTACAGAAGAAATCTCTGTGATAACTTGAAAGCCTTGAAAAAGTGTGGAAATTCCCCTTTCTTAAAATTATTAGGAATTTCTTTTTCCTTAGACCTTTATTCCTGTGTCTTTTGTAATCCATAAAATGCATAAAACCCATTGGTTAATAAAGTCCAGTTTGACAACATCTGTTTCCAGGTTTGTGGACGCACTTCCTCCAGTGTGAGTGTATAATTAGCCTTCAGGAGACAAGTTGAGGAGTTGGCACTCTAAAACTGCTGTGTACACACAGGCATAATACAACAAAAAGAAAGAAAAAGCTCCTACTTCCTAGGAAACTTCAGTTTCAAATATGAAATTCTTTTGAAGAAAGAGCATGAGGGAACAGAAATAGAATGGATAGAGTTGTAGAACTGCGATTACGGCAATTACTGCCATTCAAACAGCAAAAAGGCTAATCTGTGTTTTGTTTAAAATGGAGAAGATCATCTTTTAGATACTCTGAATTTTTAATCTCTTGCCTTGATGTTTTGTTTTCCTTGCCCTGTCCTTCAACTGCATCAAGAGAGTAATAAAAAACTGTGCAGTTCTGCAGAAACTCTTTCTAGTCTGCTCAGCTATGCTGTAAGATGACGTAATCCTCGCTGTTAATGAATATTAGTCTAGAAATATCACCCTCTCTGTTATTCATGAGAATGCCTTTGGAAATTGCAGAGTTCTGTGTTCTGTCACGGTGCATCTGCAAGGCGTTGCCCTGTACGAATGCATTGGTTTTTGGTTTTTCACAGGGTGGTGGAAGGATAACAAGGATTCAAAAAGAGCAATGAAGATATTGGTTAAAGAGAGTTAAAAGGGGACAATGTCTTCACTTTTGTCCTTGCATTGAAGTCTTGAGTATACGAACTGTGCTTTAGCTGTGTGTCATCTGACTTCTCAGCAGAATGGTTGGTGTTGGGGGGGAAGGTTCTCTTCTCCCTCTGCTGTGACCCAGTGAGGCCCCATCTGGAGTCCTGTGTCTGGTTCTGGGCTCCCCAGCTCAGGAAAGACAGGGAGCTACTGGAGAGAGCCCAGCAGAGGCCACAGAGATGATGAGGGACTGGAGCATCTCTCCAAGGAGGAAAGGCTGGGTGACCTGGCTCTGTTCAGCCTGGAGAAGAGAAACCTGAGAGGGGATCCCTGATCAATATCCAGAGGGCAGGGGCGGGAGGATGGGGCCAAATTCTGTTCAGTGGTGCCCAGCAGTGGGACAGGGGGTACCAGGCACAAACTGTAGCATGGGAAGTTCCACCTGAACGTGAGGAAAAACTTCTTTCGTGTGCGGGTGATGGAGTCCTGGAACCGGCTGCCCAGGGAGGGTTTGGAGTCTCCTTCTCTGGAGAAATCCAAACGTGCCTGGACACGTTCCTGTGCCACTGCTGGAGGTGACCCTGCTTCAGCAGGGGTGGGACTGGGTGAGCTCCAGTAGGCACTTCCTACCCCAACTGCGCTGGGGTTCTGTGTTTATGGTAGATATAGCACTCTGCTAAGTACAAAGGACATTTGTCACACGGGTGTTGACGCTAGGTAAGCAGTGCCTGGCTTCACTGTGAAGGTTTATTTTTTGAGGAGAGTGAGGATGTGCTTTTGGTTCTCTTCTTCCATTGTTTAATTTACAATTAGAAATAGTTTTAATTATCTTAATATCAAGTCTGAAACATAAAGTCATTAATGTAGCAGAATAAGGTCTTAGAATTATTTCTGCCCATTGCCCTTCAGAAGCAGATGTAGTAAATCACATGGAACGAGGTGTCTGTATTTTGACTGGGATTTGAAATGAAGTTTAAATTGTCTTTCGTGTTAATATCTGGACTGGTTCATGTGAGGTTTCCAGGGAGCGCTGCCCTCAGCAGAGAAACTCATACAGGAGCTGATCCTTGTTTTTTCCTCCCACCTGGAGCAACGCTGCATTGTGGTGCTGACCTTGATGCCTTCTTGAGCAGTGTATTTCTGCACTTCTGCCTTAGGTAGGTTTGCTGAATCCACCCAGAGCCTCAGCCTGGGGTCTGTGGCCTCCCAGCCTCATGTGTATATTCTGGAACAAAATACCTGAGATGAGCAGAGGGTTCCTGCGCCAGATTTTGGGGTTTAAATTGCGCTTTCAACATTGCCTGTTTTGACAAAATTCTGGAGATGGGGGCAAGTGTTCCTCTTGGAATCCTGCCTGTCACAGAGAGATGCACTTTGCATCAGGTAAGGGACCTGGTCTAAGCCCAGGTTAGCAGGAGCCCTGCTGCCCCTTGTGCTGCCACATTTGTGGGCATGGGGAAGGCAGCTGGATCGTGTGGAGGAGGCTGTGCCAGGGAGATGCATGAGTATAATTACCAAAGAAAACACCTTGTTGGACTGTGGTCTAAAAGTCTTGTGAAAATGGTTTGCTGCCACAGTAAGCCTGCATGTGCTGGAGAAGAAGATGTTTTAGAGCAGCTTTTAAAGTAAAATGAGCACCTCTAGGGATTAAAAGTACCAAAAGTCAAAGTGCAGCTCATCTGTAGCTTTTGTTTTAAAACAGTACTGGTATTAATTTGTGAAGCTCTCTTCTCCTGTTTCCATTCTTGTCCTGGAAAGGCAATGGGAAGAAAGCAGTGTATTTTAGTCAGGCTGGTTAGATCCTGAGTAAGAGTCTTCAGAGGAGAGAGTGACAAGACAACCTGAAGATCTCTGCAGGACTTAGTTGTGTATGCTGTCCTTGTTTGTACCTTTTGTGCCACTTGGACAAACAGTTAATGTTCATCATCCTTCTGTGGAATGTTTCACCACATATCTCAAGGGATTTCACTTTGTTAATGTTTGCATTAGATGATGATAACACACATTGCACGTCCTGACCTTCTTGCTGTGAACGGCAGCTCTTCACTACTCCCAGCAGCAATCCTTCAGTTGATACAAAGGCAAGGTGAGTCTTGCCCTCATTTCAGACAAAATACATCTTTTTTAGTACATGGCATACTGCACCAAGGGCCACAAATCACCAAGGCTTGTTGTATGCTGAGATCCTGCAGGCTGGTGTGAGTAACACATCTGGCCAGGAATTGGAAAAACAGACTTTCTAGTCAAATATGAGGAAGACATTAACAGATTAAGCAAGAATCATGATAATTACTGTCTAAAAATCATTTTGCTTTGAGAGTGAACATTCACTATTTAGCAAACTAGTTCAAAATCTCAAGAAGAGTGAGTTGTTTGTTCCTCTGGATGGGAGGTTGGTTTTGAGAGTTAGGGAGTGAGATGACTGGAGTTCTGAGTGTAATTTTTTGGCTAGACTATTCTATTGCCCTGGTGTCTCTTTTATCCCTTCTTAGCCGTGGTTGGTTTAGAAACAGATATTAACAGAATATATGTGGTTTTGACGGAGCATTGAAACAGTTACAGTTCTTTTCAAGCTGTGGTACTATGAAATATTTATCACTTCTCCTTCCATTGCAGCAAACTTCAAGCTTACCCAGCCAGTGGGAAAAGATGCAAAAAGTATCTCTTCCAGAAATCTGATGGTTTGTGCACTAACAGTATGTTAGCAGAAGTAGTTTAAGGGTGCCTTCAGGTGCTGTTTGGCTTGCAGTCCATTTCCAAACACCTTTTTGCTTGAAGGCTGTGTAGCTCTGTGAATCTTGTGCTCTGTGAAAGAAGCTGGCAGTAGCATCTCACTCCTAACCATTTGCTTTGCTAGTGGCCCTCAGGTAGACTTCTTTGTCCTAAGAAGATTGAAGGTGTCTTGTGGACATCAGTGCCCAGTGAACACAGCAGGATTGTCTCTGTAGCAGCAGACTGGGCAGCGCTGAAATGCGGCACAGTCTTACAAGGAGCATCTCAGGGAGCTGGGGCTGTTCAGTCTGGAGAAGAGGAGGCTGAGGCGAGACCTCATTGCTCTCTGCAGCTCCCTGAAAGGAGGTTGTGGTGAGGCAGGTGTTGGTCTCTCCTCCCAAGTAATAAATGATGGGATGAGAGGAAATGGCCTCAGGTTGCACCGAGGAGGTTTAGACTGGATATTAGGAAATATTCCTTCCCCAAAAGGGTTGTCACGCACTGTACTTGCTGCCCAGGGCAATGGTGGGATCATCATCCCTAGAGGGATTTAAAAGATGTGTAGATGTGGCACTTAGGGCCAGGGTTCAGTGCTGGACTTGGCAGTGTGAGGTTTACGGTTTGACTTAATGACCTTAGAGGTCTTTTCCAACCTAAATGATTCTGTGACAGTTGTGAAATCGGAACTTAAAACCTCAAACTGAAGGAATGTGTAATCTGGCATAGCTTTAATAAGGTTAAATATACTGGCAGTGTTAAGGGAAAATACAGACCTTCAGAATTTGTGTATGGGAAATGAAATCAAGGAATAAACTGAAGAGTAAGAATAATATGAAATGGTGCAGACAGGAAAGGAGGGGCATACATAGAATGATTGATTCAGAAGTAACTGTTATTACGTGCAAATAAGATCTTGAGCTATGAGTTGATAATCCTCCAAAAAAATCAGTTAGACATTAAGTAGCGTCTGAGTTCAGAGAGCTGAATGCCAGTGTCGTTAGGAATGGGGAACAAAGCAACGTAACACTATGCAGAGGAACTGGAAGGAATACAGAGGAATATCATACTTTGAGTGCTGTGTGCTCTTCTGATCTTCCTGTTCCTCCCAAAATGTAGCAGAGAAGCAGTGGCAGTGATCAAAGGCACAGAACAGCCATGTAATGAACAACCGAATGGGCCGTGTCTCTTCAGACTTGCAAAGAGATAACTGAGGGAAGGGGGGGAGAGGAGTGTGATGGAGAGCTGTAAAAATATGAAGAGAAGCGGATATGGACTCATTTGTTCCACTGTAAGAGTAGGTGTCACGTCAAGCGAGGCTTAGATAGGCTCCAGAGGAGACTGGACGTGTGTATTCAGAGTAACTTAGAGCGCCTCCCAGTTATGAGATGCTGGGGTTGCTACAGAGTACTGGGGGGAAAGTGTCACTGTTTGTCCTATTTTACTTTTTACTGGACTTTGAACAACCATTAGAATATAAAAAAAAAGTATCACTGTGAGATTCCTTGCTGTTTCTCCATGATAGAGTTTTTGAGTGGTACTGAGTAAAACGCGTTGTGGGAGGATTGTTTGCTAGAAATAACCGTTACCTTGGAACATTTCATCACAGCATCAGAGGGGAACTGTTGATTTAGTGTGATTTCACTGCAATTTAAATAAACATAACTTTTTGTTAACTGCACACAGTGCTCAGCTGCAGCCAGAATTCAATAGTTATTCCTTTTATATAAAAGCTATAGTTCTTTCATTTTTTAACATGCTTTTTGTTAGTAATCTGAAAATGTATAGCTTTTGTGCACGTGGCCTGAAACATTTTCAACTGATGCATAAAAACTGATCTAAAAAAGCTGGCTCTAATAAAAGGCAGGATAAGGACACTCCACTGCAATGCAATTATTCATACCAATTATAGACACCAGATTTGCACCACAAATATTGCCTGCACAGTGGGTATTAGGAGTGGCTCGGCAGAGTGCCAGGAATGTCTATAATAAACTGGGTCATCTCTTATAAGAATGTCATTATTACACTTGAGAGGTCAGGGGATAAGCAGGGTTTAACCCTGCACTCAGCAGAACTGCTGATTCAATTCGCTCACAGGGATGGCTTTTCATTGTGAGCTGATGGTCTGTTTTCTGCTGGAAGAAGCTTCTCTCTGCTTTTCAAACTGTGGACAACAGAAAGAATGCAGCAAACAGTCAGTGCTGCCGAGGAGGAAGCTGAGCCTTGAATCAGCAAGTGGTGGATCTGAAGAGAGGAAATGAGAATTGTATTCATAAGAGTTGTTACAATGAAGTGAAAATATGAACTGAATTACTGTCTTGTCTTCAGCTGTGGGAAGGATTGTGCTAAATACGAAGCTTTTTGATATTTTTTTCCTACACTAGCTGATGCATAACCATCAATGTTATGGTATTTGTGAGCCTCTGGGGTTTTTCTTTTGTTTCCTCAGTTCCGCTGGTGATACTGAGCGTGAGGAAGTTATTAACTAAATTGAGAGCAGTGTCATTGTATGTTCAATGTAGAAATTCTACCCTTTACTTTCTCACAAAATACATTGGTCTTGTAAAACCACGGCGTAACTTTTGAATAGCTTATAATGCAGGAGTCAAACTTACCATCTTTGTCCAGGGGATGATCCTTTAATCAAATATGGTTTGTGATTTCCCTGAGAAATTAATGAAAAGGTGACTTGCTACCCTCTTAGCAACTTCTGTGTGAATCACAGCCCTTAAATGTTGGGAATCTTTCTTTTGGGGGCACTGGTAAAGTTTCAGGTCCGATAACCTGATAGACTCTGTCTTTCCCAGCTCTGCTACAGTCACTGCTTTTGCTGCCAAATGTCCCTTTCTGCAGACTGCACTTCCAGCTATCCAAGGGCTCAGTTCCTACTGTTTGGCTGTATTGAGTAGGTTGCTCAGTGCTGATCTGGGTGGGAAAACTGGCAAAAATGAGATGCAGACTCCAAAGTATAAAAGTTCAAGTGAGATGAGAAGTACTGGTTGGAGAAGAGGCTGAGTTCGGTGGGGTGGGCTCAACCCCTCAGCACTGAAGTGACCTGATTTTTTTCATACCGTCTTCTGTTTATGTACACTTGGTTTTTCCCTCATTTTTGTTTCTGTTTTCTGGACTCTTTCACATGGTGTGTGTTGTGGGGTTACAGTTTTTTCTTTCATATCAGTTGAGTGAAAAACTTGTTCTCCTTTTCCTTCTACAACCTGCGATCGGTGTCAGTGTGATTCAGACACTGCTGCACGAGCTCTTAGGGAGCAAGTGAAAGGATAAAGTACCTGGGGTGACAGTAACTGCAAAAGCAACTGAAAAACAAAGTTATGTGTTGCCATCTGAAACACTAGAGATTATTTTTGACAAGGAGATAAACCAAAAACTTTAAGTTTTCTACCCCCCAATTTCCACAGTAAATGACTCCAAAAGACTTTGGGAATATAGCTACAGGAGAGTTCCAGTAAATATAAAACATCTTTTTTGATTTATGCTGTTGAGCCTGACTCTACAGCCCTGAGCTTGTAGGAAAATTATGTAGCAATTTTGAGGTGAAAACCATTGAACAGTGTTGTATTTAGTAAGAATTTTATTAAAATATATATAGCAGATTATGGGAATTAGTATACATCCACCTAAAATTGAAAAGATACAGCATTGCTTTTTTAATGAGGTATTTAATGAAATATTTTGCTAAGCACTGCTTACTCCAATTAAAAGCTGAGCAGCCTCTGCCCCCTTCCCACAGTCCCATCCCTTCGGTGACTGTAGCCAGTTATTGGGTCTGACATGGGATCTATTTGTGTATCACAAATACAAAGGTTTTCTGGTAGCAAGTATTCCTGCCCTGTGTTCTTCCAGCAAAAGCAGCATTTTCTTGGGTAACTGGAAAAATCGTGTGGCAAGCAGAAAAAAATCTGAACCTACTCCAGTATCAGCTGTAGTTTCTTAGGTTTTTGTTCAAATTCAGCCGTTGCAGCAAACTGAGAAAAGACAACAAGAACTGGGACTGCTCCCTTACAAGTGAAGTAAGGTTGGGCAGATTGCCTTTTGCTTCTCTCATTTCACCCCTCTGCTAGGGAGAGGGATTTCCACGGTGTGTTCCAGAGTTGTTCTTTAAGCTATGGATATTAAATATGAAGAAGTTTCCTATCTCATTTTCCCAGTAAGTGCAGATGGCAGTAAAGGGTGTGAATAGTGGATTGTTGTTGGTGTAAGCTCTCCAGAACCAACACTGAATGATACTTGTTTAAAAACACTCGGTATACTTTAGAAGGTGTGTTTAGGAAAGCAGGATGGGCCAGAAGGACTTGTTTCTCCATGTACTTTGACTATTGCTGTCACGCTCCTTTCTGCCTTTCCTCAGTGCTTGGCTGCTGCTCCCGGACTGCAGAGTCTGAGCTCTTCCCATCACTTTTAGAAGTTACAGTCTATTTTTCCAGCAGCTATAAAAGGAGATAGTGCTCCAGGGATCCAGGACATAACTAGACCTTTGTTCTTTCAAATGGCTTGTAGGTAGGAGGAGCTCAGGTCAGGTGTGCAGGGAAAACCAGCACCTGCTCTGGTTGAATGGGCATCCAGGATTGAGCTTTGCTCAGCAGGGTGCTCTTGAGGTGAAGTTCACTTCACTGCACTTTGCTATTCATCCTAGAGCAGCCTTGAAATGTGCCAACTGGATTCCTTTTAGATTAAAATAGACCACAGCACGCCTGCTGGGAGCGCATCCCGTGTGCCACGGCTGCTGAGAGGCACTTGGAGAGGAGCTGCTCCCGGGCAGTGTGTGCTGTGCCCACGGGCTCCTGCGCTCCCTGTGTAAGGTGGCACCTGATGGATGGGTGGAATGGAAACCACTTCTCTCATTCTGTACTTGAATGTGTGTGAAATGATAGCCAAGAAAAAAATCGAGTGCCTGGTAGCAGTTAATATTGGAATATCACTGGTACTTTATTTTTACTGGACCAGCTGGGAATATTTTAAGACAAGATTTTGATACCCCTGTTGCATTAAGGAGACTGAATTGCTTCTGACATTTTGAAAAATAGTAATCTTTCAAAGAAGATTGCTAAGATTGCCATTTCCTGAAGATTAAGAAAAATTAAAGTCAATGCCTGTACAAGATTGCCAAATGATTCTAGTTCTGCAGAATTTCTTTTTAGTCCATTTTAAAGTTATTTCATTCCAACTTTGAACAGTTTTTAAATGAGCAAACTCAGATATCAGATGTTGAAATCATGATTATATCTTACAAAATTCCGTTGTTGGAACAGTGACAAATTGGACACGTGGTTACCGCTTACTAGGGCAGACTTTGGTGTTACACTTCTGCACTCCTAATAGTAGGAGAGATGACAGCCTTGGGTAGGTATAAAGAAAATGTAGATTTTAGTTAAAATTCTGGGCTAAAAACTCTTGCTAAAGGGTGTAAGTTTTGCTAGTGGTGGCTCTGCGTGCCTGCACCAGCTGATGAAGTGGTAGGATATCTAGGATTTGTGTCTCAGTGTTACTCCTTATGTCAGTAATCTGCTATCACATATCTTGATAAATATACACAAAAACTTAGGGAACTCGCAAATAAATAGTGGAACCAATTTAAACTCTGAAGCTTACCAAATAAACATTAAAGTATTCCCTTTAGGAACTCAAAATCCTTTGAATTATGCATGTATTGTAGTTTGCAGTAAGATAAAAGAACTTTAGGTGGGGGAGGGTGAGAAACTTGAAAAGCCTTAAGGAATAATTTGCATAAATTGGGTGGAGAGAGTAAACAGCACAAGGGGAAAAGAAGTTATTTTCAGGAAGGCTTTACAGAATGAGATAAAACAAATTAAAAAAAAACAGGTGGAGTTGAAACAAAGCTGAAGCGCTTTAAACTTGAGTTAGCACTGCCTTTAAAGCAAATCCCAGGGAGCTCTGTACTGCCCTGGATAAAAAAAAAACCTTAAAAATAAATTCTTAAGGGAGAGCTGAAAGAGAAGAAAAACCACAGAGACAGTACAACATGTGTGTCTTACTGTATGCAAGACCTCTGGAAATTAAATGAGCAGCATAAGCAGAATTTTTTTTCATCTAACAGTGTTTTTTTTATCTTACAGTTACAGGACCGCACACAGTTTAGTGACCGAGACTTAGCTACCCTAAAGAAATACTGGGACAATGGCATGACCAGCCTGGGCTCAGTCTGCAGAGAGAAAATTGAAGCTGTGGCTGCAGAATTAAATGTTGACTGTGAAATAGTGCGGGTAAGAAATCTAGCGTCTTCCCCTATCTTGTCGCAGGAGCAAAAATAGGACAGATGAAAGCCTTTAAAACTTTCATGAGGAAGCTTGAAATAGATTTCACGTATTACATAATGAATGACCATGTTGGGAAGCGCTCTCTTGCTCTTTCTGCAGTCTATATATAGAAAAAAGCCCTCAGGTAAGAGTCTTATTGATCAGCAGCAGAAGCAGCACTATGAGCCTTTCAACGTTCTCTTTAGACCTGAGTAAGATTTTCAGTAGAAGTGTTAGGTTCTTTAGGGATATCCCAGAAGACTGAAAAGTGCTGTTTATATTGCTCTTAAGATACCAAAAAAAGCCCTTCTAAAGATACAGGAAAAATATTTCTTGTTAATGCTTATAGGAAAAAAAATATTGTAAGTATATGGAAGACAGTGCTCAAAAATAGGAAAAGAAAAATCCTACAAGACTGTCTTGAAGCCAGGCTGAGCTGTGCTACAGGCAAAGGGTTCTGGGTCACTCAGTTTCATAGTCTGTACGGGTGTTGTTTTAGCAAGTACAGGTTTGGTGTACGTAACCTGATTCCTGAGACCACTCCGCATCATCAGTTCCAGAGAGTGAGAAGTTTGGTACAGCACCACTTGTTGCCACTGTATTCCTAATTACAGAGCATTCCTCATCGCTTCCAAGCTGTGGGTGTCTCATTTGCTCAGTGTTTCCATCTTTCAGGAAACAGTCTGTCTTTGCAGTCAGTACAGAAACATGATTAGAGCTTTCCTTTACCTCATCACAGTCCTGACAATTGTGACCAGTCCTTTCAGCCTTCATCCTTTTTCCACCTGTCTCTTAAAATTCCAGCATTCCTACAAAAGCTGAACTAGGAGCCCCTCTTGAATTGCTTCTTTTGTGGAGATCTCTCTTGGGTTGGAGTATCAAAGTGATACCAAAGCTACTTTCAGTGTTGAACTCTGATCTGGTGATTTACTTGCTTGTTTTCCTGAGCACATGTAAATTATAAAAAAAAAAAAAAAAGAATAGCTCTTTTGGAGGTTGAAAGGAATTTCTCTCTTAGAGAACAAAGCTGCTCCATATTTTCCAAGCTGTTCAGTTTGTTTTCTGAAAGGTGAAGCTTTTTTCCACTGACATCTCAAAACAGACTCCTGGATAAGGAATATCTTACTTATGGGGCAGTGAGGCTGACGCTCATGCTTCACCTCCCTTCCTTTGTTCCTTAAGAATGTTCTCGTTGTGAAGTTCTGTGCAGCAGCGTCTGCTTGAAACGCTTTTGTCTTCAGGGCAGATGTCCCAGGCTCTGGTGAGCTCCTCAGGACCCTCTGGCATGACCTGCATTAGAGCGTGCACAGGCCAATGGACAAAAACATTTCTTCCCTTCACAGTCACTGCTGCTGTTACCGGTACCTGCCCTGCCTCCAGTTTCTCTGTGTGGCAGACTTCAGAATTGCAGCAGGAATTAGGTGGAGACAGGTCCTGCACTGTGCTGCGCTGTTTTTCTGGTTTGTAAGAACTGAATTAATGCTACAGGATGTATGTGATCTTCAGAGCTTCCTGACCTCCTTTCTCTAAGACACATTGCGTGTGTCCCAGCTGTAGGACAGGTATTTTCCATCACGTGTTCTAGAGAATCTGTCCTAAATTTGATCTGGGATCTATGTAGGCCCATCTCATGGTGCCTCTCTCTTCACCTGCCAACTCTGGTGTCTGGAGGTTAGTGTGCAGCTTGGTCTCCTTCTCCTAAGGAGTTGGGACACGGCTCTCATGCAGGTGGCTGTAAGGCAGGAGTGAACCACAGCATCGCCACACTGTGTGGATGCTCTGCCCCCCTCGAGCTGGACTGAGGGACACCACTGGGAAAAGCTCTGCACTTTCAATCCTTTGTTGCCTCTGTGTTTCACTGTACCTTGAATTCTAGGTAGTGTGCAACTAGCAATTGTTCCTCTGTTTGTGATGTAACTAAAACAAGGGTAGCATATGTAAAATAGTGATAAGTATGTATATAAAACTTGTATACATCAAATAATACACAACCCAAGTGTATGTAATATATGCATAACGTAATTTTATATAAATGTGTAGCTAAAATATTTACATATACAAATCACTTGGGTTAATTCAACTAAACACATGACCCCATCTTTCCCTTTTAACAGCTTTTTTAATGGAACTTCATGATTTGTCCAGATAAATGTCGCCTTTCCAGCAGTACAAATGCTTGATCCCTGTCACCCTTACTGGCTTGAAAGATCTCTGGTACAAAGAAAGTAGCAAATGTGTTTTCTAGTGCAAGGAAAGAGAGTGTTTTCCACTATGGATTTAATCTTTTAAGGTTGAACAGGGCATTTTTTCCCATAGTTTTTGTACTTCTGACAGGAGAGTGGACTTGCAAAGTAACAGCTGGTTGTACCTCAGAATCATGCCCAAATCACCCTCAAATGTCTTTATGTTCCCAAGACACCAAAAAAACCCATTATGTCATCTTTCCGTATATGAAGTCTGGCCAATACTTCATTAATTTACAGTATTTCTTTTGCTTACGTGATAATTATTGCTGACTACATTTGTCTGGGGGCTTTTGTAGTTACTAAGATATTTTTGTTTATATTGCTCTTGACTGATTTTATTCTTTCATACCAAAATAGCATCTGAAAGCAGAGTAGCCTTCTTGGCAGCGAGGCACGAGGTATTTGAGAAAGAGGGATGACGCCTATCAAACTCCTCAGAAATATGAGGAATATAAAAAAAGTGCATGACTTCTTTTATAGAACATAAAGCTTTCATTCTTAAAAGGTCAAAAGCTACTCCTAGGCAACCAGCACAGGCTAAAGACACCTCCTCCGATTTCCCAGCAGCTCATTCCCTAAAAGCTGGATTGCTGAAGGCAGGGCTTCAGTCTGAGGTTAGCAACAAAGCCAAGCTTTTGCAACAGAAAGGCTGCTCCTTCTTCACAGCTCTTCTGGTTGGGGCTCTGGGCCTGCTCTAGATCCGCCTTGTGATCGAGAAAGACACTGAGAAACAACTCCGAGTATTCCATCTTTATTTTTTTTGGTTAAGTCAGTTCCTACCTAGAATCTTTCTAGCACATTGACACCCTAACCCCAATATCTAGAGAGCTGTAATCATGTTTTTAAGTGGCTCTCTGCCAGGCCACTTCCTTGGAAGCTGCCCAAGGGCAGGCGTGCTGGCTCCTTCTGCCGGGACCTGAGCCTTTCTTCGCTGACTTCTGCTGATCATCTCTTCATGCTGCTGAGCTCCTTGCTGGCTGCTCTAAGTAGGCTTCATGAGTCTGCTGACAGACAATTTACGGGTGGTGTTTGAAGTTTTTAAGGAGGTAAGATTTTAGGGAGATAATTAGAATTATTAGGCAGGTTTCCTACATAGAAATACCAGTCTGCTTTTGTGCTCAGCACTTTACTGCTCCAGAATATTGACTGTTAAGTGTAGCATGCAGGATGTGGAACTGTATTACTTTTCTTTCCCATTTTGAGACACTATAAAATATATTCAATTTCTGTAACATATTCAGTACGTTGAATGAAGACTTTCTGCTTTGAAAGGTGTGTAAAAAGATAAGAGCTGCCTTTCCCAAGTGCCTCAATTCTTTGCTGAATTTTTAAGTAAAAAGGAAGCAGATTTGCTTTAAAATTTTATAGTTGTTAGCAGTATTTAATACCATCATAAGATTACGAGAAAATTTAAAGCATGGCAGTATCCTGTTGGGGAAAAAAGGGACAGGTATGGAAGGAGCTGCATATCACCTTTTAGGTAATTAGAGATCCAGGTTTAAAAACACTTTTTTTCCAAGGCTGGCACAGCATGAAACTCTCTTTAGTAGTTGGGACTGCTGGTAATATTTCTTAATTTGTCTATTTGATAATCGAGTTTTTTTACTAAGCTTTTTATGCTCTAGATCAAAACTATGGCTGAAGAAAGGCAGACAGGGAAGAGAGGCAGTGCAGTTAAACAAGGCCAGAGTAATGTTTAACGTATCTCTGAAGAAAAAAATTAAAAATCCTATAATATTTGCAACGTGTTTGGAAAAGTCTGTTGGCTCATAGCCGTTATGGACAGCATGTGCATTTTGCCATGCCCTGATCTTGTTTTCAAAGCCAGGAACTGCCCGTGCTTTCTAGAGATACGTTTGTCTTTAACGAGCCAGAAATTCCAGCACTAAGCATGATTCAGAACCTAGTAATGACCATGCTGTGCGTCCATCGTGCATGCCACCATTCCCCATCCTGGGCCAGTGTGTCATCAGGTCCTGGAGCAAGGACAAGGAGAGTGGTGCCACTGGTGCTGTCAGCGCTGCTCCTGTTTGGGGTGGTTTAGATGGTGTGGAAGGGGCAGGAGAGCCAGGGGAAGAAGACTGGAAGTTAGCAGATGGGAAAGAAATAGGTTCCTGGCTCAGAGAAGGACTTGTGGGTGCTAGCGGTGATCCGACTTGGATGGAACAAAGTGCCTGGGGTACAAGAGCTCTTAAGCTGAACTGAAATTGTGAAAGGATGTGAAGTCAAAATCCTGAGTAACGTAACAGAAGGGAGAGAGTTAAACAGACAATTCTTATTACATCAGGTTTTAATATTTTTTAGTGTAGGCATTCCTTTATCAGAGAAAGCAAGTTAACAGTTACACAGACCCACTTGGAGAATTTTGAATGGGATGTTTTTTTCTTTTCTGAACTTGGTTTTATTGATATAAAATTACTTAAAGCATCCATACCCATCCAATTGTGAATGGGTTTCCGGGTTCCTTCTCCCACTGCTATTTGCAGTATGCTCTTAGATACCTTACTGCAAGCAATGTTTCTTAAAGACTTGTCTTCCAGCCAAGGAGGACTGAAGGATTGCTCTGAAGTTCATTCTGCCAAGCTGTATTCTGTTATCAAAGTAGGGTGATGCAGAGCAATCACCTTGGACAGTTTCTTCTGTGCTGTAGGAAGTCCTGGAAGAGGTGGGGCGTTTGGGTTATTGGATGCTCTAGTCCCCTTCTGGAAGTTGTGGAATGGGAGAACTTGGATTGAAGATCTTACATTAAATTTATTGAATAATTTAGGTGGGGAGAGATCTTAAGAGGTCACCAAGTCCTACTCTTTATTTAGAGCAGCATTGACTTCAGAGTTAGGTCAAGTTTCTCAGGATGTTGTCCCATAACACATTGAGTACCTCCAAGATTGGAGATGCCAGGACTCCTATGAAGAAACTGTTCCAGTGCTATACTGTGAAGTATTATTTTTTTCTTACTCCTTAATTCTATTCAGAGCTTCCCTTGCTGTGATTTTTTTCCTCTTGCTGTGCACCTTCCCTTTTCCCTTGTATTGGAACCTGTACACAGTATTCCAGGAAGCAGCCTCTTGAGGGTCAAGTGCTGGGGAATAACCACCTCCCTTGAATCATGGCTACACCCTTGTTCCTGTAGTATTGATGTGCTAATTTTTCTCAGTTGTGGGCCTATTGCTTTTGTTATAGTTTCTGATATCATTCATGTTTATTTCTCTTACAAGACTTGGATTGGGAATCGAAGACGGAAATATCGTTTAATGGGGATTGAGGTCCCACCCCCTAGAGGAGGCCCTGCTGATTTCTCTGATCAATCTGAATTTATTTCTAAATCAGCACTTAATCCAGGAGAGGAAGCTGCTACTGAAGTGGGGGATGATAATGATAGGAATGATGAAGTATCAATCTGCTTATCTGAAGGAAGCTCACAAGGTATTGAAAATGCAGTTACTATCATGTATATATTTTTACATTTGTGCAGTGTGTGCATGCTTTGGATTCTCTGTTGTACACATTCAAAAATGTCTGAAAGGGTGTCTGACAGCCTCGAGTTACCTACAGACTGAAGGTACTGTTTGGTCTCTTTCTTCTGCTTCTCTCTATATGATTTTTTGTTTTGTTTTGTTATCACAAAGCTTGCAGAATCGTTTTATCAAAGACCTGTTTCTGCCAGATTCATCTGAAGTTAAATGGCAAGTTCACAATTTGCTGGTGCATCTGAGAGATGGATGGGCAGTACAGATGCCTGAGTCTCACTTCCCTAGGACGCCAGGATTTAAAATATGTTCTCTGTTAACTGGCCAGATCCACACAGCCAGCTCGAGTATCCGTTCCTGTTAGCCGGAATCACACCGGCAGTGCTTATCAAAACAAGCTCAGAGCTGCCTGCTCTGAGCTGAGCAGAGCTCTGGAGTTAGTTTTCCTGGTGCTGATGAGATACATTCAGATGTGTGAGCTCAGCCTTGGCCTTGAACTGAAGGAGCCTCACGGCGTGTCGGAGCGTGGCGGCACTTCTGCCACGAAGCTGTCTCTGGTGCTTCTGCGCTCTCTGACAAGCGAATGAAACCAACAGAAAAGATCAAAGCCAGTAGCAGGGGACTGCTCAAAGCCTCAGAACTGCACACACAGGGTGCCTGTGTGTTCTCAGTAAATTGCATGATCCTGAATGATAAGTGTCTCGAACCTAATACCCTTTTACTCCACCTCCCAGAACCACATGGCCACATTAAATCAGTCTCCCCCTCTCCCTCGTGTGCCTTGGTGCTCTGAGCCTGGGGCAGATGAACTGCCCCTTGGCACCAGCACCAGCTTCACAAGCTCAGCTAATTGCTCCCAGTGCTTCTGATTAGAAGAGATCAATAAAGCCTTTGCTCTCTAACCTAAAAGAAAGCCTGATGTAGTGCAGGCTGGTGCAGCTTAATGTGCCAGACCTGAGCTTGTCATTTTGTCTGAATGATTTAAAGGAAAAAACTAGAAAAAATGGAAAACTGCTGGGAATGAAGTTTGTCATCTGGTACTGTAAAGAGAATAAGATGATAAAGAAATGGGTCAAGTGACTGAAAGCCAAATGAGATGCAGAATCTAAAAGTCCTTGATTTTCCTGAGGTGTGGAAGGAACTGATTTAGTCAGATCTGCTTGAAAGGAAATGGTGACAAGGGAAGAGTCTGAATTCTCTCCAGCTTAAAGTGAGAAATAACACCACGTCTATTGAATGAGGCTTTCCTAGAACAAGATAAGTCTGTGAGAATGTGAGTAGATTATTAGAGTCAAGGCTTAAAAAAGTGGAAGAAAACTATAGGATTTTCACAGCACCCAGGAAACACCACAAAAAAAAGCACTCTCAAAAACAAGAGAAAGATATCTTCAGTCACCTGATTCGAGTGTTGATGGCACTTGTTTTAAAATGTAGTGTGTAAATATTTTTCTTTAAGAAAGCTTTACTCTGCTGCAAACCCAAGCACTGAAGTCCTCACGATGTTTAAATGTATATTAATTGAATCCATACTCTGTGTAAGTGAACACGGCTCTATGGGGTGTTACAGCTGTGCCAGTTTATATCAGCTGAGGCCGAACATTTGAAGAGTTGAAAGAGCTGTAGGGATCAGCTTCCCTTGACTGTTCATTCCAAGCAGTGAGTGGCAGGGTTACAGAGTGGCTGGTGCTTCAGACTGCTCCAGCATCCCCGAGGTGCATCTGCAGTGACCTCCACTGCTCGGAGGGCAACGATGGGGCCGTGAATTCCTCCCTGCTTTACGGTTATTCCGTTTGGACCCAGGGGCTTTTGCTGCTAGCAGAAATTTCCCTCTGAGGTTGTGGCCTGTGGCAGATTAAATTTATTTGAGACAACTTCAGTTTGCTCAGTTTGGAGGTGTTTAACTGGTAGAAAAGTCATTTTAAACCATACCTGTCTCTGTATGGTCTGGCTTAAATATTGTCATCACTTTGCAACTGTTGGGCATCTCCAGTTAAATCCTGTTACCCCGTGTCTGCGTGGAAGCGATCCACCCCTGCACCATTACCTGCCCTCTCTGTGTCCCCCAGGAACATCTGCTGCCTCCTTTCCCCTGCAGGTGCCATAGCTGGGCCGTTTGACCCTTTTAGCACAAGCTCTGCCCTCCGCAGGCTGTGCAATTTCACCAGCGCTCGGAAGCAGTCGGTTTCCAATCATCAACCTGGCTGTTAGTGCCATCATTTCAGTTTATCATAGCTGTCTTACCTCCATCTTTTGGTTTCTTCTCTGATTTGCTTTTTCTGTCAACCATGTTCTTCTTGACAGTATATTAAATGTGGAGAATTACAGTAAATCTGAGAAACATACTTAATCATAGGGATGAATATGATGCTCTATCTTAGTTTTTCACATTGGCCATAGTTAGGGCTAATAGTATCATCTGGGTCTTGTGGCTGAAACCTAAGGACAAGATTTGCTTTCTCTGCAAGGTGTGTGCTTTGCTCATACATAAAAGAAAAGCTTAGATACAACATTTGCCATGAAATTATCTACTTTATCATTTTTTGGTTCAAAACTTGTCAGTGTCAGTACACAGGATATGGGATTCAGATATGTATCCTGTAATTTCAAAGCATGCAGGATTTTTCATATATTAATATATTTTAGTAATAAATAACAAAGTTCTGGGCACCTCTGATATGAAACTCCTCATCATTCTTGAGTGTTCCAACCTCAAGCTAAAAATAGGAAGGTTTTGGTACATTGCAGGAGGGTAACTGATGTTGTTTCAAATAGCAATTGGCATGACTTTGCCCTGAAATGCTTGAGATATGATATCTTTTTTAATAAGACATACAATATTTTTTATGAATAGACACTGATAATACGAGTTTGCTTTTGTATCTGGCAGATGTGACATATTTAATGGTAAAGACTAATAATGTTCCTTCAGCATAAAATTTGAATGAAATCTGAAAAGCTGATTTCTTTCTGCAGAAGAGACAAATGAAGCTCTTCAAAATGAAGAAATAGGTCACAAAGATGATGACCAGAATCCAGAACCCTCTGATAATGTGGTATGTACACCTTTCCTGTTCCACTCGTGTGACCTCTTTAATTGCTAATGCTGAGGTTATTGCCCAACACCAGTGTTTTTCTCTAGGTGGAAACTTCAGTCAAATGTGTGATGTGTCCTTCCCAATTGGTTGAGCACTAAAAGAAGCCTTACAAAAAGTGCTAAAACAATGGAGCTATACACATTCCACAGAAATTGAACTATGCAAATTTTTCTGGTTTATAACAATCCAGTGTCCTTTTCTAGAGTGCAAAGCACAACGCTTAGGTAGTGGTCTATAAGTACCCCGTGTGGTAAAAGAGAAAGAATGGAAAACCCTGAATAATAATTGAAAATGGTTTTCTGTAGCTTTAAAGAAAGCCAGATGTCTCTAGTGCTTCCTATTTTTACAGTCAGACTGGGGTGGATGTGTACTCTTCATTCCCATACCCTCGACAGGGCATTATTTAGATGTTTCTTGTTTTTTCACGTGCATTCACGTTGAGTCAAACACAGTTGTTCTTGCTGGTTTTAATTGACTCCAGTGAGACAAGGAAGGAAGGGCAGAGAGGAGTCATGGCCAATAATGCAATATATCCCCTTTGTTTAGCCTGCCTTCTGTCAAATTAGAAGAAAGGAGAGGAGGAAGAGGAGAGAGGACCCCAAGTGGTGGGGTAATTTGTATCTTAAAAGTTACCTGCAGAGCCAACAGGGGATGGCTCCAGTTCCCAACTGCACTCTTATTGCAGTCAGAGATTAAACAACAGCAGCTCAGAACATGACAAGCATTTGTCTCACATTAATCACACACAGCCTGAAGAGGGGAAGCAAACAGGAGATTCCTTTCCCTCTATATATAGAGAGGAGAGAATGTTTTCTCTCTTGTTAATATATGATCACCTTTTGCATTAACTGAAATCCCTCGGGTGTGTTTGCTCTGGTTGCCAGAACAGAAACAGCTGCCTCTCTCCCTTCTGTTTACCTTAATGGCCTGCTGTGACCTTAGATGTAATCACTTGGAGTTTCAGGCTGATGCGTTCACCATGGAGATGCAGAATGTAAAATGACAAAGGTAAAGATTTGAAAAGATGATGTCTGAGAGACTCAGTTCTCCAGCCTACCTGAACTCCAGCATTATATAACCAGAGGGAGAAACAGAGGAGTTCTTTCATTGCTCTGTTCTGAAAACACTGTAACAAAATTTTTAAAATATATGCAGTTAAAAGTGGACTAAAACACATTTGACTTGTATAAAAGAACAGTTTTCTTATTTGAAATTCTAATCTGTTCTTTGCCCTGTGATCTTAAAATGTATAAGAAAGGTAGTGTGAATGTTTGGCATTAATTTGGAGACTCTTTCCCCAAGCTGAGTCTAAGACCCAAAATACTTGAATCAGTGTTACTCAGGGTGTGATACAGCAGCAGGTCTTTGTAGCATTGAGTCTTTGAGATGTTATCACATCAGCTTGGCTGTCAAACAGTGAAACACAGAAAAAGTGCTTTACCCTCCTTACCTTCAGCACGTGCATGTGAGCTTGGTGGGTGCTGCTGGCGAGAGCCTGTTAACCTCTCCTGAGGAGTGCCTCCGGGGTGAATAGAAAGCATTTCCGAAGGCTGCTCTGCAGGCAGGGGACACACACATCTGCTGCAGACAAGAAAGCTCCTCTCAAATAACACCTCAGGAACTGAGCACTGAAGTGCATTGTGTCAGTGCGGGCCCTCGCCTGCACGGGGTTAAACAGCATGCTGAGAAACATCACAAAATTGCTTCAACTTATTATATACAGCCTACAAATGTTTACAACTGTCAAAACAATGAAAAACAGTAAAAAACCCATCCCCCTCTTCTAAGACTGCCACTGCTGCCCTCTCAAAAATACAGTGAACTCTCTAGTTTCATCTGTGCAGTTATCCCTCCGAGTTCTTGGTAAACAATGCCATTCTTATCACTACTAATTCAAACTCCTTCCATCTGTTTGAGATCTGGCTTAGATATAAATAAAATTAGAACCTCATAGGTGTGCTAAAAATATGTATATTTTATCTTTTCTCCTACTGAAATTATTCTTTAATGTAGCTTTCTTACGTGTGAAGGTTTTCTGTTAGGAAGAAAACCAGAACATATAAGTGGTAAATGATGTAAAAGTGAATGTTTTAAAACTCGAGATACTATTGTAACGTATTTCTGAGTCCTAACCAGCATTAAGATTGGCCTTTAACATTGTGCATTTTCAGAAACCCAACATAAAAACCTCCCAAGAATTTGTGTGAATTAAGGATAAATGTCCAAGTGTACACATTTGGAATGTCCTTTGTATCCAGATCCTCTCTGTTCAGGGCATTTGACTTGCACTGTGACCAAAGAAGGCTGAAGGAGACCTCTTCATTTTATGTAGGCAAGAAGTAGGTCAGCGAGGACTTGCCTGTCACTTGCCATAATGTGTGTTTTGCTCCAGAGGAATAAACTTCCATAACCTTCTTTGCCCCGCGGGAGTTCTTCAACAAAAGGCTTAAGGAATTAAATGCAGGCTGTAATGAGATATAGTGTGGAAGTTAATGCCAAAAGCATGGTGACATAGAGCTCCTCCTCCGTAAGCAGCCTGAGTCACCATGGCAGCAGCCCTGAGTACCGGCAGCTTCCCTTCGGATTCCTCCTGGATCTCCTGGCTGAGGTGCATGATTGCCATCTAACGGGGGCTGCACAGCCCGGAATTTCTCCTGAGCCAGCAAGAGGTCTGGTTGCCTTCATCATTTTATGCTGCTTTGAGATACAGATTGTTGTTTGTTTGTTCAATCTGTGCATTTGGATTTGGAATGAGCTGTTTACTTCTGTTTCAGAAAATAGAGATTATAGATGATGAAGAAAGCGATATGATAAGTAATTCTGAAGTGGACCAGATGAGTTCTCTTTTGGACTATAAGGTGAGTGGTTAGGCTATGTAATGCTAAGCAGGATAATCCAGAGGAAGTTCAGATGGGGGGATCTGTAAGGAATTCAACAAAAGCAGGAGACCCTGCAGCTCCTCTGCTCTCATCCCATTCACAGCCAGGCTGCCCATATTTCAGCCCAGAGGGAGGCAGGAAAACTCCCATTTCTGCAGAGCAGCTACATTACTTGAGCTGAGGAGGCCATCTGCAGCTCCCACCACGTGTCCCACACAAAGGGGTTTATTTAGCCTCTAAACCAAAGCTTGCTTTCTGTGCAAGAATTGTTCTTGGAATGCTGTAGCACGCTTTTACGTGTAGGGGGATGCAGCCAGCTCTGGAAAGGGATGTAACAGCTGGAGTCCTCTTATAAAATTGGGGGGGAATCTGAGAAGAAGTCATTCTCACAATGTAGCACAGAACATATCTGGGAGCAATAGGGAGGAAAAGCATCTGGAAACCTGACAGCTGCTGTCTTCTGCCAAATGGTCAAGGTTCCATGGGTGCTGCTGCTCTCCTAGGAGCTCCACAGGTCGGTCTGTCCGGTGTCTTGAGCATGTTCTTGTCTGTGTAGCTGATTTTTGTACTTCGAATGATAATTACTGCTAATGACAATTACCAAAATATTAAATAGATCCTCCTTTCAGAACAAAAATCAGTCCCTCAAGCAGTGTTTTCATGGTGAGGGCAGTGGAGAACGAATATGGAAAGGGAATGACCTTTTCTTAATGTCACCTGTCACCACAGCGAAAGGCTTGTTGTGACAGCATGCCCTGCAGAACCTTCTGTGTAGGTTTATTGTTTGACATTAGTGATTATCCTTTGTGCCTTTGTGTGCTGGGCATACATCTGAATTCCTCCTTTGGCTGGGCAAAACCCACTCACAACTTCTAAGTTTCCATCTGAAAGAAACGTATTAAGCTAATTTTCATATGAAAGCCCGGTATTTTTCTCTGATACTCATTGTAACCTGAAACAGGAGCAATGTTTGAACTGAAGAGATGTGAATTTTCTGGGATGAAAAAACTTAAACCAACAACCATTTTTAAAGGCTTGTTCCAAACATTCCTGTTCATCACGTAGTCCCACCTTTTCTTATCAGCTGATGTTAAACTACAGCCAGTCTGGAAATGTAAGCAGGAATATCAGAGAGTAGTTCTGAGTTATTAAAAAGTATTTTCATCATTAAAACGAAATGCCAGCTTAAAGGTTCTATTGAAATTTGCTTATGGAATTCTTTGCTGCCACCAAACCCAGCCATCAAGGAGCATTTTGTAGGCAAAACTGCCAACCGAATTAACCATATGGTTACATAAACAAGAGTGGGATTTCTCTTGCCTCTGAGATCCCTTGGTAAATGCAAAACTTAGCATGAATTATCTGTGAACCTGGATTCTTACCTTCTGTGTGTATTGTGCCTCACTGACCATTCCTCAGGGCGTACCTTTCCATTATTATCTTACAGAGGATGCGTGTTTGGAGCCTGCATGCAGGCACCTCTTGCAAAAAATGCACAGTGACTTTGGTTTTGTAAAGTGAACTGTTGTTTTAGGTTACATCATCTTTGCAAAGGTAAATAACCAGAGAACATTAATTATAGCTCTGCGCTGCTCAACAGATTTAGCATTTTGATCTCGCATACCAATCAGTTGGGAAGTTAGAAGGAGGAGAGACATTTGCAATAAACTGAAGTACTTATCAAACCTGAATTTTTAATTGTTTCTTATTTTTATATGAAGTGATTTGTAAGTACAGGAATGTGTTTTTATGCTAAGGTTGGTAAAATGCCTTCTTAGCCATGCACATTATGTCTCCTTTTTGTAAATATGTTCCTATTTATTCTGTAACCAGAGAGATCCTGGGGAGGTTGGTGAACTGGCAGTTCCTGCTACCTGTGAAAGGCAGCTGCGCTAGAGGGTGCTGTATTTTCAGCAGTGGTAGCACTGAGGAATTTTCACGTTGTTTTCCCTGAGTTTGTTACAAGTCTCCTACTGTAAGAATGGGATTGAGCTGCTGTCTCCTCTCACAGCCAGCTTGCCTTTTCAAGATCAGCCCTTCTAGGAAGAGACCCGGGCATTATTTGTCTTTATTCTAAAATGCAATTAGAGGTCATCCTTATAAAATAAAAACCAGTGTTTTTATAAATGGTTGATGTAAACTTTGACCCAGTCATTAATGGTTTCAGTAATTTTGAATTGCCTTGTCTGTGTGTAACATGGTTTGACTTTACCCGTCTCTTGTGGAGGATAATGAGCCATTAAATGGCTCAGGCATTTCCAGGTTGAGTGTGACACTGCTGGCCATTCATCAATCACCTCTCCTTGTATCCAAAGTCATGCCCGTTCTTCTGTAATTTGGAGGATTTTTAGCTTTAACATAATACTGGTTTTGGCAGGAGTCCCAATGAACACATTTTTACTACCTTTCACTAAACCATTTCAGTTTAACACAAGTGTGATCAGGTGTCGTTAAAAGTGATGCTGTTTAGTATTTCCAGAGCTTTATGTCATTTCCCCCCCCCCCCCCCAGAATGAAGAAGTCAGATTCATTGAGAATGAGCTGGAGAACCACAAACAGAAGTATTTTGAACTACAAACATTTACTCGGAGTTTGATACTTGCTATTAAATCAGATGATAAAGAACAGCAGCAGGTGAGTCTTGAAGTAGGTTTTAATAATAGAAAGTGTTCTGTCCCTCCCTTGGCTTTATCCCATAGTGCCCAGCAGCTCAGATGATGATTAGGGCAGTGTTGTGCTGAATGTCTCACAGACAAAAAAAAGCTGAACTTTAAACAAAGAAGGATCCTGTGATCTACACAAGCAGTGACACAAACGAGCGTGGCTGTTCCGGAGGGACACCCAGAGCACCAGTGCACACTGAGGGCTGGGATTTGTCTGAAGTGAGATCTGGGATGTGATATCTTCAGTTTTCCTGCCCTGCATTTAACACTTAGCACTGCTTTTAATGCTGGGTTGGATCAGGCCTTTTATGAGTAACATTTTGTGCTTTATTTAGGAAAATATTTTGTTGCTTTTATTTTTTTCCTTATGCCTTTACAATCTGCAGTTTTTTCAGGTGTAAAAATAGAAACTGTAACTTGCAAGAAAGAAACTTAAAATGCTTTTACATCCAAAATAAATTTGTATTATGGTTGTTTACTGTTTTTTTTTTTCACAAAACCATGTGACATGAACATAAGGAGAAATAAACTTGAAATTTTTGAGACAAATCAATAAATGACAGAAACGAAAAATGCAGCATCTAGTTCTGTGGCCTGCACGATCACAGCATCCCATGGCTATAGTCTTAAAGCTTTTGCATGTTAAAAGTCTGTGAATAAAATAGAAGAATATAATTCTGGTTTGGAAAAAAATTGTTTTGAGCTGTTTCCACAATGATTTAAGTAAATTCTGGGATTGTTGGTACAAGGTACCTCTTCTTACATTTGTTTTTCTTTCAATATCTGGCAATGCTGACTTTTTCCTGCCCATCCAATATCAACACTGACTGAAAAGTTCAATGAAGTTTTTTTCATTAGATTTTTAACAGTCATTTAGGACTGACCTAAACCACAACCCTAATACTGTATTGTCATGGTTTGTACTTCCAGGCACTGCTCTCAGATTTACCTCCCGAACTAGAAGAAATGGATTTCAATCATGCATCCCCGGAGCCTGACGATACCTCATTCAGTTTGTCATCTCTATCAGAGAAAAATGCCTCAGACAGTTTGTGATTTATTTTTTTTAATTGACAGAAAAGAAACCCTGCGTAACGTGTAGGGTTACAGAGAACAGCATTTTGCTATCCAGTGTTCCTCAGTCCAAAACCAGAACGCCCAGGATGAAGCAGACCTTCCTGAAGGATGCCTGTGGTACGCCGTGGCTACAGCTTGCAGTGTCGAGGAATTTTGAGTGTTGGTTTTGGTAAATGAAAGAACTGTGTGAGAAAAGGTTTCACTTTTAGCGGTTTGGCCTTGGTTAGGATAACTTCTGACTTCCCAGAATAACTCCTGCTCTCTAGCAAAGTCGTTCTGAGCAGGGATCCAAGGGTGGGAAACAACTTCCTGTTATACAGACAGATAATTCCTCAGAGTCACTTGCTCACCAGTCTGGTTATTGTTCTATTCCCCATTTTTACTCAGGTAGGTGGACTAAAAACTGGGGATCCAAATAGAATAGTGCGCTTTTCGTGAGTTTTGCTTGAATCCTAGTGAAGATCTGAAAAAAAACTAAAATGTTTTCCATATTTGACTTCAGATTATTGAATCTTCCATTTTCTGTCCAAAATAGCTGGAAAAACTTTCAAAGGGTAGCTGAAAACTTTGAATTAACATCAATAAATTACTAACGTGCAGAAATGGCCCTTAGTGTTGTAAGAGGTTAGAGGGAGAAGGGAGACCTGATAACTGCAGAACACAACTTCTTGCTGTTCCCACAGGAGCAATGGAAGTAGATGTTTACACTGCTCTTGATGAATGTAGGTACAATTTTTGTCAGTGTTGAATGCTAAACTTCCATTCATTGTTTCAAGTATCTATCTATTTTTCCACAAAGTTTGCTCCATTTTATCATGACACTGTTCTAAATCCACAGCTGTAGTTGCATCCTGGAAGGTGTTTGAAAGTGAGTTTTGCACATCTTCTAAACGTGACCTGTTCTTGAAGTAGCCCTGTCTGACACATTTTTTGGCAGCTCCCGAGGTGCAGTTTCTGAACTGTGAGCCTGGTTGCAGGCTGTGGCTGCAATGGGTTTCTTTTTCCCAGCTGTTGCTGACGTTGAATCCCTTTACTCATCTGATTAAATGGATGTGCAGACACATTCAGATAAATTTAGTAGGGCATGTAGGTGCATGCCCGTATTATTGATGCTCTGTGACTTCTAATCTGAATATTCCTCAGCAAGCATTTTTGAAACAGATACCTTCACTGGCTGGTAAAAAGCCTGATCTTTCAATTTTATGCCAAATAATAATTTACTCTGTGTCCTTATTTGTGCAGCACAGTGAGTAATCCCCTTCACTTCAGTGGGAGGTCCAAGGAGTAGCTCAGAAGAGCCGGCGTTGGGGAAATAACACCTTTTTATTTTAATTTAATATAGAGATTAACTCACAATTTTAGTTTTTTCTCAGTCTGGTCTGTTCCTCTCTAATCACTTCTGCAGCTCTGTTTCTTTAGTATCAGTAGTGAGCCCTGTTCTTTCAGGTTTGTTTCTGTCTCTGTGTTGTCCTTGAGCGTGGGGAGCTTTAGCAATAGTGTTAAATGCCAACTGTATGAAGGATAGGGGCAGGTTTTAAAGCTGTTTTAAAACCCAAGACAGAACAGTTGCACAGTTCTGGCTGCTGTACAGCTGAGTTGGTCCCTGAAAGACATCTTTAATTTGGGCACTAAAACTCAGAGTGGAATCCCAGGAGAGGGGAGGCTCTGTGTAACCAGGAGGCGAGGGGCAGGTTACTCCAGCCTGAGCTGGAATGTCACATCCTGGATGCAGATGCATCCTTAGAGCCTTCCGCAGAGGAGCAGCAGGATTTAACAGGCCTGTTGAAATGACCCTCCATCTAAAATTAATTGAGGTTTCTTAGCAAAGATCACAGTGCTGTCCTTCAAATGGAAGATAGGGCTCGACCACAATTCTGTTTGCTCTCAAAAAATCATTTATAAAGCATTTTCTGTAGTGGGTTAACAATGCTTCCTGTTGCTGTTCTCTCCTGATAGGAAGTTTGTGCCTCTGACAGTGAAACCTCTTGTTTTCTCTGAGCTTTGCTGAAATAAAAAAAGAAATCAGTACAGTGATTTGCCACTATTTGGACCCTGTTTTCCTGCTGCTTCCTCTTAAATTCCCATGACAAGAGGCAGGATACTCTTAAGGGGAGTTCTTGATTTCATGGTCAGTTGTGTCATCCGCCTTTGTACCAGAAAAGCTTTTGGTAATGGTGCATATTTTGCTGGGTCTTGATTTTATTTCACATGCCAAACAAAGTGAAGGAAGTAATTTTGAATGAAGTACTACAAGCTTCAAGTAATTATTTAAGTCCTTCTTCTCGAGGAAGCTGGAATCCTCTTTGGGATGTACAGCGTAAGCTTTTGCTGCAGTCAGCACCCACATCATCCCTGTGGGCACGTTGTTCTCTGGTCCTTGTAGGGTGACAAAACAAAACATAGCGGAGCAGTCATGTTTTCATGCCCTGATGCACTTGACAGCATTACAGGATATTCAGGAAGAGAGAGTATAAATTATAGTCCTATGTAACAAAACGCTGTGTGGGAGAACGCAGTGCAACTGCTCTGTGCTTTGTTCATTATCAATGCACATTTCTTGCCACGGGTAAAACAAAAATGTTAATGACATATTACCATTACTGGTCTCTGAAGTCATTGCATCAACAGGAGTGGCAGTGCAGGGGCTGAAGAGCAGCTTACGAGGTCCTGTGATGCAAGGCTTCACCTTCCTTGAGCGTGCGAACGCCCACATCCCGGTGTGGCGCTGCAGGCTCGCGCCGCGCACGTGCTTGGCAGTTTAGGGGGTGGTTTGTGTGTCCCTGCCAGGCAGTGTACGGTGCTGAGTTTGAAGGTTGCATCTCCACGCACGTAACTTGTCCAGCTGGGCTTTAGAATGGTGTGGGAGAATTGGGCATCTGAGAAGCATCTTACGACAGGCAGCGCGCTCTGACACAGTCTCCGGGACACTTGGCTTCCAGATCAGATCCTGGAAGTTCTTCAGATGAACAGAAGTTCATCTCTCTGGGCCCGTGGCACACTGGGATTTGGGTTGTGGTTTTTTGCTCTGCCCCTAGGATGATGCTGAAAGCCAAGTGCTAGTTCATCATTTGCACAGACTTTCCCAGACAGATGGAGCTAACCCTGCAGGGTGTTCCCGAGGCAGAAATGCTCTGTAATTGGAGTAACCACTACAGCAGAGTGAGGTTTGCATTGGCTTTCAGCAAAGACTCTCCTTTGCCTTGTCCATGAAAGATGACTTCCCCGGCGCTGTTTATTCCTAATGCATCTGTCAGACCAGGAATGATGGAATACATCTTCCTGAAAAAAGCAAAGTGGAAAAAGGTAGTTCAGAACAGACACTTTGAGCAGGGTCAGGGCGCTTGCTCTCCTTAGGGAGCAATGAAAGTCTTTGATGCTGGCAGGCTGGCTTACACTGAGGAAAGCTGTTTCCTGGAGCTGTGCCTCTCTTCATGTCCCTGCAGATGATGCTTCTGTCAAGTGCCCAGGTCTGATGGGAGTGACTAATAGTAAATACTCTTATAGGTGAAATTTTGGGAGATTTAAAGGGACCCGAGCAGAGGTACCACACGTGTTAATTTTGCTGAGTGCTTGGTTCTTGAAGCAGCACCGCACTTTAATCTTTCTGAGGATTTCCTTTTTGCTAAGGCAATAAAAAGTCTGAAAATGCCAAGCAGGTCACAGGCTCTGCAGTCCTCTGAGTGCAAAAGGGAATGTATCGGTTATATCTTCACCTTCTTAAACTGGGAGGCAGCTTAGCAAGTCCAGTCACCAAACAGAGACAGCTGTACCTGCTGTTGTGCTGTTCACACAGTGGAAGTGATGGGAGAAATCAACAGTATCGTGAGCATCCGTATTGTGGAAATGGGAATTACTGCCTGAAGTCGATCAGCTGTTCCGTGTGGGATTGCTGCTGCACTACCCCTTCTGAAAAGAAACCACTGCACAGTACTCACTTTCCCCTTGGTACTCTATCATAGCTGGCTGTTGGTCTCAGGATACTGAAAGAATAAGGAGAGACAATAATATGCATAAATAGAATAGCACAGAGTATCTGAAACAGGAGGAATTCATAACTTGTAATGTTACAACCAAACCCTTGATTTCCTACCTCCAGTCCCACTGCCCGGATCCTTCCTGTTGCCTTGGGGTGAAATCTTAAAATTTAAGGAAAAACAGAACAAGTGGTACCACAAATCTGGGTTCCCATGGCAGAATTGGGTGCTGTTCTGCCTGACAGGTATTTCGGTGTCGCTGAAAGGCAGCGGTGACGTGTTGGTCACAGGCGACAGACACAACCCGGGCAGAAACTTGGGCTCCTGGTGATTTTTAAACACATGAGCATCCTCTTTGCTTAGAGCAGTGCTTAGGAATATTCCTGTAAGGAAACTGGTTTCAGGTCAGTGCTTGGGGTCTGGTGAGTGTTCCACTGTGTTGCTGAGCTGAGTAAAGAATCCTGTTCCAACTCTGTATCACATTTACACACACTACCTCTGAACCGTGACTCCACCTTTAAAACCACACAGACAATGTGAACCTAAAACATTTTTTATATGTTTTATAGGCAATAAATTATTTCCAACCTGCATCCTTCAATTTTGTGCTTGGTTTTCAGTTGAGTGTGAGACATTCGCTTTGGTCTGCTTTATTTTCGTACTGTGCTTGTGTACTTGTCACACAGTCTATGGATGAGGAAACAAGGGAGGTGTGGTAGCAGGGATGTAGGATCAGCATGTTTTAATGGTGGCAAACACTGAAGCTGCAGGATGGTGTGGTCAGTGGGCCAGCTGTGCTGGCTCTGGTACAACTACCATAAGGAATGGCTTTTTCCTTTATTCTGGTACGAAGTGGTCGTTGTAGTCGTGGTCGTCTCACTGCATCATGTATTTATCAGAGAGAACACTCAAATAATGAGTCTCAGCAGTGTAACAGAAAGAAATAGTTGTATTTGCTGAGGCCGAACGGTTCATAAATATCTCCTCATGCTTGTTTCACCTATTGTTTCATTTTTTAATGTAATGATTTCTGTAAAGGCCTAATTCTGATTTAGAATGGATTGGCAGCAAGGCAAGGTTTAAATGGAAACGCAGACCATGCTTTGTAGAAAAGTTTCTTCAGAAGAGAGTCCCTGCAATTTCCCCACCCTGTCTCTCTCCAAACCACATGGGGAAGCTGGCGGAGGGTCCGTGCCTCTTCCACGAGCCCTGGAGCTCTTCTGCTCGCGTGAAGTGACGGCCGTGGGGCTTTAGATAAGGAAAGGACAATGAACTGAGAAGTTTCTGCCCTCTGGGAGATAAGAGCTTCCACTTTATCTTCAAATTTTGTGAAATGCAGTTCAAAAAATCATTGGCAAATCCACTGAGTTGTGTTGGGGAAATCTGTGTTCTCCGATGGCAATGGCGTCATTTCCGTGATTCGTTGTGGAATTACTGAGTGAATGCACACATTTGTAATGTGCACAGAGACACTGAACTCCGTCGTCGTATGAGCATCTACAAAGGTATTTTCACTTAAAATATTAATGTAATTCTTCTAAAATATATTTTCTATGCTCTCATTTTTATGCCATGCTAGATACTGACTGCATAGTTTTGAAATCTGGTCAAATGCATCTATACAAAGATTGTTTATAGTTGAACTTGCAAAACTGATAAATTTTAGGCTCGGACATTTATTAAAATGCCCATAATAATGGTATTTTTGAGTGATCTTAGCAAATAACAAACTGCTGTATTTATGAAGAGATCGTGACTCTTCTGCCATAATAATTCCTGCTTTAGCTTCACTAAAAAAAAATCTATTCTGAAAGTTTAGATATGTTCACCTACAAAACGTAAGATAATTGATGCTCTGAATACTTGTATCATTTCTTTCTGGGCCAGTTCATTAAGCTCTGTAACCTGAGTTCATTACCGAGTTTCTCTGTGAAAGTCAATATTTATATTGCATTTTTATTATTTGTTTGATTATGTGTAGCAAAGAATCTACTATAAATCTTAAACTGAAGTACCTCCACTACGGTCCAGGATGTAGGATCTTGGCTTATTTGAAAGATGGATGCCTAGCGAAATATTCCTTATGTTTGGATGGTTTGGTTGTTTTTTTCTGTGTATATAAGGGTATTTATAATCTTGTATTAACAGAGTCCTCACGAGAAATGCTTATTTCCTTCTTTAGAAGCCTGCTCAGCTATTTTTATATAAAACGTTGGTCTTCGCCTTAATTTTTTTTGGTGACAAGTTGTGCCATAGATCCATTAACTTATCGAGATAGTTCCCAGGATTTCTTTGATTTGTCTTTAGTTAATTATTTTTCCTCAGACTGTTCTGCATTGTTTTCCCCTCCGAATGCGTGGTCGGGGTTGGTTTGCTTTCTGAATTACATTTAAGTTTTGGAAGACGCCTGCGTATGCATGCTTTGGTAGGACAGGTTTTCCCTTGTAGTTTATTGTTTCTAGTTTAGCAAAGCCTTTCATTGGAAAACAAACCTGAAGGGATGCTTGTACAAACGTCTCTCGAGTGGCCCCGACGGTCGGGCCAAGGGCTATTTAGCATTGGAAAATTTGTCTATTAGACTCAAGGATATTTTTCTACGTCTGTCACGTTTGGGACTATGGAGAAATGAAATAAAGGTTGACTCCTTTTGCTATACAATGTTCTCCCTTTCTGTATTTGTTGTTGCCCTGGGGAATTCCAGTCCTGCTCAAAGGACCAAGGACTCGGTGACCCTCAGGGCTTGGTGCAGGTGCCTTCACCTCCTGCTTCTCACAGGTTTCCCTGTATCACAGTATCACAAGGTTGGAAAAGACCTCTGAGATCATCCAGTCCAACCTATGACCCAACACCAACACCCACTCGTCATTCAAACCATGGCACTAAGCGCCTCATCCAATCTGTTTTTAAACACCTCCAGGGAGGTGTTGCTGGGCAATGGCAGTCTCCATCCAACAGACATCAAGCCACTTCCCAGCTGTCTGGGTGGAATGAAGAGGCCAGTAGTGTTGACAGCAGGTGGAATGCTGGTGGGGACCATTAGGGATCGGCAGGTTCCTCGTGCTGGGCTGCGGAGCCGTGTCCCATCCAGCACAGCAGCCTGGCAGGAAGGAAGCACTGCCTGTTCCACAGTGTGCACGGGTGGCTCTGCTCGTAAAAACACAGCAGAGTTGGGAGAACAGCACAGCCTTGGCTGTGGGTTTGCAGCACCCTGGGAGGTGCTGAGGTGCCCATTGGGGGGGATCTTTGGGGCTGGGGGGGCAGAGGCTGTGGGAGGGTGGCTGTTTGCTGGGAGGCGTTGGGAGCATCTCGCGTTAATTCATTATTACTTTATGGTGAGACTCTTCAGAAGTAAATACAGAACTTGCAGCCCTCTCTCTGGGAACACTTTTACAGGTAAACGTGGGCTCTCTCAGTTACTGTTACAGTTCTGCCCTTAGCATTTACTGCCTTGAAAACCTCCGGAGCTCCGACTCCAGCGGACGATCCACGCGCTGGGCGTGATGTGCTGATGGAAACGGGACAGAAGTTGTTGGTGCTGATTCCTGTTTGCTTTGTGAGGAAGCCCTGAACGTCATGGGCACCGCGGCGCTCCTGAAGAGCTGCAGCCTGGTACCACCACTAAGGGGAAGAATTCAGACTGAATACAAGACCAGGACTGGCCAGAGGAAATAGCTGAAAGGAATGCCACGGGAAGCAGCTTCGGTGTGCGGATGCTGCCCTTCCAGGCTCGGCAGGAGAGCGGTGGCGCGTCCAGGACAGGTTCCTGCCCTGCCTGCCTGGGACAGGGGTTCATAAGCGAGGTTCAGCCTCATCCCCGTTCCGTTGGAGGCTGCTTTAGTTCCCGCAGATGGCAGTGCAGCCACGGGCACACGGGCTCTCCTGGCTCCTTTCTCTCACCCGCAGCCGCGTGCAAACCTCCTGATCCATGACATCTTCATTCACATGAAAAGGAAAATGCTCAGCACCGGGAGATCAACTGAATTCAGCCACAAATTGCAGCTGAGATCACACCCAGCCTCTGAATCCTGAAACTGAAGGCAGAGGATTACAAACACCTCACTCCCATTAGCAAAGAGAGCCTACAGCCCCTTGTAGAAGGGCTAACGCATCACTGGAGATACTTGGCGAGTATTTCCAAGCGGTTTCTGCCCCTGGCTCCGTGTCCCCTCACCCCCTGACCCACTGTCCAGCCCCCAGACACCTCCAGCTCTCCCAGCCCAGACTTTGGCTCCAGGAAATGGGATGACAGAAGCTGGAATGATGAACTGAGGATGTTCGCACGCTGGGGCAGCTGCACAGTACCTGGGGGAAATCTCGGAGGGTATCGGGAGCGTCGTGGTCCGGCGTGGCCGAGCCTCAGCCTGTGGATGCAGCAATGGGGTTATGGAGGAGGGGGTTAAAGAGGGGCAAACGAAGGGGAAGTGAATCTGCCTGGCACTAGAGATGTCGGGACAAATGCAGGGGTGACGCTGAGCTCAGATGATCTGGGGGAGACCCAGCCCTGGGCAGGGCTGTGGCTGCATTGCCACCTCGTGGGGAGGCCCCCCCCAGTGGGGGGAGATGCCTTAAACTGTCCCCACACCTCACATTTCACAGTGAGCAACTGCTTTATCTAAACAAAAAATAAACCTAATATTAAAATAAGGAACCTGGCATTTAGTAATGAGGAGGCTGAGGTCAGGCTGGATGTGCAGCTGTATCCCTGAATATTTTGTTATGAAGATCACACTGACACTTCTGTGTATGAAGGTGCAAAGACAAAGGTTTGATAGGGAGTTCTCTGTCCTTTATGGCAATTTCAGACTTGATTGGATATAAGCTTTGATAAGATCATCTGTAGAAGTTGAACCCATGCATCAAAGTAACCAAGACTCATTTGTTTCTTGTTAATTCAATGCTATGCGGGAGCCATAACCAAATAGGGGTTTCAGGCCAATATCTAAAAAGACTTGACCTGAGGATTTTTGTGAAGCCAGTGAAGAACAAGCAAGTTCATAACAGGTACACAGAATTTCCTGGATCTGTTTGTCTGTTCCTGAAGGAAAATGTTCCCAGAACTTGAAGTGAAGCATCCAGGGACTTGCAGCCTGACATGGAGCCTTCCAGCTGTTTTGTATTCTCTCCTGTCTGAACATTGTGTTTCTGCAAGAAATGCCTGTGAAAGAAATACTGTCAAAAAAGAAGATGTAATATTGTCTGCAGTCATCTGAGGTGTGGGGAGGTCTCAAAAACTTCCAGAATTGTTGGCTTCAGCCGGAGGGAGTTGTTTTCACCAGGAGAGAGGTTGGTGCAGGGGAGCCAGGGGGTTGCTCTGGAAGAAGGGGACACCCTGAACAACTGGCTGTGACGCTGAACCCTGCTCAGGAGTAAAAAGCCTCCCCGTGGTCCCTTCGGTGCCTGGCGTGAGGGCAGCGGTGGCTGGATCAGGCCCAGCTGCCCCTGGGGAGATCACGGCCAGGGACTTTGCATCCATGTAGGGGGGCAGAGAGTTCACTCTGCATCACCTCTGCTCAGAGCCCAAGGACTGAATGCCTGTCTGTGGTGCCAAACCACCAGCTGGGTGAGTGTTCTGGTTTAGTTTCCTCCACCAGGAATGAGGATTGGGGGCACTGAAGCTGCTCTGGGAGAGGAGGGGATGTGTGGCAAGGAGAGGCAGCCAGAGCAGCTGCTCCATCCCTCTGTGCCTGCTGCAAAGGGCAAGGGGAGGTGATAATGGAAGGAGAAGAAACAGGAGAAAAGCATTTTCTGGTTATTTACTTGCAGTTGTTTGCGTTATTTTAGTGGGGAAGAAAGGAGGAGGAAAGAGGAGGTTCCGTTTACCTGCCAGGGAGATTAAGAATTTTCAGATTACAGCTATTATTTATAATGGGTATTTTTGTTAGTTTTCACTGGAAATCTGGATAATCTTAGACTGTGTAAAATTTTTCACTAAAAAAAATGTTCATTTGACATTGTCTTCAAAGAAAAGCTCTCACTAGCCCTGATCTGTTTCTCCTCATTATTGAACAAGTGATGCTGGTGCAAGGCTGGCACTCAGAGTCTTCCCCAGGAGCATCTCTTCTCTGTGGCTGCTCTTGGTTTTCTGGGTAGCCCTGGGTACAGATGAGGCACCAGCCCCGTGTCTGGGGCAGAGGCTGCTCCCAGGGCTCCCTCCAGGGCAAGGCCAGTGAGGAAAAAGGGAATTTAAAAAAGGCAACCAGCAAGTAAAAAAAAAGGCTCTGCATCAAAGATGAATGGAGCAATGGAGATGAAATGAACCAGGGGGCCACACCTTGGCCATCCAACACCATGTCCAGCAGCACCCACGCCTGGCAGGTACCACTAACACAGCCTGGGGTTAATTGGCCTGTGTTTAATAATCTGTTAATTTATTCCCTCTGTAATAATTACAAATCCATTGCAACCAAAGTCCCTTTGACCTTATTTCCAACACCGGTAAGGGAATGGCTCACTGTGAGCTGAACTATAAACAGATTTCATGAGTTCTGCCAGAAATTTAATATTGAATTATTTCTTTATGCCTACAATTCTTTCCTGGTTTTCTTAATTCTGCCAAATATTTAGCTCAGCAATCTCTTCTCTCAGCAACCCACACTCTCCTAGCTACATAATCCCATTTTTGGACCATTATTTCAAATTTCAGCATTCTCACAGAGCTGGCCAAAGAAGCAAAACTGATCTGAGAGGACTGAAACGAATGAACGTGTTCAGCTCTGCTTTGAGGCTCAGGTTATTTGCTCCTCACAGGCAATCTGGACCGCCAAGGGGTGGGGTTTGACTCCAACCAAGGAAACCTGAGGGAGCCCCAGCCTTTTCCCTCCCTCGAGTGAGCTCAGGGCCAGGAGAAGAGGACGGGTACATTTTTGCCTGCCCTGAGACCCTATTTCAGAATATATGGTTTTCTGAATTTCACTTCATTAAAACATTCATTTATCTAAAATTTCTTCTTATAAAACCCTGAGTGCTTGGCTGAAAACGTCATTTCTTGCTGCCATCAGTGGGCCCTGAGCTCACTCGATGCCTGCTATGATCTGTTTCCTCCTCAAGAAACACGATGGACACACATATTAATGTTCAGAGTATGTGTTGCTTATTTGTCCAAACCACGTAGAATAAAGCAACGAGAAATACGCATTGCTCAACAATTACTAAGAACCCCAATTTTGTGCAAATATTCATAATGAAGTCATATCACCTTTGTATATTATCTCAATTATTTTTCCCCCCTTTAAATCAATTTTCAGCTGAAGAAGTCATCCAGGATAAGGTTAAATCCTTCGCTGTAGGTGCTTGCTCAGTGTCCTGAGGTGTCCTGCTACAGGGGAGCAGCTGGGGCTGCCAGAGCTGTTCCCTCAGTGTGCTCCCACCCGGGAGGGGATGAGGACAGGGATGGGGACAGGCGGCACCGCCGACTGCTCGCTGCTCCCACGCTGGAGCGATGCGTTGATTCACTCTGTAATTGATTTGGGCAACTCGAGGCAATCGGTTTCCAAGATACCACATCCTTCAGATATTTAAAAAATCAGAACTCTGGCAGTATATTATATTTAAATGTCGATGTATAGTGTGTGTGTGTGTGTATATATACACACACCCTCTCATAGATCTCTGTGTGGATGGGAAATGTACAGCTGGGCAGGGAAGCGGGTGTAGCTGTTGCATCTCACCCGAAGAGGCTGCTGGTGGTCGGTTCAGTGGGTGGCCCCTCTCTGAGTCACCACACAATCAATATCTCAGCACGGCCTTAGAGGTTCCCACGGGCTCTGCTGCGCTGGGGTTTTCAGTGTAGCCCCAATTAACATCCTCACCACGTGCAGTTGTTAAAGAGCAATTTCAGGTTTTCCTTTGGGAGGCAGGGGCAGGGACCAGCTCCAGCTCAGCACCGTACAAGTCGTTTGCTCTCCCTGCTGTTCCTCGCCGCCACCTCCTCGCCTTGGTGTGGCTGAGGGGCTGCCACGTTTCACGTAGGGATCGACCACCTGGCTTCCTGCTTAAGGGAAATCTCTTAAGAGGAGAGAGGAAATTTTGACACGATCTCCCTCTGCCTTTGCAACGAAAGAATTGTTTAAATATTGGTTAATTTGATTGAATATTATGAGTCTCCAGAGCTGCACACACGTCTTTGTGAGGTCTGCTTTACAAAGAAAACTTGGGTACACAGAGGAAGAGGGGAGGGGGCACCCTAGAGGGTGGGTGGGGTGGGGACACACAGGTCACCCCTGGACTGGGACCGGCTCAGTGCAAGGCTGAGCTGGAATGAGGGGGAGTGCTCAGAGTTTCCAAACTCCCTGCTTTGGGCTTCCAGAGCAAGAGCAATGCTTAGTTAAATCCTGAGTTAAATGTGGAGATTTGCCTTGTTTTGAGGCCAAGACAAGGTGTAAAATATGTTAAGAATGGCAATAAAGCAAAGGCTCGGACTTGTGTCCTCCCAGGTTTGTGACCATCACGATTTGGATTTGAATTTAAAGTTTGGGATCCAAGATCACCCAAATCCTCCCTTCATCCGTCTCTGGGGCGTAGGCAACAGCAGGAGGTCACAGAGGAACCGGGAGGGAAGAGAACTGAAACAGCCTGAAACTACAGGTAATAAAGACGGATAAACTGACAGACAAAACGTCAGTGCAAGTGACAGAGGAAGACAAGGCAGTAAAACAAGGACAGCCCTGTGAGACAGGGCTGCAAACACACCAGATGCCAGAGAAGGACAGATAGGTCTTGGGGGAGAAAGGAAGAGCGGTGGGAATTGGGACCAAACCACAACAGCCTCCTCGTTGGGGTGAAAGAGGGGCTGATCTCGGTTGATCACATCAGGAACAGGGTTGGAGAAGTCACCTGAAGACGAGGCATCATCTGGGACTGCACCAGTCTGGTTTGGCCCGGGCTCAGAAGGAACAGACTTCTCGGTACCAGCCCTGGCGCGGTGGTAGGTGTGCTGCACCCCGCGCTGATGATGCTGCCTGTAGGTGTTTCAGTGGGATGAAATGACAGTTGATTTTTGGCTCAATAAGGAAAAAATAAAAGCCAACCTTTTTTTGTTTGATTATATCCTCACTATAAGCTACATATGGTGGATTTTTCATTGAAACATTTTAGGACTGTATTACATGCAAAAATAAAATCTGCGCATGAAACAATAATGTGTATTAAAAGCAGTCTAATAATAAGCAAAAAATCAAGTACAATCCATTAGAAAATTTCCTGCTCAAGAGATTTTAGAGGCTGTTTTTTCCCTTATCAAGTAATAACTCTGGGTTACACATTATTTTCCATGTCCTAAAAATTGTACAATGATGATCCTTTTTCTAAAAGTATTTCTTAGATCAAGGAAAGAGATCTTGAACAGATCCAACTCAAGCCCTGAGATAACCTGAGTCACTCCAGATTTCTCTAGCGAAATTCTGACCCAGTAATTTTAATTTACATTTGCTGGTGACTCTTTTAACTGGTGCCATTTAAAATACAACTACAGGCCTATAAATGTGTATTTCTTACTTGTAGAAAAAGGAGGGGATTGTAGGCCTAAGGGGCTCTTGCAAGAACTGTTTGGCACCAGTGGAGCCAGCATTGTGCCGTGCCAAAGCAGACCTTTCTCTGATGCTGTTCCTGAGAGCTTTCTGGATGTGCAGCACCAGGATTATGATAACCCACGTGTAAGGCTGGAGCTCCCCAAGGAGGCTGAATCTCTCTGGAAATGTGAAGGACGACACAGAAAGGTTCTCACAGCTCTCTGTGAAACAGATGCCAGCTGAGAGATGGACAATCTGGAGGCAAAACAGCCCGTTCCGCAGCACTCAATGCGCTTAATAATTTTCAGCAGGCTCAAGAAAAAATTAAAACACAAATTGAGAAGCACTGCACTCCTATGGAGATAAAACAGAAGGAAGATGTTTTTACATAGAGAGTGAGATGAAGATGAAAACAAAGAAGAGCTCAGGGCTGCATTAGGGCTGTTCAACCTGCTGTTGTTTGGGGAGTTACAGACCCTGCTGGAAAAGCTCAAACCATGATTTCCTGCTCAAAACCATTGTGAGGGAGGAGGGACTGAGATCCTTGGGGTGCGCACCGATAGAAAATAGCTCAGTACGTGTGAAGATTTCAATACTGTTGAAATGAAATGTATGAGCCGTTGTTTTGGCAGGTGCTTTTCAGAATGAACCACCAACCTGTGCAGATTCATCGCCTGCTTTTGAGGCTGTGCCTTGGTAAAGAGCTGTTTGGCTGTGCTCAGCAGCCAAGGTGCTTCATAGGTGAGCTCTCTTTTGTTCCAGCTGTATGGAGCATAATGAAGTGTAGGTGTCACTTTGACGTGCCAGTAGCATTAAGAAAAGTGCTCCCAAGGTCTCAAAACAGCTTTGGAAGAAGCCAGAGCTGTGGGGTTGAAGTTAAACAAACAAGCAGACAAACAAGGAATGGCAATTTTCGTTTCCCCTGAGCTTCCTGCAGATCTATCAGTGTGACACGAGGGGAGTCAGAGGGAAATGCAGAGCACTTAATGTGACGTTTCACAAAGGGAAAATCTTTTATGGAGAAAACACTTATGTCAAAATATTCTCTAGAAAAAATATTCTCTAGAAAAATTATACACATCCACCCCACTGAAATCCTGTCTAACTGTGTAAGGGGTCTGGGCTCTGCAGGAACCTTGTGCTGGTTCTGTGCTCAGATAAGCATCATCCTTGCTCAAAAAAAATCCCACCTCTCCACATTAACTGGGCACACAAGTTTATTTGTAGCTGCTAACATAGATATAACCATCTCTGGGTGAAAGCATCTTCCATGTAGTAAGCTAGATAAGCAATATTCACAGCTGGGTGTAAAATGTCTGTAGAAAACATAAAATACTTTATAACTGCCTCATAAAACACATTAAGCAACGAGGACTTTGTCGTAACAGAAGGAATATGTTGCCTCTGTTGCTGCAAGCTTAATAATTGCGCTTAATCACCCATTGTTTGGTGATTCAAAATTTAGAAGGGTGTTTTGATTTACATTTTTAAGAGTTTTGGAGTTCATGTGCTTTAGAAAGGCATCCTTGGAAGGCAGTTTTGGTACCCTGCAGATCCACAATTTAGCACTAAATCTGAAGTTGCAGAACTGCTCACCCGGCCACGTCCTGCCTAAAGCCCTCGCTGCTGAGCTCAGCGACAATGTTAGCTTCCATTTAACAAGGCAGACTTCTTTGAGTTCATTTGAACTTCAGCCCTTTATCATCTGCCTCTGTTTATGTGCATTTATATGCACTTTGAAATTTTCAAATTAATATTTCAATGTGAATATTTAAAGTATTTTAATTCTGACTATCTCTTTCAATGGTTCCTGTAATTGCAAGGTATGTCATTCATTTTCAATTTAAATATGCTTCCTTCCCACACAAACCCAGCATTATTTCTTTTTTTCTTTATATTGCTGTTAGCATATTTTAAAAGTGAGCCTTATCACTTTTTTATATTAAGAGATCAGATCCTCCTCCTTTTAAGATTCCTGCCCTGATGCTTTTTGCTGTCCTTCCAAAGATGGTTGTGTTGGTTGCAGGAAAAATATCAAGGGCTCCTCCTCCTTTTAGGAGATAAAGGTTGATGCTCAGAATTACATGTCTAAAAAAAAAACCTAGCATTTAATAAAAGCAGAATTTTATATCCCCAGCTGTAAGATAACACTGCCGGCTCTAAACTCTTGGGTATTCAGCATCCCTCCATTTACATGACGGGGTCAGGATCAGCCCAGCTACATTTGTAGCTCAAAAGAGGGAAGGTGCAAACCCAGCCCTAGAGCAGTTTCCAGGGGTACAGCATGGAGTTTTGGCCTGAGGGGTTTATTGGTGCAGGAAAGTCATCTCATCACGTACTGCCCACGCTGCCAAGCAAGCCTGAAGTTAGCCAGACTTCAAAGAGAAACAGCACTGCCAGGTCATTGCTATAGAATTTCACGTCAATGCAGCCTTTGCCTTTTTTCCCTTGCCCATGAAGACTGTCCATGTAGCAGCATTGTTCCAGCAGCCGGGATCCTGACTGAGCTCCTTTCTACTCTGTTCTTTAAAGTCTTGTCCTATCAGCTGTTCTAATTTGCTTAAATTCAGTGAAACACCATTAATGGCTGAAATGTCGTAAACTTCTACCAGGCTTGAGCTGACCCTTTGTAGCTTCATTCGTGTTTTCAAGGTTTGTCCTACCAGCATTATTCTTCCTGTGAACAGAAGATTATTTATTCTTTACTCTGTAGTGGTCTGCTGATGTTCTGGTTTGCTGGGTAACAGCCATTCTTTAAAAGTCTGACCTCATTCTATTAGATGCTTCCTCTGTTGAGTGCTCTCATTTCTCACTGAAGCCAACACACAACATTTACTAAAACCCACCCACAAAAGGCGGTGAGAATCTGCCTCTCAGATGGTGAGGACTGTATTTTTTCCTTATCATTAAGAAGTCTGTTCGTCTGTCATTTTTTCCTGCTTTCATCTGTTCTGCCATGGCTACCGATCAATGCCTGTGAGAGCTCATCATTAAAAGGAGAAGAAGCTCTTTCAGTGTCAAAGTCAGCTTGTTGAAAACTCCTCACAATCGCTTGTCCTCACAGATTTATGGCAAATGAGAAAATACTACAAAGAACTGGGAACAGTCGCACGTCCTTTCTTAACTGAGCACTCAGCTGGCCCATGACCACAGTAGAAGAAACAAGATAATGAAATGGACTGCGAAGCACTTTGTGGCATTTGCCGGGTATGAAAGATATGGTTTAAAGATAAATCCTCATTGTAATTGCTGCTTCAGATTTGTCCCAGAAAAGCACAATGTGACTGGGATAAACACTTTTGACTTTGCTGGCAGTGCAGCGTTATCGGATGGCACGGCCAGGGCTGAGCTGTTAACCCTGGCAGAGCAGCGGTGCGATTAGAAAGACAAGTAATGAGCGAGTTGTAGTTACAGCACGTGGGGAGTCTGTGTTTAATGTCAACCGAGAGTAACACAAGTCACAGGAACACTTCAAAGACAAACCTGCACCTTTCCTTAGTCTTTTAAACAAACCACTATGCACCTGGAAAGGCTTCTCAGCCTGACATCCAGCCTAGTGCAGAGTTTCAGGTAAGTTCTAGTCACTTTCCTGCTCATCTACATATAATACTGCTATTTGTCTAATTGTTTCTATTCTTGAATGTTTGGTAGGTAAAAATGCAGTAAAGCCATTATGCAGGAAAAGAAAAAGAAAGTGGTTGAGATGATTATTCTGTTATCAGTCATGACTAAGATGAAGAAAGATATACTAGCAAGACATTGTTCCTAAAATAGATACCTTGCAAACAAGAAATGTCAGTCAAATGAGGTTTAAATTAAATTCCTGATAGCAATTACTTACAGAATGATCATGCTCCCATTGAAATTATTATGAATACTGTCACCATTTTTAATGGAAAAAGAAGCTGGGCTTCAGATGCTGGTTCTGAAATGTATTTGAGAGTAAGCTTTTACCATGTGCTCATGTCCTGCTGAACCCAAAGTCACGGTGCTACAAAACAGATACTTGGCAGAACTGCAGCTTTAAGCAAGACTCTTTGCACAGGATGGTATGAAAACCAGTTAAAGGAGAAATGGGCACTTGCAGGAAGTATTGAATGGCCACAAATAAGTGACCTCACTGGGACGAGAACTGATGAAGTGAAGAAATGTGATGTGTGTTCCAAATAAAGAACTGATGAGTCAAGTTGTGCCCCGTTTGGAACAGAGGCAAAGTCAAGACAGCTTGAAAACAACCTTGACATCGGTGGAGAAGAAATAGCAATCAGTTCAAGTTATGTTGACCCCCCAGAAGCTACGAGAACAGCAGTGAGTCGGGAAGCTGTGCTGATTTCTCTTGTCCCAGGAGTGAGGATTCTTCCAGTAGTAGTGCTACAGCAATTACCTAAAGACCTGAACTGATGCTACTGAAGTGTTATTCAGCAACCTGTCTCTATTCCCAGTCATGCATTTGTTACTCATGCAGTCAAGGCCTTTTGTTCCATAATAAGGAGAAAACAATTTCTAAATATATATTTTTTAAATAAGTACCTTTATACTGCAAGAAACAAACAGTTACTGCTTCATTATTTCTGACAGACACTAAATCCCTATTTAATCTTGCAGGTTGAGACATTTTTCTAAGCATGGCTCAGTAGGAAGCTAATTATAATCTTCCAAAATGGGAAGAATTTTCACCTGAGATGATTAGGATACTGGTTTGAGGCATGGCATGTGGGCCTCTAGCTAAAGTTAGGAAGTGGCAACATCTTTGGCCCTGTATCATTTCAGAAGTAACATCCTCTGATGTCACAAAAACTTCCCTAAAGGTTGAGATAACAATGATTTTAGGTGCAATCTATTGCTTGAGTGTTCATCATTGTTGATAAATTTGCATATGGGAATATCATATCGGTTTATGCTATGTTCTGAGGCAAAACTCACTGTGAATTCATGTTGATGTTTTCTGGCTTGGTTTCAGCTTTGAAGGGTTAAACAGGTTTCAAGACAAAGCAAGAAGCAAGTTTTGGAAAACAAAAAGTGTGAGATTTGGCCGAAATAAAGAAAAGATCAATTTTGGGGGGTAGATTGGCTATTTCTTGGTGTATTCACAGTGCTCTGGTGACTTACTTTGGTGTTCAGCTGCTTTTCCTGACCTGCATTTGGCTCAGCTAACCCGAGGTGTTTGTATGAGGAATGGAGTTGTTTAAGCTTTTGTTGGTAGTCTTTGGAAAGAGCTGAATTGCCAAAGAAATTCTTGTCCATGAGGACTTAGATAAAACTGATCCTTTGGGTTTTCCATGTAAGTCATTACATAGAGGCTGGAGGACTGTTGTTCTCTGCTGGGATTTTCCCAGCATAGACTCCAAAACTTACGCAAAGCCCGAGTATCCACCTTTGCTCGCAGATGTAAAACAAACTCCCTCCTTACGCGCCCACTGCTCCGTATCCAGTCCTTGTGGCAGGCCTGTGATTTACTTTGAGTCGTTTGTCATTTCCCAAAGGACTTTGAGAGCTAATGACTGCTCATTACTTTCCTTTCTCTTTATAATTTGTGCATGTTATTCATATTTATTTTATATTTACTTCCAAACGACTGCTGAAGGTATGTGCAGAGAAACTGGGATTTCCCCACCCTTCATTTATGAGTGACTAAACAGCCCAGGAAATCTTCAGCCTGGGAAACAGAGCAGAGCACAGTACAATGGTGGAGGTGGGATATAGACTGTGCATAAAGTCATGAACAATGTGGAGAGGGCAATTAATCACTCCCTCTTACAGCATAAGACTCAGAGAGAGATACTGTTGACGTGAGGTACAGTTGTGGAACGGTGGTACGGCTGCTGAAAAGAAGGCCTGGGCAAACTGATAGAAGAAATATCCATCGAGACTAATCTGAGCAAGATATCACCCTTGGCTCATGAAATCAGAATTTCTGGAGGCTGAAAACAAATTCTTAGCTACCAAATCCCCTGGTCAAAAGATGTGGATAGAAAAATAATTACAAAGCTGAAGCAGAGATTCAGTAAGGGCCTCTTCACTCGTGCTTCATACATCCAGCGTAACCATAACTGAGTGTAAAAGAGATTCTTGCTGTTTCCACACCTAAGTGACTTCTTTTGCCTCTGCAGGGTGAGGCAAAGCACACAAGAAACTGTTTAACAACATCAAACTGGTTATAAGGTATTTTATACCACATTTCTGTAAACACATAGACATAGCCGAGTGTGGCTCTATTTCTGTTTTTTAAATATCAGTACCTACAGGATGGGATACGGACTCTCATGTTGCTATTTCATATTTAGACTAATATAGTATTGACTAGAGATTTTGTCACTGTGCTCTTCCATAACCTAACCCAAATCCACACAGAGGTTTGCTATTGTGATACTAATTTCTAAAATGGTGAAAATTTTGCTGTAGCATTTGGCTTATTACAGAACCACAGAATCACAGAATCATTTAGGTTGCAAAAGACCTTTAAGTCCAACCATAAACCTCACACTGCCAACTCCACCAACAAACACTATGCACCACATCCACCTCTCTTTTAAACATCCCCCCAGGGATGATGACCCAGCCACTTCCCTGGGCAGCTGATTCCAATGCTTGACAACACTTCAGTGAAGAAATAGTTGCTAATATCCAATCTAAACCTCCCCTGGCACAACTTGAGGCTGTTTCCTCTTGTCTTATCACTTGTTATTTAGAAGAGACCAACACCTACCTCTTTACAGCCTCCTTCCAGAGAGCCACAACTGTCCCACTGAACTTGGCTCACATTCACCTTACAGCATGCTCTCCAGAGCACCTCACCCTCTGCATAAACCAGCTCCTCCTCTGAACAATTCTGGCACAGACACAGGCACACAACTACACATTGTTGAGGCATCAGGACAGTTCTTTTTCCTCTCGTATGAGAACAAGTCACACTAACAGAAGCATGCTTTGTACCCACACAAATTCATCCACACAATAGGAAAGAGTTGTACTGCTCTGACTGTGCCAGTGTTGTTAAATGGTATCGTACAAAAGTTTAAAGGTGAAATGATGATGGACTTCAATAAATTTGTCCTGAGAAATTAACTGCATCTCCCCCCACCAACCCACCTTCATGATCCATACTGGAGTTCAGAATCTGCCTTGAACAGCACCTACAAAAGGTACATTTCTACCTGTTCCCTTTCTGGGGTTTGCTGTTGTAGTAAAAACAGAATAAAAACTTCTCCTAGGCTTGGACAGTTTCCTCAAACTCTGCTTTTGGTATAGCTTCCTTCCTGGGATCTTGCTGAATTAGATTCTGTTACTCTATTCCTATATCAACACCATTCTTTCTGCTGTACTTTCCAGGGTAGAGCTGTGCTGCACTTGCCATGGGCAGCGAGGTTCTGATTCCAGCATCATTAACTGGGGGAAGAGGGGAACAAAACACATGGGCCTGATAATATTATTCTTCTTTTCGCTTTCTTGAAAAACGTTCTGGGAGAATGAACACAAAGTTTGCAGGATTCTTCTGAAATAATCTTGTTTGGGGACAAACCTGATACAGATTGACCAAAAAAATTAAGAGGGAACACAGTTCCGCAATCTGCCTCTCCGAGAAACATCCTGCTAGGAATGACACACAGCAAAGTTGCAGGGATGTTTTTCACCCCCTAAATAATCTGTTGTTGATATTTCCAAGTGTATGACTGATACTTTCAGGGAAACCAAGTGAGCAAACTAAGCTGTCAGTTGGCCGCAGCTGTGAGGTCCATAAAAGGGACAACTGAATGGTTGGAGTTCACTGAATAAACTGAATTTTGGCTGCAGATCCTGTTGTTTTTATTATTAATAACAACAATATAATTATTCTTATTATTATTCCTTTCCTATTAGCCTGGGTAAAAGAGCATTCTCAGCAACTTTGCCATGTCATAGAATTAATTTTAAAATTAATAAATATTTAGAAACTCTTTACTTTGAAACCCTCATCTAATAAAAGCACCTGACAGAGAAAAGAATGGTTATAACATCATGCTGATCATACAGGTCCTGCTGAGGAACATAATGGGCAGAACCTGCTGAACAAATTAAGGTACTGGGATGTAAAAAATATTCAGCTGAAAACTGTACAGCAAATGAGACCTGATATCCTTACAGCCATAGACACAGGCTAAATTAGATGTTACAGAAAAAAATTACAAAAAATATCCAAATATACAATATTTAAATATACATGTAAAACCCAAGACATGAGGGTTTGGTCTTCCTAAATTAATGACTTGCTATTATATTTTTGATGTTTCATTTCTCTATAAAAGACCATTGCTTTTAGAAAAGGGATCTTGCTAAATTTTAAATTGCAATGACTTATTGTTGCCTTTTTATCGAATACCTTTTGCTTCTTTGGTTATGAGACCTAAAATAATGGAAATTCTCAATTTACTTTTTCTTACTTAGTCATTATTATATCCACATATATCATAATATCCTTTCTATAGTGTTTGACATGAACAACAATCCTAACTTCTGTGATTATTGCTTTTCTCTGAACTCTGTTATTACAGTGTTAAGATTTGGGGATGCAGAACAATTATTTGCAATCTCTTATTGTTTGAGGCAATAGGAAAATGAAATGCAGGGAAACAGCATCTGCAACACAAGTTTTAGACACAAGTTCTTGCTGAGCGCTCAGGTACATTCAAAAAGTCACTTCTCACTTGATTTCCTTTATATTTACATTAAGTTCTGCCTCATGGCACTGCTCCATTACATACAGATTTCATCTCACAGAAAAGACGTGGCCATTTGGCGTTTGTGGGCGCACGTCAGTTCTACAAACAGAAGCACTGGGGTCAGTAGATGTGTGTGAAGCAGAAGCCCACGAAGCTGGGGCTTGTCCCTCCATCTCCTGTCGCTTAACTGCTCTAAAAGCTCCACGTTCACACAATCCTACCACAACAAAAATAATGTTTAGAAGTGACCAAGTCTAAAGAGTTCTATATTTAAAATGTAAATTCTCTCTCAACATTAAGTACTGGTAACTTTGGCCCTATACTTTCTGCATACTTTTTATTTTCTGCAAGATGAACATTCCTGGTACAACTCCCCTTTTCAGACCAAAACATTTATCTTCCACAGCTGAGTTACAGACCTTTAAAAACAGGTTTGCCAGGGAAATGCCGACGCGCCAGCTGGCTGTTGCTGCAATGACACATTCACAATAGGCAATTCTTCGGCAGGCTTGGTGACAGGGAACCGGCAACGGTTGGCTTGGTGAAACAGGTCGCTCTAATTTAATCACGGACTGCAGCAGTGCTGCATTACTTCTCCTACGCGCTGGTTGGTACGATGACTGACTTCTCAGTGAAGAAAAATGAGTACAGGAAAACATTCTGGACGATGGGATGCACCAGCTCGTTCCCTTGGGCTTGCTAATTTCATCAAAATTATTTGCAATTAAGAACGGTTTGAGACCTTCTTTGCCATCCCTATCCAAAGGGCAGGGCTTACGGAGAAGTCACACAGACTATTTAAAAAAACCCTCACTGCCATTGAAGCAGTTTTCTATTCTTAAAACCATGTATTTTGGGTAGTGTCATCCAGTGTTTTTCAGCTCCTATGAGCAAACGGTGATGGAGAATTATTATTTTTCATCTGTGGTCTTTTTCCTGCCCCCTCAGGTTTGGAAATGCTGTAGTGTTTCTCTCCAAGTGAGTGGAAACAAAGGAGTCCATTCCTTGGTGTCTGTAATCACGGTGAAGCTGCTCCACTCTCCTGTAACCACACTTTCCATCTCATAAAGATCCTGGGAGCATCCAAGCTCTGGTTTCCCACTTTCCACCCTGCGTTCGACATCCTGCCACCACTGAATTTTGACAAACAAAGCTGAGCTGGTTGTGTCCCCCTCTCTTCTCCCAGCCAGGCTGCTGCCTTCACAGGAGCCTGAAAGGAGCTCTGGGCACCCAAGGAAGGTTCAACAAGGCCAAGTACTGATTCCTGCACTTGGGACACAACAACCCCATGGAATGCTACAGGTTTGGGATTAGTGACTGGAAATGCTGCCTGGCAGAGAAGAAGCTGAAGATGTTGGTTGACAGCAGCTGACCACGAGCCAGCAGTGGCCCAGGTGAGCAAGAAGGCCAATGGCATCTTGGCTTGGATCAGCCATGGAGTCGCCAGCAGAACCAGGGAAGGAGTCCTGCTTCTGTACTTGGCACTGGTGAGGCCACACTTCAAATCCTGGGTTTCAGTTTTGGGCCCCGCAGTACAAGAAAGATACTGAGGGGCCGGAGTGAGTCCAGAGAAGGGGAATGGAGCTGGGGAAAGGGCTGGAGCCCACGGGTTCTGGGAGCAGTGGAGGAACTGGGGGCTGTTTAGCCTGAAGGAGACTGAAGGGAGACCTCATCACTCTCTGCCGCTCCTGGAAGGAGGCTGTGATGAGGTGGGTGCTGGTCTCCTCTCCCAAGTAACAAGTGATAGGATGAGAGGAAACAGCCTCAAGCTGTGCCAGGGAAGGTTTAGACTGGATATTAGGAAAAATTCCTTCATCAAAAGGGCTGCCAGTCGTTGGAAGAAGCTGCTCAAGGAGGTGGTGGAGTCACCACCCCTGAAGGAATTTAAAGGCAGGTGGATGAGGCGCTCAGGGATGGTTTAGTAGCGGACAGGTACGGTCGGACTCGATGATCTCAAACTTCAATTCCAAACGAAAAGCTTCTGATTTTTTGCCCCCTGAGGGGACGGTGGTCTCTGAGGTGTGGGGCTGCGCACCACGGCGCCTTTTACCCACTTTCTTCACACCCTGCCTTCAGCTGCCGCTCCCCTCCTCGGCTGCCGCCTCTCGTGTGCCCCCCCCCAGGGTCGCCCTCTCCTCAGCTGCCGCCCCCCCCCCCCCCCCGGTGCCGCAGCGCCCCCTGTCCCTCCGCGCCCGTTAACGCCGCCGCGCGTCACCGCGCGTCACCACCGCGCCCCCCCCCCATGCAGGGGATCCTCCGTCCCGCGCTGACGTCACCCCCCGCCGCGCAGGCCCCGCCCCCGGCGGCCGCCATGTTGGGGGGTGCGCGCGGGGCCGCGCAGCGCGGAGCCGCCCCCGCCGCCCGCAGCAGCCCCGGCGGCTCCATGGGCAGCGCGACCGGCCCTGCCGCCGCCCGCCGCCGCTGAGCCGCACGCCGGCCCGGCGAGGAGCAGCGCCGGGACATGGTGCCGTTCGCCCCGCCGGAGGACGCGGAGCAGCCGGAGCCCGGCCACAAAATGGAGCTGTACGTGAGCGGCGGCGAGGTCAGTGCGGGGCCGGGGCGGGGCTCCCGCGGGCACCTGCGCCCCGACCGCCGGGTCCCGCAGCGTTCCGGCCTCCCCCGGCGCCCCCGTCCCTCCACGGGTACCCGCTCCGGCCACCCCCGCTACCCCCGCCTGTCCCCGCGTCCCCCCGCGTCCCCCCGCACACCGGGAGTGCTCCCGCCTCGGCCCCTCGAGCCCCTTCCCGGGAGCTCGATCCGGCCATGCAGCTCCTATCCTGCCCGGTATCCTCTTCCCCGCATCCTCAACCCTTGCTCCGGCCACGCAGCTCCTGCCCTGCCCGGCATCCCCTGCCCCGCATCCTCAGCTCGTGCTCGGCATCCCCTGCTCCGCAGCCCCTGCCCTGCCTCCTCCGTTTCTGCTCTGGCCACGCAGCGCCTGCTCTGCCCCGCATCCCCTGCCCCGCATCCTCAGCCCCTGCTCGGCATCCCCTGCCTCGCATCCTCAGCCCCTGCTCTGGCCATGCATTCCTTGCCCTTCATCCTCATCGCCTGCCCGGCAGATGCTGCCCTGTCTGGCATCCCCGGCCCCGCAGCCCCCGGTGAGGTGCGAGCCGCGGGTGCTTGCGGGGAGCGCCGAGCCGGCCGGCGGGGGTGATACCGCTACGGAGCTTCCGGGGCTAATGTGCTGCGAGGTCGCCCTCCCAGCAATGTTAATGTCAGCGGTTCCCCCTCCGGAGGCTTTTCCTAAACTCTCAGTTTTGTGGCCGTAGCGTCTGTGGAAAGTTGCTTTAACTTCTGAAAATGTCATTGTTCTGATCTGGAGGCGCCTCATTGAATCATAGAGTGGTTTGGGTTAGAAGGGACTTCAGAGCCCGTCTGGTTCCACCCGCGTGCGATGGGCAGGGACACCTCCCACTGGATCAGGCTGCTCCAAGCCTCATCCAACCTTGAACACCTCAGAGGAGGGGGCGTCCATGACTTCCCTGGGCAACCGGTTCCACTGTCTCACCACCCTCACCGTGAAGAATTTCTTCCTAGTTTCTAATGTAAATCTTCCCTCTTAGCAATTCAAAGCTAGGGAACCCCTCGTATCGCTGCCTGCCCTCATAAAAAGTCCCTCTCCAGCTTTCCTGTAGCTCCTTCAGGTACTGGGAGGCTGCTCTAAGGTCTCCCCGGAGCCTTCTGTTCTCCAGGCTGAACAACCTCAACTCTCTCAGCCTGTCCTCATAGCAGAGGTGCTCCAGCCCTCGGATCATCTTTGTGTGGGACATCCAGGTAGGTTGTCAGTAGGAGAGGTTCCTTGGCTTTTTCACAGAATAACTGTACAGTAACTATCGTACCACAGCTAACAGAAAGAGCCAGGAGTGTGCAACTGAAGTCTGGGTGTTTAAACGATGTAAAGAACAAGGAGTGACTTTGAGAGTGTCTCCCGGGTATTGCTTAGCGCTCGAGGTGCATCTATAAGCAAGTGCAAAATGCTGTTTAAAGTGATATAAATGGTAAAACTGGTTGTGCTGTAGTAATACGCATAGCTCAGCAGAATGGCTGTGCAGCCCTGAGAGGAGGAGGCTTAGGGGAAACCTCATTATCATGTACCAGTACATAAAGGGTGTCTGCCAAGAGGATGAAGACTCCCTTTTTATGAAGTGTCACATGGAAAAGACAAGGGGTAATGGGTGTAAGTTGCTCCTGGGAATATTCTGATTGGATTCCAGAAGAAAATTTTTCACCATGAGAACAGTGAAACATTGGAATAATCTCCCCAGGGAAGCAGTGGATTCCTCTACACTGGACACTTTTAAGGCTTAGCTTGACAGCGTGCTGGGCCATCTCATTTAAACTATAGATCACCCAGAAAGGTTGGACCAGACGATCCCTGAGGTCCCTTCCAACTGGCATTCCATGATTCTAATGTGACACTCCGGTATTAAAACTTCTGCACTTTTCAATCAGAAGCGCAGGGTTGCGTGTCAGGTGTTGTCAGGTATGACAAATAAAAGATTACAACTGGGTGTATTAGATGCACAAAAGATGTTATCTAAGTAAAACTGCTTAAAACTGGTCAGACTTGCTTTCTGTCATGCGTGAGGCTTTCCTTATCGAAAGTAAAAATGTCTGTAACAGATTCATCTTCAGGTACAAAGTGCACAAGAGAGGTGTAGGTTAAAGTTTTGGGAAGAGTGAAAGGATATCTTTTAAAGGCTCTTACTGAAATTTTATTCTCTATTAAAAGTTTATATGTATAAAGGAAAAATACAGTAATTCAAGAAAGGAATAAAGGAATGTAGCTGTGTCTAGAGTTCTGCTTCTAAGTACTGTAATTACTGAACATGCATTTCTAGAGCATGGCTGCTACTCTTTAATGCTTTAAAATATTCTAATGATCTAATAATTCCTGATGTAGTCCCTGTACCTTAATATTAGAGAAATCCTAATTATGTTAGTGAAGCTGCGGGTAAGGATTAAAAAGTCGGCAGAAGTATTAAGGCTTATTTGGTAATCTTGCAGTTTGTAAAAATAATATGTTGTAGCTAAGGTGTGAATCTGATTGAAGTCCTGAGAACTTTCTTGGTCTCGTTGATCTCTTCTGTATGACTGTTGCAATATATTAGAGTTAAAATAATCAAACTTGGAGTATTGCAACTGAAAGGTGATTATTTGTGGTTATTTTGCTTCTTTGGGGAGTTTTTTGGCTGGACAGATCCTCCTCCACCCAGGTTTCTGCTGCTTTCAGAGTGTTGTGTACAAATTTTGAGGTAAATATTGTACTGGCAGTTAGCACGAGACTGGAGAACCAGCCCCATCACAACGAAGTGCAGACAGGTAGTTCTGCTGACGGTGGTGGTGGTTGAGTTTTCTTTGAACACTCGACTAGACTTGGGCTGATAGAGAGATGTGATCTTGGCAACGTGCTGCTGAGGGAGCCTGGTTCTGAGTCGTGCTCATCGAACTGACAGAGCAGAGGGTGGTGGATGTCCAACTGAAACAGCTTGGTGCTCATGGCACCTGAAGGCAACTGTTTGCAAGAGTCATTCTTCAATTTGTGTTTTTATCAAGCCTGTACATGAACTACTTACTTAACAGGGTCTGTGTAGAACCATTTTGGTTGTGCTCTGATTAAAATGAGCCAACGTGTCCATGTTACGTTTGGCTAGCAGCGTTTGAGACTTCGCTTACACCAAAACCAGTTTCTTCAGGTTGCGCAAGAAGTTCCCAAATTACATTAACAAATACTTGTTATTGTCATAGCACTTAATATAAAGTGCATCTCAAGGCCGTGTAGTGCTTGTTAGAATCCTACATTCACATCATTTGGGGATGTAACAAAGGTTTATTTTATGTTAAAATGAATTTTGGTTTGGATTCTTAAATTTTCTAGAATTAATTATAGCCTGTAACACCACAGCCTTGTGTTGGCAGTCTGATAGATTTCGGTGACCTTGGAGTGACGGGTACTGCAGGCGACAGAATTACTGTGAAATCCGTCTTGTGTGCTGAAGACTTAACTTGCTTGGGCTTAGCAGGGCTCTTGTTCATCAGTTGTAGCACAGGAGGAAAAATGAGAGAAACCATTCTCTCTGAGGAATCCGCTTGTTGACAAAATTGAGGATTATGTTATTAGAAATAGCTGTGTTTCTAGTGAAGTAGCGCTTGTGTTGACGGAGTCAAAACAGTTAGCGGGGGAAGAATGCGATCTAGAAGGCAGGAAACAAACTTTCATGCTTCAAGGCATAAAACCAATGTGAACTTTTGGAAGAAATCTAGGATTGCATTGTTTTGCACTTTTCCACACCAGTTGCCTTTGCATTGCTGAGGGTTACGTTCTGGACCGTGCACTGGGCTGTTCCTGTCCTTACTTTCCTGTCACAGTGCCGCTTGTGAAGCAGTGTTGTGACTGGGAATTCCCTGTGAATAGGTAGGAAATGTCAGTGTCCTGCAGTTTAAGCTTCAAATATTGAGTGAACTTTGTTCCTTCTAAATATAGGATTAATAAGTATTTTCATGGTAATAAAAATAGGTATGAGGGTGGTGATCATACTGAACCATTGTAGATTATTAATGATTGCAGGCTACAAAGAAACAGTAAATGTTAACTTTTTATTGACCAAGCTGAATGAAATGCAAAAATTCTTGGAATTGGGCAGAATACAGTAATTTTTAAATTTTTTGCCTTTTTAGCAGAAGTAGTCATGTATACATTTGAAAGGAGAAGTGTAATTCACTTAAGTGTATGCTGTTTGCAATATGTGAGTAGTGTGAATTGCATAAATGCAATCTCATAGTCCAGTTTTGAAATAAATGCTTTGGGAGCCAGTCACATAATTGGCTGACAGTGACGAGGAAGACAAGACTGAAACAATAAAGTGACTGGGAAGTAAAGTGTTCTGCTGGAAAAGAGGGCTGCACTGAAGGTTGCTGCCTTCCAGGAGGCTTGTTCATGGGTTGAGCTTTGCTGCTGTTGTACATGATCTGATGCCCTTGCCAATTTAATAAATGCATCTTTGATTTTGGCCGGTGTTTTCAGTTCGTCCTCTTAAGCGTGTTCTGAGCCTGCTCTGTCAAAGGCCACTGAATTTTGTCAGTGTTGGGAGTTGCATAACTCCTTTGTGAGTAATTACTGGCAGTGACGTGGATGACTCAGCTACCTAGTTTTGTGCATCTCTGAAAATCTCCACAATTAGGTGGAGAAAAAAAAGTGGTAGTGTCGCACAGAACTTGAACTAAGTGCCCTCAGGCGTTGCAACACGGTACAGTTTTTATCAAGACTTAGGAGAACAAACTGCCTTTAAAAAAGTGAAAAAAAGCAAGCATGTTAATACTCTTAAATGGAAAACAATGACTGTCTTTATGCATTGAAAAGTGCTGCGATACAATAATAATGATTGTGTTTTGGTTTACTGCTTCTGAAGATGGTTTTGGAAATCTGCTATGGTATTCTGACTCCCTGAAAGGAGCAGGGGGTCTATGGGAGGTGGTTCACCTCAGTTCCCATAGGAGAGTCTTCACAGCAATCCTAGATCAGAAGAATGGTGTGATCTGTTAATTTGTAGTATATACAATTTTAATATTTGCATAGATGTACTTCTGTCCTGCATTCAGAATAAAATTTGAAATACGTTGTTTTCATCAAGTTTAAAGCTTACCCTTTCCCAGTACTCTGTAATCTGCCACTGAACACCATTTCCAGAGTGGCTGCTTTAAGCCCTTTCATTATGGAGTTACAATCTTCTCCCAGACAAGTGGTAGTGAAAAGATTTCCAGTCCTTTACTGGTTCTGTGATCCCTGTGCTTATGGTTAGGTCTGTGTCTTGTCATAGCTGTAACTAGTCCGAGACACACATTAGTTCTCCCCTCATCTCTGATAATGGAAAGGATCAAAATGTTCTCTTAAAATTAGTAATTACATGTTGCTGTGAGGCTCCATCTTCCTCTGTTACTTGGCATGTTTGAAGAGCATGTGAACAAGTTACCCGGCCTCTTCCTTTTGTGAGAGGAGCTGAGGCTGGCACAGGGTTTGTGTGGTGAGCAGATAGGAAGAAAATTCAGCGTAGACATCCTGTGGACACTGGGCACTGCTGTCAGCGGGACGTCCCTCCCTGGTCACATTGGGGTGGGACTTGGGATCACTCTGTGTCTGGTCACCCTGCTGACACCGCTTTCATGGAGTCTTTGACAGAATGGTTTGTGTTGGAAGGGACCTTAAAGCCCATCCACCTCCCACCAGACCAGGCTGCTCAAGAGCCCATCCAACCTGGCCTTGAACACTTCCAGGGAGGGGGCAGCCACAACTTTCCTGGGCAACCTGTTCCCTGTTTGTTTGTTGCCCCCCTCAGGGGGTCAGCTGCTGGGCTGAGGGAATCATTCCTTCCCTAAAGCCTGCCAGCCTGAGTAGACAAGAGCACTGAATCCAGCCTGGGTACCTGCACACAGTAACAATACCAGCTGCTTAAAAAATGTTGTATGGAGAAAAACTGTGGGTTTTTTATAGGAATAGTCAATGCCTTTAAGGGTCAGTTTTGTTCATAGTGACTTATTGAGATTTCTTAAAAATACTAAACCCTATCTGCAGTTTGACAGCACACAGAGCCCCTGATTCCTCAAACCTATCTCAGGAAATAGCATTCGGTAGGCCAATGTGTTGCTAATTACATTAATGATGCAAACACTCTGCAGATGTAATTCAAAATAAATGAGGAACAAATGTGGTCGTCTTAACAGGATTTTTTTTCAAAGGATTTTATTTTCAAGTCTTTTCAAAATAATTGGGGTTTATGATGTAAGCTTCCAGTGTAACATTTTGAAATAAGTATTTGAAGTAATACTTTAGTGTGTGGGGAAGCAAACTGGTTTGTCTTGTGTTCACTGGGAAGAACTGAGAAGTGTAGCTGCAGTTACTTAGTGAACTGAGTGCTGTGAAGAAAGAACCCTGGAGGATGCTGAAGCTTGTGTTGATTCTCATGTAGAATTTTACTTGTTTGAAGCCAGACTTGATTCTTCGTAAGTGACAAATGGCTTTCTATTTCTGACAATATGATTATAAAATTCCAGTTCTGTGTTTTCTATGAAATTTTTATGCTTAAAAAAGATGTATGAGAACGGGGCAGGATGAACCAGCTTTACATCTTCTGCATTTTCTCCTTGTAGTTGGGCATTTTTGCTGACCATTTGTCTGTCTTCTTTTGGCCAAAACCTTTAGACCCACCAAACCATAACTCATTTACCGTGTAAACTGCTAACATATCCTTAATGGGGAGGAGGAGAGAGTTAGTTTGGTAATGCTGGGATTCTTCTCTTCTCCTGTAATTATCAGAGGGAAGATGTGTGCCATAGTAGTTAAGCTTTTTACCAGCCCACAAAATCCCTTTGGATGTTCTCCCAAGGTAACAGGAAATAGTCTTGGCTGGGCATGGGATCCATTGCAGCTATTTAAGGAAGGCAGACTGCGCTGGGTTACCTCGGCAGCAGTTTGGCATTGGAGGATTGGGTCTCTTAGCTTGCACCTCTGGAAAAGTAAGTGTCCTGCCTGCGAAGTTGTCTGACCTTAGCTTTGTGCTCGTCCCTCTTTAAGTAGTGGGTTTGGTTGTTTTATACTCGTCAACAATGTGGAATATTTTCTCTTAACAGTACCATTTTTTATTTGGAAAACATTGATGCTGTTTGCCTAAATGTCTGAATTTAGCTTGTGTCTTAATGAAAGTTAATATTTAAAATGTTCAGTTAATTGGAGGAGTTCAGCAGTGCTGAACAGCAAAATGATTCAAGGATGAAACAGTCTTCTTCAGAATAACAGTACTTGGTTCCTTTCAGCCTGTTCTTGTAGAGATAGGGGCTTTCTAATTCTCAATAATAAATTAAATTTGTGCATTCATAGATATTTAGTAAGTAATGACTCAGAGGTTAAAATAGTTCTGTTCTATATATGTTTGTGCATAAATATTAATGATTAAATCACTAAAAGGGATCCCATTTGTCTGCAGAATTTGGTTTTCGTTTTTGTAAAGGTGAATTAATTAAGATTGCATTCTATTTTTTCTCTTTTTTTTTTTCCCCTATGTGAGAGACAGTAGAAGCTTCTAATTACAGTTACTGATATTGGCCCAGTTTCAGTATAGAAAAGTAATGGTTTAATTTTTGTCGTTGGCTTTATTTAACTGAATAACTAGGAAACTAAAAAGTTTTTTTAAACTGCCAGACTTTGGGTTGCAGTCCCACAGGCTTGTTGATGTGTATTGTTTTGGTTTTTATAATGGACAGTGACCAGTGTTCACAAACAAATAAGGCAGAAGTATAGTCGTGTACATCAAGCAATAAAAGTAGATTTCTGCACTTGAACATGACATTCTTTGGAGTAAAAATTGGCAGGTATCCCAGTCTCTGTAGTCACAGGGAGACTGGACAGGAGGAAAAAAAAAACATGTGCAACAATGAAGGGGGAAATTGTATGATAGGAAATTGTTAATTAAACTGACATTTGATTACCTGCCATAAAAACCCAGTAAGTTACTCTGATTTGCCAGAGAGCTGAAAGTATTGCCTGCATGGCGTGCTTGGGAATGGTGCAGAGGCAATAACATGCTGATTTTTGGTTCAAAACCCCAGCAGTGACAGCTTTCTGTATCTGATGGTCTGGAGTTAAGCTACTGTTTTCAGTGTATCTGCAGGTTTGACTGGTGGTATTGGTTCCAGAGCTTCAGTTTAAGTAAAGACCCTTGGAAAACCTTGACTGTATTTAAAGAAAACCAAGGAAAAAATGCACACTAAATTCACTTCAAATTCAAGTCCGTAAGGGAGGAATTGTATTGTATTTCTGAGCACCTGGAGGGGAAACCCATTTTCTTGCTAGGTCCAAGTAAGTTTTTTTGAATGGCTTTGGGCCTCACATTAATTCATGCTTGAATGTGATCTAGTGAAATGGTGAAAAAGGAATCACATGGCAGTGAGTCTGAAACGAGGTTGAAGTTAAATCTGATCTGAACTTTGGCATTATTCCTTGTGTATCCAGTTAATTCGTACGATAACAAGTACAGTGGGTGCCCCATCCCTCTCAGTATCTCGTTTGGAAAAAATAGCTATGCAAAAATAAGTAAGTTATGTAGCAAATTGGTACCAGCGTTGGTGTCTGTAGTGCCTGTGAGGTTTCTGAAGGCAGGGTAACAAGTTGGTGATTCTTGTCCTTGAGAAACGAGGGTGGCAGCGCATGATGTATGTGAGCACCGGGCGTGTGCCACGTGTGCCAGCGCTGGGTCAGACCCGCGCCTCATAGGTCCCCTGCAGAGTGTGTGTGTAAACAGTGGTTAAAATAGAGGAACTTGAAGAGGAGTGAAAGTCACCAAATCCTCACGTGACTCCCCCTGAAATTTCTATTTTGAGTGAAGATAAAGTCCTAAAGTAAGCGTCAGGATCTTGATACGAAAATTGGAGATTTGATTTCATCAAATTAAGTAGTTTAGGACTTTGCTCTTAAGCTGTAATTGAAATCAGGAGTCTGGGAAGCAGCACTGGACATGGTTGAGGGTTTGCTTGGATGCCACAGTCGTGGTGGTAAAAACCTGTCTCTCAGCCCTACCTGTTGGTCGAGTTTTCTGGTTTGCTTTTAAGCAGAGGCATGGTCTGTTTGGCATTTCAAGATTCTCTGCGGTCCTGTGTTTTACCCATTAACATACTGACACTTGTACCATATCTCAGTTTCTCAGGCATGTATTTCACATAAATTCAGAGGCACAGCTAAAGTCATTACCCTGTTCAAGAACTTAATTCCTTCAGCTTCTGTTTGCAGGAAGTTTGAGTTTCCTTATGTTACTTCTGTTTTGTATTTAGTTGTACGAGATCTCTACTGCACGAAGGCAGCCATGCTGAACGATTAACATAAATAAATTAGCAATTATCACTAGCAAAATCCATAATTGGGTTCACCTATTTTGTCAGGTATTTCCAGTTTTTAATTAATGCTTTGCGTGTCGAAACAGAGCATGTCCTTTGTGTTTCTGTTTGGTTTGGGTTTTAAAGTTTCAGTTGTTAAGCAGCATTGTTTGTTACCTAACGAGAGATTAAATAACTCCTAAACTTTTTTTTACTGCTGCTGTGGGTGTGGGATCTTTTGGCTGCTGTCGAAGCAGGGGGTAGGCAGTATTGTGCTCATCAATTTACGACCAAGTCATTTATTTGCTTCTGTCCAGATGCACATCATACTTTTCTGCCTCTTAAAGGTGTTATGTTTGAAACCGATCCACAAATATTTTAATATTCAGATGTACAGTTTCTAAAGTACTTCGTTAAAATTTGAGTCTTCTATTTGCTGGATATTTAAATAACTTCTGATGCAAACAAATTTTTAGAGAAATCATTTTTTTAAGGAAATACGTGATTTTATTGTGCCTAAAAATTCTGTGGTCTGTATTCTCCATTCTACCTGGTCTAGCATTTCTCCCTCTTGCCCCTAAAAAGTCTTGAAATCGCTTTTGAACCTTTTCTCCTTAAACTTCAAATTAATTTTCAGCAACAGATTTTAGGATTTGGAAAAGGATCCACAACATAAATTTTGTGCATATCGGAAGAATTTTACATTAGTGTCATCTTGTACGGATGGTATCGGTAGCTTTTAAAGAAGGAGTTTTAAATTAATTCCAATTAAATAACACTGTGGAATGGCATTTACGAAGGGATATGCTAAATGATACATAAGGGAGATGCTAAATATAACTACTAAGTAGTAGTATTTGTTTGAAACCGAAGTCTTAAATTAGAGCAGCAAGAACACCAGTTTTCATTTCTGTGCTCTGAAATGTAAATCAGTCAAATTATGAACTCTGCTTACTTGAAATTGCTAGGTCTTAATGTTGGGTGTTTTTTTTCTCTTTCCCTTCTGCCTTCCCCTTCCTCGTCCTCTCCAGCTAAATGGCCTTAAAATGGCAGATGAGCCCATGGAAGAAGGTGAACCGTATTCCTACCACGTAAGTACATTTGAAGAATGCTCAGTTTAGACGCGTGTTGGCGTGACTTCCTTCTGAAGCAGAACTGATGCGTTGCCTGCTCTCTAACTTTTGAACCCATCATTTTGTTCGACCAGATCTAAGAGGCTCTAAGTCTCAAAGGTGATTTTGGAAATCAGTACCAGGGCAGGGGCTGTGCCTGGTCTGGGGTTTGCCGTGTGAGGCAGTGGAAAACAGGCTCTGTGTGCTGGAGAGAGCATTTATGGATCCTCCAGCCTCAGAAAATGCTCAGTCCAGCCTTGAACCTTTCATAAACAGAAGGGTGCTTAAAGTCCCTCCTACTACACTGTCATCTGCTCCTTCTTCGTATTTTTTAATGCCCATTCATCTAGAAGAAACTTTTAATTCCCGCTGTTTTAGAACAGAATTGTTACACCAGTATGTTAATTTGACTTTCATGTAGAAATATACCAGGTAAAACCTGTTGAGCATGGTTTTGTCCAGTGCCTCGGTGATGTGTGTAGGAGATGCTGAAGCTCAGTGTTCTGTATGCTGGCTAAACCTTGGACTAAACTTCAGGCCAATTCTGCGCGTGGTGAAACGCCTTGGCATGGAAAAATTGCCCATCTTTTTTTAACTTATACATCCATGTGTTTTTGAACAGGATTATGGAAGAATGTATCAAGTAGGTCTTACTGTCAGCTGTAACCACTGCTTTGTATTGCAGTGCTAACTTAGTGATTTAGCAAATAAACTCTTGGGGGTAGAAAGATGTGGTGCCTGGATGATTCCTGGTGTGGAGTAGTGTCAGTGTCATCATGCAGGTAGCAAGGAAGGATTAGCACTGAGTTGTCTCGATCTCTCACTGTACTTGAACCAGAAGGGTGTTGCAGAGCTTGTTTGTTAGGTGCTTGGAGCTACCTACCAGTCAAGCTGTAACGGAGTGAGATGGCACAAAGCCATACCTGATTGTGGCGTTTCTTTCAGTGATTTTATGATGTGAAGGTGCTGGGAAGAGTTTCCTCTTGTGCAAGGCAGTGCGGTGGAAGGTGGTACCTGAAACAGACTTGCTGCTCAAGCAGCAGGGCACAGAGTCAGATAAAATTTGCAGTTCATGGAGGCCAAATGAGAAATGGAAGTGACTTCTGCCTTATGTGTCTGTTCAGCTCTTTACCTGCTCGTTTCTTGTTGATGATCCAGGGGCCTTTTTATACTTCAGTCATTCCAATTTTTAGTACTTTAATGATAGTTAAGTGGGTGAAATTATAGAGACATCTTTTGTGAAGGTAAAACACTTCATAAAAAATAACTCATTTCATACATCTCGAGTTGTTCTTTATTTGCGCGGAAAACAGTTTTCTCCTCTGTTCACATTTAGAAATTGTCAGTCTCCGCAGCAACCGTGTGTGATGTCACGGGCTAATGACTCAAGGTGGGGGATAAACTGGAGAGCAGGTGAACTCCTGAAAATCTTTTCTCATGCAAAGATTCACAGTGTTAAGGAATGCTAGTTAGGGTGGTGAAGTAAAAAGGCTTCTAGATAATTTACGTATTTTGCAGAGGGAACCAACCTTTAAGTCTGTTGTACAGCTTGGTGTGCAACTAGATGACTTGCTGCTTTCATCTCTTGTCAGATGACTTTCTGGTGTTCTTACCTACCTTAAACTCCAGACATGTGTTTAAATAAGTAAATAAAAATTAAGATAGAATCGTTTGTGCATCCTTCCTGTGGATGCTCATATGCATAGTCAATCAGATGGATGGATGGATGCAATGAAGTTGGGATATGTACACTGTATCATCAGTGTAGCTGGGGCTCTTTTTGTGAAGAAAGAGGGAAATAAAGTAGCTCAGAGTGGGAATTAAGGAATTAACTTTGTTACCCATTAGTGTCTTTTGTTCATACCAACCTTTGCATGGCAAGCAGGCAGAACAGGCCTTTTCCAGAAGGAATATGAAATAGAGATGTAGGGGAGGGAAAAGGACTCCTGCAATAACAGCTGCACTACAGTGTTTGAGTATACAAAGATATTAGATTGAACTCTTTTTTTTCCCCCTCTGGACAAACAATGCAGAGACAATTAATGGAATGTGATGATTGCCCACCCTCTTTTTTAGTTATTGCAGTAAGTATGTACATGTTTAGCTGATCAGATTTCTAACCTGAATTTTGATGTAAACTCACTTAGAGAATTTAATCTAGATATTTCAGTATCAAGTCTGATAACACTGGTTGTAAGCTTTAATGCATGAGCTTTAATGTTGTTCTTTCCTGAAAAACAAATGTTTCATCAAGTGGCCAGGTCTTTTTCTGGCACCATTTGTACTTGTCATTGAGAGAGAAAATGCACTCTAGGTTGGTAGGGTGTTTGTCTGGCCTCTGCTAGGAGAAGCTTTCAAGATGAAGACCCAAGGAGAGGATAGGAGGACAGTTAGTAATCATTCAGATACCTAAAAGCAAAGTATTGGGAGGGATTTTCTGTTGTGATTGAGTTGTATTTGCTGAGTACAGGTTCATTGGTGTTCTTGATGGGGCTGAGAGGTGCCGCTCCCTTTCTACATGCGAGATGAGGTTGCTGTTTTAGGCCTTGGCACATAGTTTGTCATTTCAGGGGTGCTTATTTTGACACCTTGCTTGTTTTGGCTCACAGAAGCTTCTCTAATACCATAAAAGCTGCAATACATCATCTCATTTGTTTTCATCATAAATGTTTGTCTTTTCACAATTGCTGCTGCTGTGCCCTGCTTTGATAAAGATGAGAGTAACAGGAAAAAGTCAACAGAACACTAAATCTTTTACCTGCCTCAGGGTTAGCCACGACTTTCTGAAGGAGGTCTCCACACAGGGTAGTCTTTCCGTGAGCTCTGCACCCCAGAGCTGCATTTCTTCTTTTAGATGCAAGAATGCACAGAGTTTTTAAGATGACTCACATCTTGTATGCATCATTGGAAGAGCATAAATTCCTTTAGCTGCAACTGGATGACCATTTATTGTTTGCTGCTGTGAAAAGCAATAATTGATGAAATTCAATTTAACTTTCATTAAGACTATTTCTGTAAAGGGAAAGATGAGAGGAGTAGTCATCGGGAAAATGAAAGGCTGCAAAAACAGAGCTGGAGCACAGAAGGATTGTCTTAGTCCTGGTTTGAAAATCTGTATTTATTTCTTTCATGTAAGGAAATCCATCTTTGCTGTAGTTGTAATATTTGTGATGAAAAAAAATGAGTATTCTTGAGAATTTTACCACAGTTTAGAAATTTCAGATGCATTTATTTAAGAAAGGTTGGATGGGAAATCTCTTCACTTGAAAGCTTACTTTTATGTCTTATTAGACATAATCTTAAAAAAAACAAGCAAGAAAAGAGCAGACATTTACCTCCACTTCTAATGAGAGTTGTTTAATTCAGGCCTGTTCCTTGTTGTATTTTTTGTTTGCCTTGAAATAACAGGATGAAGGAAGTGTGAAAGAAATTCCTATTACACACCATGTGAAAGAAGGATGTGAGAAAGCAGATCCAGCACAATTTGAACTACTCAAGGTTCTTGGACAGGGATCATTTGGAAAGGTAAGGTAACAAACTTTGTTTTCATTTGATGTCCACTTTGAACCTGCTTTATCTTATTAATGCTTTACTTCCCTTATTTCTATGATACAACAAGGTTGGGTATAAACCTGACAAATCCACGTACAGGTAGATAGGCTTGTGGAAATGGCCCTGTTTTGGAGGAAGTTACTCATCCTGATTGGCAGTTGATTGATGTGGAGGGTGTTTTTGTTTTGTTTTTACTACAATAGCCTTTCTGACTTGGCAGATTTTTGAAGAAAAGCACTGTCTTTCTCCATGGACCTGTCCAGACAGCCTGGGAGGGGTCAGCTCGAGGGCGTTTTGGGATAAGACAGACAGCGCCGTAGTGGGGTCGTTGGGAATGTTTGGGAAGTTATTGACCAATTTAATCTTTTTCCAGTCTTGCTCTGGTGCCAAGGGAGCACTTCTTATAGAAGGACACCAAATGATGTTGGAGGCAGAGGCATGACCCCCTCAGTCTCCAGGCAGGAGGGTAAATCTGTAGCAAATTTTAGGAGGTCTGCCATAGAAAGTTTCAGTTTGCTGAAGTGAAGAGAGTCATGTTTTGTGGTTCAGCTGAACTGGCATCTGCAGCTTTGCAGGAAAAACTGCACCAACAGCAAGGAGCTCTGCCATCTGGGTTATAGAGTTAGAGTGGTTTTGATGCAACAGCTCTGGTGTTGAAAAGCTCTCATGACTGTTAGAAAATAAAATCATGATGCTTTCAACTGCTGCAAGACTTTATTGCAGCATCGAGTGAGCTATTTCTTATTTGGTGGATTCTGAATTCCTCCTTTTCCTATTTGAGCATCAATGTTGTATAATAGGAGAGCAGAGCTGTAAGATCAGTTGTTGGGCAAAACTTAAACCAAACAAAAAACCTGATAACCACGACACATGATGACATTTGTCATCTAACCAGAGCTTAAAATAAAAACAGCCCCTCTCCCCACCCTGTGCAATTTAGTCAATGACAATGTATGAATTTCTGATTCTGGAATGGAAATGTTGACAAATTTAACTTAAAAAAAATTGAAAATATTTGATAATTTCTATCCAAGTATGTTTGTAAATAAATCTAGTGTTAGTGACTATGAATCAGGTAAGATCAGAGAGGCAGTTTTGGGTAGCTCCTGTCATTCTCTTGTGACTTGCACATTTTTTACAATGCAACCGTTCCTCATAACTAATAATTGCTATTATAGGAACAACAACTTGGGAACAGGAGCACATACCAAACAATTTTGTCAACTGGAAGACCAAGCAGCTAAAATGTTAGGCAGTGGAAGTGTGTGTATTTGCACTGCATTATTTTATCTAATATTATGCTTTTCTTAGTGTCGAGTTATACCATCTATCTTTAAATCTCCTCTAGAAAGAAAAGAGTAGAAAAACCTGCTGGAGCTGCTGTTGCAGAGGGAAGGGTGCTTTGATCTTAAATGGTCAAGTTTCCTTGCTTCTGTCTCACTGCTCTCAGAGAATTCATTAATACAGCCTGTTACATATCTGAGACTGGGCAGAATTGTCATTCTCCAAGAAAGTAAAGAAACACTTTTATATAAGTATTTACTTGCCAAGTACTTATTTAAATAACTTGCTTTAGGAAAGAATGTGTAGGTTATGACCAGTCCAGGTACTTCAGAGAGCCTGGTGGTGTGTGTGTCTCTGCTCTGGTTAAGGGAGTGCAAGTTTCCCTTCCTTTAAAGATGTGTTCTTAGGAGAAAACCCTGAAAGCTGTCTGAAATTAATAGGAGATTTGCAAATTCTTTGCAATAGTTGCTTATTCCATTACCAAGCTTGCTAAAGAGATTTACTGTGAATATTTCGCATCTTTTCATTCCTTAGAGTTTTTGAGGAATGGGATGGGGCCAGGGCCATGCAATCTCCTTGTCTGTATTAACAAGGGTCAAAGTAAAGACATAGTAATGAGGTTTAGTCAGATTCACATACAATATTTTTCGCAGTAATTTGAAGTGGTGTTTGTGTTACCAGGTCTTCCTTGTACGGAAAATAATTGGTCCTGATGCTGGACAACTTTATGCAATGAAAGTATTGAAAAAAGCTTCTTTGAAAGGTATGTGTCTTTTTGGAACTGGAACTTTAAATAATGCTTTTCAGTGCAACTGTATCTCTTAGAATTATGTACAGGACTCATTTTTTTAAAAATAATTTTTTAAATCTTAAATAATTTTCAGTGAGTTCATAACTCTTCTCTGACAGCAGCTTTTTTTCTAGAGTAACTTGTAAATTCATGTTTAGGAATTATTTTAAGTCTGACCAGGTAACTTTAGTTGTGTGGTAAAAAATACTCCTTCAAAATTTAAAATTGCATTATTTAATTCTGTTTAGTGTTTTCATTATATTAAAATTCATTTCAAAAACAATTTTCCTATTGTCTTTGGTTAAGTTAGAACTTGACTGTGGTTAAAATGGTGAAGTCATTCCCTCCTGTTTTGGTTGCCATAGCAAGCTAACTTACAGTTCTGGCTTTCAGAAGACACTTTAATGGATGCAACTGCCCTGTGTGTAACTAGGGACTGTTCCTAGTTGAAGAGGGAAAAGTAATCTTAAATAACAGAAACCAGATCGTGCGGGTGGTTAATTCAGAGGTTGAAGTTAGCTGCCTGGAAATGTAGATGTGAGCTTTTTTTTCTTGAAGGTAAGATGTCTCAGGACAAAATATTGGGATTTGTTGGAAAACAAAGTAAGATAATAAGTAATCTGGGGCAGGTTAGGAACAAAATAGAGTTTTGCTGGCTGGAATAGTGTGTTTTGTGAGAGACTTGAAAATTAAAAACAGATAAGGTAACGAGATCTATTTCCTTGGACAGCAGAGACTTTCCATATGGTAATATGTTCCATTTGTATTATACATTTGTTTCATACAAGTCCTTTTCTCTCCTCAGTTCGGGATAGAGTCCGTACAAAAATGGAGAGAGATATATTAGTAGAAGTAAATCATCCGTTTATCGTCAAACTGCACTATGGTTGGTATTATTTTTTTGCTGTGGTTTCTTTCATAACTTGAAGACAACTGATCTCACTCTTTCTCAGTTTTGTACTGTCCATTTTAGTGCCTGAGTTAGGTTCTAGCAGCTTGAGCTGTGTCAGAGCTAAGAAAAGGAGTATAAATACACAAGCATATATAAAGGTTTTAGGTTAAGTCTTCTTGAAAATAAAGATTTGGAAAATTCTTACAAGTTCTGCAGAAATTTTTTTTTTACTTTTCATTGAATAAAACCGAAACACAGTAATTCACACGCTTGGTGTTTCCCTGTTTGACAAAGGAGAAATAAAAGAGCAGTATTTTAATGATGTTTTATGACTAAGATTGTCTTCTGGGAAGAAGCAAGTAGTCATTCAATAAATTACTTCATGTGTTGCTGAATTATTTCAGTTCTATAATGAAAGTATTGCCTTCACTGCAAGTTTGGAGTTATAAAAACATTCAGATCTGTTTTGCAGATCATCTTTGTGACACAACTGTTTTTTTTTTCTTTTAAGCCTTTCAGACTGAAGGGAAGCTATATTTAATATTGGATTTTCTCAGGGGAGGAGATGTATTCACACGATTATCCAAAGAGGTAAGCACCTAACATTTTATTTCCACACTAGTGTTAGACAGAGGGTGTTTTGTCAGTGTAGGGTTGTCTTTTGTGGCGATTTCGCCCATATTTCTTGTTGTAATCAAGTTTTTAATAGCTTAGTTGGGCTTCCCTTACATATTCTAGAAAAAATTCTATAACCTTAAGAAATATGCGTTTGTATTGATGAGTAGCTGTTTTCATTTGGTATCTGCAAAGTACAGTTCTTTTGTCTAAAAATGTTCTGTTGCTTGGAAACCTAACTGAAGTAAATTAAGATTTAGCAATAAAAAAGGGGATGTGTAGTTCTCATGCTCATAGTCAGTGTAGGTGCTCCTGGAAGCTGGCATCTCTAAGATTTCTGCTGCATTGTAAAATTTCATAACACTGTCATGCAAATCCCAATGCTTAATCTCACAAAGTGTGAACCCAGAGTGTTTTTGAGACCACTCCCCTTCATCTGCCATTGGCAAGGCACTGGAACTTTAATTTTTCATTTCTGTTTTTGTTTGCTGGAGAGAGAGCTTCAGAGGAGAGACTGTGATGCAGCCTGGTGGTTTTTTTCTCTTTTAACATTTGTCATCAAATATTTATTATGTGTTACCTTAAGTATTATGAACATGTTCATAAGACTTATTTTCTTTCTGCAAACCTTTCATAAAGATCTAAATTTTTAATGGTGGCTTCTCAACAGCTTCACAATAAGAGAGCTTTTCAGTGTTTTCCCCAGCGTAAATACATTTATATTGCTAATGCATAGGAAAAGCCACTTTCTTAAATGAGAAATGACATGGAGGTGGTTGCATCCTCAGTATGTAAGGCCAGGAGCTAGGGTTTTTCCCCTATATTTTTTGTGAAAATGAAGTTTTATTTCAGGAACAGGCAAAAGAGAAGGAAGAATTTAAAGGGTTTTTTCTTTCCCTTTTTTATAAAAAGCTGACCTTAGTAAACCAGTGATTATGTCTAAGAATTGAGCTCAAAATTAATTAACCTTGCGGCTAAACTGGAGGTTAAACAAACCGACCGCCTTGTAAAGGGTTATTGGGACAGCAGGTAGAAAGAGGTCAATCTCTGCTTTGGTGTAGGGTGTCTAATTATAGAGGAAATTCTGGTATAGCAGGAAGAACTGTTCTTTTGCACACACAGCCGGGATTACTGAGTATGCAGTGTTCTTAAATAAGGCATGCAAGTCTATCCATAACAGGTGGTTGAAAGAGGTATGTATTCCCTTTGGGAATAAAGAAGTAATAGTTGTCAAGTTTTCTTACTGTTAAGTCTTTACCTGTTTTTTGGAGAACTTCAGTTGCCTCCTATGATGGCTTTTAAATGCTTACAGTATATAAAGATCAGAAAAATAAAATCGGGGCTTTTTATTTTCTGGTGGGAAGACAAGGTATTTTCAAAAGTACAGTTTAAAGCAAAGGCAATAGCAATACACAGGAGGGTGAATTCCTCATGGCATTTCGTACTTTCCTCACAAGGATTATTTTTAATTAATTTGGTTTAGCATGAGGTTATTAAAACACTTCTGTTAGTCTTTAAATTCTAATGTGTGAGAGTCTCAGCTGTGGAAATTAAATGAGTAAATAGTGAAGTTTTCATTGGAAACTTTTAATGAAGTTGCCTTGCATCATGTTTAATTTGACAGAGAAGGCAGTTTTAAATGAAATTATTATTGGGAGATTACTATTTAGCATCATTGTATTCTGAGATTTGCATTTTGGCTTCTCCAAGGAGTAATGATGTACAAGAATTCCTCTTGCTTTCTTGGCTATAGATGAAAACCAGTATCAGCATTGCTGTGTAAAAGATCAAGGTGAAACTTTGTGTAGCGTGACAGCTTTGTTGTTCGTGTGATTATGGACATCAGCAGTATTTCTGTTGCCAGCAGAGCAGGTTACATATGTGCCATTTGACGTGTGGATCTGGGTGCTGCTGCATTGATAAGCCCAGTTGCCTGAATTTAAGTCTGTTTGGCCATCTGCTGTGCAGTTGAGGTGGCTGTTCTCCTCCTTCCTGGTGTCTTCAGCAGATAAAGGAACAGTGCACTTAAATCACAAATTCAGTCCCAGTCATGAAAAGATTACCAGCTTGTCCAGTAATTTGTAGAACATGACAAGAGCCAAAGCAAGTATGATTCTTGTACATGAAATGAGAAGCAATTTAAATTGAGTATTTAGGATAGAAGTGCATCTTTCCAGTCAGTGTTTCAGAGTCTCACTGGGGCTCTTCACGCTTCTCTTACTCAGAAGAACAGCGCTGTTTCTTCAGCTCCATATTTTCATGTCATTGTTATTTTCACTGAAGGATTTTATTTTGCATACTTGTGTCTATATTATATCTACTTTTTTTTCCCCTACATTTTGGCAATGTGAATTCACAGAGATGGTCACCCAACAGAGCAATCATATACCAAATTTTATGATGCAGTGGAAAACAGTCTGTGTAGGATTGCAGCAGCAGGAGCTCTGGTGGTCGATAACTACAAATATAACAATGATTTTTTTTTTTTTTACCTTAAAAATTAGCTAATATTCTGCAGTAAGAGCTGATATTGTTGTTTGAGTATTGTGGGTAGTTCTTCTGTATACTTGACCATGAGCCTGTATTAGTACATCATTTCTGTTAGGTGAATTCATGAATTGTGAGTTCATTAAAACTTTAAAACTTACATTGAAATTTAGGTAGACAGGACTATTGTTTTAGATTGCAGTTTTAAAAAATGAAGACAAGATCAGAAGGTAAATCTATACAGTTCTTATTAGGTTATGTTTACAGAGGAAGATGTGAAATTCTACCTCGCAGAACTGGCCCTTGCTTTGGATCACCTTCACAGCTTGGGAATTGTGTACAGGGACCTGAAGCCAGAAAAGTAAAGTAAAATGTATTTTACCACTATTACATGTATTCTACTTGTTGCTTTGCATTTTACACTATAGTGATGTAAAAAAATTAAAAATATTTTTATTAGATTATGTAAATTAATGTAAAATGTAAAAATATCTATGATTTAACAGAAATAATATAATTTGGAAATCGCAAATTTTAACTATTACATTTTAAATGTTATATGTAAACTTTCCTCTTTATGTGTATTGGTGAATGTGAATTTTAATTTTCAGCATTTTGCTTGATGAAGCAGGACATATCAAGTTAACAGGTAGGTAACACTTCTTAGTTTAGCACTTTTTAAACCTATTTCTGTATAAGGTTTTAATTATAAGCCTAAGATGTAATAATGATGCCTGTGGTTTGTGGGAGCCACTATTTAGCTGTTTCGAAAGTTTTATAAGAAATCTGCACACCCTCCCTATATAATTGTTCTTTATATAATATTAAATATTTTTATTGATATATTTTATAAAGTCAGAGACTGTGTCTGATGGTTTTGATCATTTACCAGATTCTGATGTTCATGCTGGTTCCACTGAAGTTAGTTTTTATGTTGGCAAATATTTGCATCGAATGCAGTTCTTAATTACTGTGATGAAAATAGAAGAAAAGTAGTGGGAAATGCAAAACCAGAGGTTGAATGTGCTTTTTAAAGGAGCTTTAGTTCAGGTGGTGGTGTCTTAATAACTCTCACCTGAACAGTGGATAGTTTTAAAGTGAGCTGTATGAAGGTTTGCCATGAAATGCCTTTTCACTGCAGATCAAGAGGTTGTAGACACAGGCTAAGAGCTGCTGACTGAGATTTTGAAAAGGGAGCCGGGGTGCTTTTGATGTAAAAAAGATTTTAGTGAGCAATAGACTGCTGAAATATTGCTTCTCTTTTTTTTGCATTTCTGGATTGTCACTTTTAAATGCATATGAAGTTGCAGAACAATGTTCTATGAAGAACAATTAAAGTACATTCAGTCTAGGAAATGATATATACAAAACACTGACTCTTTGTAAAACAAATTACTATGAATTTCTGAAATTTCTTTAAATTACATTTAAATTGATAGTTTTGTATTATAAATTTCATTATCTATTTTGATCTATAGATATTGCTATTAGATTCCAAGAGAAAAAGGAGTTTTTTGAACTCAAAAGTGGAATAATGGTGATGGAAATCATGTTTATAAAAGGCATAACTTTTAAAATTTGCATGATACATTTAAATCCTGTTCAATCCTAAAGTCTGACTTCCTCCTGGAAGTGGAAAAAGTAAGTGATGGGATTATTGATTAGCAGTCATTTCCCCTTTGACAAAAGGGACGCTTGAGAGCCTTGTCTTGAGAGCTGGGCTGATGTCACGTGGATTCAGTGGCATTGTTCAAACAAGTTAGGAAAGATTCTGGGAATAAAGTGAGCAGACATGCAAAACTTCTTTACTGAACTTGAGTCAGATTGCAGAAGCATGTTTTCTTATATAACAACATTATTTTTAGTCTGATTTTATTTATTCATCATTCAGTAATATCAGACCATGCAGACTGTGTTCTCTTTGAAATTCCTTGTATCCTATTTTTTGTGTGAATAAAGCAGACAGTAAATAATGAAAATGAGAACTTTTGATTATCATAAGGCTGTAATTGTGTGATGTTTAAAATATTGAGTTTTTTCAGTCATGATATTGATGGCAGATCATTAATTTAATCTGACTTATAGACTGGTTTTGGTGATACGTAGTAAATCAAATTGTCTGCAGTATCTCTGGATATCTGTAGTTTCTGGTTTCACGAAGAGCTAGGATAATCACATAATATTCCTGAAAGTAAGCAATCAAAAGCTGTCAACACTTTGATTTTTAGATACTGTATACAGTATTGTTTTTTTCCTAAAGTTCTTTACTGGCTGTATTCTTGTAATGCTGTTGTTGTAGACTTTGGACTCAGCAAAGAATCAGTAGATCAAGAGAAGAAGGCCTATTCTTTCTGTGGTACTGTAGAATACATGGCACCTGAAGTAGTAAACAGGCGAGGGCACAACCAGAGTGCTGACTGGTGGTCCTTTGGTGTTCTCATGGTACTGTATGCTTCATTCCTTACCTTGTTAAGGTCACAAATGCACTGCGAATGTCTAAGCTGAAATAACATCTTTAGAATAAGCTTGTCCAGATCTCATTATGAATGCTTGGGTAAGGAGAAGAGAGAAGCCAGTAACCGAACTGCTACTGAAATAGCAACTGATTTGTGTACGAGTAATTTTTCACCTGCTTAGCCCTGTAAGGAGTGTTTTTCAGGCACTGTAAAAATCATGTGTAGCCCATTAATAGTTCAGAACAGTTACAGTCAGTGTGAAACTTCAGTTGTATATTTATTTTGCATGGTACTTGATAGTTAAAGAAAAAAACCCTTAAGATTTTATGCAATGGCATTTTAGCTGTATTTGTGTAAGATTTAAGCCTGTTGAAGGAGTGCTGGAGTGGAGCAGTAAGATCAGCCAGTAACCACCAGCACTTCTGCCTTTGCTATGATACATCAGAGCCTCAGGCTGAAATAGGCATATTGACTCTGAAAAGAAAGTACTGCTTTAGGATTGTTATGTTCTTGCTGTTTTCCAAGTACAGCCACATTTAAAACCAGGTTATGGAGGGCATTTTTATTACTTCCATCAAAGTATGGATGTAAAATATTCCTACATCATCGTTGCATTACGCTTGCCATTTGTTATCATGTAAACTGCTGATGAAACCAGATTCCTACCTTTGTGCAGTTTTTTAATCATATTTAAAAGCTCGAGGCAGTGTGTGTGATGTAGTGACAGGGAAGAGCACAGTGCTGAACGCTTTGTTTGAGCAGCTGCAGGAAGGATTGTTGATATAGATTAATGTTTGTCCTTTTCAGTTTGAAATGCTTACTGGTACACTACCATTTCAAGGTAAAGATCGAAATGAAACTATGAATATGATCCTGAAGTAAGTATGTCTTCTTGCTTTTTGGAAAGTTAGAAAATGTAATTTTTAAACATGTTTTAACAGCCTGTTATAACTCCTTGTGCTTGAAGAGCATTAAGCTAGAACAGGAACAAAAATGCCAAGCCCTCCCAATAAGGTTATCCCAGACCATGCAAATACTATTAAATATCTACAGGAATTAAAATCTTTGGGGTGAATGTCTGTTTTCATTTTAGGTGTATAATAAAGATAAAAACTGTACAGTCAATTAGAGGAGCATTGTTTACCACTAATGTTGTTTTACTCCCTTGCTACTGTTATAGCATCCCTTATTTTGCAAGCAGTGGTTAATCAGATGTTGCTTTGTGTGTGTGTATCTGGATGTGCTCCCATTTTTCATGTTGAATTAATTACCTCAGTTACAACAGAAGCTGTCTAACAGGACAGACTGGGTAGACTGGTGATTAGTAAGTGAAGCTGTTGAGCAAATATGTTCTCATCTTTATTTGTGCTTAGCTAACAACGAATTTCCTCCAGACCACATGCTTAAGCTATTTGGGAGGGGTATAGGGAAGGGGCAAGAGAGCAGCTCTGCTCTTACCAACATATCAGAGTCATAGTCTGGTCTGGGTTGAAAGTTCCACCCCCCTGCCATGGGCAGGGACACCTCCCACGGGATCAGGGGGCTCAAAGCCCCATCCAGCCTGCCCTTGAACACTTCCAGGGATGGAACAGCCACAACTTCTCCAGGCAACCTGGGCCTCCCCACCCTCATCATGAAGAATTTCTTCCTAATGTCTAATCTAAAGCTTCCCCCTTCCAATTTAAAGCCATTCTGCCTCGTCCTGTCACTGCTTGCCCCTGCAAAAAGTCCCTCCCCAGCTTTCTTGTGTAGGCCCTTTTAGTACTGCAAGGCCAGTTTGAACTTCCCCGAGTGTGAGTTTGTAGTGCTGTTACCTGTGACAGCTGTGGGTTAGATCACTGGCTCACCTGGAGCTCTAAGTGATAACTGCAGTTCTGCAGGAGAACTCCCTGCTCTGGCATAATTTTTTTCATAAAATAAGCCTGGTATAATCACTCAGCTTTTATATAATGGCTTAATGAGCTACTTCTTGAGGCTCTTGCCTTAAGAGGAATATTTGCAATCACTTCAGGGGCAAGGAATTTGGGATTTGGTGAGTCTCTCCTGGCATTGATTCTGGTAGAGGTACTTTGGTGATAACTTCCAGGTGACATGAAGGTATCTTTGAAAAGACTTGGGTATTCCCGAAATAATTGTTTTGCTCTATTTTACCATAAAGCTTGTTTTGGGGGTCTGGGTGGGGTTTGTCATTTTTGTCCTGGTGGTTTTTTTGTTTGGGTGGTAGCAGCTTTCTTTTTTAAAAAAAACCACTCATATAATGTGAGATTTTGAAGTTGATGAGTTCAGTGTGTCCTTTCTACAAGACTTTAGAATAGATCCTTGATACATGGAATTGTGCAACGAAGCCTACGTAGACAATTTTTAGTAAGATACATTTCTTCCTCTTACTTGTTCTGTTTCCCCTTAGGGCAAAACTTGGAATGCCTCAGTTCCTCAGCCCTGAAGCACAAAGTCTTCTGAGGATGTTGTTCAAAAGGAACCCATCAAATAGATTAGGTTGGTTCCATTTATTTGGATATTTGATGTAAAAGTAGCTGGTCTGACTGTTAAAGACCTTATTTTCTCCCTACATGACCTCACAACATCTTTACAGTCCTCCTGCCCCTTCTTCCAAAGCCATAAACTCTCATTTTTCACCTGAGTTCCAGCCAGAGCCCTCTGTTCAGCCAGGCTGGTGGTCTTCCTGCCGGCTTGTCTTCTGGCTCGTGGGGTCAGCCTGCTATTGCAGGAATATCTGACCTTCCTGGCTCCGTTGCCCTTCGGGGCTGCCTCCCAGAGGACTCTGTTGGTCAGTCTCCTAAATGGGCCAAAGGTGGCCATTCTGCTGACCCCCCTCCTCACTTCTCCAAGAAGCAAAAGCTCTATCAGTAGTTTCATGGCTATGCCCAAGGAGGCCACTGACCATCACATCACCCACCAGTCCTTCTCTGTTCATTAACCACAGGGCCAGCAAGCGCCTTCTCTGCTTGTCTCCCTCACCAGCTAGGTCAGGGACTTCTCCTCCACACACTCCAGAAACATTCTGGACTGTTTCCTCTCTGCAGTATTGTATTTCCAGCAGACTCCTGATAGATTGAAGTTCCCTCAAATAACCATCTATATGCAAATCTTTTAGAAAAGGAATAATTTTTAGTGCAATCTTCAAAGACTTTGCCCAAAAGTGTCCTAAATACAGTATTTTCTTTGTTCAGGAGCTGGTTCAGATGGCGTTGAAGAAATCAAGAGACATCCTTTTTTTTCTACTGTTGACTGGAATGTAAGTACAAAATTATCTGAATGATAAAGCTGGTTTTAATTTCTCTGTAGCTTTATAGGTTTTTGCATCTGAATAGAGCAGAGTAAACACTGCAGTACTGCTGACCATCACATTCTTGCTTCTAATGTAATCTTATTTGGCATCTGGAGCTGTAGTATTTGTGGTATAGAGAGTATTAATTATAAATTCTACAATTACTTTTTAAATAATTAAGATTTGAGGCGTTCTAAAGCTTAAATTGTCTGTTAGAGCATTTGTAGTTGGGAGAAGATGCTGGTGTTCCCTGTGTGCAAGATGTTCCCACCTAGTGCTTCCATGCAGGGCACAAACACTCCCCGTGACTGTAATTCTCTGTCACTTCTCTCTGGTTAACCACAGCACAGTCCTGTTTTATCAGTCCTGTTCCATTCACAGTCGAAGTCTTGACTCTGGTGCTCTGAGATGATCAGCTCTCTGTACAAGTTCAGGATTGCTTGCTTTAATTTTTAACAAGCACCTTTTTGCTGCTGTTCTGTGGTTCTCTGATCTTCTGAGATGTGTTTCCCAGAAACATTCTCAAGCCCAAGCTGCTCTATATCAAATAAACCCACTCTGAAAACACTCCCTTGCTATAATGCCTACAAAGGGATAGACACGATAAATAAGATGTTGCTGTGCTGACAGGACCACCTGCACTGCCAGCCAACACTGTCCTCAGCTTTCTGTAAAGCTTTTTGTCATTATCCCTCTCTTTATCTCTCATTTTTACTTCTGAGACAGTGGTTTTCTGGCTGTGTTTGTGCAACACCTACCATGGAGTACTGATGAGCAAGTAGAGTTCTTAGTTACAGCAAAACTTCACTGATCTATGCAAGTACACTTTGCAGGAGAAGGCTGTGTTTTTATGGCTTGATTATCTACCTTCTTTCTTTTAAGGGACTGATGTTGAAATAAATACCAGCAAGGAAGTCTGAAAGAGCTGCAGTTCTATTTTTCTTTTTTTTTTAATGTATTTTTATTATTATTTATCAGTGCTTTGTAATTGTTTCTCTGTGGTGGTGTTGATGACCACTTCTTTACTTTATCTCATTATCTCTTTGGGATTAATTCAAATCCTTCTTCCTTGCTGTTTGGGTTTTGAGGTTTTTTTTTTGAGTTGAAATGTATTGCAGAAAGATAAATGAAAAGAACTGCAAAAAAGGGTCTGAAAGGATGACAGAAATGCCAGGAAAGTGTTCTCAGAACGTCCTGAGCTTTGCATGGAACTTCAGCACCATTTGGCATGAAGTTGTCTCTTCCTTAGCTATAAATGGGACTTCCTGCTGGTTTGAGATCACTCGGGCAAGGCATATTGAGTCAAGGAGGGAGAAAAGGAGGAGCTGTTTTTCTGCTTTCCCTTCCTTCCCCCTGGCTTAGGTCAGTAGATTAGGAAAAAACTGGAATACAGGTTTGAGGATTGGGCAGTTCCTTGTTAAGTGGGACACATCTGTCTTTTGTCAGAGGCGTTTGGGAGCCAGAAAGAAAGGTAAAGACTGTATTCCATACCTTCCCTTTGGGATGAGGTTTTCAGGGTGGTGACAGACAACCAGGTCTGAGGTGACAGTAGAAGATAAGATGCGCTATGGCTGTTCCATGTTCTTTGGAATAAGCCAAAGGCAAGTTAGTTATAAGTAATTTTAAAAGCACAGATCTGGTAGGTGAGGCAGATTCAGAAGAATAAGGGAAAAGCTGTGTATTGTTTGACTTGTTTGGTAACATTTCCCATAGCATTTCAACTCAAAGGTACATAAAAGTAACTCAGTTTTTCCATGTGTATTTGTGGGTTTTTACTTGCTATTTATGAATCACTCTCTCAAAAAAATGTTTTATTACAACAATAACATTTGAGTTACTTTTCCTTCAGCTTGGCAAAATTACATTACACAAGTTTCATTCACTCTTAATTACATGACTGTGTCTTTCAGAAACTGTTCAGAAGAGAAATTCAACCCCCATTTAAACCTGCTTCTGGAAAGCCTGAAGATACCTTTTGTTTTGATCCAGAATTCACAGCAAAAACACCAAAAGGTAGTTGTGAATGATTATAAACCAGTGAGATTCATGGGACGAGAGGGGTCAACAGGGTTCCAGCACTCTGAAGGAGTGTGTTCTCCTCAGAAGAACAGGAACCCACTAAGTGCTCTGCTAAACTTTGACTCACCAACAAAAAAAGAGGATTATTAACAGCTGGATTATGGTTGCTCATTATGGTTTTAAGTCAGACATGCAGTGTTTGGGGAGGAAGTGTTTGATACTAGAAGCAAGTTAAATTTGATTCCAGCAGTGATTATTTTTAGGATCAGTATTCCACTGAAAATTACATGCTTTAAGAAACTTTCTTGAGCCTATTCATTATTATAATTATTAAAATTAAATCTTCAAACTAGCACTACAGTAACCTTTTCATTGAGCTGTTCTCCTCACTACCCATGCTGGATGTGACTTCACTCTTGAGAGAATGGTTAGAGAAGGGTGGGGAAAAATGTACAGTGAACTGTGAGCCTCTGCTACTGAATCAGTTCCAAAGCATCTCAAGTAGTTTCAAGCAGCTTTAAAATACTCCTCAGATTATTGCACTACCAAAAATTCCAAGTAACTGAACTTGGAAACAAAGACAGGAAGTGCAAACACTTGTTTCGTATGCTTCAAGGTCCACTTGAGGTTTTCTTTTGTGAATTTTTTTCTTTACTACTGCATCCAATTTTCAAAACCCCTGATTTGGAGAATGTCTGTGGTTGTAATAGGCTACTCAGGGTTATCAAGCTGTGCTTATGTGAAATTTCAAACAGTGAATTCAGAGGTGCACATCATATAATCGGCAGAGAATTTGGTTCTAATTATTCAGGAGTATTGCTGATGGAATATTCTCTCTTATTGCCTCCCTTCTGCCTTGGCAGCAGCAGACAGACCACTGAAGTAGCAAAGTCTCTGGGTGCTCTGCTTTGTGATGCAGCCCTTGAGTATAAGACTGTGATCTTTATTTCTTTCTCATAAGTAGTGTTGAGCCTCAGTAAACATCTTCCTAAACCCATGTATTATTCCATGTGTTCCTGCAGTGTTTTGCAGTGTTTTGCAGGAATGCCTGCTTTGTGTGTGCTACAAAAATAAGAGAACACAGATAAGTGACTAGAAGTTTTATTCAACATCTAGCTTTGCCTTTGTTTTACTTCCCTTCTTTCAAAACATTTCTTCTAAAGTATCTCTCCTGAATGTCAGAAACCAGCCTTGCTAGGAATTAGCCTGCTAACTGAATGTGTGTGTCTCTAGATTCTCCAGGAGTCCCACCGAGTGCAAACGCACATCAGCTCTTCAAAGGATTTAGTTTTGTTGCAACTACTACTGTAGAAGATCATAAAATATCACCACTCACCAATATACTGCCAATAGTACAGGTAATGCTCTATTTTGAGGGGAAGCTTCATTGGCATGCCAAAGACTGACCAATGCTTGGTGTTTACAGTCAGCTCTTTTTTTGGCTGGGGAGATTGTTTATAAAAGATGCATTATTAGAACGCGTCGGTGGGGTATTTTTAAATTTTGATAAGCGAGTCGGAGTTTTTCTGGAGGCAGAATTCAAAAGAGAAAGCACGGGCAAGAGGAGAACCTTTTGCTGGTGGAAACGGTGTTATGGCAAAGAGCATCTTGTTGCTTTAGATGACAGCTCGTGTGTGTTTGTTTTCAAAGCAACTTCACGGAAGCAGCGCGCAGTTTAACGATGCGTACGAGCTGAAGGAAGACATCGGCGTTGGTTCCTACTCCGTTTGCAAGCGATGTGTCCACATAGCTACAAACATGGAGTTTGCTGTAAAGGTACTGGGAGCAAATTGCACTGTGACAGTTCTGAAATCATTCTGTAGTAGACTTGTAAATTTAAATGCGTGAATTTTCTCGTTTCTGTAGCTCTTTGTATGCCATGAGAAATGAAAACCAGTGTTTCCTTAATTTAAATTGTGCATTAGCTTCTGTAGCTGTTCTTTACCCACAAAAAGTTATGGCCTTGAAGAACTGGCTTTGAAATTACAAAGATATTGTATGATCCACAAGAGTGGAACTGAGCTGCAGGGAGGTAGTGGTGCTTCAGGCAGTCCATTGTGTTCCTTGTCCATGGGAGCAGGAGAGACTGTGTTAATGATATGGTTTTAACTGCTAGCAAGGATAGAGCAAGAAGTTAATAAACAGTGGGATGTGGAGCTGGAAGGTGGATTAGTAAGAACTCTAGAATTCTGTTATTGAAATGAGAATATACATTAAAAAAAATTCTTTATTAAAGGACTTTGTTTAGCCAAGTTGTTTTTCCTGTTGCTGTGTTTTGCAGATAATTGATAAAAGTAAGAGGGATCCCTCAGAAGAAATTGAGATTCTCATGCGTTATGGACAACACCCCAATATTATTACATTAAAGGATGTATGTACCTCATTTTCTCTGCTACCTCTCATTACACAGTAGTCAATAAATAAATAGAGATGGAGGCAGTTTCTTGGGATTTATTAGGTTTATTTTATGTAGTAAAATGTATTAGAGGAGCAGCACATATAGCAGTGTTGAGTATTTCAGAATGACATTGTGCTGATGCTGTTTTTTTCCTAAATGCTGTTAAGTGAACTTTAAGTGAGAAATGATGCAAAGGTTAGAAATGTTGTATTTCCTCTTATTTCAAATGAGTAGCTGATGTGTTGGTAGCCTGAATCTGAAAAAGCAGTTGCCTGTTGTCATTTATATACAAAGTGCCAGCAGCTGAAAGTTGTCCGTGGATGGGAAGAGCAACAGGGAGTGGTAGGGCTACTCTGCTCTTACAAAAGATGCTCCTAGGTTGGAAAATTTAATTTGGAATTGACAATTAATTAGCTCAACCTCTCACAGATTGACACATAAGTTTTCTTATCCTCATGCTTTAAGGCTGCTCAATAGCAAAATCAGATTTTTCAGTCCCTGCTGTTTGTGTTTTATGTTCATGTGTGAGCAGGTGAACAGTCTAGTCTGTCATTTTTCATATTTATCAGGATGTATAATTATAGATTATCTTTTTAATATATACATATGCACTTGTTAAACTTTGCCAGGTGTATGATGATGGTAGATTCATTTACCTTGTCACTGAACTGATGAAAGGAGGAGAGCTGCTCGATCGAATTCTCAGACAGAAGTTCTTCTCAGAACGGGAGGCCAGCGCTGTTTTATTCACCATAGCAAAGACCGTGGACTACCTGCACTGCCAGGGAGTGAGTAATCTCTTCTGTGACATAACTGCTTTCACACTTCTTAAAATTAACAAATGCCTGTTATTGCATGCTTTGGTTGGCTTGTTTTTGTGGCAGAAGGGAAGAATATTTCCCAGAGTTTTATGACAAAGGTGCGTAATATAAACAACTCGTCCTGTTATTCTGACGAGCGCCTTCAGCCCTACAGTTTATGAACCTGTCAGATATTTATTCCTTGCACTTGTAGGCAGATGGTTATCTTAGTTCCAGTTGTGTTATAAGCCAGCAGCCTTTGTTACGACATTTGAACTAGAATTTTTTTGTTCTGTGGAAGTTTCTATGATTTTATAGAACTAATAATAGGTAAATTAAACTGGGAAGTAGTTTTTACAAGTGGCAAATTATGTATAAACAAATGTACATTCAGCTTCTAAATGATAGGTTTTAATGTTTCTCTGTTTAAAGGTAGTGCATCGAGACCTTAAACCTAGTAATATTTTGTATACGGATGATTCAAATAATGCTGATTCCATCAGGATCTGTGATTTTGGATTTGCAAAACAACTTCGGGGAGAAAATGGACTACTTCTAACTCCGTGCTACACTGCAAACTTTGTGGCACCAGAGGTACCTTAAACCACCACGTGTTTTCTCTGTGCTATTTTTGATGTATAAAGTACTTCAAACTTTTAGCAGTGCTTAAAAAAAAGTTATGGTAGAAACAATTACACATACTTTCTAACCAGTGGTGCACGTGTTTGTAATAGACCTGCTTTAAAAATAACAGAATCCACCCTCAAAAATAAGATGTAAACCTGTTGAGAATCTTGAGAGATAATGTTCTGGGAGCAGGAAATATTGTTGTTAGCTACAGTAACTTGTAGATTGAAAAATAAAGAATGCAGCCTTCAAAATGATCCTGGGATTGACTTGCCTTTCCAGTGGTGTTGTTTCACGGTGGGTTTTTTACATATGAGAAGTCTTTAATAATGCTCTTTGTTTTCCAGGTTCTCATGAGACAGGGATATGATGCTGCTTGTGACATATGGAGCCTGGGTGTTCTTCTATACACAATGCTGGCAGGGTGAGAAATAATTCTTAGCTTTTTTAGTTTACCTAAAATTCCAGCCTTTTGCATGAATCCATGTTTTCATTAAATCTATGAGGTATTACCTCATCAATTTGAATGCAGAACAAGAGGCGCTGCAGAAGAACAGGAAGCGATGAGTTTATAAATGCTTACATAAACTGGGCTTATCTTACAGGTTGGTTCAAGGCTTCTCTCTCCTGCAGTGCACGACTGGGGGATGACAAAGACTCTCCCTGGTGTCCAGGAGAGAATTTACTCTGTGAAAGTCTGTGGTTATTTTCATCTTTCTCCTTCTGCCTCGTTTCCTCCCCACCTCTTGTCCACCACCTTCTGTCCCCTGCCACAAGCTTGATTCCTGGCCCATTTGGAGAACACACTGGCTTGTAACTTCTAAAGTTTTTGGAACCTCTGAACAGCCATTAAGCACTGTGGAACTTAGTGGGTGCATGAGAAAAGGTTTTTTGAATTTTGCTTTAACTTAAAAATAGCCGATTTTTTTGTCTTATAGATAAATACTGTCTATTGGAAACTGTTTGTTGTGATAAATTTGTACTTCTCCATGTAATATCACCACCACCACTACAGTTCTGTCATCAAAACTCAGATTGCTGTATGATTTAAATGCAGATGTGCAGGTATTGGGCATTATACTGCCTGCACCCTTGGGGAACGTTGTCTGAACAAAAGGTGTGGCTGGTCAGAAGAATGGGGAGGGGAATGGTCCAGATGGATTTCTGTCTTTCCATTTTGTTCCTCTTAACTGAAAGACTAGAACTAACTGGCTGATGATGCTGGTTGATCTTTCTTCAATGCAGAGCTTTCAAAGTAGTAAGATAGAATGCATTAAGCTCAATTATTTTTGCTTGCAAGCTAATTTAAAGTCTAAAATGTGTTATTCTGTAACTGCTTAATAAGCTTGAGGTTTTATAGTTACAGCTAACTTGGTACTAGCCTGTGATCCTAGGAGATCCCAGAACATTGTAATACTCTTGACACAGGTGCTTCAGATTGGTTTTCACATTTGACAGTTTAGTTCTTCCAAGTTTATCACAGTAGGATTTGTAGAAAGTAAGCCAAATTTACAGGAGACCCTGTAAACTGTGGTTTAAGCCTCCCAAACTCACTTTAGGTAAAAAACTGTTCTGAAAAGCGTTCTTGTAGCTTTTCTCCAAGTGATAGATGCTTTGACATTGTGCTCCAGTTAAATGCATGTACCCTAAACATGGTATTGTTCCAGATTTACTGGGCCATTCTGTTCAGGTGCTCTTCCAGGTCTGGATTACATTATGTGCTCTGGTAATCTAACATAATTTGTGTTTCTATTTAACTTAAAAGTCTGTACTGATTAGAATGCATTATGATGATGTTAATTGAAGATGGTTTTAGTCTGCTTTTCGCTTTTAGTTTACGTGATTAACCACAATTATGGGGAAAGAAAGTAATATTGTTTCAAAGAAGTATTTTGCAGTATATTGTGTGTTTCTGTCAGCAGTGGGAATACCTACTCAGAATGATTCATGAGATTTTACCAATTTCTTGCAGCTTCTTACCTATAATGAGATATTTTGGTTTGGTTTGTTTTTTCTTTCCACAGCTATACTCCATTTGCCAATGGTCCAAATGATACTCCAGAGGAGATCCTAGTACGGATAGGCAGTGGAAAATTCTCTTTAAGTGGAGGCAACTGGGACACTGTTTCAGATGCAGCAAAGGTGTGAATGTGTTTTGTTTTGTTTCGTTCTTACACTTTTGTAGAATTCAAACAAACATCTCCTGAACTTTGTCAAATAGACCAGTGTAACACAGTAGTTTGCTGTTACCATCTGTGGACTTTGTGGCAGTGAAGGTCATCTAGTCCAAGCTCCTGCTCAAAACAGGGTCAAGGTCAGCTGTGAGTGTGACCTGGAAGCTCAGGGCTTTATTCAGTCTGATTTTGGAAACCTCCAGGAGTGGAGACTGTACAGCTTGCCCGGGCAGCCTTTTCCACTGCTTGAGTGCTGTCATGAGGAAAAAGCTTTTCCTAATTTTAAACCAGAACATCTCATGTTTTATTTTGTCTCCATTCCTTTGGCCATGCTGACTAAAGGAATGTAGTTCTCTCCCTCAGCCTATTTGCTGTGCTTTGGCCCAGGATGCTGCCAGCCTTTTGGGTGCCAGGTCACACTGGTAGCTCAGGTTCAGTTTGCTGTCTACCACCAAAACCTGCTGGTCCTTCTCAGCAAAACTGGTTCCCAGTCTGTACTTGACAACTATTTTTTTTCCATGTCCAGGCACAGGACTTTGCATTTGTCCTTGCAGAATGCTGTATGGCTCTGGTTAGCCCACTTCTCCATCCTGCTTAGGGTACCTGTGAGTGGCTGCCCTGCCCTTGAACTCATTACCTCTTTCCCTATGCTTCCAGTTTGGTGTTCCAGTGCAGGCTTGGCAAGGGCACACTCTATTGCTTCCCCCAGATCACTAATAAAGATTTTAGATAGGTCCCAATATAGGCTTTTCTAACAATTTTGTATTCCTTGGGGTTTTTTTGGAACAAAATCAGGTGTTTGTGTGATTCCTTAAATAGAAGGATGACTTCTGTAGTTACCTGCTAGTTCTGCTAGCTAACCAGCCTGGCATTAATAGGTTAATTTTTTTTTGTAGTGCAGTTTCTTAAATGTCCATCAGAGCTCAGGTCATTGTGTCTTTTGTCTTTCTTGGTACTTTCAGCTATTTACTTTTAGCCTGGAGAAAAGGAGGCTGAGGGGAGACCTTATCACTGTCTACAACTATCTAAAAGAAGGTTGTAGTGTGGTGGGTGCTGGTCTCTTCTCCCAAGTAACAAGTGATGGGATGAGAGAAAATGGCCTCAGGTTGTGCCAGGGGAGGTTCAGATCAGACATCAGGAAAAATTTCTTCCCCAAAAGGGTTCTCAGACACTGGCAGAGACTGCCCAGGGAAGTGGTTGAATCATCATCCCTGGAGGGATTGAAAAGATGGGTGGGCAAGGTGCTCAGGGATGGTTTAGTAGTGGGCAGGTATGGTTGGACTCAATGATCTCAAAGCTTTTTTCCAATCAAACAATTTTATGATTAAACTAATGCTTGAAAAACCAAACATATCTGGAAATCTTGCCAGAAATCTTGACCAGCTTGAGTATGGGGCTGTCCTTTTATTTAAAGCCTGCACCTCTCTTCATTTGCTGTATGTGTTCTCTGGGCTTGGTGCTGGCCTGATCTGTGGGTATCTGAGTCACCACTGTTACATTTTACAAAGCTTGGCACTAATGCTAAATCTTACTCTGATCCTTTGGAACTGCACTATTTGTTCATTTCAGTCGGTGTGATTCAGAATACTTGTTGGCTGGTGGTGCCTTAGCACGAGTAATTCACTTCTGTATGTTTAAGAATGCTTAACATTTGGTGCCTAAAACAAAGGGAACATTCTGTCAGCTTGTTCATATTTTGTTTTCTTTCAAGCTGTTTGTGTCTGTTCTGTGCCCTTCCCATCCAACTCCTTTTTCAACCAACACTCCAATGAGTAGCTTATTGCTGATGCTTCTAAACAGGCAAAAACGAGTGTCCATTGCAGTTGGCTTTACTCTTTATGTAGCTCCTTGAAGGAAAAGTGCTTTGGTAGTGTATCACTATATATGAATTAAATTGGGATATGTAGTCAGCAGACCCAAAGGTATGGTACAGATGAGGGGAGACATTTGCACATAATAGCTTTTTTCAGAAAATCTGCCAGCTAAATTTTAGTAAAATTTCTAGACCTTTAAAGACTATCTTAGTAATAAACAAACTGGAAACTGAAGCACACAAAGAGCAGTGAGTTTCTTTACAATAAAGGCTTGCTCTGTTAAACTGGTTAAATAGTACAACACATTGTTTTCAGGCTTCGGCGGTGTCAAGGCACAGAATGATCCAGTTTATCTGCTGATCTTTGTGTGTGTTTGCATTGTGCTAATCCCTGCCACATGGGTACTTTTTCCTTGCTGCCATAATTAATGCTTTAAAGTCTGTATAAGATCATTTTAACTGACTACTATGTGTGGTTTTCATTTTTGCCTAGGACTTGCTATCACATATGCTTCATGTAGATCCACACCAGCGATATACAGCGGAGCAAGTGTTGAAGCACTCGTGGATAGCCTGTAGGGACCAGCTGCCACATTATCAACTGAACAGGCAAGATGCACCACATCTAGTAAAGGTAAAACAACCTGAAGGCTGAATGTTGGGTGAGATGGTGGATGTGCAGTGAATTGGGTCACTTCTAGAGCTACAGGCAGAACTTTTTATTTTCTAAAGAAGAATCAGTCTTGTTTTCCCTGGGACATGTGTATTTATGTTACATAAGCAGACAAATTATTGGCAAACTAACGTGTTCTCACCTCTGCATAAAGGAAGAGATTTTTCTGGGTGTTTTGTTTCAAAGTTGAAGGTAACTTTGGCCGTAGAGGAACCTGATAAGTCAGTTTTCTGGGACTGAGCTTTCCACGGGTCTCCTAACATTCTTATTCAAGAAATCTTTGGGGATTTTTTCCCTGACTGGCTCATATTGTGCTTTCCTGATATAAGTTAATGAATCACACTGCAGTTTTTCTGCTGGTATTGTATCTGTCTGTTCTGTATCTGTGTTTTCAGAGTTGTGACACAAACATTCTACTGTACAGCATTGAAGTTTACCTCATTAATTTGGTTGGATTCAAAACCAAGGATTTGAAATAGCCAGTCTTACTTGTGTTGTCTTCAAAAGTCAGGATCGGAATCAGTGGCTCTGTTTGATAAATTGATGCTGATGTTGGTTGGAAGATCCTAATTCTGACCCACATTAAAAGGGGTCAGAATTACACACATCTAGGGTGTGTATAAGAAATACACAGGAAAGAAAATGTGGGATACCCGTGCTTGGGAACCTGAAGGATTCAGCAATAACTGTTTTTTTCAAATGAACTTTAGGGGAGTGTGCATGACCTGCCATAAGTTCTGGCATTTGTTTTTTTTCATAGAGTTAATTAAGAATTTAATATTCAATTGTTTTATTTTCTGTTAGAAATGACCTTTACAGCCTCTTACATATCTCGTTGTTCTCTAGGGAGCCATGGCTGCTACATATTCTGCACTGAATCACAAGACATTTCAGCCAGTGTTAGAGCCTGTTGCAGCCTCAAGTTTAGCTCAGCGACGGAGCATGAAAAAGCTAACTTCAACAGACTTATAGATCCACTGGGATACCTTAGCAAACTGAAGCAAGGGGAAAATCCAATATGTGGCTCTATTTTGCCTGACCTGTGATCAAAAGGCATCTATGGTTTCCTGCTACACTACTTGAATTCTGTAAAAGTCCTTTTTTTAAAAAGAAAAAGAACAAATCCACAGGTTCATACTGTGTTGTTTTACAGGCCCTATCTGTTAAATTAATTTAAACATCAGGTACACCATAAAGAATTTCTCTACACTGTCCTTTAAGAGATCTGTTGCAAATATTATTTCACATTCTGTATAGTTTTGCTGGGTTCATTTAAAAAATGGTTTAGGGGACCGTTGCCAGTGACCAAGTTGTACATAAAGTGTCAGTGTAAGTTTCTTTCCTTCACACCTTTGGACCCTCTTGTGAAGGACACAGTCCAAGTTTTGGAATTGGGCACTTAATGCATTCAGCTTAGTTCATTTAACTTGTTCATTACTGTTATGAGAAGCTGACTGATGTGTTGTGCCAGTGTTAAAGGCATTAGTGTTAATTTGGAAGGTCTGTGTAGCATGGTGCCAGCAACTGATACATTTATGTGAAAACACAAACAAAAGGGATCTGTAAGATTCTACACATTACCCATAAACTTAATTTGGCCCAAAAGAAACGCTGGTTAACACATGGCCTCTTACAGGAAAATGGACATTTGTGGTTGTTACCACAGATGGTGTTGTGTCCTGCACTGGGATGGAGAAAGTATGTGTCTAAACTGTCAAAATTAAGGATCTAGGTAACATTGGTACCACTTTAAGACAACATTATGCAGTCCAGTATGTTTTTTTATTTATATTGTCTATCCATTTGTACAATGACTGTGTTACTGCTTCCTTAGCAGTCGTTTTCACTGAATATATCCAATATTAAGTGTGCTTGGCATATAAGACAAACTGACACTTTATTACAACAAACTTGGCACGTGGATTTAATTTTTTATTTATTTGATTTTTATAGAACATTGCTTCTGTCTGACTCTCTCGCCGCATGTACAAATATTACAGAACATAAATGCAAAATTCTATTTGCCTAACGGTAGGGGTAGCTTGGGAAAATAAATAAATAAGCCTTGCAGTGTGCCCACGTAAGGGAATTCTGACCAGGGAATTTCACAGTTACAGACAAGTTCCTGGCAATACCCAGCGCTCGCTCGCCCTCCCTGCCTTGGTGTTAGGACTTCAGCTGCTTCTGAATGCTGTGATGGAGAGGGAATTCAGTTCAGGGCCAGAACAGTCTTGGGTTCTTCTGACTTAAAACTGGGAACTAACACATTCAGAGATGATGAGCTTAAAAGTTGTAGTCACTGCTGCACAGTGGTACTGTTGTAGTAAGATGATGTGCAATTTAAATAGGAAGTGTATTAGTGAGGAGCGGTTACATCGGGCTGTGAATGGTTAGAGAATCCAAGTGACAAGAATCAAATGTGGTTCAGACTGATTTGCCACCACTGCATACCCCATTTTGGATACCTTTGGCAGCCCATCACAAGACACCAGAGATGGGAAAACTTGGCATGTTAAGACAGGAAAATAAGCTTGTGAGAGAGTTCTGGCCCAGCTGCCAAGAGTGGCAGAGGTAACTCGGTTCTTAAAAGGCAGAGGGTGCTGGCTGGTCTTTGCTTACACCTGTGAAGTACTTGGTGGCATTGAAAGTACTGTTGGATAAGCTGCTTTCTTTTGTTGTGGTGGGGGAAGATGGGAATTATCTGGCCAAATAGTTAGGTATGAATATATGTAGATTTGAGACTTAATGAATATAGCAAACATAGGTGTGCTATTTGTGTCACTCAGAACATACCCCATACTGAATTTCTTGAGTGTTTGATAGATGCTGGAAGCTTTAGGGGCCATTTGTGCCTAGTTTTGAGGTGCCTGTTTGAAATGCTTGAAAACTGATCGAAGAACACAACTGCTTCCTGGAAGGCTTTATTGTTTAGTATAAATTCTGCCCCTTGTGCAGCTGGTTCATCCTTCTTTTCATTACTGAAGACCTTCACCAGTGAGAATGAGAATGCCTGTAAAACTCTTGTCTACAGTCTATCGGTATAATTTTATTGTAAATTTACAGGTGACTGCCAGAAGAATTAGAATTCACTCTGAGAAACAAACAGTGGTGGGAATAAAGCCACCTTAGCCCAAGGTCAAGGTATAATGTGGGTTGAAATGTAACAACAGTAAAAGCTGTATTGGGGATAGACGATAATGCGGGGTGTGGAACACAACTGAAACATCAAACTTGAATTGTCTTCAGCTTTCCCGAAAGGTAGCAGCTGGTCTCTAATGACTTTATTCATGAATCATTGAACAGTTGATACTGGTATTTTCTTTCAGCTTGCTCAGAAGCACCACATTATAAGCACCTTAAAAGCATTTTGCACAAAAGCCGTTGTGAGCCGCTGGAGGTACTTAAGTTGTTCTTGGTGTGCAAAACAAAGGTGATGAGAGGAAAACTACACAGACAAGATGGATATTCTGATTCTTAGCAAAGAATTTAAAACCATCTTCTGCAACATTATCCCTGCTTTTTTTTTATATATCATTGCTGGTCTTCCGTGCAAGTGGTACTCCTGGGGTAGAAAGCAAGGTTTCAGTGACTACAGCATTACAAAGTTGCCTTATCACAAGGAAAAAACATGGACAGCCACCTTTGTTGTATCTGACAGGCCAGCGTGCCCTGGTTTGCCTATTATAACCCTTCATTTGGGGGGGAAGTTCACTTTCAATGAATATTTCAACATATCAGTCTTTGAAACATTCGGGATGTACAGGGATACAAAAGAGTTCACTTGCAGTTTACTCTTGCTGTACGGTATTAAATGAACACCTTTGTGATATTTCTTTTGGAATTTCTTGCATACTTTTCATACTTTTTTCAAATTCAAGTTTTGTTCAGTTCAGGCATTATAACAAAAAGTGGCGTGGTCTGCTCTTGAGTAGAGAGTTAAATGTTTGAAATGGAAGAACACTGATTTGAACTTGCTGTTGGCTGGAGTGAAAGGTCAGTGTAACTTGTTTCACTTCCTTATAGTCTTTACACAGTTCAAGGGTACCAACTAGTTATGATTTTGCTATCTTACTGATTTTAAAAAAGTGGTTTTTTTTTTTTTAGAAAGGCTTATAATTACAAAGAAATAGGTCTGTGTATTAAGTATTTGGAGGACTTTCCAGAGAACTGATTAATATCTTAAGTGATCTAATGTTTTGGATATGGCTTCTGCTTACTGCCAGCAAAATAGCTTCTAATCCAATGTTTGATAAAGACTATAAATAAGTGCTAGTTCCTAGGTGTGCACAGAGCCTGAGATGTTCTTCCTAAAGAGACATCAGCTGGAGTTGGAGCAGGGTACTGATGTGCTTTGCTTTTTGTTCGCCCCTCAGGTATCACAATTGCTATCTTCAGTTATCCTTTTGATCAACAGTGAGGAACTCTGTTGTACTCCTGTTACATATCCAAAGCCTGTGCAGTGGCATCAGTATCAGCCAGCGGTGGGGAGTGAAGAGTGCACGTTCCCAAGAGTATTTATTGCCCTGGGTGAATCACTTAAGCCACTGTTTGTGGCTTGTGCAGTCTCACAGCCACATGCTGTGTGTTTTGCCCATTCGTAAAACCTCTGGCCACGTGAAGAGCCTAAGGTGGAGGTGGTCTCAGCACACTGTCCTGTGTTGTAGGATGGTTTAAATGTTCTCCTTGCATTCAGAGAAGGCATCCAAAACCTCACTCAAGTCAGTCACAGTTCTGCCTTGTGTGTGTTCATTTTCCAAAGCTAATCTTCCTATGTCCAATAGTTAAATTACCTCCAGCAAGCTTCAGCATCTGGCAGTTACTTGTGATACACTTACAGACTGGTCATTGGCAGTGATGGGGCTCTATGTCCAGATGGCTGCTCTCTGCCCTCAAAGGTCACAATTAAAAAGTTGAGGTAGTGTGTAAGAACTGAGTTAAATGAATAGTGCAGTGCTATAGTAGTTATCCTGCTTTGTATCAATGAAATTAGGTTAAAACATCAGTGCAAACGTGGGGCTTGTGTACTTCTGCAGCACTTAATTCTTGATAGGACTGAAAAATGGTGCAACTATTTGTAGGAGGAAAAGGAGGAGCAGGCTTTTCTTTGTCTCAAAGTTTTTAGAAGGCTTCTGAGGCCAGTAGAGTCCTGATGTGATCCTGTGGGAGCTCTGTGCGATCCAAAACAGTAAAGAATTTCTCCTGGAAGGTTTATTGGGGCCTTTCTTGAGGGTGTGTTGGTACCTGGTGGTAACACGCGTCCGCTGTCGTTCGTACCGTGCTGTCCTGCAGTAACACCTTTTAGCTGAGTGCATTCTGAATACAGTTTGTCCCTGCTTACCTGTATTTTTAAATGGTCACTGCCCCAAATTATGTTGTTGTTGACACATTTTCCTTTGGGAATAGAAGAATGGATACAAATGTTTTACAAAACCCCACCCTTGGTGTAGAACTAAAGCTGACTTGAGTATTATAATAACTTCTGTAATTAGACATCCCCTCAAAATAATCAGCGACTGGTTTTCCTGAGGTTTTTCCTATGTAGTGAAAGCAAACTTGCTTTGAAAGCTTTAAAGGATATTTAATTGATTATGTCTCTTAATAATTTAAGATTTGGGCAATAGCTTATTACCAATAATGAGTTTCAATAACATTGAATCATGTTTTGAGGGCTTTTTTTTTAATATGAGAACTGAAAAGCTGCTTGAGGTGGATCTCCTTTGCAGGACAGAGTGTTCCTGTCTGTGTGTTGTGCATTAGGCTTACGAGCAGCGTTTGCAAAGTGATGGCGTTGTCATAATATCCCAGGCACTTTGGCGTCTTGCACTGATCCTGATTGGAGCTGAAACCCTCCTGGCACCTGACTGGCTACAAATCTCAGTGTATGAAAGGGCATTAATTGAAAAATGGTGTGCAATGAATTCCATGCTCTCTGAGGTACTTCAAAGATGAGACTATAAAGGTCCCCGTTATCAGATAATGTAACTGTCATTTCTTTCTCTAAGCCTATTGTGGATTTTGTATCATATTGTATTTATTTCATTTAATTTTAAAAAAAAATGTTTTCTTTAAAGCTCTGTATATATTGACATTAAAGTTTGCATTGTACTACGTTCTCTTCTCCTTGTAAGGCTGAATCTGGTAGTGCATTGTATGGTATGTTTTTCTTTGCACTGTGCTGCTAAAAGAGACTATTGCCTTGAATTACGACATGCCAAAGACAACCTCAGAATTGTATTTATTTTTGTTAAACTTTGTGAATAATGATAAAGGTACAGTTTTAAATAGCTGGCAGTTCATTGAGTACTAGAATAAAAAGGTTGCAAATTCATAATATTTTATAATTGACAAAAATCCATCATTTATGATTTGGAAGTTTACCAGCTCCTTTTTTTTTTTTTTTAAATCATATAAAGACCAGTGAGCAAACATTCCTAAATTAAATGTACTGTGAATCGCATTATTTGGTAAACCTTGCCAAAAAATCTCACATCCATTAAGAGCTGTTGATAAACTTATCCTCAGTCGAGTGTTCCATGCCACACTTTCAATAAAACATGCATTCACTGGTAGGGTCGATGTATTGCTTCAGGGTGGGATGATCTACCTTCTCAGTGGTTTTTAGGTGTCTGTTCAGATTTGACTTTACAAATTGTGAGGAAATCACTTTCCTGCAAAGATCTGCTCCTTTGAAAATACAGGTGCTTGCACTGCAAATGGAAATAATCCCATTTAACAGCGATCGGCGCAGTCGGAGCTGGGCACGCTGGGCCAGGCGAGCTGTAAGGGGCGGCTCTGCCTCCTGACACCGCTTCGTCTTTGGATTAAGCTGATGATTGAGCTCTTCTGTACCTGAACTGTTACTGCAAAACCAAGTGTTGCTGATGTCCTCGCTGCGAGGTGCTGAAACAGCTCAGCCTGCGGGTGATGACCCCCATCACGGGACAAGAATGTGAGATTTTGATAAAATAACATTAATGTTAAATTGCAATGTCTGAGCTTAAAATAATTCTAAGGTGTTTGGTAACTGGTGCTGCTGTTTGTGTTCAACACAACTTACAGAATAACTCTAGAGGTAACTCTCAGTCCAAGTACACCGGAACGTTTTTAACACGGCTGCCTGAAGTAAGTCCACGCCTGGGATGATGTTTGCTCACACAGGGTGCTTTTCCAAGTGTCTGGGGGTGGAAGAGTCCTTGCTGAAGGAAGCGAGGGCATTGGTGGTCTTGGGAATTCCTCCCACAGCTGGAGAGCGAAGTGCAAAGCTGTGTCTTGAGCTGGCGAGACGTGGGTGACCAAAGTCGTGTAAGAGGCAACACATGAAAAAGTTTCCAGGAGGGTGGCGATTCCCTCAGTTTCCCTGAAGGTAAGCAGGAAAGAAAACAACAAAATGGGCAAAAAGAACTTTAAAATGGTTTTAAAACAATAACCAACCCACAGCCCTGAAAACCCCAAGCTGTCAGGGAGTTCCTGTAGGTTTGGTGAGGGTGTTCCTGATGGGAGAAGAGAAAAAGGCATCGACTGAAAAATAACCAACCTTACTGATCAGATACTAGTGAGCATTTTCAGAAGCCAAGGCTGGGCAAGCCAGGTGGTAGAAAGGAGGCTGCAGAATGTGCCGTATTTAACCCCATCCCCCTCGTTTTATTTTCTTGCAAGCGTTGGTTCTTGAATGAAAATCAGAAGCTGTTTGCCCCATGATTCATCCCTGAAGCTTTAGGACTGCAAGAGGCACCTTCCCGTGTGTGTCTTTTGTGCTTCTATGGGGTAGAAAATGGCTTAAGGTAAAGAAAATGCTCTCAAAGATATTTAAATTGTGCTTATTTTGCTGAGTAGCTTTCCATCCATAGTCCCCAGATCAAGCTGGCATCAACAGCATGGTGTGTTGTCACACTGGGCCCCGAGGAACTGGAATGTTGAGGAGATGGGACAGGTTGGATGGGGCTTGGAGCCCCCTGATCCAGTGGGAGGTGCCCCTGCCCATGGCAGGGGTGGAACTGGGTGGGCTTTGATGTCTCTTCCAACCCAAACCGTTCCGTGACTCTGTTAAAAGGTTCTTCACCCAGAGGGTGGTGGACCACTGGAACAGCTCCCCAGGGATGCAGTCACAGCTTGAGAGCATCCCAGCAGCGCTTGGCCAGTGTCCTCAGCCCCACGGTGTGAGCGTTGCGGTGTCCCGTGCGGGGACAGGAGCGGGACTCGGTGGTCCTGGTGGGTCCCTTCCGCCTCAGGGCATTCTCTGAAAACACCCTGTGCCTGCTGGGTGCCTGCAAGGGGGTTTGGGGTGTTTAACGCGGGGTTCTCCGGCTGGAGGCTGGGACCTGGGGGCGATGGCGGGGTTTCGGGGCCACGGCGGGGCCGCCCCTGCCGCAGGGTCGCCGCAGGGTCCCCGCAGCTCCCGGCCGGGCGCGGCGCTCCCCGCGGTGGCCGCCAGGTGGCAGCAGCGCCCCGCGGGGAGGGCGCTCGGGGAACCCTCCCGCAGCGCCCGATCCCTTCGAGACCGAGTGAGGCGGTGTCGGGGTTCGTTGCTGTTTGCACCCTCAGATATGGTCAGGTCACTGCAGGCGGGAAGCCTCTGGTGACTGGAAGAGTCATGGAATGGTTGGGGTTGGAAGGGACTTGAAAGCACATCCGTTCATTGCGATTTCGTGGTATCACAGCCCAGGGAGCAGCATCTGGAGTGAATCCCGGGATAGAAAGGCTCTTATTGCATCCTGCCAGAAAGGCAACAAGTTAGAAATAAAAATTAGTTAAGAGCTTGCTTTACCAAGTTAGAAAAGCAGATTATTGCGGTTGGACTTGATGATTTTGGAGGTCTTTTCCAACCGGATGATTCTATGACTCTCTGATTATCTGGTTTGTCAAAGGGTGATGGGGAGAGACCACTGTCACCACGTCCTGTCAGGGCTGGACGGGGGAAAACTGTAATAACTCATGGATTGAGGCTTCTTTTCAGTGTATGGGACTCCTGTCTTAATTTCATAGAGTCACAGAATCATGGAATGGTTTTGTCTGAAGGGGTCTCAAAGCCCTTCCAGTTCCCCCCCTGCCATGGGCACGGACACCTCCCACTGGATCAGGGTGCTCAAAGCCCCATCCAGCCTGGCCTTGTGTTTACACTTGTTCAGAGCAGAGGTTGCTGCAGTGCAGGACTGTGTTTACTTTTGACTCCACGTATGTCATCACGTGGGCCAGTCCTAAATAAACGCTTCCATTGAGCTGCTCAGGCTTGGCAGTGGAGATGGGGGAGCAGAACGCGTACCTAGAGCTAATGGTCAGCTTCACTTGGATAATTCCCCCCACACCAAGCAGGAACACGTCCTTTAGCGGCCTTACTAATGTTCTGTGCCTCATGGAAAACAATCCAACTTGAAACAGCCAGAAGAATAAATTTAACTCACTGGCAGTGGTTGTCAATGATAGAATGTGCCACCACGAGGGCAAATTTGAGGAAATTAGTAACGTAACTGAAAGTTCCCAGCAAACTACTGACAAAGGCAATGTAAACTTGGTTCCAAATTAATTATTGCAAATAAACATTGAAATGCTGCAGGCCAAATTAATATTTCAGAATTCTTCACTATTTATTACAGTGCTTAATTTTCTTACTTAAACATCTTTTGGGCCTAGGGCTGTTAAGAATTTAATTTTTGAGCTACATTAATGAATTGTAAAACATGTTTTAAGCAAAAATGAATACCTAATAAATGCCAAAAGTGATTAATTTTCTGAAACGTGGAAAGGCCTTTGTATTTAATTTAAAAACTTGCCCTAAATGGTTGGAAAGTAAAGAGAAAGAAAATACAAAGTGGACCAATTGAAGTTTTGATTAACTAACTAAATCACAGTGTTCCCTTTGCTGTGACACAGCTGGGGAGGGCAGGCACCAGCTCTCGGTGCTGTGTGGGGTTAAACCCTGCTTCATCACGAGCATCTCCTGCATTCCCCTGGTCAGTGTCGTCAAATAAAGAGCTGGTAAGAAGATGCTAGTGGTGAGACTGTAAAAAATATAGCAAAACGAAGAGAAAATGATCATAAGCATCCTAAAAGGCTGGAAAAGGAATTCCCTCAGAGGAGACGTCTGGATGGGTTGCTGGTGCAGGCTGTGTAAGAGACCAACTGTTCTGGTTTGAGCAAAAGCAGGATTGATTTTCTAACTTCCAGCGAAGCCTCATCTAAGTAACTTCATTTTCTGAAAGTTCACGGCATATTTTCAGACAGTGTCTGTCTCTAGAAGTGATAGCACTGAAAATTTATAATTATCACCAAAGGAAGGGAGCATCGGTGTGTAGAAAGGCCACTGCTTACACCTATCCCTGTGGAGACAAAGAGCATCCTCCAGCTGGTGGAGCCATAAATCAAAGGGTTGCACCTGCAGGGAGGACAGGATAGGTGCCCCAGACTGACCAGCAGAGTGTCCTATCCCATATATGTCATACTTGGGATAAAAGTGAGGGATCACGAGGGTTAAGCCCTCTTCTTTGATGCCCCGTGCCTAACACAAACTTCATCTGTCCTTTTTGTCCCTGATCCATGTGTTCCTGAATCCAGTTCCTGAGGCCAGCCCAGGACCTTTTCCCTGTGCCTGCAGCATCAGCAGTGATGTAGTCATTAGGGGGGTGATGATGTCTATTTTGGAGGTCCCAGCAAAGACTGGGCCACGTTCATTCTGCTTTGCCTTTCAGGGTTTCCTTGCTGTGGGAACTTGCTGCAGGGGGTGGTGCACCCATGGCCCTGTGTTGTGCTGTTGTTGGTGGCAGGGCATTATTTTGCCTTTTCTTCTGTGAGTCCCCAACCCACTGGTCATATCCTTCAGATAAGGCAATGACATAAGTGGATACAACCTTGCTCTGAACCACAGTTAGCTGGATGAATAGTGGTTTATTCTGTTTAACATCAGTGCAACTAAACTTTTCCTGGAGTAGTACAACATCAAGAACACAGGATTTTACAAACCCCTATTTTTGGGACCATTTTAATGTGTTGACTTTTATTTAAGTGTAAAACCTGGTTGTGAGAACTGAGAGGTTTCCCTAGTTGAGGTGAGCTTTTAATTTCAATATTGAATCTGGGGTTTGTGTAATGCTTAAAATTATATGAGCCTCATCTTGACGTGGGGATTTATGTGCACAGCTTCCTGCACGTTGAGATGAGAATACCTATCATTAATTTTTGTGGCTTGAAACCAAGCTTGATTTAGGTGCTTTCTTCCCAAGGGAAGAGACATTTTATAAAATCACCGCAGTGGTAATTGTTTGGAGTTCAGAGTGAACTAACTTAAATTTCACATCAATCAATTCTGTACTGTAAGTGATTTATGCCCTAGCACATGCCTTCAAATGTCCTTACAAATTATATGGAGCTAAGAATAGGATGATTTGTTGCCAGTGACACTTTGTAGACTATTCAGCAATAGTGTTTGCTCACAGATCTTGTTATAGGAAGGCCCTGCTCATCAATGAGGTCAATAAAACATAGACTCCTTCTGAATTTTCCTTTCTTGAGGGTGCAGGAATCCGTGTGTGTGCACGTACAACCCAGCATCTCTCCTACAAGAAATCAGCAGGGACTGATTTGACCCCCTACAGTCACTGCTCCTCCTCAGCAGAAGACACAAAACCTTTGAGAAGCAGAGATGCTCAGCAAGGCTGGGGTGTGACAGTGGGATCCCTGCTAACACAAAGGTGTGAGCACCACGGGAAGAGAAATACTTTCTTTGGCATGCAAGGATTAAAAGCCATATGTAAATTAGCACTGAGATGAAACTAGGAAGGGAAATTTAAAATAAAACATCAAACTAAATTTCTTAATGGCTTAGAGGATAAAGTCATCATAAAAAGGCATCATCAGGAAAGAAACACAAGAAAATCAGTGTATCTAACTATGAAATTCTGCATTCCTTGGCAAGCTTCTTTAACCTGCTGTATTTTTCTGCTTATTTTTTAAGCAGGGATTTATAGCAAAGAGATAAAGTCTTTTTTTTTTTTTTCCTCTGGGCTTTGAAATTTTTTAAATTCTTTTTACTTTGAAATTATTTTCCTTTGGAGCTTTTGAATGCTTGAATCGATTTCTGTTTCCTTCCTTATTAATGAAACCATTCATCCAAGAAAACTTTGGAGAAGAGAGATCTAATTTACAGACTTACCCTAGTGCAAAGAAATAAGGTGAACAATCAGCTGGACTATCCAAGGATTATTACTATTTCAACGTAAGCTATTTAAGAAAATGTCTACAGGGAAATATCTGGAAATGCAATAACTTAATCCTAAATATCAGGAAAACAAAGCAAATAACTGAGTGTATTGTAGAGACTGAGATCATGAGCAGAGACAGATGCTCACCCAGGAGGTTTGGTTTAACAGGTAGGAAATTGTGGAGGGTTTTTTGCTGCAATCTGGCCCTGAAAACAAGCGTTCCTGAAGGTTGCTGTGATGGCATGCAGGTTGCTGATTTACTGGGAGAAAGCTCTGGGGTTTTTTAATCTCTTGGCACTGTGGTATTTGTGTCTGATGTGCTTTAAGGCCAGAGGATTGACCTGTCATAAAGGTGATGTTGAATTCAGTAGTGTTTGCTGTGGCCAGTGCTGAGTTTCTGGTTGAACTAAGGCTGACACTTTTATATAACTTCAGTTTAAAAGTTTCAAACATCAAAATACCAAGGATCCTGCAAGCCCCTTGCCTGGCATTTTAGAAGCATGAACCTTTCTGCCTGGGTTGTGTTGTAAGTAGATCAGGAGTTATTTAAGCATGTTAGAACTGACCTCTAATTTTGTTTGTTTCTTACCTTTAACCAACAATTTTCATCCTCCTTTTAAGTAGCTCTGCCAAAAATGACTGCTTTTTCCAGCTACTCTTGGAGGAGGGACATAGAATACATGAGATGATTTTAAGGATTGAGGAGAAGATGGATGCAGGTGCAGAGAGATTGACAGCCTAGTCCTTGCACGCTACGTTTTGGTTGGACAGAGGATGCCCAGACACTGGGCAGCTGAGGGTATTTTGAAGTCCTTTGTCAGAGCTTCACCACTGATTGACAGAGGGATCCTGGCAGAAACACTTGGTGTAGGATCATGTGCTACCACAGTACAAATCTCTGCTCTCCTTCATACCTACCCTCGCAACCCTCCCTCTCCCGAGTCGAGACCGCCCGCCCCGGGGGAACGGAGCCAGCTGGGGGAAGTCTGACTCTTGTAGAGATGTCAAGAAAACCTGTGCTCTGCCCACTGCCAGGCCCGTGCAGAGCAATTATTTGTGCTGGAGACCCAATGCTAGGAGACATGGGCTCGGAGAGAGGGAATGTCTGGTACTGGTAGGACGAGATCATTGTACTGCAACTTGAATGAAAGGCTTTTTTTTTTAATAACAAAGCTAATTCAGGCTGTGAAAGCCACTCATTTCCACAAAGGAAGAAGGTGTTATCCTGCTTAAATGATTTAGACAGACTTGATTTTCTAGGAAAGCTCTGAGCCTCTTCAAGGATCATTGTCTCCAAGCTGAGCTGCTCAGTGAGACCTCTTGCCTATGGAAAAGAGACCCAAGTAGTGTGAACTGAGCTGGTGACCTTCCACCACTGTAAGTCAGGAGCCACAGAAATGTTTGTCAATGCTTTGAAAAGAAACGGTTGCACTTGAGATGCTGTTCTAGGAAAAGATCCTCAATATGGAGCTACAATGAGGCGAGATTTTAGCAGGGATCTGCCAGGACACGTAAGTTTCTTTTTCCTTTCAAAAGAAATATAAAAGTTGGGGTGTCTGAGCTTTTGGGTAGGGGAAGTCTATTAAAGGATATAGTAGGATTTTGACAGTTGAGCTGCCATGGATTTAAAACCTGAGACATTATTTTTTTTCTGTCATACAAAGAAAATTGCAAAGCATACCCAGAAATGGGTGCACATTATGGGACTGCAATGGTATCAGGAGGTGCCTGGTGTACTGTTTTTGATTAAAGAGAACATTGATTACTGAGGTCTGCACTTCAAGACAATTTAATGGGTCTGTTTTCACTGGTAGCGATCTGATATTTGACAGTTACAAAATGTTTACTACAACAACAAAAGCCCAGACTCTAAAAGTGTCTGAGATGAAGATGAGCCTAACGAGACTCGTGGATCAAAACCTCAGTTGCCTGTTGGTAGAGAGAGAGTTTCGACAGCACCCTGAGTCTATACATTGGATGTGGTGGGAATGACCATCCTCCTCCAGCTCAAGGCCAGTGGGGTCAGCTATGCTGTCCCTTCTCCCGTGACTCATTTACCACCTTTTGTAGCACTTTACAAACACCTTCAGAATTTCCACTACAATTTTGTCCATCCCTTTCTCTTTCTTTTAATGATCAAACAGAATTTTTGGTTGGTTGAGACATTTGTCTTCAGGAAAATGTGCGTGTTTAATGTCAAGTATATTACAGGAAAAGAGAAGAGGTATTTCTATATATGTACATTGAAATATCTTGTCTTGCACACAGTGTCAAAGCTCTGTTCTTTGTGTTATAGACCTGAAAATGTGTCTTTGGTGTTTCTTAGACTGGAGCAGAAGACCTGGATTTTCATTAGAGATTTTCCAGGCTAAGTTTTCAGTGGTTGAGGGATGTGAATGGAGATGACTTGTCTGAAAAGATTGCCTTCTCCATTTAAAAGATTGCTTACATTTTACATCAAGTTCTTTCATTGACTGCTCTCCAGTGCAATGTGAGTCATGATCAGCTTTAGAGGAAATCAAAACAAATGAACAAAAATGCTGTTCCTCCACACAAGTACACAAGGTCAATGTCAACTGCTCACCAGTTCGATAGTGGAAAGGGAGTGAGGTCTTGGCAATGTCTTGGGCGATGTCTTGGGAAGTGTGGGTTTTGAAAAGGGGAGGTTGGTCTTGATTGGTGAGTTTGGTGATAACTTTCTGAAAATTAAATCTAGGTCTAGGAAAAAGCAACAAATCTGAAAGAGGGAATTTCTGTGTGTATTTTACCATCATGTCTTGACTGTCATTTCGTAAAATACGTCTCAATTTGAGAGGCATATTATAAATGTTATTTATTAGAGAAAAGTTAGCACTGCATAGCAGAGAACAGATTTAAAAGCTCCAGAGAAATCCAAAATGAAAAGCTCAAGTCATCACTGTGGAAAAAGTCCCAGTTTATTTAAACCTTCAGCACTGCTGCCAAAATAAACTGAATGGTTTCTGCTTTAACTGTGTGGAGTTTTGAGTGAGTTACTCAAGGTATCACAGCCCCAATGGGAGAGGTTGCTTGGACTTGTGGTATATAAAGTAATTGTTGAAACCAGAGGGTTTAATGAAGTGAGGGAAGGAGGTGGTATTTTGTACATCTAATTTTATAAAATGTGGATGCAGAGCTTATTCGGTCTTCTGTGGTCCAAACTGCTGATGACTTCACGGGGAGCTTTACAACAGAATTGGTCTTGTCTCTAGAAGTTACAGTTCTCCTTTATTCTTACATATTTCATCAGCCTAAAAGAAGTTACAGCTTTAATGTCAAGTTACTGAGAAAGCACTGTTTTTATGACATTGTACTTTCCTTTTCTGGCTTTTTAGAGATCTACTCTAGCTAATTCTCTGCGTGCAAACAGGGCTTTAACCCATGTACAAGCCATGGTTCACGTCAGACCCCACAAGCACTGGCTGAGTGAGGAGCCCTCTGCCAGGGCTCTGTGAGCAGGTACCTCATGTGCAAGGTTTGATTCTGTCTTTACCTCAGAGATGGAAAACTTTTAGGTTAAATGAGTTATTTGTATTACAGGTGATAAATTGTTTTATGCTCTAGATGGGGAAAAAAGCTGAAAAAAAGACATGCTTTCTCTACATTTTCTTTAACTAAAAATATGTGATACTTCCTTTTGAAATGATGTTTTGAGCCTAGAAACATCTGCTTTCCAAGCTATGACACTCTAATAGGTCGCTTCTATCGTATATTTTTGGACCTATAGGCCATGATTCTGCAGGTAAGGTTGGGTTTGTTTGGGTTTGTTTGAGGATGGAGTTTGTGTTCTTGTTTGGTCGTTGGGTTTTGGTTTTTTTTAAGTTCTTTCAGACAGGAACACTTCTCTTTGGTGGCAGTGCTGTAGTGTGTTGAACTGATGAACCTCTTGGGGAATGAATGGCCTGGCTGGGTTCCTCAAAGGGCTGGGGAGCAGCTGGATGCGACCAAAACCTCCCAGCTGCCTCCTGCTGTATCCTCGTTCCTCTCTCCTCCCAGCTGCACCACCAAAGGGTTCAGAGCATCAGCTTCAGATGGACTTGGCCCAACTCATGCAGGCCAGATGCACAAAAAATACACTTACATACGTACTTACCAGTGGCAACCTTTCTTCTAATGTCAAAGTCCCTAAAGCAGGTGGTCATATCTAGCCCAGATATAGTTACAAATATTTCTCTTTAGATGTAATTTATTGTAAGAGATTATTATATTCACAAACCAAAAGCTTTTGGGGGAAGAAATATTTAAATGATAATCCTTGAAACCTTGGACCCCATCACTGCATCACAGAGCAGATTAGCTCATTTATTTTCATTGTACAGTGCAATGAGCAACATTCATGATGAAAAGTAAACGAGATTTGGAAAATTACTGCATCTGAATAACTGTAAATTTTATTAACAGCATAGATTTAAATAATGGCTTTCCCTGTATTTTTTATGCTGTTTGTGCCCCTGTCTGCTGGACCAAATCTGTAAATCATTCATTTAATCACTTGTTCAAAATTTATTAAAATTGATTACCATTGTTTTCACACAGAGGGTGAATTTTGCAGATCTTCATCACTTTAATCCCCCACCAACTCATGCCCTGTCACAGCCAGGTGATGGGATGCACTGGGATGTCTCCCTCAGATACAAAAGACTGAGCACAAGGGAACACCTTTGTAGTCCCTGGAGGTCAGAGAAAAAGCTAGAGAGGATGCTGGGGTTGGGATGCCAACCAGGCACAGGGGTTCCTTCTGCAGCCTCCTGCCCACAGGTTTTCCCCCATCTGTAGCCTCGCAGCAACCTGCAGTGCTTCACTATCCACAGAGACCCAGCAGGTCACAAGTGTGAAAATACTCTGTCATGGGCATTCATTGATAACAACTGTAGAATCATTGCTTTAGGGAGAAGAGGGAACCACCCTGCTCACAAAGATTATCTTTCTTTTTAATAAGAATAGACAAATTGGTTGTGTTTAAAAAAAAAGGATGTTGGGAGTCTGTGCACAAATACACCTGAGCCCATCAGGATCTGAACCTCTTCTGCAGGAATCTGATGGGCTTTTGCAGGGAAATGTCAGATTTTGGGCAGGGAAGGAGGATGAGGGCACAGAGGAGCTCCAGCAACTCCACTCTCCTCCTTCTCATGCAGGGACAGAGGTGGGAGCTCTTCCTCCAACACCTTTGCCCGTGTGTCAGCACCTCCTGTCCAGGAGGGAATTGGGCTCTGCTCCACCACAAGGTGACTTCCCTATTGGAAGTGTGATGGCTTCTCAGTGCAGCCTGGCTGGGTCTTTTGGTGTTCAATGGGAAGGCTATTCCTCCCAGCACAGCCAGAATGGGAGCTTTCAGAGAACCAAGCTAACACCTGGGATTTGTGATATGACCCTGAGAGCTTCCAAAGTGCTGCTACTGCTCATACCATCCTGGAGAGCCAAAGCACCTGGAGGTCATTTTGCTGTAACATTGAAAGGGAACTGGAGTCAGTCACGAGAGGAGAACATATCATACACAGGAGTGTCCCAAACTTGCCAAGGAGGTGCTGAGGAAATACCACCTGAAGTCCCTGCACCTGCCTGTCCTCTATGGCATGTGATGTTCTCCAGCCTTGAAGAGCTGAGCAAGTCTCTCCTGCCTGCACTGCTGCTGCTCAGCGTGATGGGGCTGGAAGGAAACCTCTGAGTGTCTGCACAGCCCAGCTGCTGAGTGATGGAGCTAAGACACTGTGAGGGATGGATGGGTGCTCAGAAAGGTAAAGGCATCAACAAGTATTTGCATGCTTATATCTGTAGCAAATATTACGCTTGCATGTATCAGGGGGTAAAGTTAAGGCAAATAGAAAAGGATGAGTATTACAAGGCAATGGAAAAGAACTCTAAACTCAGCATTTTTGTGTAAGAAGGCTCAGAGTTTTGCAAAGAAAGCAGACCCACACTTGCATGGAAAGAGGCCTTTGCTGCAAATTATAAAATAATGATGTTCTTTTCATCGTTAGGTAATCTTATGTAAACAATATTTAGCCACTTAAGTTATTAAAATTAATCACTGGAGTGTAGATTAGAAAGTTTTTTATAAGACCTTCTTTCCTATCTTCTGGAGTTTGTTTTTCAAAGGCTGCAGGAGGCTTTGAGGTGTCAGAGAGCTCATGGGAGACAAAGAGGGGTCCTCCTTCAAAGCATTGCCACTGCTGTAGGTTCACCTTCCGTAAATCCCTGCGCCCAACGGGAAGTGTTGGGATGTTGCCTTCTGTGGGTGAGTGGCTCCCTGCAAACAGACTGAGGAGGCTGCTCCTTTCACACAGCTATTGACTTCATTCCTTGTTTCTTGTTTATGAGGAAAACATAAAAATGCTTTCTGCACTTAAAGTGATTCTGGTAACGCTCTAAATTCTATGCTTAAGGATGCATTTAATTAAAGATCGACTGTGGCATAAAGTGTAGATTAATTAAATACCAATCAATTTCTGTATAAAATACATACAAAGGGGCTTTGACTGAGGCAGTAAAATGAGTTTCCAGGAGGAGATACCCCTCTTGCACACTGTGCAACTGAAGAATGACTTCCCAGGCACTTTTCCCTGCTGTATTTCCCATTCAAAATGCTAAACCTGTACAAAGGCTCTGTTTATGGAAACAAAGCCCTGCTCTGACCTATTCCTGCTGTTCAGAAGAGACTTCACAGAGAGTTTTCCATTTGTTTCAATCAGATCCTCACTTTGTTATGGTGATGTTGGTATAATTAGACAAAACTAATTGAGGAAAGAATAAATTTGAAGCGCCGTAGTTAATTTTTCCAAAGATTTTTTACAAGGTTCCTCAAAGAATCAATGTCACGAGAGGCATCAAATGAAGCCAGAATGTCCAAAGCTAACAAAATGAGATGACTTGTCATGAAATAAGTTGTTAAACTGTAGATGGACTTATGGTAGGATATTGTGGATGGTGAAATTTAGGTGAGCTCCAGGGAGGAGAGGAGTTTTGGAGGGTCTGGAAGAGGACCTGTACATGGAAGAAGCCTTGTGCCATTGTTCCCCTCCTGTGTTCCTCCCCAGAGCCATGAGGGAACACTTTAGGGCTCAGCAGAATGTTGGTCTGACTGTCTCCAGCTGTTCTTCTGGGGTGGGGCTGTCTCTGTTTCACTGGGAGTGGCAGTGAAAACCTGTATGTTAATGCTGGAATTTCAGGAAGATACCTGGAGTTTGGGCTTCTCCACTGATGGCCTTTAATCTGAAGCCAAAGGGGCAATCTTGAGAAAAGAGGCTTTGGTCTTAAAGGTTATGCAATGACTCAAGGGCAGAGTTTCTCTTCTAACTAAATCTACTTCATGAGAGGACCTTAGAAGAGTGACTTCAAGATGCTCACTGCTCTCTACCTTCTGTAGTACCTCAGCAATGTTGCTTACATGGTGAAATCAAAGTTATCCTGCTTCAGAGCAGCTCCTTAAAAGTGAAGTGTTTGGGGCTTTTACATTTAAAATAATTGATTCTTAAATTGTTCAGAATTTTTTTTCACATTCTTATGATTAGCCTACTAAAACTAGGTTCTAGACATGTCCATTTTATTCAAGAGGAAAAGGACTATGTCATTTTGAAATATTTTCATTTAAGAATACATGGTTCTATTAAAAATGTTCTTTTATTTCCTGTAAATCCCCTTGAATCAAAGCTTCTTCAGCAGTGAATCTTTTAGAGATGTCCATCTCCTCATGTGGAAAGCTGTGTTACATTACCAGAGTGCTGTCCCTGCAAGGAGCTCAAGGCACCACGACGAAGGCAACCCAGAACATTCTATGATCCTATGACCTCTTGTAAGTATTTATCCAATTTTGCAGAGGAGAAATATGAGCAAAAAGTCTGTGAAGAACTTGCCTGAGGTCAGTCAGTGCCTCCCTGGCTGCTGGCTCTGAGCTGTGCTGCCTCCTCCTACCATGGTGGTTCCCAAAGCTCAATCATCTCCCCAACTGCATGGGAACCCATGCCCTGCTTCTGAGTTTACGGGTTTCCTAATTAGCTTTGAAGGTGCTCTTCTGCTTTTTTTTGTATTCCTTCTTTCTTTTTATTGTTTTGCCTTTTAAATTGTCATCTCAAATTTGCATTTGCTCCCTCCTTTTCCACTTTGCCTTGAGCCCCAACACTGAGTTAGCAGATGGCCGGGGTGAGGTGCCTCTTCCTACACCACGTCTGAGCCAGCACAGTTAAAGGGACCACGAAGCAGGCAGAGCTGAAGCCCTCCAAGCCCAACGACACCGCATCACTTCTTGTTGATATTGTGCCTGACACGTGCATATGAGGTACAGGTTGTAGAAATGAAGTTGCAAGTTAATTGTTCTCGTTGCTGAACGGCCCAGGTTAGTTGGTGTCATTACATTAATTTTTATACTGTCTTAGTGACCTTCATATCATATTAACAATTTTATATTATGTTAGCAAATTGCTCAGTGAGAGCTGCTAGTCTGATTGCATTCTGAAGGTCATTAATATGATATGAAAATCTTATTGTATTCTCTGCTTTCATATTTTATTAGTGATATGGAAAGCAATAAAGAGGCTGATTTTTGCTGGGAGGTTCCCCGGGGAAATAGGCTCTACAGCAGTGGTGTCCCACTTTGGCTCCTAATCCAATCTCAATGGGAAGTTCAATTTCCTCATCATTAATTATTTAGCCGTATTTAACAGCTGTAAATTCTCAGATTAATTTTTTTAACTGTTGAGTTTGATGACCTCTAAAGACATTGGTATTAACTGATGCAATATAAAATACAGTTGCTTAATGCAAAGAGAAGTTAACAATTCCACGAGGATTTGTGTGAAGGCATAATAATGGCAAATTTAACTTTTCTCCTAGAAGAGTCAAGGCTTATTGTATTACCACCTTTGGTGCAGTTTGTATTGCAAAATGAAGGATGAAAGCATCTGTGGCTGGAGCATTCCCTTAAGGTAGGCCTGGCTCAGACCATCCCAGGAGGTGACACCAGGACATGTTGCCAACAGCCAGCCAAGCATTCCCTTCAATGAACTTCTTGGTGTGTTTGGCTGCTGATTGACTGCACCACCACAGGGGAAAGTTACCATAACTAATGCGTCGGTTTGGGCTTCTTAAAGTCCTAACATGTGTGTGATAGGTAGAAATTTTATCAGTCACCTAACTGAGCCACATGTGAAGGCAATAACTTTTGGGCAGTTTTTGTCTATTATTTAAGTCCAAACTTTAATCTCGAAAAAAGGAAAGTTGGAAAAAATAAGGACTTTAGTAGAAAAGAAATGTCATTTCTTGCACAGACAAATTATTTTCTTTAGTTAACAATGCACTATATTAGAATGAGTTCAGTAAAAAGGATGACTTTTTTGTTAAGCAGCAAGTTTAGTGCTTTGGTGCTTTAACAGCCTCATTGTCCCCTAACTTAAAATGACATGTAACAGCAAGTTATCAAATGTTAACAACAATAATATTGAATCATAATAGAATAGGTTTGCAAATGGTGTTTTTTAACATGATTGTGCCAACTAATATGTTTTAACATTTGAATTTGTGCTTTTTCCTTGCCACAATATGAGGCATCTTTGAGTTCATTGGTTTCAGCAACACGATGGCTCAGCACAGGCGAGGTAGCGCCTCAGACCCTGGGAGTGCCCTTCCAAAACAAATTTATCATTGGCTCATTTGGTGGTAAGGGCTTGCAGGAAATGGTCTGAATTCATAGCAACAGACAGTGGATGGTGTGGCCAGGCCTGCCTGAAGCACTCAAACATGTCTGATTATTTAGCTTCAAATAATTAAAAACTAAGTCAAACTTTCAAGGTTGTTGAAAGTTCTCTCTGAGCAATGAGAGAGAACCCAACCTCAAAACCCAACCAAGACGGCGTTAGACGGGGCGGAGGACCTGACTCAGAATTTCTGCGTGTGCCATCCCGAAGTTTCCACCCCCCTCAAAAGAAGTTTCAAATCTTCATGTTTTGGCCGTGGCAGGGAGCGAGCACCGCCGTGCAGAGCTGCTGCGGGGCTGTAGGTGGCGATGCTCCACCGGCGCTGCCACCGCCGCCCGTCCCGCACCGCTGTGCGCCTGCATCCTGCACCCAGCGCTGCGGGTGGACCGCTGCACCATGCACCGCAGCACCTCTGTGCACTTCTGCGCCGTGCACCCCAGCACCGCTCTGCTCCCCTGCACCCCTGCACCGATGTGCACCCCTCCACCGGGCACCCCTCTGCGGCTGTGTGCCCCTACACTGGGCACCCCAGCACCGCTTGTGCACCCCCGCGCCACTGTGACCCCTGCGCTGGGCACCCCTCCACCCTGTGCCCCTCCACAGCTGTGCACCCCTGTACCGTGCACCTCTGACCTGCTGTGCACCCTTACACCACGTGCCCCAGAGCTACTGGTGCACCCCAGCACCGTGTGCACCCCTGCATCGTGCACCCTAGCACTGTTGGTGCACCCCCACACCGGGCACCCCTGCACTCCTGGTCCATCCCAGCATCACTGCTGCACCCCTGCACCAGTTGTGCACCCCAGCGCCTCCTGCTGCACCCCAGCCCCGCGCACCCCAGCACCACCAGTGTGCTCTGCTTGCCCACTCCTGCCCCAGCTGCTCACTCACAGAAGGCTCCACTCCTAATTGCTCATAATAGAGAGATGAGGGTGGCTTCTGCCCCCCAAGCTGTGGTGTGGCTGCTGCTGCTGCCGGGTGGGGAGCACTGGGGACATGTGGGGGTACAGGCACTCACTGCCATCTGGGCACTGTAGTGACCCCAAGCTCCAGGGAGAAGGGGCTTTTCTCTTGATAGTGGTGCAGTGCAAGAGAGGAGATGCAGTGGTGATGTAACTCCACGACCACGTAGATTTTATTGGCAGTGTAACTGCGATGCTGCTGCTTACCGCGCAGTTTGTGTCCTCTCCTGTCCAGTGCAGGGCAGGACCCAAACAGCAGGAGATGCCCCAGAGCCGTGCAGTGCATCACCAGATGTGCAGTTCATGTTCGTGCAGGATGTGTCTGTGGCACTGTCTGACCTTAAACACGGGGCTGTAAAACTCAGTGAAAACCTAGGACAAGCCAGGCGAAGCCACACCGAGCCCCAGCAGGAATTTTATTGACAATAACAAAGTCTTTTGGTGTCTTTTACAGGAGAGAGGACCACATCAAGTGCATCACTGGTTAACATTGCCTGAGACAACAGTTTGAGAGTACTGAAGGTAAGACCCTGTGAACTGAGCTATATTTCATCACAAAAAGAGCCCTTTAACCAGCAAACTTGTTCTGGGAAAGTTTCCAATTCAGACAATCTCTTGCATTGTGGGGTGGTGGGATCTCTCATGCTAGGAGCATCAAAGGAGTCTCTGGAGACGCTTTAAAAGAGGACAGGAGCCTGGGAGGGAGACTTCAAAATTCTGGCAAGTGTACAAATAAAATACACTTTGGTCTTAAATTAATGTAAAATATTACGAAACTGTCTCTCAGAGATTATTCCCAATGTAGAATTAAAAACCAAACAAGGAAACAAACAAAAACCCCAAACCTGGCTGGTGTCCACAAAGACCAAGTCCTCTGGTTTCTAACATCTGAACAAGGCTGTCCTCCAGAAAACACCTTTTCAGGAAGTTTCCACACTACCAGGCTTTATCTGCATCCTCTATTTTTTAAAAAAACGGAGATATCCCAGGTCTCCAAGAAAAGAGAACTTGTCCCTTGACCTAAACCACCAATCTGCATGAAGGCTCCTCCAGCAAAGCCTGTGTGTGCTGTGTTGGGGCTGTGGCTGCTCTCTGGACCAGCGTTGCTCTTCTGGCTGCCGTGGGGCTCTGTCAGAGCGTGGCTTTGATGCTTTGGGCTCATCCTGAATAACTGAGCCAGGAAAGCTGGCTCTCCCCCTCCAGGGCCTCCATATGGCTGGAGAGCAAAGTTGGGCTCTGTCTGTCTCAGGAAGCAAATAAGAAAGGCAAAGCAAGAGGAGGAATAAAAACCAAACCAGCAAATAGAGCCTGAGCAGAGGAGGAGTTAGAAGAAAAGAAAATAATAACAATAATAATATTATTAATGACAAAATTGAATTAATAGGCTGCTAATGAATTTTATAAGCACCATAAAATTGCCATAACAGCCTAATTGCTTTGCTTGTCTTGCCAACAGCCAGTGAGAAGATGAAGTGTTATAATCCCCTTGATTTCGATGTGGGAGGCAGCGATTAAGGGCGCACGCTGGGGTGCCGGGGTCTGCACTGGCCCGTTCCCCAACGAGGGGACCTGCTGACACCTGAACGGCTGCCACTGCAGAGAGGCAGGGCTGGGGATGGCTTAGAGGCGTTTGCAAAGGGAAACCAGTGGTGCAGTGGCTCTGCCCAAAGTGCAGATAAAGAGACAACAAACGGTTTACAAATTAATTTCCGCTTTGCTGTAATTCTGGAAGAAGTACGGAGAAGTCATGGTTTTACTGAAGCTGCTTTCACGCTCTCCTTCAAACCCCCTCACCCTCTGATTGCCTTTTGAAACCATTTTTTTGGCTTAATGTCAGCACAGATATTTTTTTAAGCTTGCTTGCTCTTTGTAATAACCACTTATTTATAGGAAATTACTACTAACTCAGGCTCTAGAGACACCAGTTCCCAAAGCCACAGGAGTTCCTGTTCCCCTTTACTGCTTGATCCTCTTTAGAAGAGCTCCCAAACACAGAGATACACGGTAACTCATGGGGTTTATTTAGCTGGGGCTGCCTGTGCATGGTTCAGCCACCTCTCCTGTCCCAGGGCACTGCCAGGTGGCATCATGGTCACACCTGGAATACTTAAATACTTACTCAATGAGATGGGTGTTTTTCCTGTGCTATTTTAGGCAGTTTGGATTTACCTGCATGAATCTCTCTTGTTTGGGATGAGAAGAGGCTGGGATGTGCTGGGTCTGTTTTCAGGAGTTAGTCCTTTCTTTTCTGAAGGTGGTAATCCACTCAGATCACATCATCCTTTGCCACAATCTTATCCCTAGATGACATTTCCTCTCATCTTATAATTTCTGAAGAGAAAACCAAATAGATGTTTTGGGTGATTTCGGTTCTGTACGGCACAGCAAAAAATCCTTTGGTTATTATTTTACAAATTTATGCTGCTGACTTTTCTGCCTTTACATTTTAACATTCCTTCCATTCATAACAAACAGTTTTTTTCAGCACATCTTTGTCGTGAGTATAATGAGGATTAACTAAATGCATCTAAACATAACCATTAAAAAAAGGGAAAAAATACACTACATGAGCAAACCTGACACTCTTCCCAGCTCATTAGCATTTAATGAAGAAATACTTGGTGCCCAACAGGGGAATCCTAATTCATTATGTCTTTTGAATTCTCATTAAGCATATGTACAGTGACTACTAGAAAAATGCACCCTTTAAGCTCTGTTGTCCATTATACTGACTAATAAATACCCATTATACTTATACAGCGATGATGAAAGAAACTCATGGAAGTTTTATTTTATTTGGTTTTGTTTAATTTAATATTAATAATTAAATAGTAATTAAATTTCACTGGTTAACTCCTGATGACTTCCTAGTCTTGTACTGGTGGTGGCTGAATCAAAATCATTGCACTGCTGAGGTTAGAGAGGAGCTGCTCTAAAATTGTTTTGAAGATGGAGAAGAGGATGGGCCACCAGGAAACCTCTCTGCACCCACACAGCAACTGTCTTCTCCCTACCTGGAGGACATTGCTTTGGAGTCGAGGGTCTCTGCTGCCTCATTACAAGGGGGAAAGGTTGGTATCTGTTTAAATGGTGCAAACTGGTTTTGGTCCAGTTTCTGAACGGTGATGGGCATTGCCTACAGTTGTCCAAGAGGTAATACTTCGTGCTGCTTTCCAGAACTCTTGAATGAAGGCAGCCCGTGGCAGAAAACATGATATTACCAACTGCTTCTGACATTTCTTAGACTAAGGCAGTGTTTAAAAGCTGCTTAATGACTTGGAGCTATATTTTAGTTGTGTTATTGTAAGCAGCAAAGGGGTCATTCATTCCTGTATCTCCTCACAGTTATTAATACTTCCATCTTTTAACTTTATTACTAAAAATGGCTAATAGCTCTGAAATAAGGAATCTCGTGGGGTGTTAGAGTCAAGAAATGCCTGGTTCTAGTACAGCTACTTTCCAGAGGGCTTTTTTTCCACTGTTCCTTGCAGTCCAGCTTTGGTAGTGCTTGAAGAACTTACAGGAGGCTTTTGTCTGTCAGCTGCTCTGTGGGGGATGTGAGTCCCGGTCGGACCCCCCGATCATGATGTCTTCATGATGAAACTGCCAAAAGTGGTTCGCAGGTGTAGGAGAGGACCTGGGCTCAGGGATGGGCCAGAGGTTCCTCCGCACAGGAACTGGGAGCCGTGCTGATTGAGGAAAAACACTGGTTGTTCAGGGACTGAAAAGCAGCTGATAAACTCAAAATCGGTGTGAGGATGGCGATAAATGCACTGTTCAGGAGCTCCAGCTTCTCTGAACCGTGGGATGAACCATCCCTCATGATCCTGCCCCCAAAAGGAGCGAGGGGTGAGACAAGGAACACTTGTGGTGTTATTTATGACCGCAGCGCGGAGCTCCGGTCGCTTGTTTGCAGTGACTTGGCACTTTGGCGTTGGATCAAAGGGGGTTATTAAAGGAGCACAGCAGGAAAGATGGAAATGGCTGTTGCAGAGGAGCATTTCAAGCCTGCAGGCACTGAGCACTCTGCTCCTGCTTCCACACCAGTGCTGGAGGCTGGGGCCCTTCTGAGGTACAGGTGTCCAGGTGGGAGGAGAGAAGAGGACCTTGGCTCTGCCTGCAACCGTAAGAGCATCTTCCTTGTTCTTCCATCCCTTGTTGGCTCTACTGATGTCATATATATTTATATTAAAATTTTTAGTCAAATACTGGAAAATATAGCATCTCATTGAAATTATCCTGACTAGGGACTTACAGAAATGTGTGTTATATTCACTAAAGTGAAATCCATACTCAAATTATTTTTCATAGAAGAAACTTCTGTATATCTTGAGAGATCTCACAGCAGCTTCCTTACAAATTTTCTCAACAAATTTCTTTCTGATAATCTTGTGTTTTCTAATTCCCTTTGGAAGCTGATGTCATAAATTTTGTTTGTGCCCTTTCCAGGATAACTTTAAGTCATTTAATGATTTCACAGTCAAAACTGTCAAAACAAAGTGTTGTTTGGTGCATCTAAAAATCTGTGTATCCAACCTGAAATCAATGGGAGCCCTTAGAAAGTTGATCTGAAGCAGACTAAAGTTAATGGGTGTCTTTTGATCAGCCTTGATGGGTTTCCCAAAGCTTCCCACGGCCCCTGTGGTGACACCAGTGAGCTCTCTGGTGGTGATGCCTGCCTTGTACTGCCCATATATTGTCCTAGGCTGAATTTGCTTTACCACTCCAGATGATATCTGCTTTCCCAAGACATGTGGATTCTTCTCACTTTTTTATCACTTGATATTAGATTTTATATTCCTTGTAAAGGTGAAAGTGAATGTAGTAAATCTGTATATAAAAGTAGACTGTATTTATTGTAATCTTCTAACCCACTGACTGCTCTTGCTGTGCCCAAAGCACACACACACACTCTCTAGCTCTCCCAAGATTTAGAAATTAGTCATTATTTGTGTCATTCCAATGACAAATCTCCACTATTATGAGGTTTTATTCTTTTAAAACAGAAGAAGTTTTATTAATTCCTTGAATTACTAATTGAAGGCTTGACTTTTAAAAGGGGGAACAGGTATTTTTTGTGAATAATAGCAGAAATTCCCTGTGTATGGCGTAACTTTATTATATCTTAGTAGTGGTGTGGGGGTCAATGTCACTGTTATTAATAATAATGATAATTATATGGTTGGGGAGCTGTCAGAAAAGTATCTTTTGTACGAGTCAGAGCAGTGTAAACAGACTGTACAGGCAGGCACTACTCTTTCCATCAATAGGTAAACAATCTTTGTTAAGCTCATCTTGATAGTCTTATTTTGTTGCCACATTTTAATTACTCATCCTGTCTGTTTATATTCCGTTGCGTTTTGCTGAAGATACAAGCTTTAAAAATCATTGGTATTTAGGAAAATCCAAAGCTGGGGTGATGCATGCTCAGGTGCTAATTTATTTACATCAATTAATTTCAGGCCCCTGATGTAAACCAATTAGTATTCAACACTTAATGGAGTCATTATCTGTCAGATTAGCTTTTAGAAATGCTTGTCACTGCTACAGGACCAGGCAGCAGAACTTTGCTAATAAAACTAGCAGAATTAATGGAGTGAGCAGCATAGATAATGACTTAATGTGGAACATACAGTATAGAAAAGAGACTGAACAACTGTCTTCAAGAAATGAAGATATCATTGAGCTAGCTACTTTATTCCAAAAATGAGCTCAGATGGTGCTCTTCAGAAATATCAAAGGTGTCCAGGAAAGCCTTTGTGAAGTTATGCTGCATAATAAATAATGTTCAACCTTAATGCCCTCACATCCACACAATCTATGTTTCTAGCCTGACATGGCATGCAAATAAATGCTTCGTGTTGCACCTCCCTGCTGTGGCTCAGAGCTACTCTGTCCGAAGGATTAAGAGTTAATGGGAGTGGCAAAGTCCAAGTTACTGAGCTGCTTCTGTAGCTGTCATCTCCAAAGGGCTTCTTCAGGTGAGACTAATTGTGAAACAGACATCATCACCTGACTTCTGTGGGACACTGCAAAATATATTGTATTTGGGAAAGTCAGGCAGGAGGTCAACATTTTCTGGGCCGGCAAGACCCACAATTGTCTGGTGAGATCCACAAACAGCAACAAGCCTCCAAAAAGCATCACTACAGTTATTGTGTGTTTTCAGAAGCTTTCCTCGTGGGGGTAAGATGACAGTGTTTGCCCATTGCTCTCTTGTTCTAGGTTAAGTTGCCTTCTCTGTGTTTCATCAAGGCAGCTCTTGCAGTTTTCCACTTGTGGTTTGTGATCAGCCCGGTTATTCTAGTGCTTGGTGACAGACGACACCCCTCTCTGTGCTGAAGACATCCTTGCCTGGAGAGCAATGGTGAAACTTGATTCTAATTTAAGCTTTTAAAGAAGAACACAAGTCCAGCTTAAAAAAAAAGCATACATTGTGTATTTGCATAGTAATTCCTGTGATTTATGCTTTCCCAAGAAGCGTAGCGTGTGCCCGCGCATCAGTCTGCGATAATGCTGACCTCGCTTGCTCTGTGTCCTGCTTTGGGGGATTGCAAGCTGGTTTGAGGGCCCTGGGGTCATGAACTTAATCTTAATGGAAGGAGGAATTCCTCTACAGTAAATACATATGATTGTATTTGAAGAAAAGTCACTACAACTGATTATCTAAGCCGTGGTGACAATCTCCACATTCCCAGGTGCCCTTTGCTTTCAGGTGTTTCCTTTTCACAGTAGCAAAACTTGAGCAGTACCTTAAGTTAAGAATAAATAAAGGTATTACTGTGTTATTTATATTCTTACTTAATATAGCTTACAGCATTTTGCCAGCTCTTTTCCCACGCTGCTCACCTGACACTGAGTGATCTCTTGTTCTTGCCAGGTAACCAGATTAGTTCTTATAGTTTTAGGTTATACATCATTTAGGTAACACTCTGGGATGGTTGTCTTCAGCCTCGGGGATGATTGCACATCACACACATTTTTCAGGTCTCCCTCCTTTAAATAACAGCATTAGCACTTTATATATCTCACCCACCCTTGTACAGATGTGTGTAAGCACCAATGGCCATTTATGTATAGTTAATGCCTATATTTTTTTGCATCAGCTCTGGTTGTTCTCAGTGATTGTTTTCCACCACCCCAGAGGGACTTAGTTTACAGCTGCAGAATCAAAACTTGCATTTGATTTTTCAGCATGGCACATTTCTCATGAGAAATGAGTGACTGTACTCCCCCTCCAGAAGAAAATCATTATTTCAGCTCCGCTGCTCAAGAAACTTCCTCACCTTCTACAGCCCCAGCACTTCCTTCCAGGAGTGTCCTAGGGAGATGGGAGACAGACTGGCTTCATCTGGTCCTTTAGGGCATACAGAGGTGAGGTGGTACTTTCCTAACTTCAGATATTCCAAGAAATGTTTGATGGTAGATAAACATGAGCTATTCTTTCCCTATCACACCCATCCCCACGAAGCCATGAACAATTGCTACCCTAACTCCTAATGAGACAGAGGTTTTTGGAAATATCAGTGACAGAGAGTATTTGTGGGTTGGTTTGTTCCATAACCACAGCAGAAGACTCTCAGAAGTGTGACTTCCTCCTCCAGCTGTTTCTCTACGCCATCCCTGGAGTGGGAGAACTTGGACCACCAGGAAGGAGATGTGTGGGCAACCAGTCTTGAGAGGATAGCACTGGCGGCAGAGTTTAGGTAAATAGGGCATTGGTTTTGGGGGTGGAGGGCCAACAGCCAGAGCACCTGTATCATTTTTGTGAGCAAGATAACAGGCATGAGAAACCAGCTGATTTGATGAACTTCTGGCTCAGCTGAGCTTCATTTTAATATCCGTAAAGAAATTTAAGCACAGATTAACCTTCACGAGACTCGGATTTCATTTTGAATACTTTTTCCAGCTGTTCAGAGTTTTCTGTTTCAAAGGACAATTAATTTTGGTATCAATAATTTGCTGCTTCAAAGAGTACATCCATATGGCTATCAAGGCAGTTTGTATTTCCATAATTGAAATCATATATGACTACTGCAGCATCCTCAGAGGGGTTGGGGTATTTTTTTGTGGGGGTTTATTGATTTTTTTTTGTTGTTTTCCTACTACTTTATTTAGCCCTTCTTGTCAGTCTAAATAGTTGCTGGCCTTAGCTCATAACTGGTGGTACGACCCTGCTGCTGTGCTTTGTAAGTGCACAATACGAGCTGTCGCGATTCAGATGCTGTTTTATGGTCCTACCTACTGGAGATGCCCCTTTGAAAGGAGAGGAAATTGCTTTTGGATAACATCACTCTCCCGTCACAGCTGGTATTGGCTGGTGCAGATACGTGTTTACATTTTCCAAGCAAAATGTAAACACTAATTAAGCATTAATGTTAATAGGTCCTGGGACTGGCAGGCTGGAGACAGGGCTCTGCTGCTGGCTCTGCCCTGGCTGCAGTCCATTTCACCCCACTCACTATCTGTGTTTCCTGGCACAAAATTAGGATAATTATTTACTCCTTTCCAAAGAGGGAGGGAAGGGACACCAGGCAGGGTCAAGTAAGGACAAAATATTGTGTTACTGTGAATAAAAAGGAGCACTTTTATCAGCCCAGTGAGAAAGATGGGAGTGGTTTGTTATCCCCAGGTTCCACTGTGGAATTTGAACGGAGATGTGATCCCTGAGCCCCTGGGATGAGAGAGTGTTCAGAGAAAAAAAATATCCTTTATATTTCCTACCCTTGGATCCTGCAGCTTGGCAGTTAGCTGGGAAAAACTCTACAGTGTGCTGTAAGCTGGGTGTAGGAGGTACATGGAGGTAGTGTAGTGGCTATAAAGCACTGTCTGGTCCTGCTGGGGCGTAGCCAGCCCAGACTCCAGTTGTAATTCACTACCTAAAAGCCTTTGTTATTCTTGTTCCTAACGCATTCCCTTTTTCATGTATGAAATGGTCACGGAGGTGCCTCTGCTGTTGTCTGGTCCTGGCATGGCTTTCACCGTGGCCGTTTCAGGTCTTTGATGGCAGGTTTTACATTTTCCCTTTGGTCGGCTCCGGCGTGCCTGCGCGAGCAAACGGCAGCTCCTCTAATTAGGCGAACGTAATTTCTCACAAACTCCTTCTCTCCCTTTGTGAGCCCCTAGATTTGCAAAAAAAAGAAAAAAAAAGAATAAAAGAGCCCTGATTGTCCCCTCTTTTCAGCCCTTCCCCTGATGAGGAGTGTTGCTACACCTAATAAATTAAAGGACACAAAGTTAATGAATTTTTCATTTGAACTCACAGCTAGGTATGGATTAGCGAGGCTGACGTTACTGAAGAGCTCAGAATTAGGAAGGGCCCGACAGGGACATTTTCCTCTTTACTGAAATCTTTTCATTCACCTTTTCAAGCATTATCTTGCGTGGTAGAAAGAGTTCTTTTCATAACATATAGCCTGTGGGGTCTGCTTTCTGTCCGCGGCATAAATGTGATCATTCATTTTGTTTGTCTAATGGCTAAAAATAAAGGGCAATGTGAATGATATTCAGACAGCCCTTCTCCTGAAAGAGAAGGGATTCATAGGATCCTGAGCAGTGCTCCAGAGCAGACCTTTACCAAGCATAAATGATCCCAATTCCTTTAAATTCCAGCCCTGACAGCTCGCACCAGCTGAAGGTTGTCTTTCCTCCCCCTTCAGAGCTGCAGAACTCTTGGGCTTATAAATAAAACTACACTCAATTTATTTAAAAAAAACAACTTTATGTTCATGTCAAAGGACCTATATTGTTCAGAATTATTTTCTCTTGGTCTCCTATAAATTTAAATGAATTGCAGCTGCTTTTTAATGTGCAAACTGATTTCTGGTTCCTGACGCAGATTCAGTGTGAACTGGCACATCCATCCATCCAGAGGGAAGCAGTTTCCCAAACAGTTTGTTATCCCTGTTTTTCTTCTCCAAAGCTTTTCCTATGAACTTCAGTTTTCATATTCACTTACCTTTTGACAACATGAGCCTCATTAAAAGAGTGGGTCAGATCTTTGCTTAAACTAGAAGGTGTTTGGATGGGAAGGGCAGTGGGATGGGGCCACCTCCTGCGGGCTGGCTGAGTTTGTCCTCTCCCACACCCCACATCCACGTGCCTGGTGCACCTTTTGGGCATCTTAACTTAGAAATAATTTCTAATCAGAATAGAAGCAAGTGAAAACTCTGCTGAATGCACCAAGACAGGGTGTGGAGGAGGGACAGAAATGACTGCAAAAATTAAAAACAAAGGAAAAAAACTCCGCAGAAACTCCCCAGGCTTTTGTAAACCCCGTGTCTGCAACAGGCAGAGGGGTGGCAGCCTGGGGAGCCCAGGCATCTGCAGGGAGAGGGCAACAGGATGGAGAGGATGGGGACAGCTGTCTGCAGCAAGCAGTTTGTGGGACCTTTTCCCAGTGATCTCTTTCTGGCTCTGGGAGAGGGTCAGGGCTCCCATTACTGCCTCTTACTAAAGGCGATAGCAGGTGCTTCCCCATTGGAAGCGCAGTTTGCCCAGGTATCATGAGTTTTATATAATTGTTTACATCACAACAACAGAGGAACTGTTTGCAGCAATGAACCCCTTATCTGGGTTCTACTATTTTTTCTTTTGTTGTTGAATAAATAATAGTGAATGTCTTGCATTTGTGACAGGTTGGGAGGAGGGCAGAAAAGCCACGGATCAGCTCATAATAATAGCTACTTAGATTAGTATAAATCAACATTACAAAGCTAAAGAGTTGTTTTCTCTCTTTATGCTGTTTTCATTTCCTTGAATTAGAAGAATTTTTCCCCATTGTAAAGAACTGCTTTGTTTGGGGTGTTGGAGCTTCCTCCAGAGTGTGCCAGCTGTAAAGTGTAACTTCATGGCTCAACTAAGTCAGTGATATGCACTGAGGATGCTGATTCAGCCTCCAGAAATCTTACTCTTCTTGCTACTTATTGCACATTTCAGGCAGAAATGCCCCTTGCAGAAGAGAGTTCTCCACTTCCTAAATAATTTGGGATCAAAGATCCTGGCACTGGGTTAGGTGAGAGTAACCATAAATCTGGCTTTAACTGAGATTCATGTTTCTATTAAAAAATAATTGCAAAGAACTAACTGGGATTGTCTTAATAAATGATATTTATGCCCCTCAAGCAGCATAACTGATTCATCATTTTATACAGGGCTCTAAAAAAGGATTAATACTGCTGCTGATACTGTGGGGTTTCAAAGTTCATCAGCTTTTTGATTACTGTGCAGGTCCTTCAAGAAAACAACTGCATGTTTGTATGGATACTTGTATGAGCACCGTGTACAACTCAGTTTTCACGGTAGGCAATGGCTTTTTGCTCACCTCATCCAGCTGTTCCTGAGCTCTGCAGCAGCTGTGGTGCCCAAACGCCTCCTGTTACACCGGTCAGAGCTGCCCTGAGGTCACAGCTTTCTTGGGCACCCTGCGCAGCACAGGTGTTTGGTAGGAAATCAGTTAAATGAACAGCTGAAGCATAGTTTTCCCTCACTCTAAGTGTAGATTCCAGAACTGGGGACTGAGCATTGTTTCCAAGCTGCTTTGAACCTGGGGCTGGTTTTGATTTAGAGTCAGGAGCTGGTTTGTTACCTGCCTTCTGACCGCTGCCCACACCCAGAGACTCAGCTGTGCCAGCAAAGAGAGCACTCCTACTCCAGGACAAATGAGACCTTTCAGTTCCTCCTGGCTGGGAACACCATGGCAGAACTGCTGCTTTCACCAGTTTTCATTGTTCTTCACTTATTGCACGAGGATTTGAAAACCCAGCCAGCTGGGAAGTTCAACTCCTCAGGTTCTCTTTTCCAATATAGTCCGTACTGCTGAACCCTCCTACTCCCTTCTGCTGGATCTGGCTCCCCTGGAGCCCAGCCTTGGGAAACCCTACAAGTTAGATAGAATTCTCAGGCCAAATACTTTCCTAACGTATACACTAGTGTCACCTTTTCAATTCAGGTAAGTAAGCACTGGAAAATATTCCCAAATGGTGAATATTTAATTTCTGGTCTAATACACAAGTTTATATAAAAAAAACCAACATAATTGGTGATGAACAGTAATTTGTGCTGTTGGACTTGGCTCTGTGCTACACCATATGTTGAGTGGGAGTGTTTTGAAAACTTTTGGGGGAGGAGGAAGGTAGACCTAAAGGGAAATATTTCTCTGAAGTTTTATTTTGATCATATCTCACTGTGATACACAGTGTAATCTAATGTCCTTGTTAGTGGTGCTGTAATCAAGGCCTCTCCTGCATCTCTGAGAGCACAGCTTTGATGGCCAGGGAGAAGATTCCCCCTCACAGATGCAGTGCCAAGGGGAACGGGAGTCCCCGAGGCTGATAGAGGTGCACACGGAAATCGCATCGCTGCCTAAATAGCTGTGCTACTTTGCCATCACAAAGAAATATTTGCCATCGAGCACCTTCTCACAAGTGCCATCTGCAAGCAGCAGAAAATGGTTTTCATGTATTTGAAAGCTTCCATCTTTTTAAATGTAAAGTTAGAGAGCAAATAAGCATTAATTATTAGAATGGAAGAAAAAGCAGCACAGAGGAGAGGGCTTTTAAGCCAGACATTAAGATTTCTTTGCCTATATAATGAAGTTAAAATTTCCTTTTGGGCTTTATTTTTCCCAACATGAGAAGAAAGGTATTGCAATCTGTTGACAGGCATCGTCATGGGCCGGGGGTGATATTCCAGTGTATTCTTCTCTTATTAGAATATTTTCCAAGTGCTTCTGGTTTCCTTTCTTTCAAAGATGACTGCTCTTGCTGAGCATCTCTGTGGGGTTTTTCTGATTTTTTTCTTCCCAATGAATATAACTTCTTGGATCAGACAGAGATTCAGTGTATACATTTGCTTCACGGCACTTTCTAATCTGTCTGGGTTGATTTGCAACTCAAATATTAAGAAAATATAATTATGAATGTATTTTTTAATGGAATCAAAACAGATTTCAGAGGAAGTACTCAGAGACAGCCAGCAGTTTTGCATCATAAATGTGCTGTGTTTCTTCTTATTTTCTCTATTCATTATTACACTTGCAAACAATTCATTATTGATAATTAATATTAATTTCATACATTTAATTGACAGTATTACCAGGGGATGGCTGGATCAGCTTCCTAGTATTAAATAATTTTTACCAATTTGTACTGCTCAGCTTGCTGCTTTGCTGATTTCCCAGTAGCTTCATCTTTTCTGCATCTACAGCCAGACACGGGGGGAATCAGAGCGGTTCGAAATCGATAGATCAGCATCCAGAGCAAGGAGGAAGATGCTCCTTCGCCGCGTGACCGCGCGTCGCCAGCGGAAGAGCGCTGAGCCTGGCTGTGTTTGATCACCCACCCACGTGATCCCACTGGAACACCAGATGTTTGCACCATACCTTGCTCAGGTTCATCGTGTAGGTGTTAAGCACCGGTAAGAAAGTAAATTTTGGTCTAACCTTAAGCTCACGTGCTCAGCTCTAGAGCCCCCCTTCTCCAGCGCCCTGCGGCGTTCCCTCCATCGCCTCCGTTCACGCCGGACTGTTTGCTGTAGGGGACACGCTACATGAACACTGGCACCTTCGAGCAGGATGGCAAAAATGAATGGTCAGGCTGCACTTCACACTTTGGTGGAAAAACTCAGGGAGGCCCCCAAAATATGTACCTAAAAAAAAAAAGTTTGTGGGCTAGAACCGAATATTCTGAATATTCTTCTTTGGACATGAGAAGGAGTGGTAATTTTTTGTAAAAAACACCCCTACTTTAGGGTTTTATTTTATTTTTTTAAAAGAAATTGAACTTGTAAAGGCTGTTTTTCTGTAATACAAGAGTAATTGCTCCTCAAAGTACATTCGATGATGATGAATTTACTACATGGGTGGTGCTGGAGCACAAAGATTCTCAGGAATCACCTGCATTATTCAAAGCAGCTCAGTAACTCAGCTCAAAAAGTTGCTGTCTCAAACCCCCAGCAGAGCATCCACCACCCTTCAGCCCACACCAAAATTAAAGGCTTTTCTCAGTTTTTTCCTCCCATAGAAGCACACCTGGCTGGGCACAGGGGAGGCTGAAACCCTCCCATCACCTGTAGACAACTTTTTGGCTGCCTTGCTTCCATCCCCTCTTCCTCCTCCCTCGGTTTTGCAGAGCAGGAGGAACTCTCCCCACCTGGGAGGGCAGTGGGGGCTTGTCCTGGGGCTGGATTGCCACAGATGGAGCTGCCTCACGTGGGGTGGCTGCCCTGGGAAAACCTGGCCCTGACCGGGAATTTCACCATATTTCAACACAAGAGGTAAATAATGACCACAGTCCAAGAAAGAACGTTGAATTCCTTTGACTGGGATTAAATGGCTGTGGAATCTTGTGGGACTTTGTTTTGTTTTTTTTTTAAATAGTCTTGTTTGTAAATCATTCAGGACACAAGGTTTGTGATGGTTGATTTACCCATATGCATTTCCTCCCGTCAGCCCACTTCCTCCTGTCTTCTTCCCTCGTGCTGAGGTATCTCAGTCCCTCCTGGGTACCACATATTAGTTAACTTTAACTCATTTATTTCTATTTAAGGAATACTAATCCTGTTTTGGTGCCTATACTAAGCTTTTAATCCTTTGCTACGTATAATATTTTATTTATATAGTTTTTTAATACTCTATTACAAAACAAATAAAAAAGCATGTTAATGCTATAGCAGAAAGTAAAACAAATATCAATGACATCATTAGATTTAATGCCTTGGTTTTACTTTTCATATACTTGTAATAACTACCTTTTTAATGACCTGTTATTTTCATTACCCACTATCAGATCAGAAGCGATTTTAAAATGAAAACATAGTGTAGTTTTCTCCAGTAATTTGTTCGAGGTAATAGTAGGAGAAAATACATTTACTGATTTTGCATATTTTATTTTTACAGCTCTTTTTAAGCAGAACTTACTTCAAATTCAGTTTTTAAGTAGCTCACGAGTTCATTCTTTTGAGCAGCTTTCTGTTCCTGCTTGGGTATATCACGGTACAGATATTTTTGGGAAGAACAAGCTGTCCATGGCAGCCACGAGAGCCACAAAGTTTGACGCTTGCACTGATTTGGGGGACTCCACGATAACACCCACTGCTGTTTCTCAGTAGTCCTTCTCATCTTTCTTCTGCTGAGACAAATGTTGAAGCACACACACTGCTAACAGAGTTCTTTCTCTCTCCATTAACATTTCTGTCTCATCCTTGGCCTTCAAAGCTCTGCAATTTGTGGGATGCATTGCAGTGAATGCATCACTTTTAGGGGGACCTTTTGAACCACCGTGAGTGCTGGTTGGCTGGGCTCCTGCGAGCTCACTGCCTGCACTGAGCCTGGCTCCTTTGATCCCCTGTGTGTTCACGTGTGCCTGGCTGTCTATTTATGATTTGATATCACCATCCCTTCTAGTTCAAAGCAACTCAGTTCCCCGTTATTCTCACCTGCATTGCCCCTCATGCTGGGGAAAAATTCCCCATCACTAGCAGTGCCGTTTATCTTCACATTTTGTTTTAAATCTCTCCCTTGTGGTGCCCAAGGAGCATTGTTGGGGACAAAGCTGCTGGGATGGTACAGCTGGAGCCTGTCCCATTGCCCTGGCTGGGAGTCTATGATGTGGGACTGGAGAGCTGATAAATAAGTCGTATTTGGTCACTTCTTATGTAAAATTACTCAGCAATAATGAAGCCCTTGTTATGCTCCCTGCTTTTTGGGTTACCAGTACTCTGCTCGTGGTAGGGTCTTCCCTTGTATTCATGAGTTGAACCTATGTAGGGGATTGATAATGAAGCCAGAGCTGGGTGATGTGGGGTGTGTTTGGAGCCTGGCTGGATGAGGTGTAAATTGTCTGTGTTCATGGACACTCGTTAATGTGCCATCTTACAACACGCAGTGAAATTAAGATGTGACAAATTTAGAACAGATAAAAAGAAAAAAATTGACTCACCGTGTTTAATTGGCCTATAAACACCACTGTGGTGAGTGAAAGGAATGCAGATAGCTTGTGGTGGTCTGAGTGGGCTACAAGGGGCTTGTAGGAAGAGAAGTGGTGGCCCCAGCAGCACAGCTCCAAGCCAGCAGTCTCCAAGAATTTTTATTTTTTGCATTTTAGGTTAAAAACTCCGAGAACTGAAGGAAACTTCTCGTGTCTGTTTAGGCCTAATCTCCACTGAAGAAGTATTTGCTGAGTTGGAGATGTGGGGCTGGGTGGGATGGGCCACTGGTACCTTCTGGTGGGGCATTTTTTTGCCATGTCACACTGCGAGTGGTTTTGGTTTGTGGTATCATCTCTTCCCTTTTGACTATTTCAAAGGAGCAAATTAATATCGTGCTGGTTTTGCACTCTCATTACAAACCCTGCCTTCAGAACGGCTTCGTGCTTTGCCATTTTCTCTTCTCATTACAGTGTTTGTTATGAGAATGAAAGATCATAATTTTAATGCCCAGTATAGCCTGTGAAACACCATAAACATTTAATAGACTCATAAACATAGACTTTAACCTTTTCAATATTCTGTAGCTGGATTGGCCCAGCTGCACCTCGTCCCCACAGGTTACCGCTGCGAACACGAGGGATGGCGGCGGCGAGAGAATCAAACAGCAGAAATCCCAAAAAGGTCAAAGCAGCACAGTTCACTATTATCTTCCTTGGAATATATGAGGCGTTACAATCCCGATACCGTGTTTTTGTGGCTTAGGTTGGGGCAAGAGGAAGAAATGGCATGGCATAAATCTCTTCTGAAGACAGCTGTAATGGGGCTGGAAACCAGCACCACTGAATTCATCCCTCTTAACTCTCCTGTGGCCGTGCTGGGTGTCCACCCTCCTCTCACCCTGTGTCCCAGCTTGTTTTACCTTCAAGATACACAAGAGGTAGCAGCAACTCTGAACAAACTGTGGGTGTGTTCTCTTTAGAAGACTAGGAACCTCCCCCTCAAGGCTTTTCTGCTAAAACAGTTGTTCATTATTCTTTCATTTGGTTGCTTTTTCGTGTATAAAACAGCAAAAAGTACTTTATAGTCAAGGATAAAGAATGTTACAGAACAGGAAAAGTCCACAGTGTGCCTGAAGCTTTGGATGTGGTGAAGTTGGAGAGAATCTGAAATTGGTGATGGTGCTGTAACAGGTGCTCACCTTTACTAATGGGGTTTAAACTGCTCCACACACTATTTTTGTCAAATAAATGGCATTTGGAGCAATTCAATAGCGCTCGTTCCTAGCAAAGAAAAAGCCCCTGCAAATATTATCTAGGGTAGGGTAACCAAGTCAGCCAACACAGACTCTTAGGTGTTCAGGTTCTGGAGTGAAGCGCTGTGACCCGAATGAGCAGCTCCCCGGTGTGAGATGCAGGAGTGCAGATCACAGGAGGGGAACCCAGACCTTTCCTTATGTGTTGTACTTGGCTGAACATGATCTTGGGGTGGCTGCAGCAGAGGAGGGGCCACAGTTTCCCAGGTTCAGCCAAGAGAGGCCCAAGTGATGCTTAGTCACAATGTCCCCCACCATCGGGAACTGCAAGCTCAAAAATTCCACTTTGTAATTTTCTCATATACCATCCTGAAAAATCTTTGAACTTAGCTTTGTACTGGAAATCTAATCCAGTTATAACTGTCTTACTATGCAAGTGCATATTTTTCTGATAAAACCATTTCCAGTCACATTACCACGTATTCATTTCTGTATAGATCTTGTTACAAAGGCAGATTTTCTTAGGCTGTACTACAGCCTTACTGTACGATGAAGAATATACGATAGCAAAACCTATACTATTACTTTTTCCATTAAAAATTTATCAGGACTTTATAATTCAGGCTGTGTAGCATCCTCTCTCTGCTGCAGTTATGAGAAGTTTTGGCTGAGCAGGGCAGGATTTGGGAACCGCCTTCACATTTATGAACCATGTTCGTACACTAGTTTTGGGTTTGTGCAGCATCATCTGCAGAAAGATTTGCCTACTGTATTGCAGAGCAGAATTGTACAGAAGGATTCGATCCTGCGATATCTTTACTTTGGCAGAATTCCCACTGCTGAGTGGTTTCCTTCGTGAAGAAGCTATATCAAAGTTAATAAAGTTTTAAATCAATAGTTTAAATGTAGGCAGAGCTATAATCTTCCTGTAGATTCAGTAATCCCCCATGGCATTTACAAGACTGTTTCTGCAAACTCAGAATTCCAGCAATAAATTAGCATTTCCTAGGTCTGAGAGATCCACTATGTCCATACTGCACGTATGGAGCAAGGAGCAGCAGAGTCACAAGCTACTGTTTGAGTATGTTTGTATATATCTGTTGGCAACTCCATTTTCAGGTTCCTGGGGAAAAGAAAAAAAGGCTGTGGGTAATTTTCCGTGCCTGCCAGTGTTTTCTGGTGGTATTTCTATTTTTCTTTTCCTCCTGCTCCAGTACAGAGCCTTGGAAAGGCCAGCCCTTGGTTTTCCCCAGTAGCAGCACAGAATTTGTGCTGTGGAGACGGACCCCCAGCACCTGCTGGGCGCCTTTCAGGCTGCTTTAACTGGATCACAAGTCCCGAGCTGTAGATGGATGTAACAGAGACTAATCCCATAAGCTAGACACAAGTAGCAGCCCTGAACGGGGAGCAGCTTGTGTTACCTCCACTTGCTCTCCAGCTGACGTGGCAGGAGGAGTTCAGGCACTGGCATTCCCCCCTCTGCCACTTTCTGGTGAGTAAAATCTTTGATGAGCGAGTGAGCTGCTTTGATTTCATTTCATTTCATTTCACTTCATTTGATTTTTTCCAAAGAGAAATATGCAAAATGAAACTTCATGCCTTGGCCAAAAATGAAAACAACTTTGGTTCAAAAATGGCATTTGTACGTTGGGTAAATATTATTTGTACTTGAGGTGCAGCAGTCGAGCATCGTTTGAAAAAGAAAAATACACAACAGAATAATGGAGCAGCACTTTGGGGGTTGAGAAGGGCTGCTGCCCAGCCTCTCCTAGTCCCCTGTTTTTAAGGAATACTTTGGCAGCAGCAGCCTCCTCGGTGTCGTTGCAGTGCTGCTCTGTGCCAGGAGAACATTGATCAGGAGGCACACGGAGCTGCAGAGCCAGGGCCCAGCGATCCATATCATCGCCAAACCAGGGCTGGCAGAAATGATGTTTACCATTAGCTTTTTAACTTCTTGTTGACAGGCTCTTAGCAATGACAGCTCTTCCTCGCACTTCTCTTTCTACCCACTTCCAAGATTTAATACTGGTTTACCATTGTAATTAAGGATGTGATTCTACAAATATTTACAAGCCAGTAACGCTGGCTGTGAATCAATGAGCCACAGATCCACCTACAGATCCCTTCACAAGCCTGAGTAAACCATGGCACTGTTCACATCACCCCCATGTGAAATGGTAGCTTTAAATCCTCTTGCTTACCCACACCTTAAAAATCCATCCCACGTACCAGTCCTCAGCATAGAAGTCCGGTTTTCTTTTCATTACATTAAACCAAAAGTTCTTTGGTTTGGCCCTTTCCATATCTTACCATTCACAAAAAGTAGATGCTTATTGCTTTAACAAGGGTTTAGATTTGGAAATTATTTGCTGTTTAGGTTTCGTACACACTAATTGCTTTTGATTCTTCAGAATCCATATAATGGAAAGCAGCTGAAAGACTGGGGGTTAAAAATGGGCTCTTGCACATTTGCGGTAAATTTCATCCTGCAATCAGTGGTAAAGATCTTAACTGCAGCTATCACATATCCTAAATATGTAATTGCCATGGAGCCCTTCCAGTCTATTGGTTACAGGATGATAGAAAAAGGAGAAAGTTAGTACAAATGTAGGCCCTGATCTCTGTTTCTGGGGGTACTCAGCAGAACCAGTCACCTGGCTAAAATCTTCTACATATGTTTTTTTCTAGGATGGAGCCTTGGAATTAGATTGTGCACAGACACAAATGAGTAATTTCATTTGCATAAAGGCCCTCACTGAATTACATGGAAACTGCTCCGCTGGGTAAAGTGATGAACTCTGTGTTTTGGGATCACAGCCTTGCCTGAAGAGCTTAGCCCCAGCCTTGCATGCTCCCTGGCTCTTGGGGGAAAGAGTTTTAAAGGTATCTCTGTCCATGTGTGGATCTGCCCTAAAAATCAGAGATGATCTTGGTACATTACTGCAGGCTCAACAGAACCGGGTGCTCCAGCCTGCTTTGCCTGAACCTACAGAATTGCTACTTAAAAACAAAGAAAGAACTCAAAAAAATCAAATTTGATGGATTTTAAAAGCATCTTGGTCAAATGTAGTGTAGGCACGGATTGAATGGTCCATATTCTGAATGATTGAGAAAGACTGCTATGAAGTGGAGCATCCCTGCTCACTTTTAGTAATCTTTGTTTTCAAGTGAACCCTCTCCTATGGTCCTGGCCTTCTTCAGAGCACAGGAGAGCACAGTGTGAGAATATTTGACATTTAAACCCAAAGGGAGCCTCAGGTTCTCTTCATACAACATAAAAGGAAAGAAGATTGTTAAAAATGTTTGGCGCTCTCCATTAAAATCCCCAAAGCGGTGTAATTCATTGTTATCAGAGAAATGCTTTCCTTCAGCCCTTTCTTCTTTAAAGCATCGTGTGAGATATTTCCATAGTAAATTAGTATCTCCCAGCAGTGTGAAGGGCTGCTCAGCACACACCATAAATTCTTCGCGCTGGGAGGCACAAGTGTGCAAAACCTGCGAAGGCAGAGGGACCACCTGGGTCCTCCAGGAGAGCAGAGGGAGAAACTGCTGTAAACCCAGAGGTTGCTGAGATACAAGCTTGGGTGGGCAGCTTATGTAAAGCCTGGATGTGCTCATTCTGGATATACTTTATTATAATAGGGACCAAATTTGGAGTCTCTTATTCTTGCGGTTGCACCCTGTGGTTCTTTCCACCCCCTCGAGTTCTTTTTTTAATGATTTCCTAAAATCAGAAGATAACCTGATCCATGCCTGTGAAGCTGACGTTTCTTTTCCCACTCTTGGTCTGGTGGGACTTTTGGATGCCGAACATCGCTGTGCTCAGCATCCCGAGGCCTCCTCACGCACACGATGTGAGATGGGCAGCGAGGAGACAACAGTGATCTGTACTTAACATTAGGTGGCACAAAAGAGTTTCCTTTTGCGCCCAGGAATACTGAAATAGATGGGCAGTAACAACCAGAGATTTTCTTCTCTTTAAATGAAATCCTCCTTCCTTATTTTTCCAGCTTTCAAGTCATCATTTAAATACTTCTGTTTATAAACTGACTTGATGTCATCTTTCATTGCATCTCTTTGGATTCTTAACACAATCTGTTCTAAAATAACCCTTAACCGAGCCCTTGCTGTAGTTCTCTTTACAGAGCAGCCAAAGGGCTCTAAAAAAGGCTCATTTCAGAGAAACACCTTCTGTCCTTCCTCCAAACCAATGCTGGCTGCAAGAGCTTCACCTCTCGGGACCCTGAATACTAAGAGCCAGCATGACCACGCAGGCTATGTTTTAACACAAAGCTTTTCCTCCGTGTGCTTAGTTGGGAATGTTTACAAGCCATGGCCATTTACTCCCGGTTTGGAACCAACGCTACTTGGTGCACATTCGTTTTGTTGGATTAGACTAAGAAATGTGAATTTGGGGGCAATATTTCCTTCTCCTCCTGCTGTAATCCTTTCTCAGATAGTTTTGGGTTGCTGTTCCAAAGCCCCCCCAGCACAGGGGCAGGCGCAGGCCGGTTGCCCCCAACCGTGGTGTCCGCGCTGTGCTGCAGCAGGCAAAGATTTACGGTGAATAAATCAGGTTTATGGTTAAGAAACAAAGCATCGCCTGCTGTTTACATCCAATATCCCTCTCGCCAACAGGTACAGGACTCTGTGTTGGTTGTAACCGTCGTGGGAAGGTGCTGCTGCTGGGTTATTAAAGACAAGAGATCTCACTCCTCGCTCAGGTCACTTCTCAGGACTCCTAAAGGTAATTTTCCCCTCCCCTAAACTATTCGCAGAAGGCTTGGTTATTGTTTTCTCCAAGGTTCAGCTATCAGAAGGGGGGGGGGGGGAGGAATAAAAAGCCGTTTCGCTGGTGATGCTGTGAAGTTTGCTGCTTTCCTGCCTCCCCCCGTCACCAAGCACTCACCCTCCTCCCTGCCGGGGACCGAGCTTCCCCGTTTCACCCCATTAGAGGTGATTAACTGTTATTGTTCCTCCTGACCACGCCACTGCCCGCCCAGGGGAAGCGAGGGGCGGCCCGGGAGAAGAGCGGTCAGGACCCGGCCCCCGCGGTCCCTCCGCTCCCGGTGGCGGAGGGTGGGGCGGAGGGAAGGATGATGGAACAAAAGAAACTTCCTTCGTGCCTCCATTCCTGCTGCTCGGGGAGCGGGGTTTGGAGGGGCGGGGGGATGCCCATGGGGTGCAGGGAAGCCGGTGGGCACCGGCGGGGAGGGGGTGGGCGGCTGCTGTGCGGGGAGGATGCTCCATACGCTGACATACACATATACATATATATATACACACATACATATATACATACACACGTTTACATAGCCTGTATTTACATAGCCTGCGCCCCCGCCACCCCCGAAAAAGCCCTTTTCTACCCCAAACCCGCCGTTCCCGCAGCAGGTGTAGCCGTCCTCAGTCCCCCTACCGGCCCCCCTTTCCCGGCCGGGTAACGGTCTTTCTTGGGGAGGGGGAGCCCGGAGCGGCTGGGGATGGGAGAGGGGACAGGAACGGGTGGTCCCCAGCACCCCCTGTGCCCGCACCCCTGCTCGGCCACCGCACAAACAAGGCAACGTAACTGCTAATCTTTTTTTTTTTCTCCTCTGTTTTTTTTTTTTTGTAAAAATGTTTATTTAAACCTTTTTTTAATTTGTTTTCCTTTTACAACAATAAAATATTGCGTCAATATAAACCCCTTAACTAAAACTGTTCGACAACCAAACGTTACAGCCACTCGTGTGTTTCATTATTTTTCCGACACTCATTTAGGCTTTTTTTTTCTTTCTGAAACGTTTTTTCTTTTTTTTTTTTTAAACATAACGTGGAATTTATTGAAAATAAATAATTGTTGGCAACTGCAATAGGCAATTTTGGATAAAATAGTTGAAAAAAGCAACCTTTAATGAAAATAGCGTTTATTATACATCAGTTACTAAATGAATAAACTAAATGATCTTTCTTTAAATTAATAACCTCCAAAAAACGTTTAATATACAAAACTGTACAGTTATAAAGTTGGCAGAAATAGGCAGGTCCTCAGTGTCGTTTATTTTTTTTGAAATTTTTTTTTTTTAGCGCTTACTGAAAAATACTTGAAAAATATAAATGTCGAAAGGAAAAAATCTGAACGCCGGGGAGGGAGAGGAGTTGCACGGCGGACTTGGCCTGGGGAGAGGGGTGGGGGTGGGGGTCGCTGGGTGCGGGGGTTGCCCGGCCCGGTCCTGCCCGGCCGCGGGGGCAGGCGGTGAACTTGGCCCCGCAGCGCATCCCCTCCCCGGGTGCGCGGGGGATGCGCACCCCAGTCCCTGGGTACCGCACATCCCCGGGCGGGCGGAGGAGGGGGCAGTTACAGCTCAGCACGGCCCTATGCCCCAAAAAACGGTCACGGTCTTAGCATTTCAGTGACTTACTCTTTGTTTCTGGTTTTGTTTTCTTTCCCTCCCTGTTCCGTTTTGGTTTTGGTTTTGTTTGTTTGTTTGCTGTTTTTGTTTTGTTTTCTTTTTTATAGAAAAGCTTTTCAACAAACCCAGCATCTCCCTGTGACGCGGAAACAAGCTCAGCGTGAACCTAAATGCGGGCGTTTTCTGTCCCTCTCCCTCCTCTACCCCCCAAACCCCCGAAATTCTTGAGACCCCTCCTTCCTCTTCATTATCGAAACAAAATACAGAGAAACCGATTTCCGAAGCCAAAGCGCAGCAGTATAAAGGTGTTTTACTACAGACCTCTCAGTCTGGCGCTGATCAAAAAGCCCAACTCATCCTCGTAAAGAAAAGGACTGGCCAATGCCACGGGTTGTTTTATGATGCTTAATTTCGGATAAATCTCTTAGAAGTAATAATAATTTTTTTTCCCTGGGAGACGGAGGAGGGGAGGTCAGGATTGTAACCTGACTTTTTTTTTTTTTTTTTTTTTTTACGGTGTTGGGAAGTTCTTGAAGAGAAAAGCTGCAACGAATAAGCCTGTTCTTCACCACGGGCCGTGCGGCAGGCGGGTGCGCGGGGCTCCGCGGGCGCGGAGGGACCCCCCTCTCCTGGGGATGGGGGGGAGGAAGGGCCGCAGCCACTCTGCCCCGTCCCCGCTGGGTGACATCGCCGGTGCGTGGGGAAGGGAGGAACGTTTTGACTGATCAATTCGATACAAATTAGGTCACAAATATTGTGTACAGTTTGTAGTAAAACACCTCAGACATTTAAAAACGCTATATAAGTCTTTAAAAATGCAAAACTAGTCTATTGTAAAACAGATTCACCTGAAATACAGCTGATATAACCAAGGCGCTGGAAGGTTATTCATAGGCACACATCTGTCTTTCCTTTTCTGTCGGTTTTTCCTTTTTTTTTCCTCTTTTTTTTTCCCCGTGGGTTTTTCGCTTTTTTTTTCTTTTTTTTTTTCAATTAAATTTTTTTTCCGTCGTCCTAGCAGAGACCGAAAACAAACCTCGTCTGCGAGTAAACCCCGCGGAAAGGTCGGAGAGAGAAGAAGAAAAAAAAATATATATTGCCGAGGCGGGGGAGCGGAGAGCCCCGCGCCCGCCTCTCGCCTCCCGGAGAGGATAAGTTAAAGCCCCGGCGGAAGATCCGCGCTGCCCGCAGTCCTGCCTGCCCCGGCAGCCCCCGGTCAGAGGTCGTGGCAAGCCGTGTCCGTTTTCACGCCGTGGGAATAGACCTCGTGCTGCGGCTGCTCGCCCGGCGGGGTCATGCGCTTCTCCTTCTGCCGCCGGTTGCAGAACCAGACCCGCACCACCTCCTTCTCCAGCTGCAGCGAGTCTGCCAGCGAGGAGATCTCCTGGGCGGCCGGCTTGGGACACTTGAGAAAGTGCGTTTCCAGCACGCCCTTGACACTCACCTCGATGGAGGTCCTCTTCTTTCTCTTCCTGCCCTGCGCCGCGATCTTGTCGATGCTGGTGGGGCTGCCGGTGGAGGAGTCGGCCTCCTCCAGCCACTTGTTCAGCAGCGGCTTCAGCTTGCACATGTTCTTGAAGCTGAGCTGCAGGGCCTCGAAGCGGCAGATGGTGGTCTGCGAGAAGACGTTGCCGTAGAGAGTCCCCAGGGCCAAGCCCACGTCTGCCTGGGTGAAGCCCAGCTTGATGCGCCTCTGCTTGAACTGCTTGGCAAACTGCTCCAGCTCGTCCGAGGTCGGCGTCTCCTCATCCGAGTGGTCCTGGCAGTGGTGCCCGCCCAGCTCGCCGTGCTCCCCGCCGCCCTCGCCCCGCAGCCCCGGGTGCAAGCCCTGCGCGGCGGCGGCGGCGGCGCCGGGCGGCGGGGTCATCCCGCCGTGCTCCAGCATGCCGCCCACCGCGAAGCCCTGCGAGTACACGTTGAGGGGCTGCCCGGCGGCGGCGGGGGCCAACGAGGCGCTGTGAGCCGGGCTGGCGCCCCAGGCGCTGGGGTGGTTGGCGTGGGGCGAGTGGTGGGAGACGTGGGGCGAGCGGTGGTGGATGATGGCGCCCAGCTGCAGGTCCTCGCGGCCGGGCTTGACGTCGGGCTGCTCCAGCGGGCCCGGGGCGAGCGCCGAGGGCCAGGGCGAGCCGTCGCTCAGGCTGGTGACCCAGTGATGCCCCAACGGGTGCCCATTGCCCGGGACGCCCTGCAGGTACTCGCTCTGCAGCAGCTTCTGCGGGTTGCGGAAGGGGCTCCCCTGCTGCATGCCCGCGCCGTCCGCATGGGCGAGCGAGCCGGAGCCGAGCAGGCTGTAGGGGTTGGAGGCGGCTGTGGCCATGGCCGCCGCGCAGCCCCCACGAGTTATACTGTGGCGGCGCCGCCGCTTCAGCCTTTGACATCCACCGGCACGGCGCACCGGGCAGCGGCCGCGCGAGGACTGGCAGCCACGCCGACCAATGGGAGCGCTCACTTGGCGGGGCCGCGCCGCACGGGCCAATGGAAGCGGCGAGGGGGCGGGGAGAAACGGTGGGGGCGGGGCGGAGGGGTGCCTAGAGCCGCCCGGGGCCGAGGCAGGAAGTGAATCACTCCGCCGGCACCGGGGGCCGGGCGCGAGGCGGCCCCGCCGCTTAACTCCTTCCGCGCCGCGCGGGGAAGGGGCGGGGGGGGGGGGGGGCACGGCTTAAATGGGGAGCGATTAGCGGCGGGGGAGCTCGCGGCAGAGGTTAAACGGCGGCGGCCGGCGGGACCACCCCGAAGCGCCCCGCTCCGCTGCCCTCGGTGCCCCGGGCCGCGCATCCCCCGCGAGGCGCGCAAGAGCAGCACAACCTGAAACGAATCTCCCCAAAACAATAATAAAAGAGCCCCAAAAGGCGCTTCTGAACCTCCCCGTTAGTAAATCCCGGTGGCGCATCAAAGTTTGCAACACGAAAGGCTCGAGAGAGGTGCGCAAAAAAAACCCCAAACAACAACAAAAAAATCCCATAAACGGGAGAAAAGGAAAAAAATAAAGGGGGGGCAAAGGCGCAGAGAGGGAGGGGGGAGCTCCGGGCCCCGCGGGCAGAGCCCCGCACCCGCCATGCCCCCGGTCCCGAGTTAAAAAATGACCTTTCCCTGCTTAATTTTGGAGGTAACCTCGCTGCGTAATTATATTTGCACTTACAGAAGGCTGCATCGGAGTTCCCTTATTGGTTTGAAATTCCATTAAATATATTGCAAGAGCTCCTAGGTTAAGCTTGATTTAAATTTGCATACATTTTCATATATTTAGCAGAAATAAAAGAAGGCTTGCAGCTACCAGAAAGTCATTAAGGCATTAGTTTCTCCGAGAAGACAGATCTGAAGAAAATTCAAGAAAATGAGAAAATAGATATAAATAAGGTGAGCGCGCTCCTCCGATTCCTTTATAGCCGGGTAGCATCGCTCGCCTCATTATAATAATAATAATCACGATAATTTCTAGCCGGGGCTCGGGCGAGAAGCACGGGGGAAGGCAGGGCTGGGCTCCCGAGCAGAGAGACTACGGGCAGATCGCGATATATCGGGGATGCGGAAGCTCCCCCTCCCGCTCCGCACCCGCGCAGGCTCCGCGCACCCGTAGCCCCGGGGGGCTGCTCGGGAAATTAATGAAAAAAAAAGTTTGCGGGTAGCGGAGGCGGAGGGGGTCAAAGGGGGTTCTGAAGATGAGAAATGTCCCTGGGAGAGCTCGGGTTCTGCCGGGCGGCTCCAGAAGCGGAGTGGGGTGCGCAACACCGCGGCCGAGCGCGGGGGAAGGCGGCCAAGGCAGAGAAAGAGTTATATTTGCAGCCCTTTCTTCATTTCCTTCTTTCTTTCCTCCTCCCTTTCCTTTTTTCTCTCCTTTCTTTCCTCCTCCCTTTCCTTTTTTCTCTCCTTTCTTTCCTCCTCCCTTTCCTTTCCTTTCCCCCTTTCTTTCCCTTTTCCCTCTATTCTCCTTTTTCCTTCTTTCTTTCCCTCCCCCTTTATTTCCTTCCCCCTCCATTTCTTTCAATTTTTTCCCCTTTCTTTCCTCCCTCCCCCTTTCTTTCCTCCCCCACCTTCTTTCCTTTCCCCCCCTTTTCTTTCCTTTTTTTCTGCCCTCTCTCCGCCTTAAAAAGCTTCTATAAATAAACAACACCGGAGCACGCAGAAGGAAAAAAAAATAAAATCCGCACTGTATTCGAAACGTAACTAAATTTCATAAAATTAATTAGCACTTTAATTTCCGAAACCATTTTTCAAATCCCGTTGCCCGCGAAAATCGATATTCGGACCCGCCGTTGGATAAAGGCAGAGTCTCGAGCAGGGAAATAAAAACCCTAACGTCCCGGCTTAATTTTAGTTGCAAACGTGTGGAAGGCAGAGACCGGCTCGGCTCCTGACCGAGGAGGTTCTCACCGCGCCTGGAGGAGAGCACGGTGTATTTTAAAGTGTTTTTATCTGCATATAGTTAAATCTTATTGCTGTTCTAACTAATCTGCTGGAGAGGGTTTCTTTAGCTCTTTCCTGTCAGTCTAACTTCCCAAGTGTAACAGATGCCGCTCTCAAGCGGTCCTTTCTGCTGCTTTTCTTTATTCAGCCTCGCATATTTCTCCCCATGATCTGGGTTTCCATAGAGAGAGGAATAAAAGGGGGACCATGGCCACAAATCCCCTGCCCCATGCAGAATAAAAGAGCCTTATTCAATAGACGACCCCGTCTGGACATGGGAGAAAAATAAGTACATGCAAAGCTACTGTTGCAAGAATTTGTAACTTATTTTTCATAGACTGAAACCCATTAAAGTTAAAAAAAAAAAGAAAGTTTCTGGGTTTGGACCGTGCGCTCCAGCTCTCTGGCTCTGGGTGCCTCCATACGCGATGGACCCGCGTTTCCCCAACAAATAACTCGCTTTAATACCTATTATATTTTTTTTTCCCCCTGCTAAATCTTTGGCATGGAAAAGCTCGCACAATAGCTGCAGGCGTCTTGGGGCAGCCAGAAGTCGCTATGGAGAACCCCCCCCCGCCCTCCCCCGCTTTGCAGTGAAGGAGCTGGGATTGTGTGGAGCCCCCCTCAGACCTGGACTTTCGGGGGGGGGGGTCACCCGGGTGCGTGGCTCGGGGCTCCCTTCCTGAAGGCGGGGAGCGGCAGGGGCGGCTCTCCCCAGCATCGAACCCCCAGGCTCCCCTTTAAGGGCTGTCCCTAAAACGGGGGGTGTGTGCGTGTGTTTGTAACCGGGAGGGAGCGAGCCCAGAAGCGGGAGGAACGCGTTTATCATCGCGGCAGAACTGATTTTATTATCATATTTTATTTATATTTTATTATATTTTAGAGATATTTTTTTTCTTTCTCATTGTCCATGTGCGGGGGGTGGAGGTGGGGGGAAGAGGTCTAAAAGGGGTTCGTTTTGATTGTGTTTAATACAGCATGAAGCTCGGAGCGGTAAGCTGTGCCTCGGTGTCGTGACCTCTATATTGAAAACTTCACCTTCAACACAAGTTCACTTTAGAGACAGGACGAGTTAGATTGCGCTTGGTGGGAACAAGTGCAAATTTAAAAACAGAGTCAATCATAACGGGGGTGGGGGTTGGGAAAGGGCAATTTAACCGTTTCTGAAGCCAGGAGTTAAGGTTTGCATTGTGTACATCGAGGCGCTGAAGCCCAGCCACCCATCAGCTCAGCAGGGCTGAGAACCCGGCTCCTCCTGGATCTCCGGAGATGCTTTGTGAAATCCTAACCTGCGTGGGGGAAGGTTAGGAGGAAAAGAAGAATTTACAGAGTATTAGCAGAAATTAGCCAATACCAACACAAGCTCAATTAGTTCCTGGTTGATGTGGGGTTTTTTTTTTGTCTCTGTTGGCTGCTCTTGAACGTGAGTAAATGCAGTGCAGGGAGCGAGGAGGGAGAGCCACAGCCACGCTGCCATCTCCGAGCCGCAGCCACGAGATGGACTGATGGATTGCAAATTAAAATAGTCCTAATGTAAGAATGAATGCAGCCCCCCCATCCCCCCTCCCCAAATCTCTTCCAAAACCAGCCCGTTAGTAATAAGCCCGGCGCGGAGGGAGCGCTGCTGCGGCTGGGCTGGTCCTGCGCCCGGAGAAAAGCTAGGGAGGGACAATAAAGCCAATCCCGGGCAGAGAAAATCACAAGGTAAATAGCATTTGTATTCTAGGTTCTGCGGTTTCCAAAGCGTTTTGGGCAACTCCTTGTTCCTTTGCTCGAATCGCCTGGTTTTATTGTTAATAATATTTTTTCCACGTTGTCTATATTTGAAAAATGGACTTGCTGGGGGAAAAAAAAATGTCGTTCATTTGTACACTAGGTCGTCATGTTCAGGTGACTGTTATTTTTCAGCTGGGTTGGTTTGTAGCAGGGGTTTTGTCGAACATTTTGTTGATTTGCCGTCGAGAGAAAAAAACTCAAAAAGTATTCCGGGAAGTCTCTCCAAACTGCACGTTTTTACCGTGGGACCGGTCTTGCCGTTTCTTAAATTCACTTATTGAAGCGTCGGGTTTGGTTGTACTTCGTGGAGAGACAGGGATGGGGCTGGGCAGAAGGTCCCGGCCGGTCTGAAGCATGCGGGACTCGAAGGTCACCTCAGAGTTAACGGGTCCGCGCAACAGCGTTGATCTCTTCCCTCCTTAGGCACTTTCCTCACCATTCGAACAGACGTGATGTCAGGAAGGTTCTCTTTTCATCCTGGACCCACATCCTATGTTTGATTTTTTTGTTTGTTTGTTTGTTTGTTTTTTGCGGAGTGGGCTCACCCACCAGCCCACTCCCGCGAAGAGGGGTTAAGATGGAGAGGGATCGTCCCCTTCCAAAACCAGAGGCCACCCTGCTTGTGTTCTAGCAATAATCCCAATGCAATTCCCGAACGGACAGATTTCTGCTCTGATATATTTCAAGGGAAGTGGGTTGGATTTGGAAGCGCACTAAATGGCACGCTGTTTAACCTCTGTTGACTAATGAGACAGGGAAGACAAATAGCTCTGTTCCTGGAATGACAAACACCTGCGTTGTTGTTTGTTAGCTTACTGAACAATTCCAATGTGCTTTTTAACAAAAAATTAGTTTTGATTATATTTTTTTTTAACTATGCATTTTCCCAGCTTAATCATTCTGCGTGCAAAGCATCCAGCGATGCTCCTGATTCTGCGGAGGGCTATAAACGTCTCTCTGCACCTCGAAGCGCCTCGTCATTCCTAGATTTACATTTATAAACACGTAGATGGTGCTGCTAATTCCTTGTATCCTCACAGACGAAGCTTTTACGGTTTGGTGGAAAGTTTGCTTCCCGTTTCATTCAGGTCGCGCCAATCAAAGCTGTTATAAAATCTCAATTTTCAGGCCAGGCCACCTTTCCTTCGTGAATCGCGCTCGGGCGATGCGGGGAAGCGTGAGGGGACACGGGGCACTTTGGTCACACGGGATCTGCTTTGCCACGGCCCCTCTGCTCTCCCCTGGGCTCTCGGTTGGGGCATACAAAGACTTTGCCCACGCGTGAACCCCCCCGGGAAGCACGGTCCCCCGCTGAGGTCCCTGGCATCTCCTGGCACCTTTTTTCCCCTCCTCCCCGCCCAGGTTGAAGCCGCTGGAGGTTGCACCAACCCTTCTCCGGGCACGGCGGGGGGAGCGGGGGAGAAGTTCATCGGAAGGCGGGCGGGCAATAAATCAACGCGGTCCCTAGGATAAATGGAAGCGCACACGGGAGATTCGCCATCAAAGGGGGAGAAGCAGCCTCTCGGCTGAGGCGCCTGCGAGAAAGAAATGGGAATAAATCAAAGCCGGGGGAGGGAGGAGGAGGAGGGGGCTGCGGCCGGGCAGAGGGTGCTCGGTGCCGGCTCCCGACCCCTCTCCGCTCTGGGGCAGAGCCGGGGAAACGCGCTCTGCAAACTTTTAACGAAACCACCGGCGGTATCGATGTTTTATTTTGTTTAATCGTGCTTCAGACATTGAGAACTGTCCCTCTCGGGGCTGGGTAGGAGGGCAGAAGGGAGCGGTGCAGAGTGAATTCTATAAAACATTGAGTTATTTCATCTTTTAGCAAACAAACAGCGGGAGTGAGGGTCCTCCAGAGAGCGGGGAGACCCGGGAGGCTGGAACCAACCCGAGAAAGTCGAGGATTTAGCGGGAGTTGGAGGTACCAGCTTGTGGGCCATTCGTGGAGCCCTGGATCAGCCGCGGAGGGACCCTGCCCGGGCTGCTGTCCCCATGCTCCCTAAGGAAATCCTGGGAGAGCTGGCTCTCACTCTCGAACAACACATTCTGGAAGTGCCACGTTCAAGTATTTCCTATTTGCATCTTCTCCAAAGTGTTTAGAAATTACTAGTAGTGGATAAGTAAATTGCAAGTAAACCTAGTGAATTAGGATGATTCTCTATCAGTTTAATTTATGTTTTATAGTTAGTTTAGCCTTCTGATTTGATTGCCTTAGTAATGTGAATTGCCTACAGCTGCTGATGATACAGCTTTAATTCTGTTTTAAAGGTCATGTAAACATGTGCCTGTAGCATAAGGAATGCAAATTCAATTCCCTTTTAATGCTTCCTCACATTCACTTCACAGCCTTCACCTAGAAAATTAGCAGGATTTAATAGAAAACAGTCTGAATGTTATGATTTCATTGAAAGGCCCTCTCCCTCCCAGGCGTGGCTCCCGCCGGGCCACCCCACGCCCGTGACGCCAACACCGATGCGCTTCCCACGCCAGTTTTGGGAAGATCAAGGCGATCCCCGCCCCGGGACGGAGTCGTCATCTTCACCTCGAAGCTTTATTTAGCTGTAGGTAAAGAATTCTCGATTGGATAACCTGGCGGCACTGCGAGTTACCCCCGCAAAGGGGCGAGAACATCATGCAGGTGTGCAGCCCTGCGTTAGGCGGGAGGACAGCTGCGGGCTTCCCTTACGTCACAGTGAAAGATGGTGCTTGGAAAGGAGAAATGGGGTACAAACCTTTGCTTTCGGCCAAGGTGGGATGGACAGGCTCTCCGCATCAGCTGTGCCGAGATGCCAGGGTGATAGGCTCAAATGTGAGCCTCCTGCGCCTTGAAGATGTTTTTAGATTAATTTTTAAACACAGCCAGCCCTGAGTTCATGAGAGATTACGTTTCCCTACTGTTCTCTAGGAATAAAAAAAAGAAAAAAAAAGAAAAAAAAGAACAAAATTTTTTTCCCCCTTTTCCGTTTCAAAGGGTTTTAGTAAAGTTGCTGGGAAGTTTAGCCGGGGAAGCCTTTGAACGGACGGGCTCTAACGAGCGGGGAAGAGCGTCAAAAAAAAAAAAAATAAGAGACTGTGGAGCCGCTTTGAAAAGGGAACGATCTGTCAGTGCGGAGCGAAAACGGTGAAGAGATTTCGGCAGGTCCTCCCGCTGCAGGGACACGGGTGAGCGGGATCGGTGCTGTCCGCACCAAGCTCAGGGCGCTCTGAGAGGGACCAGCCCAGATGCCCCCGCTCACCCTGGGGTACCACAAGAGGTACCCCCCTCCTCTTTTGGGAATGGGGCTTTTCCCCGTGCTCCGAGGGTGTCTGTGCGTCCCCAAGTGCCTCCCGTCCGTTGGAAGGACTGAGGGTGCGGGCAGAATCCACCCCCCTCGCCTTCATCCCCATCATCCCTGCCTCCCCATCCCTGCCTGCACCCCGCTCCCCACTTGCTGTGAAAACGGTGCCTTCGTCCTCGGGTCTCCCAGGGAGGCAGGAGGAGGTGGAATGCTGAAAGGCACCTGCCCCCCCTTTTCCTTTCAGTGGCAGCAAGGAACCCAAGCTGTGCCGGTCTCCCTCCTTCGCGAAAATGAGTGATTTTTCTACAAAATCTTAATACTTGTAGTAACAGCTCATTGGTGATTCTGCTAATGTTGCACACCTCATTAAATAGCCCCAAACATAAGGAGGTTTAAATGACTTTATTGAATTAAAAATAGCATAGGAAATCACCTATGGTACTTTCATCAAATAATTAATGTAAACTATATACATATAGTGAGAGATTCCTTTTAACAAATCTACTCCTAAAACGCGAGGGGGTTTACTTAATGGCTGAAATAACTTAGAGCGGCACAACTGGCTTGAAACGTCGAGCCACACTCGTGCACTTCCTAATATGTTCCTGTGTGTTTCCCTGAGTGTTTTTCTTCCTTATCTTTTCTATATCTGAAGTTCTATTCCCCTCCTCTACTTCATGTATTTGATCATTTTTTCAAGTCCCTTGGCTGAACCAATCTCTTTTCATGCAGAGGATAAAAAGAGAAAAACTTCAAAGTAGGTTCAGGTAATTAACAGCTGAGGGGAATATAATCTAAACCATAGGCCCTGCTTTGCACCCAGGTCTGCTTTCAGAGCCAGCCGGCAAGGGAGTGCCTATTCCCTATAGCATCCAAATCTGCTTCCTCTGAACAGCTTTGCCAGGCCTCCAGTTATCACATCTGCATTTCAAACACCATGTCTCTGGCATTAATTATTAATTAGCCTACAGTCACCCCAGAGGATTTAAGTTCCAGCCTGCACATACTTATTCATTGACCTCTATCTTAGTTTTTGTTGGAAAAAACCCACTAGAATGCTTAATAATTTCCTTTCTCTCAGACCCTCTGTTCTAGTTTCATGGAGGGGAAACAGTATATTTTCAGAGATGGAAAATCACGGGGTTGTCTAGAAATGTGTTTAGAGCAAAATGCTATGTCAAGAGTTTGAACAAATCATTTCAAAAGATTTAGAAGGAATTCTGTGTAAGTATTTTTACCTTTAAGAAATGAATTTATGGATTTCCCAGAACTGAGAGGTGGTGGATACAAATGCAGTGTGGTTTGGTTCTATGCACAATATCACTTTAAAAATACAAACTGGATTTAATTACCGGGTAGAACATTTATATGATCAAAATAATGCAAACCTTTATTTGAAAGCTCTGGGGTTACACTGTTATTGACACTAGTAAGAATGGGAAAAATGCTGTTGCAAGGCACATGAGTATTTGGGCATTAATAAACACCCCATCCTCAGGAATATGGAACTGAAGTATATTTTGTGACTGTTTTGCATCCTTCCCAAGGTAGTTTGGAACACGTTCTTTAGCCATGAGAATAAGTATGTACCTTACAACTGCTTTCTTGGCCATTGTTTATCCTGATATTAAGCTTCCAGAGGTAAAAAATCAGAGTAATCAAGGTAGCAACTAGGTTATATGATTCTCTTTTTCCCAATGTTACATGAAATTCAAGGTTCTTGTTGGAGTTTAGATGAGTTGTGTATTGGATGCTGTCTTTTGTTAATGTACTTTGATACTACAATATCCCAACCCCCCAACCGAGTCCTATTTTAATGCCTCATGCAATTATGCGCAGATAAACCTCCTTAAATATTGCTATGGTTTCTCATTTTTGTATGTGGTGGTACAGTCTGAAATAATCATTGAAACATAAAATATTCCTCCACTTTGTTTCCTAAGGAAGTGTCTGTCTGTAATCACAAGGTCAGACCGGTTAACTTCTGTGCCAGCCTAGAATTGATTTTTGAAAGCATTTAATCTACGCCTAAGTCGCTTTTGAATGTCTGTTTAGGGAAGAATATGGAAAAGAGGTCTGATACACAAACATACGCAGTTAAAATGATGAGCTATCTCAGTAAACAAAACCACATTTGTCCAAAACTGCAGCTAAAGCAGCCCTTTCTGTAAAATCATAACCCTTGTGTGCCTGCACTTCAGGAAATGATCACCTGAAAATAGATGTAGGGAGTAACGCTGTTGACTTCCATGAGGGAACTCTCTTCTTGACTTCTCATAGAATTCTGGAGATTTGACTTGTTACTCTTCTTTTATTATTTTCATTTTTCATGGGCAGATCTGGGGAGCATTCGGCATTAAATAGTAAGTATTTTTGCATCTGCTTCAAATATTCAGAATAATTCTTATATATAATTTTCACAGTAGAAGTACTTCTATTTCAGAAGGAAGCAAGGAATAAGCAGTAGTTCAAATTTCATTTCCAGAAAGATTATTCTTGTTTATGAAACAACAGCACGTATCTTAATGTTGAAGAGAGGAGTAGATCTAGACTGTTTTAATAAGATGTCCAGGACCTTTTAATCACTTCTACAGTGGTACTAATACCAGTAATAACAGTGATAATGGAAAAAAACTAGTGTGAAACCAGGGCTGGAATCTGTTCTTTGTAAATGTCAGAACGTTTCTGAAATTAAAACTTAGCTGTTAATGTAGCTCTGTGCCTTATGAATATTAAAGAGGAATAAGGACTAAATTTCCTCCACAGCTGAGTAGAACGAGGTGTTGTTTTAGAAAACAAATCACATGGTGGCTTGATTTCCAGTGATATAACTGGTGTGTTTTTAAAGGATGGCTACGACTGTGGGTTGGGATCTTGTTGTTTTGAACCCTCCAATGCCACCTTCTAATTTTTCCGATTGTTTTCATTTATTGATTAGGATTGCAGGTTTAATCAGGTTCTTGAGATATAGATTCCATAGGCCAGGATTGGGAAACTGTTACCAATGCTAAGTTACCCTTTTTTGGTGGTTATAGTTCTAGGAGTGAGGGAAGTATGAATGTTCATACACCGTGGGTTTGACATGTTATGAAATATTTGTACCATTCTTGTTATGAGATATGAATTTCCATAAGAACTTTATTTTATGGTTCATTTTATATATATTTCCGTGTTTAGTTTTCTGTTAACACTTAAATGTTGTACTCCCTTGGTAAGACCTAACCCTTGGCAAATCTGGGAATGCTCTGACCCCTGCTCTTATTATACCCTTTGCTTTTTTCTTTTAAAATGATGCATGCAGTAATTTTACAGCAGTGAGTAGCATCCACCAAGGACTGAGCTGTAACTGCACTTTGTATTTTGAATGCTTCGCATGAACATGTTTTGAGTTCAGGTTTGTAGGTTGCAGTTCACTTTTTATTTAGAGAAGCCACATGGGTAATTCTGATTTTAAATTACTCAAGGAGTGTTTGTAGCAAAAGACTTGATCTTTTATGCACTTATAGTCCACGGGCATCTCTTGATAAAGCCCTCGTTGCTGTGTTAAAGGAGCGTTGCCCATCTGCGCACTTACACGTAGGTGGAAAAACCTCTTATATGAAGAAAAGTGGGTGAAGGTGGAAATAGTTTGGGTTATTGTGACAGCAGAAATGGGTTCTTGTTAGATCAAGAAGCGGGGACAGACCTTCAGCTGACATAAATGGGCACAGTAGTATTGACACTCGGGGAGCGAGGCTGAGTTACGTGAACGGGAGATTTGCTTGGTGGAAGGGAAAGATGGAGTGAATGATATCAAGGTTATTTTGCGTAATGTCTGGAACAATCGAAGCCCACAGAGGACAGTTTGCCTCCTTTATGGTGTAGTGCAGTGATGCAACGCGACCTCCGACGTGCAGAGGGGGTTCTGCACCTAATGCGATGAGGACATGGGCAGCAATGATGAGTGAGGAGTCAACAAACGCCTGTGACACAGGAGATGTCACACATATTCAGACTGTGTGACAACAGCGAGCCAACGGTGACTTCTGCGTCGTGACCATTGCCAGAGGTGTTTCTGTCAGTGCTGTGTGTGCAGCGAGAGTGCCGAATCCTGCCTCGAGCTCTCTGTAAGACCATGACTGTACTTCTAAACTTTGTTTTTAGCTATCTCAGTTTTAAAACTCCCCAAAATGTAACATCCTCAGACCCCGTGCTGACCCCAGCCTGGCGCTGCCTCGCATGGCACAAATCCCGCCGTGCTTTAGCTCTTTCCGAAGCAGCGTTGCGGTGCCCTGGGGCCGAGCCTGGCAGCCATCCAGGCCGCGGTCCTCCTGCTTCTTGGGAGAGCGACCTGCGGGTGGGTTTGTGGATGGTTCCTGCGGGGCAGTGCCTGGGCACCCACCCACTCACCCACCCACCCACTCACCCTGCCGCTTGCCCACGCGCTCCACCCCGAAACACCCGGGCATCGGGCCTGCTGCCGAGGGCTTCCAGTGCTCCACTGCCTAACCCTGCCCAGAGGCTGTTTGTTTGGCACTGCCTCTATCAAAAGTTTTAAAAGACTTGATGGAGTTCCCCTTCCTCCACCATACAAATTTTTCTTTTTTTTTTTAATTCCCCTTTTCCCCTCCTTTTCTTCCCCTATTTTCACCTTTTATCTTTTTTGTTTTCTTTATTTTTTCCTTTTTCCTCTTTCCTTTTCTCTGCATCTCTCTTTCCTTTTCTGTCTCTCTTTCCTTTTCTCTGTCTCTCTTTCCTTTTCTGTCTCTTTCCTTCTCTCTTTTTCCCTTTTCTTTCCTTTTTTCTCCTTTTCTCCCCTTCCCCCCTTTTCTCTCCTTTTCCCCCCTTTTGTCTCCTTTCCCTCCTTTCCCCCCTTTTCTCTCTTTTCCCCCTTTTCTCTCTTTTCCCCCCTTTTCTCTCTTTTCCCCCCTTTTCTCTCTTTTCCCCCCTTTTCTCTCTTTTCCCCCTTTCTCTCTCTTTCCCCCTTTCTCTCTCTTTCCCCCCTTTCTCTCTCTTCCCCCTTTCCTCTCTTCCATCCTCTCTCTTCCCACCTTTCTCTCTCTTTCCCCCTTTCTCTCTCTTTCCCCCTTTCTCTCTCTTTCCCCCCTTTTCTCTCTCTTCCCCCCTTTCTCTCTCTTCCCCCCTTTTCTCTCTCTTCCCCCCTTTTCTCTCCTTTTCCCCCTTTTCTCTCCTTTCCCCCTTTCCTGTCCTTTTCCCCCTTTTCTCTCTCTTCCCCCTTTCTCTCTCTTCCCCCCTTTTCTCTCCTTTTCCCCCTTTTCTCTCCTTTTCCCCCTTTTCTCTCCTTTTCCCCCTTTTCTCTCCTTTTCCCCCTTTTCTCTCCTTTTCCCCCCTTTCCTCTCCTTTTCCCCCCTTTTCTCTCTCTTCCCCCCTTTTCTCTCCTTTTCCCCCCTTTCTCTCCTTTTCCCCCCTTTTCTCTCCTTTCCCTCCTTTTCTCTCTCTTTTCCCCCCTTTTCTCTCTCTTTTCCCCCTTTCTCTCTCGTTTCCCCCCTTTTCTCTCTCGTTTCCCCCTTTTCTCTCTCGTTTCCCCCTTTTCTCTCTCGTTTCCCCCTTTCTCTCTCGTTTCCCCCTTTTCTCTCTCTTTTCCCCCTTTTGTCTCTTTTTTTCCCCTTTTTCTCTCCATTTTCCCCTTTTCCTTTTTTTTTTCCCTCCCCTCCATGCATAAATCTCTGGGCTTCAATTACTGCCTTTTGCTGCGAGACTTTGTGGTGGAATGAGTAGGTGGGGCCAGGCTGACACTTCAGGTAAATTGTTGCAGTTTGGGTGACTTTCTATCAGCCAAGAATCCAGCCCACTGGTTGCAAATAGCACACTTACTGCAGTTAAACACTTCATTGTCAAAATGTGAACAGCATATTTAGAGTTTTTTTCTACACATAAAACAGTGCATGCAACCTGAAGAATAGGAATGATCTTTAGGATTTTTTTCCCATTATTGTTATTACTATACATTTTTTAAACTTAAAGCAGAGTGTACGTGTGTGCCACGTAGCTGCTGCCACCGAAGCACATGTAACACTCAATGGTAATTGTGTTCATAATTATAGAGTTAATTGAATTTTTGCAATAGTAAAAACTGCCATATAAAAAGCCTTCAAAGATTAACTGTTTTAACTGAGGAAGAATGAACTCATTTGGAATATTTAGTAAAAAGAATGTAGTTCTCAGGTGAGATTAGGGTTAACAAAATAATCTCCCAGAATGAGTCTTCTCCACAAATGCTGTTCCAAACAAAACGGTGGCATCACACAAACTCCATTCGTTGTTGCAATGCTCCTGTTTTGCCCTCTGAAGGAAAAGCAGCGCTCACTGAGGTACCTACAGCCTGGGAGTTGTGTTAGAGGAGTCTTCTGCTGCAGCTCCAGCATCTGCTGGGCTGATAAGGCAGCATGAGTGCCTGGGAAATGCACTGTTGCAAAAAGGCACTGCTGTTAACAGTTTAATTTCATAACAACAGCATGGTAGAAAGTAAAATTTCGTTAGAATATTTGACTTTAGAGGAGTGGTATCCTTTTTTTTTGTGATCCATAAGGTGGTTTAGTGCCACTTCAGGTGAACTTCAGGGCTGATTTAAAGCTCACGGGTTTCACAGGAGAGTCACAAGATGTAAACCAATACAGGATGTGGATCTGTGTGTCTGCTGTCTTTGTCCTGTATATTATCAACTGATGTGTTTTTGAAAAGAAAAGAATAAGGGCAGGAATTCCCAGTTTGTAAAAAGTTAAAACCTGTATATCTAACCATGGGCAGAATCATCCTCCTGAAAAGGATCAATAAAATCGTATTGGAATGCTTCTCCTCTTCTCTTCTCTTCTCTTCTCTTCTCTTCTCTTCTCTTCTCTTCTCTTCTCTTCTCTTCTCTTCTCTTCTCTTCTCTTCTCTTCTCTTCTCTTCTCTTCTCTTCTCTTCTCTTCTCTTCTCTTCTCTTCTCGGGGAAACATTGCTTTGCCTGTTGCAGCTCTAAATTCAGCTCTAGTTTAGCATTGCTAAGAAAAAGAATGACTTCTTTTTTCCTGGGCAAGAAAGTGGATTTTAAAGTATACTTATTTCAAGAACAGTGGCGTTGGACATTTTTAACAATGAAATAATAAAAATTTGAAAAAAGAGCCTCAAATGTCAGCTAACAAATAATGACCTGGCCCTGCAGGAAATCCAGCTTTAATACCCCCTTTCCAAAGGATCAGGTCTTGAGTTTCATTATTTTCTACGAAGATTCACGGGAGACTGTTTCTTTTAATATCCTGTTTTTGCCTTCTGAAGAGACCGGCATGAGCGTGTAAAATATAAAATATTGATATTTAGTCCTCTGGCCCCCAATATTTGGTGATACAGGGTTTCCATTCAGTGTTCTTTTTGTTAGAAAGTTTCCTGTTTGTATTCAGTTACGGCACTGTTTTAAAAATATTATTGATGCGAATTGTTGTACTAAAAGAAATATAAAGCCCCCTCAAACTAACTCGAAGTGCAGAGGCTTTATTTTTGTTATTTCTCCCTTCCAAGAGTCGCTCCCCTCCCCCAGCAGCCGCACTACAAAGCTTGTTGTACAGGGACTCCATTAATCCTACATTTCCTAGATGGTATCTGAGGCACAGTGGGTTTCCACAGAAATTAATTTGTCCTGACAACAGGCCTAAAGATTGGAGTCCAGGGATCACTTGGCAAATTCCCTTTAAACTGAGCACAATAATAAACAGAAAGCTGATAACGACAGTTCTGAAAGACCACACAGAGGAAGGACCCCGAGCCGAGTCGCTCGGTGTGGATCTGCGAATACCTCCGATAACCGGCAGCCGGGAGCTTTATGCCTGATAGGAAAATGAGCGCCCTGATTGATGCACGTTTTAATATCACAGCAGCTCCAGCTAGCACATTTTTAACTCTTTTCTGGAGTAATAATAAAAGTTCAGGTCCGATCTGGTTTAAACCATCCTTATTCAATATTTATATTAATATCTCCGTGGTTATTTTTCACGTCTTTCATATTTTAACGTAGCTCTGATTTTCTTAGTACATTTTATACGTGTAAACACTACAAAAAGTTGAACAGGGGGTGATGTAATATTTCAAGGAATGGGTCTGTAAAGTTCCCCATCTCTTCTAAATATATTTTCTTTATAACCTTCGAGATTGTGCTAGTTTTTGGGTTCATTTTTCTTCTATATAGTAATTCCTTATTCAGAATAGTAAAAAGCATTTTAGACAGCATTATTGTCTCTCTGCTGGTTTTTATTTATCTTTGCCTTTGATGCATATTTAAATGCTGTTGTTTTCCCAAAGTTAAGGTATGGAAAATGGCCGTGTTGGAAATACATACTGATATAGTAAGTGAATAAGCAAACATTCATTGAGTATTTTACAGCTTGTCAAGACGAGTGTTTCAACCTCTGATTTTTGTCAATATAGAATTTAGAGTTTTAATGATAATTACGATTGGTGGTGTGTCAGTAAGCTTCTGCCAGTTACAGTTCTGAAAAAGCCATCATAATATTAAGAGTTAGGACTGATGGAGTGATGTTAAGTAAGATATATGCTGCATAACTTTTCACTGCTTAAGTATAGGGTATGTAGCAATTTAAGTAATGAATTAAAAAAGGAGGACAATTTAAAAATATGTGCAGAAAATGGATTTTGGTTATTGAAGGGTACCTTGAAAGTAAAGTCTAATTTTGTTTTCAGTGTCCAAAATGCATGATGAAATATTGATACAGAGGACTATGTAACTGTGCTGAGAGAAGGCAAATAGTGTGCTTCACTGGTATGGATGTATTCCTAACCAACACCAGTCATCTTTGGTCATTTTTAATAGCTGAGATGTTTCTTTTAAGATGGAAATTGGGCAATGGAGTTCTCTGTGATATATCCAGACTCTATAGCAATCTTTAAATACAAGGGCTCCTCCACAAACCTTTGCATGCACAGAAATGTGCCTGGGCTGGAGATGAGCAGCAGTACTGGAGCTGCAGAAGGGCTTTGCCTGGGGAAGGCAGGAGCAGGTGAAGAAGCCAGCACGAGGAGCAGGGTGGGGGTGATCCCATCCCATCCCATCCCATCCCATCCCATCCCATCCCATCCCATCCCATCCCATCCCATCCCATCCCATCCCATCCCATCCCATCCCATCCCATCCCATCCCATCCCATCCCATCCCGTCCTTCTTCGCTCTGTGCTGGGGTGGCAGGATGCCAGCGACCGGGTAGCTGCGGCCTTGGAATGCCACTGCCCTGGGCATTTGTGTTACAGAGAGTTTATATAAAGAAAAGTTCTGTCTAACATGCTTTTCTGGCACAACTAATGACAAAACTACCATTGGCTTTGGTTAAGGGCAGCATCAGCCTTGTTATTAAAGAGCTTAACGGACTGAGAGGTGGGGCTCTATTGTAGAGCTGGAGTGGGGTGTGTGTACCACACCTCGCTGAAAAAGAAAACCTTTTGCTCTCATTATTTGCATTAAATTAGTTTGTACACTACAAATTAATCAATTACAGTCAATGTACTTTGGTAACGAAATTCAGGATGAGTAGCACAATTTGTGTTTGTCACACTTAGAGGACTGCAGAGGATTTGGAAACAACTAGTTTTGATGCTCTCTAGCTCCTCTTTCTAGAGTCTGATGTAAGAGCAAATTGACTCGCTGTGCTGTAAAAGAACAAACCAAAATACTCCCCTCCACTTTTTATATCAAAATCACTCTATGCATTTCACTGTACAAGCTATTAGTTTTTTTTGAATTTGGATCAAATCAGGCATTTTTTCCCCCCAGCAAATAGTTCTCAAGCGTGCTTTATACATTGATTCTAAGGATTGTGTATTATTTGATGTTCTTAGGAGATAAACAATAAACTTCTGAATATGTTTTTTCCATTTGAATACAAGCCTAGGGATGCTTCACCCTGCATCCTAAAGCCTGATTTCCCCTGGGACTCATTATCATGCAGCTCACATGTTCAGTCACCTACACTGTTGAACTTACTATCAAATAACCTTCGAAACGTTACTAGTTATTACGTGTCAGAGGGCAGATTTATGATAAACTAACTTTGAAACAAAATAATGAATTCTCAGCATTCTGTTTCCAGCAGCATTTCTGGTAGTTTTGTCAGATTTAAATTTTAAAACAGTAAGTTGCCTTTTTCTCTTATTCTATCATATAAACCAGCTCCCTCCCCTCATGAAATTTCTCCCTCCTTAAATATGGTTTATGATGATTTGAGCACTGCCTATAAAGAACCAAAATGAGACCATTTGTCTGTGAGCTACCAAACTGCCCACTGGAGTTAATCTGTGATTAAACTTTCACAGCTTTCTAACTTGGTGGAAGTTAAATTAACTTAACCCTTAGCGTAGCCTACTGGTGTCCAAAATACAACTGTGCTATAGGTGTTTGCAAGCAGAAATCCTTTCTCCCTATACCTTTACTGCCAGTATTTCAAGGTTCTTGCACTAGAGTGATAAAAAACAATAGTGTTGTTTTCTCAGAAAGCAGAATGATTGTTTATGGCAAACCAGAACAGCTGTCCAAAAAGGTTTTCCAAAAGGATATCCTGAATTTCATCCCCCAAAGCCCACATTTAGGGATTTAAACAGTTGGCCAATGTTCAAGAAGGCTGAGCATGATTTTAGGAGGTCTGTAGGCACTTGGCTTCTTTTAATTGGTAGCCAGAGCAATGGTGACTTTTCGTGAGCTTAAATCACAGGGATGAAATTCAGGTAGAAAAATGCTATATAATCCTTTTGGGGGTGATTAGAACAACAGACATGCAGATGTAATTTAGAAGTCAAATATTAAGCCAGGTTAATTTGGAGAAAAGAAATCAGTGTAGATCTTGTTATCAATGGAAATTCTTGGTGATATTTTAGGTGAGTTTCAGGCAGATTACTGTCTATAGGATTTTCATCTCCAACTAGACAAAGTCTAGGCTTTCAGATATTGCTCATCTGTGGCACTGCATGGCAAGTGCCTGACCTAGGGTAGCTCTGTGAAGACGCAGGATAGAGCCACCATCTTCAGTGCATCCTCTCATCTCTTTTGCTCCACTCGCTGCAATTATGGTTCTCCAAGGACATTACGGGCAAAAGTTCCACATCAGACTGTCTATTAATATTTATGCAGCAATTCAGCAGGTAATGCATTGTTAAAATACAAGTTGGAAATGCACCAAATTTAATCACTTTAGTACTAGAAATTATCTATTTCTATATCAGATAGAAGGAGGGGGGGCCATCATCATTTTTAACCAAGTTATTTGCAGTTCTAACATGGCTTGAATTAAAAGGGCTATTGTAGATAAAGTTTTGAAAAGGAATGTAAGCTTTTTACGTGAAATTTAATGCAAAGTGTTAAAAATATTTAAATACCTGCTATGTCAGTATGTCCACTGATCAGCAGTGCCACGTCAGTCAGTCTCTCCCTTCATGTGTAAGGACTGCACCGAGGCCACTGGGATCTGCCCTTCGTTATTATGCAATTCCTCCTGCCTAAATGTAGAAAGAATATTTTTGCCACTGATATCAGTTCATTTTTGCAGCTGTCTGCTTGCATCAGGTTAGTAATATAAACTCTGTCAAAGACCAATCTTTCCCTTCCACGGGCTATGAAATCCACAATTCTTACTTGGAGTTAACCTCCTAAGAAAATGTTCGTTATTTAAACTGTTCAATCTCCCCCCAAAATTGTTAACTATTGTTATCTGAGGACATCCTACAGTCTTTCCTTGGCCAAATAAGGCTCTTTTTGTTTTTGATAGGAGTTCCTTTTTTTTGAGAACAAGCTCTGAGATTTCAAGCAAGCAAAATAAAACCAGTGAGAGCAAAATATTAATTAAAATGTATAAAAAATAAAAAGGGAAATGTTCAAGGAGAACATGGTGCTCAAATAGAGCACTTTTTTTTTTCAGGTCACTTGGCTTTCTTATGTCACTTCTGGCAGCTTCGTTAGCCTGGCTCCATCACGTTCTGTTCTGAACCATAACATGATGGGAGATGATCAAAGTGAGAACGCTAAAAGCACAGGACATTTAAAAAATGTTCTATTCTCGAAATTGTTCTAAAACTATAAACAGATTACATTAAAAATCTGTGTTGCTGAACATGGTTGCTCATCATCCTTTTTTAGAAGGAGCTATTGAGAAGTTTGGGTAAACAGCCTTGAAGTCTTTATGATGGCAGGCTGAAAATTCCTCCAGAATTTTAGGCAACCCGAGCCCCTCTGAATTGTAATATAACCCATTTCTGCCGTTCGACGCGTTGTTTTAATCTTTATACTTGAAAGTGGTAAGCATATGGGTCAGATCACCCACTCCTGCTAATGGACACAATTCCGTAGACTTCGGTGTCCAATTATGCCAGTTAAAGATCTGACTGTTGCTGGGCTTTATTTCCTTATTTTTCTTGTCTTCCTGATCTTTGACCCTTTATCAAAGGAACGCCATCTATAATATGATAATAATATGAAATTCTAGGCTCACTTTCTAACAATATATATCCCAAAGAATTGTAAAGATGCTCACCTTTATATGAAAAGCAGCTGATAAGCAGTTTCCATCGCCTGATTGTCTTTGCTTGGCACAGGGATGAGGCTCAGGTAGCTCTGCCTGGCGCCGCAGTGGAATATTAAACATTTTTGCATTTCCATTGCTCGGTGGGATGAGTGAGTAAATAAACTCATTGGCAAGTCAACAAAGTGACAGGAGGCCATTTTTCCTAATTTTAGAACCGTTTTAGTGCTCAGGAAAGTGAGAAATTTTTGAGTTTTTAAGGGCTACACATTCTGGTGCTCTCAATCAGTGCTAGGATGGGGCTGAAGCCGGAGGCAGAAATATATAGGCAGAGTGACACCTTAGGTACATAATGGAGCTACACAAGGGTGTAAAATGGATTTAGATCTATAAGCAGGATTTGACTATCTATTTTGATTTATGGTCTGAATATAAGTGTGTATTTTAAGGAGCCATTAGTTTGTGATTTCAAATATGCAGAGTGTAGGCTTCCTTTCAGCCTTGTGTAGGAAAGGGCAATGCGGGCTCCATGCAGAGGCACATGGACTTTTTGTAATAAAGAAAATGGCAGAGAACAATCTATAGCAAGAAAACCCTTCACTTCAGACTCCTTACACCAAATAAGCGATGGAGTGGTCAGGAATGGCTTGATCTGTCGCTCTCACTGTGGCAGTTGCTGAGAAAGTAGGAAAGGAAAACTAAACAAAGAATACCTTTGGTGTGCACCACTGTAGAACATCTATTCCAGGTGTGTTTTTAATGTAAATTAGCATTGTCACTGTTGATAGGGCCACACAAATGCTTAAGAAGGGCTGGGACTTGTAGGTGAAAATAATGAAAGGCGTAAAAGGAACAAGTAGCTGCTGGGGCAGTTGGCCAGAATGTGGTTCAAATCTTGGCTGCACAAGGTGCTGTGAGAGGCAGAATGGGATGATCACTTGAAAACTGCAACGAAAGATGTTTTGGCACCTCCTGGCCTCCCCTGTCCCCCATCCTGCTGTAGACATGCAGCTCCTCATCTTGGGTGGCAAGAGCAGCTGCAGCTGGTGACCCTCATTTGGTGCCCTCTGGCTCTCCCTTTGCTGCAGCTCTTATCATTCGGACAAATGCTGCTCTTTTTTTACAATAATGTAAATTTGGAGCAACCCCTCTGCCATTTCTCCAGCACAAATATTGCACTCTGTGTAATTCCCTTCTCCTCCTTCACACAGATGGGAGGCGAGGGAGGAAGGCTGCTCCTTCCGAATATCCATGCATCGACCTTTTTGGCTGCAAGCCCCAGGTGGCTGTGCTGGCCATACATTCAATCTATACAAACATGGGAGCTGCTGTTGGCCTTTTGGGTTTTTTGCCTCTTGTTTACCAGCACTTCCCTGCCCAGCTCTAAACCCATCTGTAATGCAGGAGCCATAGACGCAGCCTGCAGTTTCTTTGCTGCACCTCATTATTGCTGCTCCAGCCCTGAGAAAAGGCTGCCTGGCCATGACAAACTGTGCACTGGCTCTGTGATTTGTGTAAGCTCAAATTTTCCACTAATTCACTTATATATACTAGATGGAAAACACAGCCTCGGGGCTGCTATAAACCATGCTGCTGTAGCCACAAAGGGCCGTCCTGCCAGCTGGGGAATCGCTGGAGCATGCCGAGTGCCGGGGCCGGAGGAAGGAGTGAAATTGAGTTTATGCACTTGTCATAGGAGCTGTGGTGTGGGAGTGGAGCTCAGGTGCTTACACCTGAGCTGCCATGGGGACATGCTGGCTGCATCCCTGATGGGAGAGAGCTCCGTGTCCTGGCTACCACACGGGCTCTGGATGAACGTCGACTGCCTAAAACGAGCCACTGTTTTGGGCTGCTCCTTGGGAAACATCATGGCCTGCTCTCCTTTGCTCTCCCGCAGCCTGAATCCACCCTAGTGCTTTGTTTTGTGCCACGGTGCAGTTCTGCAGCTTTAATTTTCTATATAACCCACCGACAGACAGTTTAAGAGTGTTTTCTTTTTAGAACAGCAAGAGTGGCTCATTGGCTGCCTCCCCAAACGGACGCTTCTCGTTACAGATAGCTGTTGACCTGTTCCTTTAATGTTGCAAGTCTGCATCAACCGCTCTCTTAAGCCAACCGACTTCCTTCTTTTTAATGAAATTGTCCCTTTAGCCTTTTTCCTGGGCTGGCTTTTTAACAATAACATTAGAAACAGCCTGCTCAGTCCTTTCCTCTGCTAACACCTTGCCCAGAGCTAACTTGCAGCTTCACTCTGTCAGCTGTAAGATATAGATATACTGTTGTCTTAATTACTCATATTTCTCCTGCTGCTCGTAATTCTGCTTGTTCCACCAAAGAGCTCTTCAGAGAGCTTTACTGCTTCCCTTTGCCTTTCTTTGGGGGTTTAAAGGTTGTCAGATATATAAACAATCCTTGTTGCAGAGCTTTGGTGGTGACAGTGTCCTTTGTGGAGAAGATTTAGGGGGATGGAAGAACTAAATACGAATGTTTTTAGGCTACACCTCCGTGGAAGGGGAGAATACAGATAGTACTACCTTGCATAACAGAGCATCAGGGAGTGTGTTTGGCAAATCCTATCTCTAACGAGTAGCTAGGCAGCTGGTTCTTCTGCAGCTTAAAGTGTAGATGCTGATTGTCAGGACTAAGGTTTGCTTTACCCTCTCTCTCCACCACTGGCTGCAACTGGCTGACTGCTGTTCCTCTAAAAACGAGTGTGAAGGGACTGGACACTTGAAAAAAAAGATTGCTGGGTGCCATAGGGAAACTGTAGTCCTTTGTGGTTTCAACTCTCTCTGTTATGTTTATATCCCACTGTTTCTGTTATTGATCTTAATTAATCTGTCTCCTCCCACAAGCATTGCCTGTAGAGTAGCCTAGAGCACACTGACAACACGATGTCCATGTTTTCTGACCAAGGTTTGAACAAGTTTTATCTTAGAAGTGAGATCTCTTCTGAGTAACACCTTTGGCTAAAGTCCTTCACTCCTGGCTATTTGAAGTCCACTCTCAATTTTATCAGATGTTAACTTTATATGATTATTCAGTGGTAGAATACATCTTAGTATTCAGCTGGTTATCTTAGTTCGTCTTGGTGACAGGGTCAGGAAGCAGTGGTGTGAGTTCATTGTTAATTGAATAAATTACAAGCCTGTCAAACTGCTGTGGTTGAGCCCGTTCCCATCATAAAGCTGCTTGTGCTGGTGGTGTGGTCAGAGGCAGGAATGGGCAGCGTGTTATTCCCACACATGAGGCTTAAGCCCTCCACTCCCAGTTTTCTTGTGGTTGCTTTTTAATAAGTATCTGGTGACAATGCTGTGCAAGTTTATAGGAAGAAAGGTTTTAGCATCAGAGCAGTGAGAGATGGCAACACTAAAGGAGTTTAAACCTAATAACAGTAGCAGGCAAATGAACAGCAGGCTGCAGTATGTCATGACCAAACCCTTCGAGTAGCACAGATGTGACTAAAGAGTCTGGTGAGCGAGGACATGGAAACAGATGAGAGAACCTGGTGAAACGAATTAGGAATAAAGAGTAATTATCTTCTGCATGGAGGAATAGCATGGAGAAAATAGGTCTTCAAGTTAGTACTCTGCTCTTGCAGAGCTGAAAGGGATCAGAGTAGCTGTCTCTGACAATTCAAGTTTCAGGCAAGGTCACAGGGGTTAGTACCCACAGGAAAGCCAAGCAAGTGGTAGCTCATTTCAGACCATCTATAGGGAGCTCATAGTCAGGGAATGCCATCTGAGTAACAGACAGTGCAACTCTGGCCCAAAGATGGGACAAAAGGACTGGTGGAGGTGGCCCTCTTAAAAATCCAGGTTCCCTGATGTTTGCCACAGAAATTTGTTTGTGGCAGAGCAAACAGACACACAGTCTGTGATGCTTGACGTGGGTATCTGCACTACTCCCATCTGCAGGGCAAGGCTGCCCAAGCATCTCATTTGCCATTGGAGAAGAAGGCATCAGGACTCCATAAGGAAGGACTCTGGGTAGCTGGCAAGGCCCTGAGGCCATCAGTTCAGCCTGATGCTTCTGTGAGAAATGATGGCATAGCTGGAGGCTGCGGAGTGCAAGCGGCAAGCATGTATTTCACTCTATTTTCTCAAGGTTTCCTTTTGGAGTTCCAGCACTGCCTCCTGAGAGCAGCTCTGAGGGCACGGTGGCTGGTTAAGTAGGTGGTTGTGCAGCTGCTTTAGCATCTACTCCATTCTGGCAGTTACTCTGCACCAAGCAGTTTCTTGCCCAGTGCATCTTCTGCAGTGATGTTGGACAAATAACTTGACCTTGTGCCTCAGCTCTCCAAGCGTAAGGATGTTTCCCTCTTAACTCCTTTCTACAGACCCAAGGGCTGTTAAAAGAAGTAGGTCTTATGACTGTGTGGTACTTGGATGCCATGGTAATGTAATTAGCTGCACAGCAATCTTACTAAAAATGTCCTTGGTGGAGGAGAGGGCGGGGTGGAGGACTCATTTAGAGGATGGATGTTAAAGGGGAGGATGTTTCCAGACCTGTGGCTTCACCGCAACTTGAAACATTAAAACAAGTCCTTCAGTGCAGATGTGAATCCAGAGGTTCGGGGCATAATGTTTACTACACGTGGCTGTAAGGGAGAGAATGCAGCACAAACTATTTGAAGTGTTAATATAACACTTAATATAACAAAGGTTATATAACAACTTCCCACCCCCAGCAAGCCTCTTGAAATTTTGATGTGATATTTTGGGCTAAAATCCTTCTTGAGCTGATGTATAACTTGCAGTAAACTTTGGGAAAGTTACCTTTACTTTCCCATTTTCTCCCTCTTTCTCATCAACTTTATATATGGATCCAGGAACCTCTGGCTGCTTAATGCAACGGAGGTTCTGCATGGAAATCAGAAAGCCTCGGTGCAGGAAAGCTGTGCTGGTGATTATTTTATCTCTGTTACTCTGCCAAACCCTCAGACTTTGACAGTCTGGGTCTTTTTTTTGCCTTTTTATATCCGTTAGGTCTTTTTTCCTCCCTACCCTCGGAATGACCTCTGGAGCAATGGTTGCCAAATGTTATCCATATTAAATATGAGGATGTGTCTCACATCCACAAGCCACGCACTCCCAAGATGTTAAAGCCCTTCTACTGGAGCAGCAACCTGTGAATTGTCTGAAGCTTTTGGAGTTAACACTTTAGCTCTGGTTAGCTCGAGGTTATTGTAGAATCCTGTCCCCCAATTCTTTTCTGGGCTGTATCCTTGCTACTGCAGTGAGGAAGAAAATAATTTCTGTCATTTATGGTTAACCCTAGTGCACATTTTTACAAGAAATGGTAGGAGGTATTTGTAGGTTAAATGAAGAATAACCACGGTAATAAAAAGTAAGGTTTCACAGCAGTATTCAGAGTATTTTTTTTAAATTAGGTGGGATAGTGCAGAGATGTAATGAAGGGCAAACTGGAATTGGATGGGATTTTGGTGAATTTCTTTATTCTGATGTTCTCCTTTATTCAAATTTGCTTGTACGCTGGGACAAGGCACAGCCAGCCATACTTTCCATCCTGATGAATGAAACAGAGCTCAAGGAGCTGAGCTGAGATTGGATTCCCGTGCAAGAAAGATTGCTTTTTGTTGCCTGAATCATAATTTTAAGGCATGAAAACTATTCATCAAGAAAGCAGCGTTTTCCTTACATCTTGCAGCCTGATCTTGGCAGAGTGAAAAAATCCTCATCCACTGAAGTTGATCAGAGTTGTAATAAGTCTATAAGGTCACCTTGATTACTGTACATCAATGTGGCCCCGACAGTATGTTCTTGATAAGACAGCCCATCGCTGTGATTTAATCCAAATCTGTTTAATCATATATAATCCACATAATTCAAATATACGCACCAAGGATCCAGTTTTATAGCTCTACTGAGGGGAGGGAAATCTTGTGTTGTCACAAGTCATGCTGACATCAGTGGGGTTTCTTATTGATGTAGGACTTAGTGCTGGCACATGCAAATACAGCAAAATTTGGGGTTTAGCATATTTGCAATTTGATGTATTTTTAGGAGGCAGTTTCTTTGAGGTAAGTGAGTAAATGAACTCTGGGCCATGTCCAGCAAAATCTCTGGCTGAGAGTTGTGCCCGGTGGTCATTTCAGGGAAAATATGTACAATAATCTGAAAGTATTCGTTGTGCAATTAAAAAACCCTAAATGTTTCGTTTATGTTCTGGCTTAGAAATTGTACTTTACCCAAACTATATAAAAAGAGCCTGTGCTCCTCCCAAGGCAATCTTTATTGTTTCAGAAGTGTTTCAACAGCAACAAAAAAAGATATTTGTCAGCATAAGTAATACACAGACATTATTGCAGTGTTACTGGTTACAATTTTCATGTTCAAGATACCAGTCTCAGATCACACTCCATTTACGCAGCCGTTTGTTAATGTGATGCACATGCAGCTCTGTGGCCAAATGCCTTATAGCCCTGAACCTAAAAAACCTGCCCTGAACCCGTGGGTAACTGTAAACATCTGAGTAATCCTGTTCAAGTCAGTCCATGCATCTGTTAACTGTGCAAAGCAATCCTTAAAAAGAGTTATGAAAAGGGCAAAAAGAAACCACCATGAACCAAGCCAATGAAACTCGGTACGTGCCTAAAGTTAGATACTGGAATGAATAAATAGTGCATGATCTGAAAGGCTGAATCGATACTCGTAACCACAGTTTATCTGTTATCCAGCAACAATATAATATAAGGTGAACTGTTTTCAGCTTGTCTACCATATCTCTTCTGATGCATTTCTGATTTGACCTTTTTTTTTCCTTTGTGGCTGTTTTGGATTTGTTTTGATTGTAAATAGGCACACTAGAGCCAGATAATTTCTTCTGGCCAGCTTTGCCAGTAAATCACTGAGCTATGTAATTGTGTTTGTATAAAATTATGCATTGTGAACTTGGGAATAAATAAAACAGAAATAAAAAGTTGAGTTTTGTAAATAGCACCATTTTTTTTTGTGCAAAACTTTTGTTTTGAATCCTTAACTTGATAACTTTGATCATTGTTTCAACATTGAATGGAAAGCAAACTGCAGAATAAATCTGAGCAAAACTGGTAATAGTTTCTGGTTTGGTTTCTAGGTGGAGCTGGATACAGTGCCCGTGTTTGGGGTTAACTACAAGCAATATGTTATGAAGGTGATGGTATTCAGACACATACCTGAACAATTTGATTCAGACAAATTGGATACAAGAGACTGACCAGGACGAGAAGAACAGGTGAGAACCCTTGAGAGTGAAGCTGAAATAACAAATGTTCTAATGGTCAGTAGAAATATTTCTCCAGTAGCACTATAGATCTTCTCTTAGAAACTCAAAATACTAATTACAATCTGCCTAAAGACTTACTATAAATTACGTGGAGATAGAAACATGTTTATATTGTGGGGAGGCTTATTTGCAGATAAGCAGGAAACCAGTCACACATCTTCACAAACATAATTTTAGCTGTTTTAATTAGCAGGTTCGCTTTGATTTAATTTAATTCAGTGATTCCTTCTATCTTTACTGACACGTGCAAATAAAATGTGCTGACCTGACTTTTGACATCCAGTTTCCTTTTTCATTTCTGTTTTTTTTTGTTGTTGTTGATTTCGTCAGTGTTTACGGTGAAATGATGGGGTCAACACTTCCGAACAACGTGGCCAACAGATGTAGCGTGGGGATGACAACTGAGCATTTGAGAGGTCTTTTGTTACCCCAGCACTGACTGATTGCTGAGGTTCTGGAAGCCAGGGTGTCAAAGGCCATCAGAACTCCTAATAGCCTCTAGATCCCAATTCTATTAAGGGTTGGAATGACAAAATAGATGCCTTTTTGGTGTAGCTGTGTGTAAAAGTAAGTGAGCTTTTTTACTAGAGAATGAGACCCCAGAAAGAGGCCCCGCGTGTGCCTTTAGCAACTTATTGTAGCTTGTGCACCAACTTTGGGTTGAAAAGCAAGGTTTAAAAGCTGTCAGAATTCATATATTTAATGTTGGGAGATTTGGTGGCTTTATTTAGCAGTGAAAGTAGTTATTGACAGAATAAAACCACGTAGTTCAGAATAAAAATATCACATTAATGTACTGACAAAAAAAAATCTATGTTGACTTTGCTGAGTGTTTTGTTGGTCTGAGTGCTTGGAAAGTGTTTTTTCTTCTTTATGTCAGAAAACAATTGCTGATACACCAAATGCTCTTCTCCCTTCTCTTTCCACCCCTCCCTTTTGCAGTGTCTCACAGCTGTGTGATAGGTAATTAAAACAATCGCTGAAATGTTTCAAAGCTGTGGTAGCCTTTAGTTGACTTTTAAAATTCTTATTTGAAGAAGAATGGTACAATTAATTTGTATCTGGCTCAGAAAAGTGCTCTTTGCTTGAGCAATGGACTTTACAACACTGCCAACAAAAAGAATGATATTAATATTACACTTGCCTTTATCTAGGGTTATTCTGTTAACTGTTTTATACTGGAAATTGATTTCAATATCATACAAATGTCTACCAGCCATGAATGCAGCAGTTCTAGCATGGAGTCAGATAGGTCTCCTTCTTCATAACTGTGGTGAAAATAATGATTCAATAGGAGTAAATTTGCCAGGACAATTAAGTGATTCTGGGTGCGGATAACGAAGAGATGACGTTTGTGTTCTTGGACTGTAAAATAGGTAAGATTGAAAAGTGTTATTAAAGGAGTGATTTTACAGGTTCATCTTTCTACTGAGAAAAAGTACTTTAGAGAGTATGAGAAAAGGAGACTTCTGGACAGGCAATGTTTGGTGTCAAAACATGTTTCTGTTTTTCTGTGTTTCAGTTCCCTGCTGCAGCAGCAGTCTTTAGAAAACTGTAATTCATTCATTATGGAATGTTTGCTCTACGGGACAGGATTTTATTCTTATAATAAACTTTGTTGCTATATATTCTTTTTGATCCTCAAAAGCAACCCTTTGTCTTTGCAAATGGCTGTGTTAGGTCAGTGTAAAGTGGCTCCTTGCCTTACTTGTCTCCCTCCTCCCCTCCTTTTTCTGGTTTGTCCAGTTTTGGAGGTTTTACTCTCTGGCTAGGGCAGAAGTGGTGGCAACTGCTCCATCCAGAAAAGGCAAGTTCAGGAATTCTCAACCAACAGAATTGGCTCAGGCTTCAAAACTATTAATTTAAGACAAGGACGAAAGTTTTGGCATAGCCCTCACTGGTTTGTGGAGAACCCTTGCCCCAAAAATACCAATACTGGCAAATTAAAATAAAGACTCTTCCCCATTCATTTGGAAATAAATACCCGTTGCTGTTTGTGCAAATGGTTCCTGTTGATTGATTACATCATTATCTCTTCCTCTTTCTTTGCTCCTTTGTGAATATTTCTAACCACACGCAGGCATTGCAAACACATTTGCAAATGTGGGTAACAATAAGGCTTAAATACTCACCTGCACCTCTGCGTCAACACAACTCAATTTGACAGTATATTTTTGCCAGGTGGAACAAAAAGCAATAAATTAGTTTTGAACATTTATGATCTTGCATTATAAAGACTGCAACAGACTGTGTTCAAAATCAGTTGTCAGAGTGATGGGGGATTAATAACTCTGGTACTGTAACCTTTTACGTATCTACAGACCAGGCAAGGGCACATTTCAAGATCTGCTGCCATATTTCATTAATGCAACTTATGTTTGAAAGACCTTTTTGATGCTTAAAAAAAGAAAAAGATTAGTTTTTAGTAGTGCTGGATGAATAACTCATAATTAATAATTCATTCAGTGAATTTTGCCTTTTATTCTGTGGGAAGAATAAAAAAAATACTTGTCAAAATTTTTCATGAGTTCTATTGACTAGTTGGAGTTTTTAAAATCAAAACTAGAAATCAGAATTTTGGATGTGTTGCTTATTTGTGATTGATAAGTCATGTGGTATTGGCTAAATTGCCCAATTAATTGAGGACAGATACTGGAATAAATTCATGATTAAATGCTTGAGAGTGTATTTGAAAAACCCTTTCTACATGCATACAAGCTTAAAACCAGTTTTTGAAAGTACTATTGAAAGTAAGAATCCAAGTGCTTGAAAATTGTTGGAAAGGAAATGCAGACGAGGCATGAACACAGCCAAACCAAGTTCATTACAAGACACAAATGTATTTCTGTGGAATTCTACAGTATTTTCTAGCTGTAGCTTTCTCTGCTTAGCCCGAACACCCATTTTGGGAGAAGACTGCTAAATTTTGGGGATAATTATGGGAACAAGGTAATTGAGAGCTTTATTGAGTTTCCCAAGCTCCCCAGCTACTGCGCTGTATTTTATGAGAGTGAAACCTTTTCCAGTAGTGAACTCACATGAAGAGTTGTCATCTTTTGTCTCTCTTCACCTCTCAGCTGGCAAGTTCATATCCCACCAACGTGAGCTCTGCTGGGCTAAAGCATCCGAGGATCCTTCTGCCTTGTTTTCATGTATGCATTTTATTTTGCTTTCTTCCTAAATAGAGGTAAAACAGTTAAATATTTCCCAACAAAATACACATATGTAATCTCAAGGGCCATGCATACCATGGAACTGTCATTTCCTTTGATTAACCTTCACCTGACCTCCCTCCCTAAGGCAGTTTCAGATCCTTTTGTTCCTCCCTCTAAGTGCTGTGCTCTGTCAGGTGAGTACATCTGTCATTCAAGAAGTGGCCATTTCACTGCAGCAACTGCAGAATCTGTCCCAAATTAGACAACACGGTCTGATGTGCAGAGCTGGGATCACTTGCTGGGTGTATCCAGAAGTGAAAAGGAAGCAGAGCTTGCATAAGCACAGCTGAAGACAGTTGAATTTTAGGAGTGTGTATTAATTGTTTTATTTAAGATCAGAAAAGGATCATGACTGAGATCAACAGGACTTTTCTGTTGCTTCATGTTGTCAGGAAGTGCCAGTTTGTGGAGAATAAAAATATGAGCCAGAGAGGGTCAAAGTTAATGGATCACCTCCTTTACAATGGTAGAGTCTGGAGATTGCCATGGTAGTTCACTTCACCATTTTGAAACCAAATAGGGTTGTGTATTATCCCTTTTTTTAAAATCTGCAGATAGCAAGAAAATGAAAAATAAAAAGGCCAGAAGAAGCACAATATTTCAAAATATTTCATGGCTATAAATTCAGTTGGTATAAATTTAACTTATTTTGGATGGCAGCTCACAAAAAATGCTGATGCTTTGTGTCATACCTTGGGACAATGTGTTTTTTAAAGTCCTGAAAATTCATATAGGGTGAATAATACAAAACAAATATGAGTCCAGTCAGATCACACATTTGGCTGACAGCAGTGAAGGGCGAAGCCTGCATAGCTTCTGCTTATGATAGAGAATAATTTTTTGAAGGATAATAAAGACCATGTGTGATGAAGCATCTCTTCATCCTGAAGTAAACAGGAACAGTGGCTCAGGGTGGTTCCCAGCAGTAGAACTACGCACCTTGATTCATTTGGCTGTTGGACCTCATATCTTTTCCCGATAGATTAAAAATGTGCAATCGGAAAGAAACCTCAGCATCATATCAATTCTTATGGATGAGGATTGACTCATCCCTTAAGTCAGTCTTTGATGAACTAAATAGGTCAGACTTCCTTAATATTTCATCATCAGGCATACTTTACAGATCTTATATGAATTTTATAGATGTTTTTGCCCTTTCCCAGTTTGTCCATTTTTTATTATGCAGTTTTAAGTTTGAAGAACAGAATCTAAGTATGCAACATTTCATGAGTTCTACTTAACCCCCAAGACCATAAGACTCATGGAAAAACAAGTTTTAAAATAAGAATGAACGGTACTCTAAGATTTCTGTGCGAAAGTTGAACGCTGGATCCATTCCTTCTGCAAAGAGTTTATAACCTGTTTTTTAAGCTTTTATTCATGCTGGCTTTTTTCCCATGCTATTGGGCACGTTACAGTTTATAACTCATGTGGAAGCAGACATCATTATAGATGCAGAGCAGAGATGTTGGTGAGAACTGCCAATATGATGGGGCTGGTAAGTCTGTGCCAGACAGCAGCACGGAGGTCATGGGATCATAGAATCACTAAGGTTGAAAAGACCTCTAAGATCATCAAGTCCAACCAGTCATCAAGGTCCTGCTCTGGTGTGAACTGGTCTGGTTTGCTCAATTCTGTTTTAACTTATACCTAGAAAAAGTCATTATGTAATTCCACAGGGATTATAAAAATACCAGTTTTGGAGTAAGTGTGCCTTGTTATTGTCCCTGTTAAGGTTTGCAAAGAGTGCTCCAGAACAAACATTTTCTATGAAACCCTCTCCCAACCCAGTCTGCTCCCTGTGAATGTTCTGCAGTGACGGAGATGAACTCACCTGGTGTGCTGAAGAATTTAAATGGAAGAACAAAAAGAAACTGAAATTGCCTTAGGGACTGAGGTCAGGTGAAGGTTAATCAAAGGAAATGACAGTAAAATGGCATTCATGGCTCTCAGTACATTTTTAATCATTCCTCTCTCTCTTGTAAAAGACAAAGTACAACTTTTCACCATTTTATCTAGTTAGGAATGATTTTTATTTTTGTCTTGACTATTTTAAAACATCCTTTCTTTTAGATTTCTCTCGTAGATTTAGTTCCTCAAAACTTGCATTGCAGTGCCTTAAAAATGTGTGTGGGAAACGGAGAATGCATGTGTGGGGGGAAGAAGAATGTTAAGAAAAGGGAGTAATTTTCCCCAGAATATCTCTCATTTTATCTTTGCTTTCTAATGTGATAGATTTTGAAGGATTTCTAGAAGTCATGAGTGTAGGGAATAAATACTCAGAAAAGCTAAATATTCATTTTTACACAAGTGTCAAGCAAAATGAAGTCCATGAATGCAACTACTGGAAACAAGAATAGTTTCTTTCAGACTCTGCTAATCTACAAGTAATTACTCTGGGTTTAAGTATAGATGTTTTGTGCTTTTTTTTTAAAAAAAATCTTAGAATAACCTTCATGATTACAATGAAATTTTGAAGTCATCCTTTAGTTTGTGGGCTGTCAGTTATATATTGCTTTTCTCCATGTGCTTAGGAACCTTTCTTTTCCAAGTTTGGGGTTGTCCCTTTGTGCCAGTCACCTTAGATAACTTTGGCACAACCACAACAGGAACAGGAGCAACTTTATGTAACTTATAACTGCCTGAGGCTGCTTTTAAAAAATGTGAGCAATGCATTTTTTTTTCCCAAGCCTGTTTGTGTAATTCCTTTCCCCCATCATGCAGGGAGTCCTAAAGGGTGTGGGTTAAACCCACACAGCTCTCAGCTGGGGTAACTCAGCTTTCCCTGTCCTTCAGAACACACGTGGTGAGGCACTCGAGAGGAAACGTCCTCAAGTTGCACCAGGGGAGGCTCAGACTGGACATCAGGAAAAGTTTCTTCACTGAAAGGGTGGTGAAACACTGGCACAGCTGCCCAGGGAGGGGGTGGAGTTGCCATCCCTGGAGGTGTTTAAAAGGCAGGTGGATGAGTTTCTGAGGGACACGGTTTGGTAAGGGGACAGGTGCGGTTGGACTCGATGATCTCAGAGGACTTTTCCAACCAGATGATTCTATGGTTCTATGATTATGCATCGAGCACCTTCAGAGAGGCAGCTGGGAGCCAAGCTTAGGTGAGACCTTGGTGAGTTGAGTGTTCAGAGAGGAATGAGTGGCTTAAAGGAAACATCTGACTGCAGACTCGTGCTATGTAATCACCACTGCGAGCTGCAGGAAAAACAAGTGATGCTTTATACATACAATTTCTCTACACCTCAGGGAAACAGCAGTCCTGGCACCCACTCTGCCAGCATTCCAGAAGCATTTGGCCAATGCCCTCAGTCACACGGTGTGAAAGTTGGGAGTGTCCTGTGTAGGGACAGGAGTTGGACTCGATGATCCTTTTGGGTCCCTTCCAACTCGGGTCATTCTATGATTCTGTGATAAATAACCTGGAAGCCATTTCTTTGTGTCGTTGTGCTGTTTATGGCTGCGATTGCTACTGGTAATGTGGTACTTTTCTGCCAGATCCCACATAGCAAATGCTGCCACGTGGATGCCAGATGGGCCGTTTGCCAGGGAGCCAGGGGAGGAGGGAAAGCCCTGCTCCACCCTGCAAACAGCACCGAGAAAAAGCCTGCCAGGAAACTATCAGAAAAAACAGAGGATTGGTCAAAAATGGGAAAAATGTACCTGAAGTCATTGGGTGGAGGTTGAGCTGAGTTTACATCTCAAAACCCAGAGCTCTTCAGCTACATGGGGAAGGGCAGAGAGACATGACAGGGAAGGCTGAGTGCCTGTAATCGGAGGGTAGCACTGCAGAGCAACAAGTGGCTGACTCTGCAGGCACAGATAGATGAGTAACCCGAGCATTTGCACATTTACAGGGTTTGACTCTGTGAGTTTATGATGCTGTAACAATGTCAGTGTTATGTTTACAGAGGGGATTTTTCAAAGGTACTCAGCACCAGCCCGAGCGGCTGAATATCTCACCCATAACCACCCTGTCTTGTAAAACTTTTCCATCACTAATAGGTACACAAATAATTTTGGTGTGCCTTTGGCAAAATAGGAATGTCTGTTTGAGGAGGAGTAAAATGTGAGAGAGAGCATTTAGAATGAAAACTGAGTATCCGAGTTGAAGATAGCACTGACTGGAAAACTTGGACTGAGAGAATACGATGATATTTTTTAAGCTGAAAGAGGGGAGATTGAGATGAAATCTTAGGAAGAAATTTTTTGCTATGAGAGGGGTGAGGCCCTGGCCCAAGTTGCCCAGAGCAGTGGTGGCTGCCCCATCCCTGGAGGTGTTCAAGGCCAGGTTGGGTGGGGCTTTGAGCCCCCTGATCCAGTGGGAGGTGTCTGGCAGGGGAAGTTTTAGCTGGATGGGTTTAAGGTCCCTTTCAATCCAAACCATTCTGTAATTCTATGTTTTCTTTTTCATAAACAACAATATGGCATCAGAATTTTTCTGAAGTAAATACTAAAGAATCATAGCTAAATCATATATCTATTTTACAGCATCCAATAAAAATATTGAAATTATTATATCCCTGCATACGCAAATTATTCAAATACAGGAAATATTAAGTTGGTTTGAGCATTTTTATTCCAACCTTTCAGACTACCTTCCAGAAACTTTTTTTTAAGCTTTATTTTTTAAAGTGACTGAATTTCTTTAGGCTTTCATTTTCCAAAAAAGCAGAGTTTACTGGAAAAAAAGTACCAAATATAATGTTCAGTGGAAGAACCGAGGCTGAGATGAAACCTCCCAGATGTGGTGTCCAAGTACATTTAACTGCTCTGCCTATTTCCTGCCTGGACTGGCAATCAAAATAATGAGGATTAGGAAGGGATTCAGCTCTGTACCTCTGGTCTCAGTACTCCAGGGACCTGTGGCTATGGGGTGGGAGGACCACTGGGATCGATGCTCCCCCTCCTGCCCATGGATCCCATTCCAGATCAGGGCTGCATATGAGGAATGAGAGCTTTTTTTGCTGGAACTGCAATGAAATAGCTGAAAATCAGAGGGGAAGCCCTGCTCGGTGTCTCACAGGTTTATCACATCTTATACTGAATTAGCAGCAGAGCTGCCCTGACAGGGGACATTTCAGAGTGAGGAAGCTCACCTGAGCATCAAAGTCAGATGACAAAAATGATGGAGGAACAGCAATAACTGATGTTTTGTGTTTCCTTTTGCTCTGTTTTTTTTTTTGAGAGAAACCTTCTATGCGAGTATTCTCCGGTGATATGTTGGTTTCTGCTGGAATAAATTGGTTGTCTCAGTTTAATCCCCAAATTTTCTGACAAAAATGACACTTTTTTTTGTACCTTATTAATAGCCTTGTTGAGTCCAAGATCTTTGCTGTGCGTGAGGGATCATCATAGGTCAGTGATGTTCTGAGTACAGAGGTTTGTGTGCCCGTGGTGCAGGCGTCCTGCTGATAAACACAGGGGTTTGTTTCTGGTCCTCTCAAGCTTCAACCTTCGTTTTCTACTGTTCCACCAAGATGCAGAGATGCTTAGGAGGAAGTACACCAGGGACTTTTAAAATTCCTGTCTAATTTTTGAGATGAAATTTAGGTTGCTTCTGGCTGTAGCAAAGCACAAGCTCTGCTCGCTGCAAGTCCAGAAGTGTTTCTTCAGTTGCAGAGCCTTGCTTAAGCCTGACTCTGGGTACACAGAAAGCACAGTGAGTGCTTCGTCTCAGCCAGGGCTGTTCTGCTGCCAGGGCTCCCACCAGGCACTGATCTGAGCTCCTAAATCAGATCCCTTATGAGTGCAGAACCATTCATTTTAGGGCAGTGCATTTTTGTAAGGGTTTCTGTGATAAATCCTCGTTGTAATCAAAGCTTGAAAAAGAAATGAGCCAAAATAGGTGAAAATATGCCAAAGTGGGCAAAGTTTCACACTGTCTTTGGGGTGAAGCACAGATTTCACCAGATGCCAAGTGAGTTGGGAATAAGCTGTGTAATAACTGTGGGCCAGCTGGTAGGATGGAGGCTTCTCCAGGTGCTTTGCAACTTTGGTTCTTGCAACACTAGAAATAGTAAGAAGCAGCAGGAGCCAGCTCTTTTTGTCAAACTAGGTGAGGTAGACATTCTTCCTGAGGTTATTTGTTGTATCATGTGAAGTTAATTTAATGCTTAATACATGTTAAAAATGGAGGGTAACCTCTTTTGAGAGCTTTTAATCTGAAAAAGCACTTAGAGCAGCTACTGCCTTGCATTTTCTGCTGCAGAAGGTTGGTCATTATCTGAGGGCATTAAATGGTGATGTTTCTTTATGGGGTTAGATTAGAAACATGACCCACAGCAAGAGCTGTCTAGAGGGAGATGCCTTTGCATTCGAGGATGTTGTCTGTACCAGAGTCATCAGACATTCAGGAGAGTCGTGGCTGCCTGGGCAGCCCTGAGAGGCTTTGGACAATTTGCTGTGGCCACCTGTGGTTTAGTTTAGAAAATGTGTCACTATTTTACCTCGGCATCCGTTCAAAGTATTAATTCTGTGGATCAGTGTCTTTCAGAGGAAGAAAGTGAAAGTCTTTTTTTGCCCCTGGTGTCTGAGTAAATTGATATCAAATACCCTAATGAAAAGACAACTGTTGTCAGCAGAGGCAAGCAACAAGAAAATCTGGGACGGGAGGTACCTTCATGATGGATTCTACATCCTCAGGGACTTTCTGGGCTCTGAGGATTAATTTTCTATTACATCCATGTGTGGGGCTTTTCTTAAATACACTTCCACTAACAACTTAATACTTTTTTTCAATGACAATATCATAAAATGCTACAACTTTTGTCGTTCTGCCACATAGAGGCCAATGCCTTCATCGTTTTAGCTCCCATTGCCACCTTTTATTTTTCCTTAAATGAAGCATCTTTTTGCTGCCCCACTGAAGCCATGCTTTTGAAAAGAAAGGGTATTCTGCACAGGGGAAAAAAAAGCCCTTGGGAACTGCACTTCTGCAATGGTTTGTTAGTGAATCCTCATTTGCATGATGGCTGGCTTGATGTCCTGCAAGAACACCTTAAGGACTTGAGAAGCCTTCACCAGAAATGTCTCTTCTCATAATTGTAGTTCGGTTGGTTCATGTTATATATTATATTATATTATATTATATTATATTATATTATATTATATTATATTATATTATATTATATTATATTATATTATATTATATTATATTATATTATATTATATTATATTATATTATATTATATTATATTATATTATATTATATTATATTATATTATATTATATTATATCATATCATATTATATTTTACTTTATTAAGTTTATTCAATATATAGTAACTCTAAGAATGCAATCACAAAAATGGGGTAATTTTACCTGCCAGGATATCCCCACACCTGGCTATGACAGGAGACAGAGCCAGAGCACGACACAGCAAGAGTTTCCTGCAGCAGCCTTATAATTCACGTAACAATGACTTGTTTAGAATATGACAACCTATGAGCCAATGTTTAATAAATAAGTTGGATTTGGGTAAAAATGGGTTACAGCCTACTGTAGGGAAGTGGTCAGTAGCTCAGATAGTTTGTAGTTCTCCATGTGGGTTGCAGAAGGAAAAATAGACAGTGTGAGATGTCTGAAAATCACCTGTGCACTATGGAGAGTCGGAAGTGTTTGTGAGGCTGCGTTCACCTGGAGGATGGTGAACGATCAGACGACACCATTTCTGGTAGAACAAGGTTAAAGGGCCTCTGTGCCTGGGGACTTACTGAATTGTTTTGATTTTGTTGGCACTAACAAGGAAGAGATGCACTGATTTTTCAAGACAGCTTGGAATTCTTTTATTTGGGAAATAATAAGAGAGTTGCCTTCCAAAAAAAATAATTTAGATTTTTTTAGTTCTTTTTTTTATGATTTTATAGCAAACTGTATTTTTAAATCCAGAACCAGATGAATTGAGAAGTTGGAGGCAATGTCTGTAGAAGGGTTGGGGAAGATATGGAGATGCCCATGGGAGAATTTGCTGTTTCTCTGGGTGCAGAAGGGGTTCCTTGTGCAGGCAAAGGGCAGCACCCGAGTCCCTCAGTTGGGATAAGGACGGGTCAATCGAGTGGTTGATACCTGCTGGAAAATAAGGCTGCCCAGCTGTCTTCCCACATATTTTCTATCATCTCCTTCATTGAGGAAAACAGGTAAAATCCTTTCTGAGGCAATGTTCATAAGAAACAGCATCATTGTGTGTCAGCGTTCAGAACATAAACTGATCTGAGTAAACTCGTCTGCACCTACATTTTATAAAACAAAATTGGGAGAAAATTGTGGTCACAAAACCTGATTTTTGCCTCAGTTCTGGCCTTCAGTACAGAACTACCTGACAATTAATATTTGTGTATAACTTTTGAAATATCTGACCTTTGGGGAGTTGACAAAGCTATAATATTAGTCTTCCTATGCTACCCTGGCTTTTAAACTCCCTGCCTAGTGGATGTAAGTTCAGTGGATACAGATCTGAAACTTGATTTCCTCAGTATAGCTGCATTAGCATTCAGCTGTGGGTATGTAAGATAATAGTATTAAAAGCAACCTTCCATCCTGTTGTCATGGATGCAGCACAGCCCAATCCTGGTAGCAGTATACCACCAGTCTTTGTACAATCTCATTTTTATCTACAAATTTTAATTTAATTATACAGAATTTCTGTAAAGGTGTAGAGTATATGATTTTATTTTGCGTTTTAAACATTAAAACGTAAGAATTGAGCAGCTCCTGTTCTTTGTCCAGTGCTCATTTTTTTTTGCATTCCAAGTATCTGTCAGTATTAGTTATGAGACTGTGTGAAATAAGTAGCCATGAAAGATGCCTGCTTTTATGACAGAATGAGTGGTTTCATGAATTTTAAAGGAGCACATTTGTATTTTCTGTTCTGGAACTACACGGGCTACTCACAAATATGACAGAAGATAATTGTTTGAGGAATTATGATGCCTTTCAAGATTTTGCAGGATATTACTATTTTCATAATCTTTCATTTATCAGGTTATGTGGCTTGATTTATTTATGTATGTAATTTGGAAATTAAAGTACTCCCATTCTGTCAGCATAGGTACATGTTTTCTTCATATGGCTCATACTCCTGTTAGCAAAAATAATGAATGTGCTAATTTTTTTGTCACTTACTAAAGAAACGTGTCAGAATTGGAGGGTAGTCAGGTATTACTCTGGACCACGTGAGACGGTATGGAATGGCACATCTTGCTCCGTCGGTGCCTTAGGATGGCGGGAGAGCTTCTTTCAATATAGAGCACTAACTGTGCCACCAGGCAGTTTGTTAAGGTTTAAATGAATGCATTGTTAGCACCAGCTTCAACAGGGATTTTGTGTGAGTGAGTAAAGGCTTCAAGCCTTTAATTGACTAAGAAAATCTTTTTAGTTGTGATTAGAAGGACAGATACTCAGCTGGCGAGAGCTGGTGGTGCCCCATTGAATCAATTTTCATAGCCTGTCTGAAGCCAACGGAGCGGTGCCCATTTATACCCCAATACCTGGCCTGTTATTATAAAAAAACATTTCAAGTCTGATATTTAAGTTGCTCAGTAACCATTTACTGGGGAGCTGCTTGACTTGACTCAAAAAATAAAAACCCATCAGAACCAGTTGGTAGAGTCTTTGGGCTGATAAATTCACTGTGGTGAGCTATTTTGATTTGGTTTGGAGTTTGAGCGTGGAAATCTATGACTGTGTCCTATTTGCTTGAAAGCATGTTGATGTATCTGCCATACTTTCATATTTAGCACACAGTTGTCTTTTTAAAGACTAAAATGAAGCATTTCCATATCTGTATGAAGCATCTCTGTATCTATGTGCAACGTATCTATATGAAACATCTCTATATCTATGGGAAGCATCTTTTAAAAGCTAAATGAAGCATCTCTGCACCCTTTTCTGTTTTGGTCATGGAGTATTTGTAATTTTTTCTCTTGGTGATACTATCACACCTTCCATCCTGTGATAACTGCATGCTGGGGTTTTATTTTACGGTAAAAAAATCTGAATATCTTTATTTATTAAACTTGTTCGCAACAACTGAATTTTTCTCGCTGAGAATCCCCTCTCAGAATTCTGTGCACGCCCATAATTAAACTGCTCTGAAGGTGCAGTCAGGAGAACCAGGCACCAACATTATGGAGTGAAAATTAAAGAGGCAAAACATCCGTGTGTCTACTGTATGCGCCTGCTGTTAGACACTCAAGCATGGAGAACAGGATACACCTCTATGGATGGATGGCTTTCCTTATTAAAAAAGCACAGTAGGACACACAGGAGGGGAACGCACTAAAACAAGGCTTTGTAGTAATTTCCTTGAAAGAAATTTCCCAAGATAGCAACTTGAAAAGCTTTTAATCTTACGACCAGCTATCTAGTGAGTGTTGCTGTAGGAGGTATAAAAAAGACCGTTAGATTACAGACGGTCTGGTGGACTCTTCCCTTCCAGCCTTCCTTCTCAAGAAAAGGATTGGACCTTCCTCGCTCCAAAATGAGGATTGAATCCACCGGTCGAGTTCGGGTGTATGTTAGAACTTTACATACATGACCCTCAAGTTTGAAATGTTGTTTGAAAATAGAAAGCCCATCCTCACCCTCTGAAATATTTGATCAAACGTGCTGCTTTCTGTGACACAGAACGGATTCATTAGATCAAAGTTTCTTCTACATATTGAAATTTGATCTGTCACTCATCTTTTTGAGCTGATATTTTATTTTGGGTCTCTGAGCAGTCTCGTGCTGCTTGGGAGGAGCATGAAGTGTTTCTCATAAACTCCTGAAGAAGTATCCTATGTGATCGTGTCCTGCAGCAGCTCCGTGTGCTGCAGTGCACCAGCAGCTTCCTCGCTGGACTTTGCCTGGTTTCTTCTCTCTATTCCACACAGCTATCAAACCTCAAAGTGGAAAAGACCCAAAGAGGCTGGAGACCTTCCCGTGGAGACCCTCTGGGAGGCTCCTGTGTGTGTTAGGTTACCTGATAACCCTCAGACCTGCGTGGCTGCGGGCTCTGTGCTGCGCTTGGTGCCTGTTTTCGTGTCACACTCTCAGATCCTGCAGCTTTTTCTCAACCAAATCCTCCCCGTTTTGGTGTCGTAACTACAAGGTGGTGGCCCCAGGAGGCTGTGGGTGCAGCAGGTGCTGCCCACTGGCTCCTCCCAGTGCAGCCAGCAAGGGGTGGTGTTCCCAGCACCTCTGTGTGTGAGCATCAGCAGCAGAGATTTAACATCTTGTACCTATCTTGTGTCAGCCACTATGAGCCGAGAACAGGGAACGAACATGTCTGGTAATGTGTTTCACATTGAAATAATTAAAGAGAATTGTTGCTGGAGGGAAAAGTGCCTTTAAAAATTAACCCTGACATCTCTCTGACAATTTGGCTTATTACAAGACATTCTTTTTTTCCCTCTATTTTTTTTTAAGTTGTACTAAACTTGATATGCATTTTTTTCAGGACTTGAGCAAACGTTGAGCCTTTGAAAACTTCCTTATATGAGCAGTCCATGCTCACATGAGCAGCCCCATCTATTTTCCACTGAACTACTCGTAGGACTGATGTTTAAAGGCGCAGGTCTGAAGTAAGTGACACATTCTGCTGTGCCCTGGAGCCTGTGCGAGTTATTATTGTTTGAATCTGTCTCATGATTGCATATATTGCAGCTTTTCATCACTCGAGGTGCCAGTTTTGAGATCTGGATGTTGTTTCTCAAGTAGCCACTGAGTGCTTGATTTTTTTACTACTTCCTATAGTGAAACAAGTCCTTAGAAATCGAAAAAAGTAATTTCCATAAAGCACTAAAAGTATAAACATGTTTTTTTTGACTGAGCTACAGTATTTGAAAACAAATGAACATGCCTATGAAAACAGTATTATTTATTTTTAGGATTCCAGATGTAACAACCACAATTATATTCACATTTTTGTGATCTGTGGGAAGCTAATTATACAACCTGATACTGGTGTTCATGAAGTCTGGGTTCATTCTATCATGGCTATACAAGTTATTTACCCATTCAAGAATTGTGTAACTTTTATCAGTTCTCCATTTGATCAAAATCTGTTAGCCCAGAGATAGGAAATGTTGAATTTCTCTCTGATTATTAACTAACTGATTTCAATCTCCATTTGAAGGCTAGGAGAGGTGGCAGGACCGGGTGCCTGATGCTTAGGCTGCTTTTCATCTGTTTGATGTCACTTGAACTGCCTCGGACTGTGTGTGTTTGAAAGGCTCCCTTCCTCCCGTGCGCCTGCCAGTCAGCAGGAGGAATTCGAGTGCATTATTCCAGCTGCAATGGCTTGGAACTGTGCAATTCTCCAGCCTGAGGAATGGCTGAGGTCCTGCTAAGGCATTTCTCACTTTCAATTCTGCAACTAAGAAAACAGAGATGCAAATTTTCCTTCAGATGCTGAAAAGCAGTGGGTTTGGGGTTTTTTTTCCTTTTGGAAAAAGAGACCTCATGGGAGGAAAACACATTAAAACATTCAGGAGCAAGCACATACATTTAATTTGTATTCTGCAGCTCTCAGTTTGCAGGGCAGATTCCTGGTTGACACACTCTGCATCCATTGTTACACCCTCATTTGGTGTAACGCTGTTTGCACCAGCAGAGAATCTGATTCCAGGAGCCAAACCCTCCTTCCTTCTTTAGTCAAAGGGAAGAGATTCAGCCCCGTATTTCTTCTTCCACTGAACTTTTAACAATTTGGTGATCTTGGGCACAATCTTTTAAGATGCTGAGCACCCCCATGGGTGCTTCAGTCAGGATATGGGGTGGCTTGAGGTCCTCCTTAGGACCGGGCGCTTCATTAACTGGAATTCAAAACCATAAAATACTTTAAAAACACTTCTCAAAAACATTTTTCTTGGCTTGGGAAGGATTTTTACCCTTTGTATCAAAACAGCAACTAAAGAAGTGTCTCTTAGTTGCTGTGACAGTCACTATAATCCTAGCTGCACACAACATTGCCGGTACGTTCTTTCTGGCTGTTAAAGCCTCATTAAAAAAATTAAAGTCTCCACAATTTACAATATTTTCCATTGAAATAACATGTTAACACATTTCTTTAATCAGCGTGTAACCGTCAAGGGAAAGAACAATTCATCCAGTATATGCATACATTAGAAACAAAAAATTATCAGATTTAATTTTATTTGTTTTACATTCAGGGCTTTTTTGAAGGAATTCCTGCAGGGAAATGGTTAATCTATTTTTAACTAAAGCTTACTTTTGTAATCTATCCAGTGCTTAGAGTTCTGTCATTGATCTATGATTTATGTGATTTAAACCACCTCTTGGCTGTAACATTGGTTTCTATCCAAGATGCTGAGCTGAATACTAATTACGAGATCAAATTTATGCTGTTGGGCTAAGCAGCTGAAGGAGCTTTCCATGCAGGACTCCCTTAAACCCAGCCACCGTTGAGCATTAGCGAAATATTTGGGGGAGGGAAGGGGGGGAAATGCAGGAAAGGAGAAAAAAACCTTGCAGGAAGACTGAGGTGTCCTTTGAAAGCTTTATTTTTAGTTCTCTTGAATGAGCACAGAGTGCTAAAGGCAGAGAGGCAGCGTGTGTGAGCCTGTGAGTATGCACATGGTTGTGTTTTTACAGCAGAATCTCACTAATTCACCCTAACGATTGGGAAACCCACTGAGAACAGCCAAATGGCATGAGTGAGCAAACAAATAAATAAGATTGAGGATATTTTATTCCAAGATGTATTTTATGCCTTTATTTTGACAAGTATCACGTTGTCAGAATGATTTATGATATTTCATAGCACACCAGTAAATGCACTGTAGTATGTTTTTTTACAGTAAGAAAGTCTTAGTAGCAATAGCTTTGCTTTGCCTCTCCTTAGAGCATGTTTTGCTGAGAAATAATCCAAGAACACCAATTTTATACAAAACATAGATCTTAGGCTTTCCTTTGGTAAGAATGAGTAGCGCTCTTCCATTTCCCTGCGTCACCTTTGCACAGGAGGCTGGGTTGGCAGCAATTTTTCTTTTCTTTCTTATCTGGGTATAGGCAGTCAAAATATTCAAACAGCCCTGAATCAGGAATTCAATTTGAATAAAAATGAAATTTTCTGTTGGGATTTTGTTGATTAATCAGGTTTGAGACAACAAACGCTCCAGTGCATCATTGGGCTTTCGTCTCTGTTGGTGTAATGTTAAGTGTTATATTTTGGTGATGCTGGGATATTTTAATTTGTTCAAGTTTCAGGGGGTTTTTTGTGTTTTTTTGTGGGTTTTTTTTGTCTTTTTTATTTTAGTGTAGATCTTATGCTTTTCCCCCACATTTTGTTACATTTGGATCGTTTTAACTTTTTCAGACTACAACTGCGTCATATTAACATGGAACATATCCACGAAATGTTTTCATAACTTCAATTTTCCAGGAATATTTTAAGAGCTCCTTTCCCTTCTCCACTCATGAAAATATTCGAATTTCTTACAGAATAGAAGTTCCAGCTTATGACTTTTTTTTTTACTTCGGGGTGTTGCGTTGTTTTGCCCTCAGGGCTCTGGAGATGCGATCCTGGCCGAAGGATTAATGTGTAGGATGCAGGTGATGCCGTCAGACCTACACAAGGAGCAAGGTCCTGATATTCTTTTGTTTTCCCTGTGACATCTGCATTGCCATCGGGGAGAATCACTGCCTTGACCCCTGCTCACACGCCTCCCCGCCGCAGGGGTTACGGCGCCGTGGCTGGAGTCAGCGGGCCAGCGCGCTTGGTCCGTGGGAGGCCCTTCAGTGCAGAATTAGTTCCCTTTTATCCTCATCCTTGCTCATTTTAAAAACAACCCCCCAAACAAATAAAACAACAGAAACAGAAATAAAACAAACAGAAAACCTTGAAAAAGTTTCTTCCAAGGGCATTTTTAGACTAACAAGGTCGGGTTGTGTATCTGTCGCTTGCTGTCTTCCTCATTTCTTGTTTCTCTCATTTTCTAATGTGGAGAAAATCATATTTCAATTAGATTTTTTTTCCATTTTAATAATTGTATTTGTTCATACTTTACTTGTTGTATTTTCTATTCAATGTGCATTGTTACAAATAATCTGCAATGCAAATAATACACATTGTGTACATTTGGGTACAAGTTTTTGAATATATCCATTACATGTAACATTGAAATGCTTGGGAATGGCTTTATTGAGCCACTGTTCCCTGTTTGTGTATATCATTCTCCTGTGATGCCACCCTTACCTGCCTCATCCATAGGTGCAATATCTAAGTTACATATCTAAGTGCTGCCAGTAGGAAATGTAGTGACTTGCCTTACAGTCCTACATCTGAAAAATGGAGGTTATGAAACAAATCTATATGAGCCCAGGGACTCTGGAGAAACCCCCATTGTGGCAGGAATTGCAATCAGGTCACTTTGCCAGCTGACTGTAATCACTTGGTGTGAGAGGCACCCCCTTACTGCTTATGCAGGGAAATGATTTGTTGATGTCATTGATCCTGAATAGCAGCAGGTAAAACAACAAAAGTGAAGCTGGTCTTGAGTTAATTGCTGTCATGGTCTGAGGGACTTCTAAGGAATTATTTCACTGAAGCCTCAATAAAAGGACTGGATATTTTACCACATGGAACAAGTGGCTGAAGTGCTGCAAAGGGATGTGTTTGAAGATGGGAGCCACCTCCAGCTCGGGTGTGGATTGGCTGCTGCTGAGTGGGTTGGCTGTAGTGTTCTGCTTTCTGTAACAGCCAGTTCTGTTGGCTCTTCCAGAAATGTTGTGATTTATGGAAAAGGGAGCAAAATCCTAGACTGGATGGTGATAGCAATATGCCAGCCACCAGTTTTCTCTCCTCTCTTGTGAAAAGTTCAGCTTTTCTCTTCTTTTATTATGTAGGGATGCTTACTAATCCCACAGATGTGAAATTGTTTGAAGAGTAAAGGTTTGAAGTCAACTCTGAACATCCAAGAAGGGAAAGACTCACCATAAAAATCAGTTGTCTGCCCTTGGGAATGCAGTTATCAGCAACAACAAAAAAATGCTTCTCCTGAAGTTTAAATCCCCACAAACAGAAGTGACAGAGAAAGAGAAGGTACAAGCAACAAGGCAGGATTTGGGTTACCCTTCTTAGGGAAATACCAGCACCAGAAGACCCAACCTATCTCTAAAATGTTGCATGGTTTACACAGAAAATGGATATAAATTGGGATATAATTTATAAATAATCATAAGAGCTCTGTAATTTATGCAAATCAGTGAAAATTAATAAGACCTAGGGCTAGCTACTTGATACAACTGAGCAAACAGAGTGTCTGTAACTGTCTGTAAAGCGGCTGACGTGATGAATAGTGATGGCTCCAAACACATCTGAAAGTTCTTTAGGAATAGTGAGAGCATATAGTAATTTCTGGAGGGTACTTAGATGTGCCTGAACCAGAACAGTATACTGAAGGTTGCATATTATGTTAAGAATGACAAGTATTTATGATAGGAAGGTCTTTGTTTTGGGATTATCATTTTATGTATACCTTTTCTTGTTTTTTTAATCTCTTGACTTAAAGACTTATCCAGAGACAAGATAAAAAGAGAAAAGGCTGATTCCTACAATTGTACTACAGAGATAGTAAATACCCTCTCACCTCTAGAAAATCAACAGTACTTGATGCCACACAGGTGTTTTTCTTCTGGAGTAATGAATGTCCTTCTTGAGGAACAACTGGTGAGAGAGGTGCCTGAGTGGCAGGCAGGAAGGCTTCAGCTCAGCTCGACTCAACTCAGCTCAACCCAGCCTCTTTCCAATGAATGGTAAAGAAAAACCCTACTATGTAGTGCCTGTTGTGTCTGGTGAGTTTTATGTCTGTGGAAATTCAGCTGTGGTTGAGGAAAATTTGAAAAACCTGCTTTTTTAGATTTATGGTTGCAGCACTTGTGGCTAAATGTGCCAGCTGAAGAAAAATATGGGTGTGAATATATTGAGTCATCTGGGTGCTGGAAATTCACATAATCATGAGGTGGGTGAGGTGGATTTTTGGAAGTAAAATGTCCCTCCTGCAGAATTTCTGCCTTCCAGTTGTCGCTGTACCTCTGGGGTGTTGTAGTCTTGCTCTAAAGAGAGCGAGAGATTTTGATTAAAGGTGTTTCTAAAAGTGTGATGAATATGATCTGCATCTGTCTCAGGTTTGGAAGAGGAGAAACTTCTGTGCAATACACAGATTGATTTGCAAAGCCTTAAGGTTTCCAGCTTTCCCTAACCTTTGCTAACACACTGCAGCAGTCTGTTCTTTGAAAGTGTTGATCCTCCTAGGTCTATAAGAGCCTTTGAGACACTGCTGGTTTTTTCCAGCATTGACTATAGAGGCTTGTGATTGTAGATCTGAATGTCCCTTTTTCAACCCTGCTACCAGTGACCCACTGCATAGTAAGTGTCTCACATTATAAAGTGGTCATTCACAGAGCACTTTGGCCAGTGCTATCTGGAGGGTGGAAGATGCTTTCCAGGCAATGGGATGCTAACGTTGCGGGGCAGATCTTCAGCCAGGATAAGAATCCTGCTTGGTGACTACAGCTCAATGGGTGTCTGTCAATTGATGTGGAAAATTCGTGACCCCAGCGAGATCACAAAGTTCAGTGTCCTTGATTGAGAGCAATAATTTGCAGTCAACATTGAAATGTCTTTCTTCTTATAATTCACTTGGATTTCTATTGTTTAATAACTCCTTTAAATTGTTTTGTACAAAACCCTACATTATCCTCCATGAAACTTTTGAACAATTCTGTCAGTTCTTCTTTTCTCTTTTATTAGTTTATTGCATTCCATAGGAATATTGAGCCCTGAGATCTCACCTGGGTTCTCTGCTCACAGGCTGCTCTGCCTGCCATGGATGTGCTCTGGGCACTTTCCTCTTGTGTTTCAGTGGTGAATTGCCTTGTGCTGGAACAAATCCCCTCAGCAGAGGATTTGCAGGGCTCTTTTGCATCGGTGTGATGCAGTTTTTCTCCTCTCATTTTGTGAGCAAGCAGGGCATTTGGAGAGATCAATCATCTGTGCTTTGCATTCAACCTGCAACAAAACCTTTTGTCCCTTTCTACAGGAGTATTTTTCTTCTCTTTGGGACTTCAGACTGCAATTAATATTATAGTAGTTGCACACCTGTCAAGGCAACTTTCACTTGAATTAAAGAAACAAAACCAAGAGGGGAAGATGCTGTTAAGGAGAGCATTTAACCTGGCAACAGTAGTGACCCTCAGCATCCCTTTGCACTTGGTTACCTGCTGTCTCTCCTAGTTTACTTTGCTTTATGTATTTTCTTGTTTGTGCTATTTTGACCTTCTCCAGCAGAAGGTGTGGTAGCCCTTCAGTGAAGCACTGTGGAAGTACCCTTGGGTCCTCCATTCTCAACCAATGAATGCTCTGCTCAAGATGCTCCCTTTTCTGTTGGCCTAAAAATAAGAATTACATTGCCCTGCTGTAGTCACATCTCTCAGCCAGTGAAAAGAGCTTCTTGAAAGCAGGAGGCTATACTGTATATTCAAGCTTCCTGGATTCCATTAACATTTTGTTAATGAAATAGTGCTTTGTCGAAGAGTCTTGAAAACTTAAAAGGGTATTTAAGCTTCTTCCATGAGTCAATACTATGTAATGTCAACATTACCACGAAGGGATAATTCAGAGATGTCACACAAAGCATGTGTTATGCCATTTGCAGTCTACCAAAACAGCTCAGCATTTATGTTGTTTAATCCATCTTCAGAAATCTTTTGTTCTGAAAAAGTTTGAGATCAATATTGTCAGTATTTACTGACACAAAGCTGATGTAAGTAGCCGTGTGCCTATTGACTTCATCTGAGTTGTAACGATTTACCCCAGCCTCAAATGAAGCCTAAATTAGGCATATGAAGAACTTGATATCCACCTTTTAAGGTATATAGAGCTGAATGGCAATGTCCTGCACATGAAAATGTGGCTAAAAAGTAGAGTGAAATAAATAGTCTGGAACACTACAGAAACAATTTGAAGATACTTGAAGAAAAACAACATTTTCTAAAGCTTTGCATGTATGAACCTACTCCTCTGGCGGGAAGGAAATACAGAAACAGAGAGTTCAGATTTGAGCTCTGGCAAGGAGGTTTGGCCAGAGGACATGGGGGTTAAGTTCCCAAATGCTGCAGTGTCCTGGGTTTATGTCACTGTCGCAGTGAGTCTGGTCAAGGTACATGAAATCCCTCCCTCCAATTCTCCTTTCTTCCTATTTTCAGTAATTCTGCAATCGTAACTACCAGGTAGAGAAGCCGTTTCATCTTACTGGACATTGCAGTAATGTTGTTTGTTTTATCTTTGTACTTTTTAATCCTTTTCCATTAAAGCTCGTATAATTGATGTTGTTGGATGTAATGAAAGGTAGCTTCAGCTTTCTTTGAAGAAAATAGACTGCCTTACTTCATACTTGGCTGAATCCGAAATGCTTTCCTGTGATTATTTCTCAGCTGCATTAAATCTATTTCAGTTTTAGACTTCCTGGATATATGGGGTCAATTCTGCAATACATAAAATGATGTAAAGCTCTTAAAAAATATTTCATATATTTTCATGGCAAAGGTTTATATTTCATTCACATTCAGGATTTTTCCTTCAAACCAGGCTTTGGGGAGACCAGCAGCACTGCAGACCTGCTGGAGGAGCTCAGCAGGAGAAGAGCCAGTGCCGCGCCGACAACGGGAGCGAGCCAGGGGAAACCATCCTCGTGTTGTATTACTGCTGGTGGCTCAGGTACACTGAGGTGGTTTGCAGATTCCTTCTGAGCAAGGGGTACTTTCTGGCTTGATTGCACACAGCAGGAAGAAAAATAGTATAAGGCTCTTCATTTGTACTTTTATGGAACTTGGGAAACACATGGGGCATAAACTAATTGCTCTTTCTGAGAAGACCTATGGAGGGCTTGCAGCATCCTTGCTCCAGGTGAGGTCACTGTAAGAACAAGAAAAGTGGGCATAAAATATGGAAAAAAAACCCAAACAAGATACAAGCTTTGAAACCAAAAGCAGGTTGTGCAGCCTACTGTGTGTTCTAAGCAGCCTCAGAGTATGAAAGGGTCTCAGACTGGTGAGTTCCTCTTGAGATACAACTCATAGCAAATTCAGCTGTATGTGACCACATATAGCACATGAATAATTTCACAATTAAACTAATTTTGGAGTTATGTCCCAGCTCCAAGTATGTTTGATCAGGTGCTTTAAAGGAATAATACATTTGTTAGTAAGAAAAATTGAAAGCACGCAGCTGTTACATCAGAAGCAGAATCAGACATAAAGTTTATGAGGCATCTTGGCCTGCTGTTATAAACCAACTTGAGGCATGCACAGTGAGTCTGAAATACCACAGTCAGCAGTGCAGCAAAATGAACCATGTGGCAAGGGAGACGATGTTTAAATTGAGCTTAAAAGACAGACAAACCCAGTTATTTCTAATAATTAAAAAAAAAAAGAGATATAGAGAGTGATTTAACTGTGTGTATGAGGTGCCATTCAGACAAAGACTTTCCCACAGGCTTTGCAGATTTTAATGGCACCACGATGCGAATCTGAGGAATCTGAGACAGGAGGATGGGGCTGGAGTGTGGGATGCTGTGTATTCCAACCTACTATTTAAAAAAAAATAGGTCCTTAAATACATTAGACACTGAAGAACCATTACAGATGGCAGCAACTGCATACAGAGATGGGGATTTGCAGTGGTGAATGTTTGAAGGCAGAGGGAGGTGTCCGGCAGCAGGGACGTGGTGGCAGTGGGATTGGGGTAGATGTGGGACAGTTGGGTTAAATCCATTGGTGCAACTTCACTCTCCCAGTAGAAATATGAGATTTCCTGGCAGATGCAGAGCTATTGCATCTTATCAGAAAGAAGGTGTTACAATTTTATATAAATTGTTTTTAAGGAAAATCAAGTGCCTGATACAAAGCCTTCACATATAATCTGTAAGGCTGTTATACTTCTGCTTCACTTAAAAGTCCACTTCTTATTTCCTTAATCTCATCCGTGACATTAAACATCTGTTGATCTGCTGGTACATGAACCTGCAGCTCATATTGCAGTTCTCCATGTATGAAATGAGGAGAAAAATGCTTCCTCCTATAGTTTTCTATCTTTCTCATGTAGATGTTAAATTCTGGGGAAAACAGGTTTGTGTTGCTCTGTGTTTAGACAGCGCCCATCCTAGCAGATGCTTTCTGGGGCACTTAGGTCCCACCACAGAACAGGTAATTTCTGAACCAAGCAGAATATTTCCTCTATATGATGTTAAATTGGGTTAAAAGAAAACAGTGTTTTTTGACATTAAATTGGGTTAAAAGAAAACAGTGTTTTTTGACATTAAATTGGGTTAAAAGAAAACAGTGTTTTTACCAGTCTCACACATTAAACAACTTTTCTTTCTTTCACGTGGTTTGAACAGAGTTCTGTGATGGTTCATCTCATCAGAAACTTTTGTGCTCAAGCTGGGAAGATGCTACAGATGGAGCTGCTCTGTGAGTAAGTTTTCTGGAGGCCATTATGTCTCCTATAATTTAGGGTTTTTCTAAAGGAGACGTTGCTCTGTATGTGCCTGTGTGTGAGGGAGAGAGAGAAAGAGCATTGCCTAGAGGGTTTCACTTATCACACTGTCTAAATATCCCTTATTTTTAGTTGGAGTCTTCTGAATATTAGATCCCACTACAGGTAGGTGAAGTGACCTCTTCGGTTTTGAATCTGCTCTGCTCTGGCAGATGTGAGGCTGCAGCTTTGAACAGGAACCCCCTCCTGCTCCATGCAAAGCTCTTTGAATTGCCCCTGATACGCTTCTAAGGCTCCCCGGTTGCGTGCAAGGCACTTTGAAGATGAATGCCCTGGCATAAGGAAAACATGAAACAAAACTTACTCCCTTATGTCAGAGTGTGAGGCAGATTTCTCAAAGACCTTCAGCACAATGGTTGCCCTTTGGTGGGTGAGAGGAAACAGCCTGGTTCACCAGCTTGTAAAAGCAGGACAAAATTGCACAGGGCTATCCATTGGGTGGCAGATCAGGCAAAAGCAAGGCATTTGGAGGTCTTCACAATGTTTAAGGCTGGCAAAACTTACTTCAGGTTGACTTCATTGGGTCTTACTTGATGAAGAATAATTTATTATTGTTCACTTTGCTCCCCCCTGAAGTTTGCTACAGGTTCAAGTTGACAGGTATTTCACATCCTGTTACAAGGGAATATTTTTCTCTGTCTCCATGAAAACCATCACAGCCCAGCTCCTTAGGCTATGTGTAACCAACATGATTTTCTGGTACATTTTGGGTGTGACCTATAGTCCTGGGAGCTGAAGGGTTTGTGGATCCTTGGGAGACGTGATAAACTAGTAGGAAGTTTTCTTTTATCTGTCTTATTCTGAATATTTCTGTGATAACTGGCATGAAACTCCCTGTTAATGGGGTTTTTAAACCTAATGGATCAGTTCTTCTGGCCCAGGTGAATGGGCAGATGCCTGATAAGAAAGATTTCATTACCGTCAGATGAATGAACACATTTCCACTGAATGGGCTGAGAATGTAAAAAAATTGAACCAGTGTACCAGGAGAGACTGGGTGTAGAAATAGAAAGGAAGAGGAACAGAGATTAGAAAGAGAGATTGGTTAACAGAGATTGGTGATATTCTCCTCATCTCTTTTGGGTGACTACTACGATGCAGACGTGAGAACTCTCTGTAAAGTAAATGAGGAAATGCAGAACCCTCTGGGCCGAATTCTTTTCCATGTATGATAGATCCCTCTTCCTTCCAATCAATTAATTGCATCCTAAAAACATCTATTTCTCACCATTGACTTTAAAGGGATTTTAGATGACTAGCTCAGATAGAGCTGTCTACACAGTAAGTGATTAAAGCTGGGTTAGATGAGCTGGCAGACTTGTGGATTTTTTTTCCTTCCTTCATGCAAACCCTAAATCAAAAGGCATCTCATCAGAGTATTATAAAATACAGCCTTCAGAGGGATAGTCTTCTACTTCCATATTCTGGCATCTGAAGGGAGGAGGGAGACTCCCATCAATTTAGAGAGAAGTAAAGATTTCATCTCCCTCTAGAAATCATGGCCATAATGGGAAATTCAGACATTTATGAGGTTTGCTTAGCCAAGGCATAGCTGAACATGCAGATGTTTCTGTTTGCCTTTATAGAACTATAGCAACACCAGAATAAAATATTATTTTTAGTGTCTTTTAAAATTCTTTTTTTCACCCTCTTTTTATTATGCTAATGGACCAACATGTACCTGGAGGGGCACACACACAGACACAGCCTGTGTGAGCTTACAAACTGAAATCCTTACCAGTCCTCTCCCCGTGACTGCAAAATAAGGATAAACTGCAGGCATTTACTGATGGGGAATCTCCCAAAGAAGCATTTACTGATTTGCTGGAGAGGAATTCTCACACCCACACTTCCCCCCATGCAAGTTGTGCATGGCTTTTGTTTGAATTTCAAAACCAGGTAGAGTTGTAAGTGATTTAAGCAAGTTTCTGGCAATTGGTGACTCTTTCCCTTGGATTTCAAAAGTTGGCATCCTGATACATACTATATATAATTTTTTATATATATATATATAAAAAGTGAATGTGAATTTCAAGGATAAGAGAAAGCAAAGCAAGGGGTGGCTTATTCTAGTTTTAAATCACAAAGGGACTCACTGTGACACTGTGCAAGTATTTGTTTCCTCTAAATGCTAACTTCTTGGCATAATGGGTAAAGTATCAAATGAAGATTTAAACACACAAATAAACCAAATGCCCCTTTTAGTGTCTGTAAGTAACGCTCTTCTGCCAAATGATAGCCATGACTGTACTTTCTCCTAATTGAATTTGCATGTTTTCCTCTGATTGTTCACTGCCCAATATTGATGGTTGCAATAGTTGTCTCTTTATTGGTATATTGTGTTTTCTCTGCGATGTTTCAACTTTCTGCAGTAAATCCTTTTCGAGTTTTACTTCTTTTATGGTCTGGTAATTACAAAAGTTGCTAATTTTGGCAGAGCTGTAGGACAGTGAATGAGACTCAGTGTTTTGACTTGTTGTGCAAGTCATGTAGTGGTAGCTTTTATCTTTCCCAGTAGAAATGCCTCACTATTGCTATATTTAGCAGGAGAGTTCAACCTCAATCAGTTTTCTTCTATTTGTCCTTAGCTTCAAGGATTGGTGGCACTCAATGGCAGATAAATGCAAGAAAATCTAATAATGCCTTTCTAATATACCCATTTATCTAGCATCATATTTTATTTTAACACTTAATGCAACTGTATAATCATTGCTCCATTGCTATAATTGGATTTGGAAGTATATTTGTGCCACTTAATTATATCTATAGCATTTCTATAAGCTTATTCAGAGTAATTAGTAATCTTATAATTTTTAGTGGGATCATATTTTATATCCACTCTGCTCATTTTTCTCTTCAAATTCTTCAATGCATTTGCACCAATTTTGCTTTTTACACTGGAATTTCTGGCATAAATAATCATTAAGATTTTTTTTCCCCACTGTGGATGTGAACAGAGTCTAATCCTGCTTTCATTGCAGTCAATGGTAATCTTTTCATTTAGTTCAGTGGAAACTGGATCAAGCTAATAGGTTGCAAAATGCATTCCAGGCAGAGTCACATCTTATCATGGAAATCATTGTGTAGCAAAGCACTGTGTATTGATGGAAGATACAAGAGAGCTGATTGTTTCCAGATTTTCTTGCTGGATATTTTATAGATTCTCTTATACAACTTTATTATTTTTTTAGCTCATAAGTTGTGGCCTTGCAACAATTTTTAAAATATTCATTTTACCATGATCTTTCTGACAAATTAAAAAGCTTTTCCAGTTAAAGATTTTTATAAAAAGGTCTAGAACTTTGCTTTCCAGACACCAGGTTAGCTATCTATTAATCTCAATTAGGACAACTTGAAGCTGGGCATGCTTTCAGTTTAAGAAATATATTTTTTTCTTCATTTTTAATTGAAACCCAAACATTTGATAATTATTTTTACCAGCTCTGTGTTGTGTCACTTCAGAGCAGGGTCAGTCTGTTAATATAATTGTTCCTCTTGTTGCTGAATACGAAAATCTTTAAGCACTTCTGTCTAAATGTGTAATTCTAGCAAATTGCATTCCCAAGCAGGCACAAATCTGTGATGTTTGGGTTTTTGTGGGTACTAACTCTATGTATCAGATCTATTTTTTTAAAGTGTTGCAGCTTTCTTGTCAAAGAGTTCTTTTTCTTCCCTGCCCTGCTCCCACTCTCTTGATTAGAGGTTTGTTGCTTTGCTCCTTCAGGCAGTTAAAGATTGCAGACAACCCTCTAACCTATAATTTTGGAGGAAGGTTATTGAGAAGGTGATATGGCAACAATAGTAATTGTTTCCGTAGCTTCGGAATGTCCTCAGGTTTTGTTGGTCAGGTGTCACGTCCTGGGTTTTAGAGTGGAAGTGGCGGTGGTGTCCAGGACTAAAGACATTTTCCTGTGTAATTTATTCCCAAATCATGCCAGTTCGTAAGGTTAGAAAGAGCATTGTGAGAGATGGCAAACTGCTATTTAATCCTTAATAAAATGTCAATCAAATAGTGCCTGTCCCAGGCAGAGGGTGACCTTCGTAGGCTTGAAGATGGAGCCCCTTGGACCTCCGGGGAGAGATGCTCAGCTGGTGGAGCTCCTGGCATGTTTTTAGAGCCTCAGGAGCCTTTGCAAGCTGGAGCATCTCTGGTTTCTAATGACAGGATAACAATCGTTCCTTTGTCCAGCCTTCTCATTGAAAATATATCAACTGAACAGTTTCCATTGGAGATTTTGTTATTCTTCCAGAGTGGAGAAGAGTTGCTTATGAGTCCAAAATGGGAAAACCCTTAACTGTAGTAATTTCATTACTAATCATGGAGCAGCACGAGCAGCCAGGCACCTGAAATTGAAATCCTGAGTACTGTATTTATTGGCACGTTGTATGTAGGTGCCTTGCCATGGGAGCTGTGTTCCCACACCATAGGGATGCTCCTCATCAGAGGTTACAGGTTCCAGTGGATGCATATGAACAATTTGTACTGAAATTTTGTCAGAAAATGACTAATGTTTTGCCACTTTAAAACCATGGAAACATCACAATGTTCTTTTAGAAATGACTCCGCGAATTAATTGCAAATTACTTATTAATGAAACAAATATTCAGCTGCCACTTGAGCTAAACTAGTAATGACTATTTTTTGAGAAAACACTTTTGTGTTTGTTTGATCAGCCTCGTGTTAACAGTGATAGAAAAAGAGAGGAAAGCATTTGGTGTCGGAGTGGAAACTTGAAACTGGCAGAAAGAAGACAGAGAGGAAAAACACCAGCCAATAAGTGCAAAATAGGTGAAACCCCCAAAGAAACAGCAGATCCCTAACAATTATGTTAGAAAGCCACTCCTCCAGGCAGCACTAGTGAGGTAATGAGGGTAAAATAAGGTGACACAGGCAGGGAAATCTGACAACGAAGGTTTTCGCAGTAATATCAATTCAGCCACATCCCAGGTCTGTAAATTGAGGATGAAAGAATTCACTTCATATGGGGTGGGTAAATGTTTGCAAGCTGCAGAGGGACTCTCAAACAAATGTGAAATATCATCTGTAGTTCTGCAAATTATAATAAAAATAGATGCTGCTAAATAAGGAATCTGGCATTAGGCTGGGACAACACCACCCAGGGAACCTGCCCAGACCTTCTGTGTCCCACTGGAACCAGCTGAGCCCAACAGGGCATTCGTGGGTGATCGTGGTGCACCTGGTGGGATAATTTTTCCACAGGCATCATGCTATAACTGTGCAATTTCCCCATGTGTTCTTTATTGCAAAGGGAAGATATAAACAGGTAATAAAGCCTTTACACCCTTTTCTGTGCTGCTGATGCTGTTTACAAGAGCAGAAACACGGGGCAGGCAAGTACACCTGCATTTTGAATACATCTCAGGTGTCCTTCTGCTGATGCTGCTAAATTATTTACCACTCAGCATGCATGTGGCTGTGTGAGACATTCAAAGGAGGGAATCTGAGGTGAAACCCCATCAGTTTACCCGGAGCTGACACTGGAATATTCATTATCACATTAAATCTAGCCGCAGCGAATATGAAGGCTTCCACTGATTATGTGCTTGCATAAAAGACTTCGGTGGCAAGCCTGTGTGCCAGAGACCTGAATATAAAATCTAGTAAGTGGAAACCATTCTCTTTATGGTAAATTTTCCTTCTTGGAAGTTATGAGACCTGGCAGGTTTGAATTATGTTTTAAACCTGTGGTGGATTATATGATTTTTCTAAGCAGCCACAAGCAATATTAGCTGAGCACACATCACATGTGCCCAATCCCAGCCACAGGCATGAGCTAGGATTTCCCATACAAAGAAAAAGTAAATGTAGATTTGATATCTAGAGAATGGTGCATACTTATCTCAGTATAATGGTATTTCTGCAGGTTTGGTAGGGAGGTCTCAGCTCCTGGAGAGCTGGGGCAAACAGCCCTGTCTGCACACACCTGCCTTTCCTTCTCCCTCTCCATCCTGAGTTTGTGTTGGAGCAGAGTGATGATCCAGCACAGCTTGGAGAAGTGTTTCAGGAACCTTTGCCATTATGACCGTGGAAAATGTCACTAAAATGCCCAGGAATGGCACAAAAAGAGGCACAAGGTATTTCTCCTCTCTTTTCATCCATCCTTCACTTCCTCCTTGTCCTTCCCCTCTACCAGGAATCCTGTTGGATTTAAAGACTGAAGTAAATCTTCCTCTCTGGAGGGGAAAAGAAAAATAATAGAAATGGTGAGACAAAATACTTTTAAAGGCCACCTCTTGGGCAGGTTGTCCCACTGGGAAACAGGAGAGCTGGTTGTTCTGTAGGTCTGTAAATGAACTTCAAAGAAAAAGCCTGGGTTTGATGGAGGGGAACACGTACAGAAACAGGAGAATAAGACCAGTTTCTGTTTGTGCTAAGAATGATGATTCACTCACAATTAATAATTTATTGAAATGTACAACCGATTACATCAACACAAATAACTAAAACCCCCCAAATTCAAGGTGCTCCATCCCATAATACTTACAGCAGACTTTCTGCTTTAGCAAATGACATGTAAAAAGCCACATGATCAGAAGCCAGGCTTGCCTAGTCGTGAGCAGCAATTGATAAAGCTTGATTTGGAGCGTGGTTGCAATGAAACCATCATCTTCCAGAAAATCACGAGCTTTTCTCCTCAGAATGCTGAAGAGAAATTTTTCTCTTTGTACCTCCTGTTCTCACCTTTTGTTGTAAATGTAGTTTTGCTTTCACTGATGTTTGCAGAAGGCATAGACAGAATCAAAATGATCTGTGACTATAAGCGAGAGGGGGAAAAAACCTCTATGTTTGATCAACATTTAAAGGGGGAATTACATGTTCCACAAACACCCTTTTATACTGCACTTAAAATCTCCTTACCTGCCCTTTAGTTTTCATGGTTTTCTTTATCTTCAGTGTCACTTAATCATATTTCAACAGGATTTGCTTCCTCACTGCCCATCTGCTCTTCCTTTCTAGTGCTGCATTAATGCCAGGACACCATCCCAATGGTTTCCTTCTACCACACTTTGATGTCAGGCACCCAGGGATTTGTGTTTTTTTTTCATTCAGGTTCAAACAGAAAAGAAAAATACCTGGTTTGTGGGAGTGACAGATACTTTTGGCTAGAGAAAGGGTAGGGGAATTATGGGAGGCAAACACAACTCTTGCTTGACTCCAGTTGACATTGAGTGTTGGTCTTGTGGGAGCAGCATCACTGGGACTTGATGGCCATGGCAAAGTTCCTCCTTGCCCTGAGAGAAGGTGCAGACAGTGTGCTCTGCATCAAGCCTGCCCTAACAGGAGGTTCATCCTCTGAGGATATTAAAAATATCAGTTTATGAGTGGTGAGGGAAAGTCTTTGTTCTCCTCAGGACACCCACCTCGCTTGTGTGGGTTGCCCAGTCAGATCTGTGTTTGCTGAATCAGAGGTATCGTTTTGAGAATCTTCATGTGTTTTGTCGGTCTTAAAAGTATTAAATTAGTAATCTTTATGTACCTATCTGTCTGATTTTCAGAGTCTTTGTGTTATGATATCTTACTAGTTTAAGAACTGAAGAGTGTGGATAGGTCTTCTTGAAAAGGGAGAACTTCAGATTTTTTTCTTGCAGTGTTGACAGGAACTCTCTCAAAGCAGGTATGTGCTGCCTTCTAACAGATTTTGTAACTGTGAGTTAGTCTTCCTGGGATCACTGATTGGAAGAGGTCTGTGATTATAGCTGGGGATATTATTGTCTCACGTCAGTGTCTTTGCTGGGCATTAAAGCTCTCATGATAATTCATAAGAAAATATTTTGTTTTTAAAGATATTCAGTGTCTATGGTGGCCAATACTCAATTCAAAACTTCTGTTCTCTAATTACATTTTAATTAAACATAAAGATTTGTTTACAAAAAATTGCCACAAAGTGCAATTAATCTAAATTCTGAGGAGTTTGTCCCAACAGAAGTCAATCTGGCTATTTCCAAATAACATTTGCATCAGGTCTCAGGAAGCAAAGCACATTCCTGCTTTGTTACAGGAATCCAGAAGGTCCTCTGTCACAGTGGTAAGGAGCACAAGATTGGGAAGTTGTCGTTCACACTTGGTGCTGTAATGGCAAAATACATCAGAAACTGGATCTGATGGCTCTTGAGTTCGGTCTGGGGTTGCGTGAGCTGACTTTGGTGGGAGCGAGGCAAAAGGAGATGGGTTCTACCAGAGTGCAGGCAAGGGAGGGTGCACAGAGGGTAAGCAGGGGCCAGCTCTGAGGGGAGCCTGGGCCAGACTCTTAGAGGACAAGTTTAGAAAGAAATGGTTGCTTGGAGGAAGATTAAAGAGGTCTTCTTCAAGAAGTAGATGTGAAAACAAGAGGGAAGACATGAGGGAAGAAGGTAGAAGAGGGTGGAAGAAGCCAAAGCAGAGGTGGTTGCTGAGGCAGACAGATTGAGCAGTGAGAGGAAAGAGCTGCTTGACTTTGATTTGTTTAAAGAATATGTGACAAAGAAAGAAATGCACAGGAGAAGAGGCTTTAAGAGGAAGAGTGGGGTAGATGCCTGAAGCGAAAGAGAAATCACAACACGGCTGGTCATGGGGCCACCAGAAATGAAGGAGTTAAAAAAAGAAGGATGGCTTTAGCAGAGGAAATAGGATTTAGCAAGAAAATGAAATATGAAGAATAGTATGAGCTGTATTGAAAGCATTAATATTATTATTATTATATATTCTTTATTTATAATTTTTAATTAAATAAAAGCTGGCTTGTTTTGAATCTCATATATAACTTCTGTCAGAAAAACAGAAAACAAGTTTTAAATGTTGAATTTTACTTCTACTTTGTTTATTAAAGCAAAGGTGGTTAGTTCTATTTTGCTTTTTTATTTTAATATCTTATCAGTAAACAGTGAGAACATTCAGTGTGATAGAGATGATTAAGGTGATTAACCGTGGACATTTGGTTCCACACTGAGCACGTAGGAATGAAGAAGTGGGTGGCAATTAATACATTGTTGTAATAGCAACACTACCAATGGGTTCTCTATTGTTTATGGTTAATTTTAGAAGGGAGAGAGTTCATTTTGGGCCCAAAGCAGCACACACGGGCATTGAAGGAGAAGAAAACCCTTTTAACTGAGTAGAAATTTCAGTCATGAGCTGTAAAAGGAAGTTGAGGTGGATATTGAGAAAAATTCAAAAAGATAAAACCAATTTGAGTTTGGTAGTTCTTCACGGGTTCTGCAGTTTGGCAGCTGTCAACATCTCAAAATATCATCTCACCCAAACTGTTGAAAGAAAGAAACCCTTTGATTTTCCCCTTGAGACTCCCAAGCTGAAAATGGACTCTTTGTAGTCTCAGCCTCATTTCAGACAGTTTTTTTTTAAAAAACATTCCTGCTGGCAGAAACAACTAATTCATAAATAGAGTCTCTGTTAATTAAATAGGTTTTATCATTTTAACTTGCTTTTTAAAATGAAAAAGAAAGTAAATCTCTAACATTTTCTTCTTTATTACAAGTCTTAAGGGACTGAGCATCACATCTCTTGCATCATTAATAATGCAAATTAGTTTTTGTTTGGGTCTCACGTAAGCTTATAGTTAGAAGTAAATATTTAATGCACAGATCTGGGAAATGAGCTCATATAGAGCAGGATTTTTACTTTAGAGTTCTTTAAAGTTAATGTAAGAAAGATGGGAGGCACTGTGTTTTCTGTTTATTTAACCTTTCTTGCTCTTGCTTTTCTTTCAGTACAGCTCTTTGTAACTTGTCATTAAACACTGTTATATTCCTACAATATCTGTTTTTACGATCTTTACAGTAGCCACAGCATTCAGCATTTAATACCATTTTAAAGTAAAGGTTAAACATATGTAGCATACCTGGGCCTATAAAGATTATATATTTTTGGTTCTAATTATTGATGGGGAAACTAGGTGATTATTTACAATAATATCTAAAAATTTGTTGACTTTGCAGCTGTTTCTCTTAGTTTGCTTAATGAGGCAATAGTGAGATAGCCAAATAAGATTAAACTTCACTCGGGGCCTCAATGTCGAGCGTGGTAACGCCTCGTAGGAGTAAAATACTTCGACTCATTTACTTGCTAACACAGGGAAAGCCTGCACTCAGTGTGTATTGCCTGTAGCAGGCTTTTCTGCCCTGTGTTTTTACACGTTATTCCTGAAAATATTATACTTTCCTCTGTATAAAATGTCTGTAGGAACGATGCTATTACAGATAAATTACAGATGTTTCACCATGCCATCTGTGCTTTCTGTAGTGATTCTTTCTGTGTATGTGTGTGGTGGATAACAAAAAATAAGTATCCTGTTATTTTGTGTGTGAAATCTGATAGGGAAAAAGACACCAGAGAGAATTCTTCAGTGATAAAAATTTAAATAGACCCATTTATCAATATGGCAGAGATCTGACCTGAAAGTTAAAGTGTTTGAAAGTTAAGTGGGGTTGTGTAAAGAAAGTTGAGGCTGAGCCACAGATAGCCTGTAGGTTTTGTAAGTTATTAAATCAAAATAAAAGGTATTGACAAAACAATAAATTGCCTGTATCACCCCATCTAATGGCTTCTGGGAGCGCTAAATACATTCTCCACACTAAAGATGTGTGGAGCATTTTCCTTTCTAATACTTTTGTTCTTCTATTGGAAAACATTTGCACCGTGGTTGGTTGTGTAACAGACTTGGCACCAAATTGTGTCTGTGAATGCTTGGCCAGAGAAGTGGCTCAGAGAGGGGGTGGTGGCGTTGCTCTGCTGTCAACAGGAGTGTTGAACTTCACAGGTGGGGTCCGAACCGCTCTCTTGGGGATTAAAAATAATAATAATAATGGCATTAATACCTTTTGTGGGAGAAGAGAGCACACCCTGTGGTGCTCTTTGCTCTCCTCTGGAGTCCCCAGCACCATTTCTGTGCTGGCAGTCTGTGGGGTTCAGAGGTGGAGCAGCGTCTGGCGGCGGCTGCTCCTTGGGGCACGCTCCCCTCGAGCAGGGATGCTTTGGGGAGCGAGGAGCCCTGCAGCAGATGATGCTGCCTGCATAGCCATGCACTTTCCTCAGGGAAGGGCTGAGTCTGCTCATGGAGGGAAAGACAAACTGCAGGAACCACGGGGGATGTGGAGATTGGGGGGGGGGGGGGGGCAGGTGCAGCTCTCGATCCCCAGATTCATTAGCTGGGACTTGTTTTTTCCCCTGACTCCTCCAACTCTACGAGGATGGAGGGCCATACCCCCTACCTACAGCTTCCCCACCGAGGGGAGAATGAGGCTGGCTCTCTTTGGTTTGAAAACTGCACATATTTGAGATGATTTCCCCTCCTGCAGATCTTTCCATGGAGAGGAGCGTAGAAGACATTACTATTTATAGTGCACAGTATGTGTACCCAGCGTGGCATCCACAGGCTTTTCAAGCAAACATCCTACTATTTGGTGGGGGGGAGGTTTTCCATCTCAGTGTCCCTAAGATGCCCTGTCCCCTCTCCCAGGGAAGTGGGAAATCATGAAGGAGTAGCACCTATCTGCCCTTGTCTATAGGTTTCTTTCTCTTGTTTTTAGATGAAGATGCTCTCTCCTCTGCTATGGAGCTGATCATGAGGTTCAAAGTCAAAGCAAGATTTCAGCACAAGTAATACAAGTTTTAAGGGAAAGGAGACAGATTCAAAGCAATGGAGGTACAAGGTGGCCACAGAGGAGTCTGGTTTGGGGATGGACCACTTGTGTGTGTGTGTGTAAATGAAGATGGAAAAGTGCATGGGTTTAATTAAGGATTTTTGGGAGTTTTCAAAGGGATGAGGACCAGAAGGGAGATGTGGGTTTCACCAGTGCCCACTGCCTGACTACTGCATTGCATGGTGTCTCTTTGTGCTCATGTGTGGGTTCAGGAAATCAGACCATCTTCATCTAAGCTGGATTCTCAATATGGAAAAGATAGCTGACAATGGCAATAAAAATAACAGTAAGCAGTCAGAAGGGCCCAGCTCAAATCGTGCTCTGTCAACAGCTTTACAATCTGTATAAATACGAGTAGAAAGACAAACAACTCTGATTTCTCTTTAAGAATGTGAGTATCCATTGTCATGGATTTAAATCAGGATGTTTTACTTGTACTGTATGTAAATTCCTTCTTGGCAAATAACCCATGTCCACTAATGTATGTGTATTTTGGGTCTGTATAGTTTTGGTCTCCGTGAAATACAATGAAATTTGATAGCACACAGAAATACTTGCATGGAATGTCAAATTTTTTTGTGTGTGCTTCTCACATATCCATAAAAGAGTTTACACATTTCTAATTACTCATTCAAAAAGAGACTTTACAGCACTTTTAAAGGAGAGCCAATTTTTTCCCCACTGTGTTCTGTTTTTACAGCTTGTGGAAAGCTTATTTAACGAAAGTTTAAGTAATCAGCGAAAGTCATTTCTGAGAAAAGACTGACAGATATGAAGCCTCTTTTCACACTTCGTAAGAGGTGGAGATAGTAGCCATAAAAATTGCAGCTGAATAGTACTCTGTTTAGCTTAAGTTATAGAATTATTGGTGTTTCAGACATGTGATAGGTTTTAGGGAGGCTGATTATTTTAAATGGTTCTTTACACTCAGTGTAGCTCAGGTATAAGTGTGCAATACTAATAACAACCTTCCTCTCCAAAGCCACAAACCTGCACGCTCCCACGGGGCTGATGTTGTGCTAAAAATATGTGTTTGCAGCTGCCTTAACCTTTTGATGTATTAATAGAATACTAGCAATATCTTCTCTTTACAGAGCTTCACCTCTGGCTATATAAGTATGAATTCCTGGGCTACAGAAACGAACAGAGGGGCTACAGGGGTAAGAATAGAGTGAGCAGGGATGTCAGCACCATCAGTATCTCTGTCCCAGCTCCTGCAGGGCTCAGACATGCAGATTTTACTGTATGAGAGATCCCAGTGACTTCTTCTGCAGGTCATGACCAATCCTGTGTTAAAAAGAGCTGAATAAAAGAGAGAAAAACTTGTCTATATTACGAGGCTGAGAAATTAGAACTCTGCTTTAACTCATGGACAGGCCTTTTAGACATAGTAACAGGCATTTGAGTATGAATCTTTCTAAATATTAAAAGATATCATGGCAATGGGTAGAACATGCAATGCTTATGACAATATATAAAAAGGCAAACAAAAGCCATTTAAATGTTACACTCTCCGTACCACCCTTTCAAACCATTTTTGTTTGCAGTGTTTTAGATGTAGCTGCTTGCCCAGGAACAAACAGGAGAGAGGCTTTCATAGTTCTTTAAACATAAACTGTGTGAGCTGGAGTCTGGTCCCACTGCAGTTACTTTGAGGTTTGCCGTTGGTTTCAATAGAACAAGAACCAAATCAGGGTGACATCCTTCCTCCTCGTTGTGGCAGCCATGGTATAACATTAACACAACGAAGGGGTTCACCATACAACTCACATCATTATGCAGTTTAAATATGCATAGTGGAATGTCTGTGGGTTTTTTTAATTCCCTTTTATGTGCCCTAATACAGCCAGCCTCATAAAGCTTACTCTTGGATCAGATTAAAGCAGTGTCTTTGCAGTATTTACTGGTCATTCATAAATCACAGTGGCACTCTGTTACTGTCCACAAGCTGGTTTTGATGCTAAAGGTTTCAGCCATTAAGATGTACAGTATTATCTCAGGCATAGTTCTGGTCCCAGAGAAATTATGCTGAGGTGCTTTTTTACTTTTGGCATTTGTGGAAGCTGTGAGTGCACAGTGTGCCATTTGAAAGCTGGTACACACGATGCCATTAGCTGCTTGTATTAACAAGCACTTTAACCAGATATACAGAAAATTCTCCTGTGTATTTGTGCAATGCAGGAAGAGTCCTTATTACACCGCTTTGCACGTTCCCAATGTTTATCTCTGATACCTATTTCATAACAATTTGAGGTTTTCAGGGTGTCAAACGCTTGGATTTCAGGTATGAATCTCAATTACAGGTGAAATGCCTTGATTTGTCAGCCCCTATTTTTCAGCTTTGGTTGTTAATACCAACAATTCCTAAATCCTTTTCAGTTGACTCTGTGTTTGGGAGGCGTTCGGTGCTCCTGCATTCAAATGGTTAATTTGCACTATGTTCTGTTAAAGAAAAGGAAAACTGTCACCCTGTCATTTTAGAGTCTGACACTAAGCTTGTCAAAAGAGACAGCTGTTAAACTGAATTACTGTTGACATGCAGAGAAACGGCCCTTGCCAGATGTAAAGGACATCTGCGGCAATGAAGTGGTACAGGGTGGCTTTTAAAATGTGGTCATACTGGTATTGAATAGAGCGTCTATGGCATTAAAACGTGGCCTTGGCTCAGACAGTTTAAGGCAGCGAACCAGAGCCAATGAGATGCACAAAGAAGTGCTGATCTGTTGCTGTATCCATAACTTATGCATGAATATGAAAACAGCGCAGTGTCAAAGCTATTAAAGCTCTTATCTTGTATCCAGGAGGATGTGGGTTTAAAACACAGTAGGAAATATTTTGTATTTCTGGGTCCTTGAGTGTGCCGGTAGCTGAGGTGTAAATTCATAAGGTGGATTATGCAGGGAATGAATAGAAATAAGTCTTCTTGTCTTCAGCCAACAACTGCTCAGACAAGAATTGCAAAAGGCATTAAAGCTTAGGAAGTGAGGGCTGGATGTGCCTTGCTGCTGTTTCCGATCCGGCTGCCGGCGCGCAGAGCGCATGGGCGGGTTCTGGGGAGGTTGTCCTTCAGAGAGGGGAGCAAATGAAAATGGAAATAGCTGCACGGAGAGGCCTGCAACGTTTTGTCCGTGTGTCTTTGAGTGATTTATGTGAGAAAGTCCAAATATAAATTAATTCTGTGAAAAAAAAATGTAGATACACTGAATATTTTCTAATTTAGTGATTGAACAAACAGTAGGGAATCTGCACATTATATGTGTGTGAGTCTGATTTGCATGTTTTTAGAGTAGAAATAAAATATTTTTGGAAAATATGTATCAGTCAAGCAATTTTGCTAAATATATGAAAAAATGAAACGTTACAAGACAAAGCCTGTATTCAACATGAAATTAAATTGATGTTTGAAGCTAAAAATACATTCAGGCCAAACATCATTTTCGATATGTTAGCAGATCATATCTTGATGATTTATTTGTACGTTTAGAGGTCGCAGAAACCAAAGAGTTTGCCATCTGCGGGGAAGAAGGCAAATGATATTTCTAAACCACACTTGCTAAGCTGCTCCCTTCAGCTGGAAAGCAACAACAGCAACAACAATTTACTCCAGGCTGCAAAAATTCTGGAATGGGCAGGTATGAGAGGTGTTTTCTTCTTTGTAAGAGGAAAGTTTGCTTTCCAAACACCTGGGTTTCTCTACGCAGAAAGGCTGATGTCAGTTGAGGTGGACTCGCTCCCCTACACCACCCTCCCCAAGGGTGTTGGAAAGACCAGGGCTCACTGAAGGCTTGGGATGACTTGAGCTGGTGCCCTGCCTTGCTCTAAGAGCATCCCTTTACCACAGAGACCATTTAGCAACCTGTGCTGCCCAAGCATCATTGCTTCTCCAGTGCCAAAAGGTGGATGATCTGTGCCCGTGGTGCAGCTGGACAGCCTCCAGCTCGCTCATGAGATGCGTGGTAGCATATGATTTATGGAAGTGACTGAACGTTGTGGAGGGCTGCTGGGCAGTGCTGCTGCCAAACCTGCCCAAAGGGCCACCTGCACGTGTAACCAGCGGTGACCCCACCGGCCCATCTGGCCGTGGTTGGCTGGGTCACGGCGGGAGAGAGGTTTACAGTGACAAATACCTGTGAGCTAACACAGCCCATCCTGAGATGGCATTTGTCAACAGCTGCCAGGGGTCTGCAGTAAAGAGTGTCAGCATTTAACCACCGTGGCACGTGCAGCAAGCAGAGAGAAGCTGTTGAGTTTGTGCAGTCTCCTGGAGTCAGGTCTTTGCTGGGAGGCTTTCCAGAGGGGCAGTCAGGATGACCGTGCTCCCCTAGTGATGAAATACATAGGAACATCTTGGGGTTCAGGATTCTGGGACAGTTGGTTCCTCAAGAAAAACCTTTTCATGGGGACAACTTAGTTGCTTGACAGCAATTGAAAGGCAAACTAATGTCAGCCAGCACCAGGCTAACCCTGTCCAAACTGTACTGCAGGTCACGTGTGTGAGGAAAGCCTTGTTGATGGTTTGGTCACATTCACGGTGACATCAGAGGGCTCATTTCTCACCTGGTGGGGTTGGTAAGATCTTGGTGACAAATACAGAAAAGGAAAAATGTAAATAAAACCCTTTAATTCAAAAAGCTTTGAATGGTGGTTGCCTACAGGACAACCAACATCTCATGTGTGTATTCTGGAGACCACTGGAAGCCACGGGACACCACCCAGAACCTTCCAGCCTGGTGGAGAAAGGGCAAGACAGACTTATTAGGAAATTACAGTGATTTTCTGCCTTCCCACTCGGCTGCCGTGTGCGCTGTTATCTGTGCTGACCCAGCACTATCAGTACTAAAGTATCTGCAAAGGTATTTCAAAACCATCCCTGTGGCTGTGCTGGGATGGGGCTTGGGTGGTTGTCATCACCCTGCCAAACCTACAGCAGTTGTTTGGACAAAACATCAAATACCTCTTCAGGAGGGTGTTGCACACTGCAATAGTAAAGGCTGAAACCTCAGTGTCCACTTTTCAGTGATCAGGTAGGGCTGCAGCTCAGTGTCACAGGTTTTATCCAGTGTGGACTCACTTATTCATATGAGTTTAACTATACTGTAATTATTAACTTTATCCAAACAAGCACAAGGTGGATCATTTAAATAAAGAGGAACAAGCTTACTATTAGATGGTGTTTTTTTCTATGATAGCTCTTATAATACCATCATTAGTTCATTGAAGCTTAACACGAAAAAACTCTTTCTCCTAATCCAAGCTCTTTCATACAGCTTCCGATCTTGATTGACACCAAAATAAAATAACTAACCTATAAATTATAATGTATTATTCAAATGATGTCTAAATGCATTATTTGTAAGACATTGCAAGCATCGTCAGTTTGCAATATATACTATTTTAAGAAAATAAAAAAACATTTTACCAAGATAGTAATAAGGCAGAATGTGTCTCTTATTGTGAATATTCTCACCACACGCTTATATTGATTGTAATAATCAAAAAAGCCTGGGAAACAAAGCCCTACATCAACATTTCAACTTCATCATGTATCAAAACCCTAAAATTTATGCATTCCTCTCAAATATGCACCCCAACATTGTGAGCGGTCAAGCAAGTTAATTTCTGTCCTTGGAGTCATCCCCGAGTTGTTGTTTGTAAATATGTTCCTACTCACCTGTTTGTTGGTGATGGAAAGGTATCTTTCTTCCTGCTTTTGCTCAAGCCAAGGAATGAACCCTCCTGAGTTCCGCGTGCCACCTGGGCGATGCTCTCTGCCACCCACAGCGAGCAGGGCTCAGTCACTCCAGCTGAAGAGCTGCCCCCAAGCACTCATTTCCCGTTCCAGTGTTGCAGACAGCATGGGAAACTGGGTCATAGACAGGCAGAAAATAATACACAATGGCTTGTTAAAATCCATCCCTTTGTTTGGGAAAGCAGGGATCTCCAGGGAGGGAAAGGACTCCTTGCTACTTTTTAAATACAATGTTTCAAATTGGGGCTTCTAATTCAGCTTTGACATAGCCCAGTAATGGCTCATTACTGTAAAAATACCTCATGTCAACAGAAGTTATGCTATCAAGGCTCAGATTTTGTTCACTAAGGCCATCTCATAGTGCAAGTTCTTGGTGAGTACCATTAATGTGCTCTGAATTCGACTGTGTGAGCCCCACAGCGGAAGATGTGGCTCTTGCCCCTCGAGGTTTTCAGTGTAAAATGAGTTAATAGCACATTTTGGGCCATATCTGAGTGCATACGATCAATGACTAATTTCTTTCTTGAATTTAACATTTCCCTTTGTTTAGATTGTTATTTCCATGATTTTTTTTTCCTTTATAAAGGGTTTTTTTCCTCCTCTTTCTTTACAGCATAAATGGATGAAATATATCTTCACAAACCAAGGCAGTTGTTGCCTTCCCTTCTCTGGGTGCTCATGGCATGTTTCTGGCAAACATCTAAAATCCAGTTTCCAAGACTGTAGGCAGCAAAGGGTGTGAAAATGAAAGCAATGTAAATAAATATCTTCACTGTGCGATGAGAACCCTTCTTAATGTTAAAAACCACCAAAGGAGCTAAGATTTGGCAGCTTCATGTACAGTCAAAATATGAGGCAACATTTGCTTTGGGTTTATACAATGTAACAGTGCAGGGAATTTGGGATCTTCATAAACCATAACCCTGCCGTCTCCTAAATATTTTCAGTGGTGCAAAAGCTTTTGTGATCCAAGCTGGTGTGCAGTGTGACTGATCTCAAGGAAAGGTCTTAGGGAATTATATTGTTTATTTGGTGTAGTTTTTTCCTGTCTGTAATCCTTGGAAGCCAGCTGCAAACTTACTCTTTGCTGACTGGATTGATAAACCATATTCTGCATAAACATATTGATACAAACCAGATAGCAGTTAAGCTAAAGAAGAAACAGAGAAGCACCAAGGAGCAGGTGGGTCCTTTTCCAGCTTCCTTTGCATTGGGCATATTTCTTGTTTCAATGTCTTTTTCATTAGAATTTGATCTTTTTGGAAGCATGGTGAAAAGCCAGGCAATGCCTTTAGACCTGGCCCATGCCCCTAAAAGTATTTGAAGATTAATTTCACAGGTACAGTCACCTTCTACGGACACCAACTTTTCCTCTTTTTATCTGTAAATGTAATTCTACTCTTCCTGCACTGTTTTAATTTTAAAAATGTTGTTTATTGCACTGAATAGAAGTTTTTTTCTAAATTAAATGGAAAGGCCATTGTTTTGCCTATGATTTCTCATGTAATTAGCTACCTTCATGTTATAAGTAATATAATTTTCAGCACAAGAAGTGCGTTTCTGTTCATTTTCCTTTTTCTATGGGCATTTTTAATATTTTATAAAAGCTGTGGGTATAGGTAAAGATGAGGAAAGGAGTGCAGGTATCAGTGATGCTCACTGATTTACAGAGATGGGAGTCTCCTGGGCTGAACAACCAACACACTTGGCATTTTAGTTATTTATCCGGCTGCTTAGAACTTCTTACTGTTTCTCTTATATGAATTAATTTACCTTATAAAGCACTCTGTGCAATAATCAATGACACATTGCACTGAAAACCTCAGGAAAGATTAATTAAATGAAAAGTATGCAAGAGAAATGTTAAACTTTTTTATTTCTTGTGATCCCAACATTTAGTTCTTTCTTTACGCTGACTTCTCATAAGTTACAGGAGGTTTTCACCTTGAGCCGCAGGGAGTTCAAATAGCTTAGAATGTGCTGATGTTTCCTAGACATACCAAATCCAGTTCATTTATCACCAATATCCATGGGAAATAATAATCTGTTTATACATCACGTTTCTCTGAGCTCTGTGATGTTCCTGTTATGAATTCCTTCCACCTGCTTTTCCCATTCCCACAGAAGAGTTGCACGTGAAGGGTTACCGCTTACCCATCAGTTACTCTAACAATTATTGACTGATAACCACTGGTAATTCCAGCTCTCTGACAATCTTTGATAAGGGTTTTGTGTAGTTACTATGCTCTAAAACGTCGCCTCATCCGTGAAGGTCTTGAACTTTGGGTTGGGTAGCTGACATGGTCACCTTTTCTGAATCTTGGACAGGAAGAGGTTAATAATACAGAGCCATCCCAGCTATAGAAACCCTGAGTAAAACTGAGGGTCAGTTCCAAACTCCTGCTTTCTGCCCTGTGGGAGAGATTGCATCCCCTTACCTTTGGGGAATTGGTGCCTGCCAGTCAGCTGCAGTTTGGCAGGCAGCAAGAGAGGGTTCTTTTGTTCTGACAAATGATTTTTGGTGAAACAAGTTAAATAAAGCCATAAATTAAAGCGATTAGAACAAGGTAAAAAAAAAAAAAAGCTCTATCTAAGCTCATTTCCTCAATATTCTTTGCTCTGCTGGTTTTGCAGTGCACTGGCTTTCAGTTCTGGTTTGTTCCCCACTGTTCACCTCTATTAATTTCCTCGTATCTATCGTAGATTTATGTTTTCTTTAAGATGCAAACGTACCCGTGTTTGGGCAGAGTAGCAGAGCAGATGAGCTGCTCTCATTCCAGTTCAGCAAGTGATCAAATGCAAGCCTGGGAGATTTCCAAGCCTGGGAAGGGTCAAGACACACACCCCAGCAATAATTATTTTTAAAGTAACCCGGGAAAAGAGGAAGAGTAAGAAAGAGAGGAATGAATTCTCTGCTCAATTTTAAGATAGCAAGATTTTCAGTCAATTTAGCTCAACATGTTAATTAATATGTCCAAAGAGCTGTGAAGTCTAATAATACAGAGGATGAATTCTTTAAATTGTGGGTGACCAGCAGATAATCTGGATGAATATATGACACTGCCTCTACTTTTGTTTGTCAGCTGATCAATCACGTTACAAATGGTGGCCATAAATTAAAGATTTTTATATGTAACAGTTTGTTCTCAGTTGCAAGCAGCTGTAATTGCTATAGGGGTGTTAGGGAAAGAAATACTGCAAGGGCAAGCTAGGAAAAAAATATTTCAATCCCAGATGGATGAAATCTGAGATTGAAATGCACAACTTAACTCCTAACTATGAGATATTAGGGAGAAAACAAACCAAATTGTATTAATACTGTACTGAATCTATTTGCTCTCTGAGTCAAAAGCTGGGTATTTCCCTTGCTCTTGTGTCATTTTATTGAAGTAAAATTACAGAAAGCTTTTGCTTTAATGTTTTGGCCCAATCTTTTCAGTCCTTCAGGGGACTGATACAGGTTACATAACTGGCTTTCAATCTAGTTTCTCCCTCACCAGCCTTTGCAATTCAGTGGGACTGATGGATTATAGCACTTTGAAAATCAGGCCCTAAATTCTGAAGTCTACAAAACAAGTTGAATTGTGTATATTTTCCCTTCAATCTACACCGTATTCCTGGAAGACAACAGCAAAAAAAAAGAATCATATAAAATTGTCTCTTTATTTGTAGGCACTTTAATATGAAACTTGCTTCCAGCTAAGAAAATACTTGTTACAAAACTAAAACTGTTTGATATGCTGTTGTACCAGATAAACTTCATTAGTGCACAGTAGCACAGTGCTGATAATTTAAGAACTCACAGGATTTTCAGCAGTAAACTGTCCCCAAAAAGTGCTAAGCTCAGTGTGAAATGCACCACATGAATCTGTAGCGAGAGACATGGAACAAGAGGTGAGCAGCTCTGCACTCAATTTTGGGAACCCCAAACCACTGTTGAAGGACATTAGAGAGAAAGAGAACTAAAGAAATGATATCTTGGGACACAAATGTTAATTTCAAAGAATTTTGATGCTAAATATAATGTTGGACAGGACCCCATCTGGAAATCCTCAACTCACTGGAGACTCCTGCTGTTGTTTGGCGTAGGGGAGATTATCTGCTCTGGTGGAGGAATCAGCCTCTGACTACTGAGTGGTCCCAAAGTATATTCTGCAGCCCCCTGTTGTGCATTGCAGTTGGGAGAACTGGTCACTGGAGTTATCAGGAAAGATGGAGAATGTTCCAGGCAAGAAAATCATGGCCAAAATTGATGGATAAACTGACTTCATGTGATGGGAAGAACTCGTATAGAAGAACTGATGCTTAAGTTTAAGGGTGATTCATCCATCCCAGGATGATTTCAGAAGTAATTATGAAGTTGAATCTGGGAAAAGCCGGAGAGGGAACAGCAAAGCCACCAGAGAAAGGCAGCAAAGGAATTTGATGACCAGCTCTAGAGAGAAAACACAGTGCTGAGAAGGGGGAGAACGCTCGGGCACCTGTTGTGACAGCTGTGACCAAGCATACAACGACCAGATCAGGGTGAATAATGAGAGAATCTGCTCATTTAAGAGTGTATATACAAACCCAGCAGGGACATAAAACTGTTTTGCTTTGTTTTACTGATAATGTGTTATTGGAGTCATGTCTCTGACTGTGTCCTAGAGTGGGTTCAAAACAATTACTTATATAACACAGGATATACTTGAGTCAGGGAGGAGTGGGGAGGGAGAAATGTGTATATCTCAGTTTCTGGTTAAGAAGCAAAATGAAATTATGTTTTTACAAATAGATTTATTGATTTCTGTTTTTTCCAGGACAAGGATATCCATCTCAAGGGCTGGATGCCCCTTGGAAAATTTGAACTGGAAAGTGATCGGTGAGTCAGATTAAACCGTTTATACATCTCTTGCCCTCTGCTCATTCATATCCTAACCTGAACTGCACTATTCTAAAAAGTAAATTCTTTTAAAATAAGCTCAGTCAGTGCTATCTCCAAAAGTTAGATCCTGGTTTTGGGTGGCTCCAGCCTGGTCCATGGTGGCCAAGGCTCACTGCTGACCAGAGCACAGAGATGGTCTCCCAGGCAGCCCTTGATGTGCCCCCTTCTTGTAATATTCTGCTTTAGAAGTTAGCAGGCATCTTCTGGACCAGCTTTGGGGTTAAAGAGCCTGATTTTGAAGTGGCAAATGCAGGGCTCTAGTAAAATTTCATCTGTATGTGAAAGAAAATTGGTCACTTACAGAGCAGAGTATTATACAGTAAAACATCTGGGAAAACAAAAGGAAAAAGGAAACTCAGCAGAGCAGTTCTCTGGGCACCAAGAAACAGCATGGTCCAACACCACTGCCCACCCTGCAAACCTGATTCACAAATAATGGTATTCTATGCAAGAATAACCACCCTGACTTTAATTTAAGATGAAAACCAAATTGAGAAACTTTGAATACAAAGACACGATTTGTGGAATGTAAATACTGAGTGGGTGCAGCCAACCAGCACAAAACACGTTTGGAGGGAGCTGAAGCTCAGTCCCTGCTAGAGCCACTGTGCTTACACATCATCAGGTACCAGGAATAAATTACAGCAAGGTTTGTCAACTGATTTGGTGGAGGTATGAATTCTTTATCTATTAATCAGCGTAGGGAAGCAAGAAGCACCTATAAACCATTCATCTCACTTTAGCTTCCAGTTTAAATCTAATTAGTGTTGTTCTGATTTGATTGGAAAGAATGGAGGTACTTTTGAATATAGAGGTGTCAGATGGAGGATCTTGGATAGTTCTTCCTGCTGTGAGATCCACAGGGGAAAGGGTCAAGTAGTTCAGACTACTTTCCAAAATGAACAGCCATAAAATTTGCCTACAGGGTAAGACCCCTCACTCACAAGTAAATAAAAATGATGCTCGTGATGCCAACACCTCACCAATGAAGTTTGTAACAATGTGAACCAGTTCATTTCTCTTTTATGCTTGCAGCAGTTTTCCCTTCTTTCATCAGTTTCTCCATTCCTTGATTGTTTTTTATATATATATGTACAAGGAGGTTTATTTCATAGGGAAACTTAATTTATTCCCTTCTTATCCTTATCCTAAATTTTTCTTCTGCTGTTAGTGTTAAAAATTTCATTAACCACAGAATGAACAGACTCAGATCAATGCTCTTTTTTTTTTTAAATCTCTCACAAAATTGTTTAAAATTTCTTCCCATAATTTCCATATGGATTATACATAAGGCTGGAACACCTATGTACAGTTATGGTATGCTTTATACTGCACATGTAGTATGTGAAGCAGATAGATGCAACTGCAAGCACAGAAAGCCCCAGTGAGTCAATTGCACTGCTTCTCATTTCATTTATTTCAATTTTAAGTCACTGACATTTGCTTCTTGGTTTTTGAAAAGAATGATTTAAAGTGCTTTTTTAAAATGAAAAGTCATTTCTAAACCTTAGAGTCATACATGTAAGACTTAAAAAGTACAGCTTCACTAAAGACCATGCTCAAAATGTGGTCTACATTGATGCATGCTTATTATGGATAAATACTGCTCTCTAGGTAGTGCCTAAAATTTTTAATTAATTTTAAATATGCCCTATTTTTGTCCACGTATGCAGATTTCAAATCTGTGCCTTCGTTGATTTTGACACCGTGCAATGAGACATCCGAGCTTTCAGATGTCTGGCTCTTGGAGCTGTGAAATGATAAAACAAACCAACCCAATCATTTCAGCCTTGTCAATCTAGTTCTCAGTGGACAGATGCCCCGGCGCCTCAGCAGCGTCATCCCGTGCAATACCTCTTGGCAGTGTCAAAACAGAAAGCCAGAGATCTTCCAGACACAAAAGTAAGAGCGACTTCTCATCTCAAAAGAGATGGTGCTCATGGCCAGGCTGAAGCTCCTGGGTGAGGCTGTGTGGGGAAATGGGCACAGCCTCTGCCACGTGGTGTCTTTGTACAGGAGTAAGGGTTGTTTGGTCTCTCAGACAACCACCCTGACCTGCTTCTGGTGGAGCAAGTGAATGGGTGAAGGTCCGGGTCTGTGCCTTGAGGTTTCTGGAATGACCTGGGTTCATTGTTAAAGTTTGTGGATTGCATCAATAATAAATTAAATGTTATCATTGTTTGTGGATTTAAATATTTTATTGGATGCTTATTCAGGTGGAATTGATTAAAGCTTCTAAGAAAATGGGGCACTTTGGCACCTCAGCGGAACAGCCCCATGGCCCTGATGACCCTGAAGGCCATCGCTGGAGGTCTGAGCAGAGCAGGGGTGGGGGACAACATCACCCAGAAAGTCCTGCGAGGTGGGTGTGGAACTGACTGGGTTAATCCCACGGACAACTGGCTATGGCTGAGAAAGGCAGTGAATTGTTTTGGTACAGATGAGGTTTTTCTTGTGCCTAATGATTTATTTTTAATGTCACACATGGTATCATGAGAAGTTGCAGCATTCGGACCTTTTTAATGAATTCATATTGCTTACATATTAGTTGGAATATTTCCTCTGCAGCAAACCCCATAAACAGTTTCCACACTGGGGTATGTTATGCTGCCACCAGAATTGGTTCTTCTGATGGTTCATTTCTTTTATGCTGAGAATTCAGGCCCAATTCAGCTTGGTTTTATGCATCATTAGAGATTTACAATTACTTTGCTATAGTTTCTTTCTGGAAGCCTGTCTCTCATGGTTAATGCTATGGGAGTCCTGTTGTGTCGAGGCTGGTATCAGCCACCTTATAGCAATAAAGCGTTTGAGAAGGATTTAGAATTATGAGTGGCTAAATTCTCCGTGTGGTGACTGTAATACTGTTATCCCTTGCTGAGCTTGGGCTGAAACATTTTTTTTCTTCTCCTCAAATTAGGAGAAAATGCTGTTTCTTCAAGAGGTTTTGAATGATTTACATGTAATTTTTTGTTGCGCTGCTGCAGTCAGAAATGAGGAATTGTGAGAAATTCCATTTGGATTTCATGATGCTTAAAATACATTTAGGTTGTGTTAGTGTATAATGAAAAGAAGGCCTCTTCATTTTTTTATGTCACTTTTTAAAAATGCAACCCTTATATGTGACTTCCTTTTGATTTTTAGATTTTATGTGTGTTGCTAAAGCCAATAAATTTCACAATCCTTGCCTTTGGACAATAAGCAGTGGATCTGAGTATTACAATCCACATAATTAATGCTTTAGATAAATACACTATTGCACTGAAACAAACATGATACGCAGTGAATAATACGGGCCCGATCTAAAGCCCATTAAAATCAATGAAAAGATTTCAAATTAACTTTTATAGCCTTTAGATCAGGCTCTAAATGGGCAAATTACAGTCATGGAGTTTCCCATTTACATACCTGTGTGCTGCATTTAATGTATTTTATGGAATTGAAATTACTTGCTCCTCTTTTTCATGCTTTTTTAGGATAAGAATTTGCCAAGGGCATCAACAGCAGTTTTCCCAGGCTTCAGCAGTAGGATTATAATATAGTCAATCCACAAATGACTCAGATCTTTGAAAAAAAGGGACATGGTTATCAGAGAGGCTTTGACGACAGCAAGGACTGGAGTGCTATCAGACTTATTCCATCAGTTTCTCATTCCTTCTCATTAACACACTCAGGACGTCAGCACCGGCCATTGGTCCCAGGGGAATTGCTTAAAACTTTTAAGGAATTATGCACAAAACCTCACCCTGCATTATTTTAAGTAGATCAAATCAGATTTTTCTTGAGTGAGGTTAGAAGAAAGACTGAGGGCACAGCAGCATTAGGGGAGAAATTCAAAGGTTGCAGGGAATTGTCAAACCCATTGTTACAACCTGGTAATCTTTCTTCTTTCACAGGGTTCTTGAATCCCACCGAGGATGCTCAGAGCTGATCTCGGTGTCTGTGATATCTGCTGCCACTGTAAGTGTGAAAAGAGATTCCTCTACCTGCGCTTCCTCGGTGCCCTGTAATGAAAAACACTTATTGGAGCAACACTGGAAATAAGCCATCACGACATCTGATTAAACCTCTTAGGAAACTGTCACTAATCACCTTCTCTGCTCTTGATGAAATACATTTATGCATTATGAATATACTTGCTATGTGTGTTTGCTCCATAAATCACATTCAGCACTTGTAGATGATGTATAAGCACATTCTATAGAATACACACAAGTACAGATGCCAAACTCCCACAGAGTTCATCACTGGGAAATGTTTGAAGGAACTGATCCTTAATATTTAATGAGAAGGATGCTATTTCCTTCCTCAGCTTTTATCTCTGCTTTGGCATAGTCATTAAATTTGTTGTTTCCTTGCAAGATTATATAATTTATGACCTAATTTTAGCCTTTTGTGTAACCGTGCTAAAATACTCGTGGCATATCCAGATTTCTTCATGTGCAGTGCTTCAGCATTAGGCACCAGCTAGGCTATGAGCTTCCCTTCAGCAAGGAGGTACCAGCATTAAAGGAAAACAGCCCAACAACATTCAGATAGCATCACAGGATTAGATTGTGAGGATTTTTTTCCCTATAAAAATATGATTTAGCAGCATTTCCAAAGCCTGCCGTGTTGGCAGGAATCCCCACGTGATGCAGTAATCACCCAGCAATGCCTATTACTTAAAATATTCTCGTGTAGCAGCTTCTGACTTTCAGACCACTCTGGGACAGATTCCTGCAGCTCCATCGCAAGGAGGGGTGTGTGGAGCTGGGGAATGCAGGTGAAGAATGACATTTAGTGCTTTAAAGTGACTGTCAACCCCCTCGTCCTCTGGATGAAAGCATTTGCTCAGCAGCATTGGGCTGGCTGGGGGGATTTTTTGCTGCACAAGGTGTTGCCAGATAACTCCTACATGAATTATTCTAAAGCTGCAGCCACATTTTTTTTGTGTCTTCTGTGTGTCCAGGGTGATTCAGCAGTGTCATAAATAGTGCCATGAGCTTTAGGAATTTTGTCAATTTAAACCATACTGTTTGGACCAGTCTTTCATCAAATTTAATGCATCAGCTATTGCATTAATGTGTTTTGAGAGCATTTTATTTTGGTGTTTAAGAGGCTGGGGGTTTAGGACAAGGTTAGATGCTTGCTGTCTGCCTGCAGTACAGTATGAGGCTTCTCCCCCCTTTTTTAAGCTTACTTTAAAGTATCTAACACGAATGACTGAGGTGGGGTGCTGCACCCTCAGACCGGCACCCAGAGTGATGGGACCATGGATGTGCACCCCTTTAACACAGCGATTCACTGCAGCACAGAGCATCATGGGGCACCTCTCTGAAACAAAGATAATCCTCACGAAAAGGTGACTTTATTTCTTGGAACAAGAAAGATTGGAGAGTGCATCTTCTTGGCTTTAATGGAGCAGTTCCAGGAAAGCACCAGCAACCAAGGCGTTCTCATTATCACATAATTCAAGAGTAGAATCATAATTCCAATTACCATTTCAGCCATTTCTGGCCTTGGGAAACCTATGCTAATATTTATTATTATATGATTGACCTATGATTTCTTCATCATTTACATTAGCAACTATGATATTCATAGTAACATCCTCTTAAATCATATCAGCAGATGTCAACCAGTGCATGACGAAGTCACATCCTGCAGGTTTTTTATTTACTTAGTCCAGTTTTTTTTTTTCTGGTAAAATAACATTGTGAGATGCACAACCTCACCTCCACGGGGCCCCTGGGGCATATATAATCACAGAATGCATTTTCTATAATCTCACAAAATGAGTCAACTCTGTCTGAGGTACAAACAGTTGTACAAAGTCAGTATTTCGCTTCCATCACTGCCTGACATCATCTTTCACACAGTGCAAGAAAATATTTACTTAGCTCTTTGGCATGAATTGCCACAAAGCCTTTGGAACAAAAAAATTGAGGAAAGTGAGGAATTAAAATGAAATAATATGATTTGAAGAACTTACCCTTTTCTGGGTGCAGGTTTAGGTTTGTAATTTTGTCAGATGCTTTCTTACAATACCTGGACTGGCCATGGACACCTCTGATCTCTGTCCTTCAATGAAACACCCACGCACATATCGGTCAGAGAGTTGCCCAGAATATCCAAAGGCAGAAGGTGTTCCTCTTTCTTCATCACCTAAATATTTTCTTTACACAAGTGAGTATTTGTCTGTGTGAAATAAGGTACTGCCTTTATTTTCCAGGCTGCTTCCCAAGGCACGGGGTTTCTCATGGTTCTCCACACGAAGTGCTGCAGAGCAGGCAATATTGACAATAACCTGCCTGAAAAGACTTTATTGTTCCATATAGGCCTCACCAGCTGTATTTCTTGTTAGCTCTAAAATCACTTTTCATTCTTTCTACTCCTGCCAGCACAGGGGAGGGCACTGAAATACTCTTTGGGGTTGGGCTGGTGAACACCCAGCTGGAGCACAGCTGCTTCTGCACCACACAGGTGAAGTACCAAGGGTAGCATCAGGCTTGTCAGTGCCATCAAGTAGAGCTGATGTAATTGTACTTATCCATGAAGAGACAGTATTTTTTTTTTCTTGCTCCAGGAGTTCAGCTGGTGCAAACAGCTGGCAGAAGGATTGGCCCTTCACTGGTTGCTCCTGTCTTCTGGGCTGGACAGGAGCCAGGAGCTGCTCTGCCCCCTCTGTCCCACCCCACTGGTGCTCACTGTCCCCTCCTGTGCTGAGGAAAGGGGCACAATTTTCTTGCAAACACAATTTTTCCCATTTTTATTTCACTTTTGCAATGACAGCAACAAATAATAACCCAGAAACAGGACAGAAACCTCTCCCAGAGGGTGCATTATTAAAGCAGTGTCAGAAGCCTGCAGGAAATCCACTCTTATTTTTTGCATAAGCCCAAGAAAACTCATGGATGTTGAAAAAACTGAAATGCTGGAAAAGCAACACATGACTTACTCTATCATCCTGGAAAGCTGAATGTGGATGTTTTTGCTGATCTGTCTATCTGCTGCCTATTTGTTTGCTTCTTTTGGCAAGAGACAGTAATAATCAGACGTGCCTGTCTCTAACCAGAGGAGGTGCCTCACCTTGGGCTCTCAGAGGCAACAAGGATGGAGGTGGTTTGGGCAAACCTGTATAGCCCAGAAAAATAAATGACAGCTTCCCACGTTTGCTTTGCCACTGGGCCCAGGGTGGGTGTTGAATCCTGGTCTTCAGCCAAAGGCAGCCACCAAAACCAGGGATCAGCAAAGCCCAGGCATCTGTGGGGAACTTCTGAATGCACAGCAGCTTCACAGTGGATCCCAAAGGAAGGATCCCTCTTGAGACACCTTGTTGTGTCAATCTGAAACCAAGCACACAAACCCCTCGTGGCCAGTGTAGGGCTCATCAGCCCTTTGCAAATCCAGATCCAGCTGCTGTTGAGGGATTTTGAGGTGTTTGTGCAGTGGTGCCATTCCCCAGCTGCCCTCCAACACCAAGGAAAGGAAAGGAATTCCTGTTAAGCCCAGCTGTAAGACTTCTTGGCTCTTCAAGTAAGAACCTGATGGTAGGAGGCTCCCACCAAGGCTGCTCTTCCCTCTTTCCCATTCTCCAGAGCCAGTGGTTTCAGGTCTTAGATGCCACCACCAGCTCCCTGGGCCCTTGATTGATGGTTTGCTCCCTGGCTCAGCTGAAGAGGGAAGGAATTTAAAATTGCAGCATTTTTTTTCTTAAGAAAAAAAGAAGTTTACGATCTCTAAGAACACACCTCCCAGCAGAGCCCAAATGGGACTGTTTGCGTTTGGTACCATCCATCAACACCGAGACACCAAGAGAGAGCAGCTCCTCCAGCTCCTCTCATCGGGCTGGACAGAAGGAGCTGTCAGGGAGCCGCGTGCGGCCGCCGCGCTGAGCGGGGCGGGAGCCGTGCTGGCAGAGATCCCTTCCACAGAGGGGATTTCTACACTGACAATTTTTGGCTCCTTTAGGTTACTTTGGAGCTGCACAGAATATGTAATGTTCTGCACTTGTGGAGGGGCTGACAGGGAACTTAAACACAAATTGCAAAGATAGATCATCTCCCAGCATCACTTTGTTTTCTGCTGTTCTAAAATCATTTTACTTGTTCCTGCAGCTACTATAAAGCCAGAAGAGCTCTCTATATTTGCTTCCTGGATGCCTTTTTCTCCTCTGCTTACAACTATAAAAGCAGCTTTTCATGCTCCAAATCAGGGATAAATTGAAAGCTCTGCTGAAGAAATAAAACACAAGGCTAATCAAATCGTAGCACAGGAAGCAGCCTTCAGCCAGTGCATTTTTTGAGAGCTATTTTTAGAATATATTTTTATTTTGTCACTCCATATGGGAAGTCAAACCCATATGGTTTGGGAGAATGGAAGGTTGTGCTTTTATAGAGATCTCGCAAACCATCCCTGCTCAGCCACGTACTTAAACATGTGCTTAAATCCAGTTGTCTGTGACGGGACTTAAGTGCATGAACTCCTCGCTGACTGGAGCCTCAGGCTCTGTCTGAAGTTGTATTACTCCCTCCTGAGATGTAAAACTATTCTATATTCGTTAAACCAGTCTCCAGTTAACTTGGCTCTTCTTAATTACCATGATTCTTATTCATGCACCTTCCTTTTTCTTTTTCCCTTTTAATTTCTTCATTTCTTTGCCATCCTTTGGAGGCTCCGGTGAATGCGTTTGGCCCAGTACCAGCCACAATGAACCTCCACAGCCACCGCTCTCCTGCTCTTCACAGGAGATGTTTCTACCCTGCAAATACCAAATTCCACGTGGTGTTGGGGAACAAGGCCGTATCCTGCCCACGGCACCACAGCACCTTCTGAGTGTGCTGAGGAGTCAACGACTGCCTAGAAAAGGTATCCTGCTCCTGAGAAACTAAATGTATAATATCAGACACAAGTCCCCAGGGTTAATCCAGCAGACTGTCCATTTCCCTTGTGTTTTAGGTTGTTCTGTGAGATTTAACTTAAAATTATGTTTCTTTTAAGGAATTTTTTTGGGTGGTTCCAAACACCAACAGAAAATTTCTAACCCGAAGAATTCTAGATGATCATTTTAAGAATATTTTCTATTGTAATCCTACAGTTTCTTCCCCTCATATTAAAATGCGTTATTTATTACAATTTGAAAGACAAAATTTACCTGTACCCGTGTCTCCTGTCTATCACTGACTGCAGAACTAAGCTATTATTTTCACAAGGAAGTAGGGCTGCCCCTAAAGCAGTAGCACGTGTGATAACACTCATGGGGGAACCTAAGTTTTCAGTCTTACCAAGTTCTTAGAGGTGTGGGTGTCCGGATCAGTCTGTTGGCTGCTGAATGCCCAAATCTATAATTAAAAATCATCTTTGAAACTCAAAGGGCTCCTGAGGAGCTCTGCAGGCAGGCTTTTGCTGCCTGGGCTCCCTGCAAGCTGCCAGGCAAGCTGCAGGCAGGAGAAATGCAAATTGGGAAGGGTTTTGTCCTGTGATTCACCCCAGCTTTACACACGGAAAGCCAAGCAGTGCTGGGTGGCAGGCGAGAGGCAAAGTTAAATTGCACATCAGTTAGGATGAAGGGTTTGAATAACTATTTTAACAAGTCTGAGATGATAGCTGACTTTGTCTCCAAGTGCTCTGCATGACACAGCAAAATGCAGCTGGGTGCTTTTATTTATAGCATAATGAGCAGAGGCACAGAAAATTGGGTGGTGTGGATCACACAGGTTCAGAGCAGCAAACACCCTGCAGAACTGCTTTCTGGCTGAAGGAGAAGTCATTTTCTGTGTTACTTTTGATTCAAGAGTTGTATTCGGTCTCAACATGGAAGCAGAGCTGAAGAGTGAGCAGGGCATTGGCACTTAATGTTTTTATGCCTTTTATTTCTCCCTTAGGAAACAATTCTCCACTCTTTTTTTGGCTGAAGCGCAATGAGATTAGGACTGCAGAGTGGATAATTCAGCGTAGCAGAAGGATGGGAAGCATGGGAGATTTCTGAGAGGGTTTGGATGCTGCTTCCACCAAGTAGAAGGGAGGTTGTACTAAAACTGTTGATCAAAACAGAGACGTCAAGTGGATTATTTCATTGGAAAGCCAAGAAAACAACCACTGATTTTTCTCCCCCAATGTAAAGCAGAGATCTCATGTAAGAGGAGAGAATGTTAAAATAATCAAGCAGCAGAACGGTCTGCAAGGAAAAGACTGAGGTTGTAGCAGAAACTGTCAAAATCATAGAATGACCCGAGTTGGAAGGGACCCAAAAAGACCGTCCAGTCCACCTCCTGTCCCTGCACAGGACACTCCCAACACTCACACCGTGTGGCTGAGGGCATTGGCCAAATGCTTCTGGAATGCTGGCAGAGTGGGTGCTGGGACTGCTTCCTTGGGGAGATGTTCCAGTGCTCCACCACCTGCTAGGGGAAGAACCTCTTCCTGATATCCAATCTAACCCTCCCCTGGCACATCTTCCTGCCATTCCCTCGAGTCCTACCATAGGTCACAAGAGAGAGGAGATCAAGAAGTTTTAAAAGAAATGTTATGAAGCCATATTTAGAATCATACAATCATTTAGGTTGGAGAAGACCTTTAAGCTCATCAAGTCCAACCAAAAGACCTTACATTCTAAATCTTTGAGCATTTAGAAATCAAAATAGCTACTGCAAAATTATTTGCTCTAAGTACCTTTACAGTCAGGAACCCCTCTGTGGCTTGTAGCCTGCTGTAAGAAACACGTTCTATACCATTCTGACATCTTCAAAGACAACAAAAATCAGCTGGATTCATGACACCTGGGTGTTTTGGAATCAGAAGCGAGTAGCTGGGGTTTCCTGCAGCATTTGAATAATACACCTCTTGGACCAGATTCTTGGGTTGTGTGTGATGTGGGTACGTGAGCGCTTTGAGGCAGACTTGTGATGTCACTGCACGTCCTGAACGTCGCTCAGCACAGCTGAACATCATGGCCCAGTAAAACCAGCCAAGAGTTTGCCTGTGTCTTCAGTGGAGCCAGAGCTTCATCCCAGGCTGGGAGCAGCTGATGGAGAGTGCCACGGGCTGGTGACCTGCAGCAATTTCAAGCCAGTGACGCAAAAGTGAAATAATTCCTTGTCACACAACTGATCTCATTGGCAGCCACATTTCACTTTGGATTTTCTACTGAGTTTCCATTCGTGTTGCAGCTATGTAGAAAATCTGTTAAGGCATTACTCTTAAAAAAAAAAGTAAAGAATTAATTTCTTTAAGAGAGATGGGCTATTTGTAGAAGATATTTGTGTAATTTTGCATTCTAAATGTGATTTATATTTATAAATAAATTTGTATTAGATCTCCAACACTCGATGTCATCGTTCTATTTTATCTTTAACTCAGATGCTCAAGAAATGTAAATTTTTTTTACAGCTAAATAAAAGCTATACAAAGCTGCCAGAGAAGAATAATGAGATACACATTGTGCCACGCAGCCATGATAAATCCAGCAGCACCATGGTTACAGTCAAAAAGTGAGGCCATCAGCAACTGGGGAATATCAGCACATATAGATTCCTCTGACTAGATTTAGCAAACTCAACTCAGGAAACTCACAACACTGGGTCGGGGAGAGAAAATATTTATCTGAAAGACAGATAGGCACCTAAAATGAGGAGGAACTGCTGATTTATATGTCAAGGGTTTATTATAGACATAGGTGGGCCAGACTCCGAATACATGTGTTGCAGAAATAAAGACATCAACCTTCCAGTAGCACGGTGGGGTTTGCAAATTGTTGGTGGCTTTGCAAATTATTGGTGGCTCTGCTAATGGCAATATGGTAAAATGGGTAAATATGGTTTGGTCATGACAATGGCACCAGTAAGGATGTATGTTGGCACCCCCTTAGACATTGTGGTAAAAGCTCCACTGCCAGGCTGTGGATTGACTAATGGATTAAGGAATGGGCTCCTCTAATTAGAGATTAATTCAAACATGAAGGGATAATTATACCAAATGAGAATGTAAAGAGCCTCAGCTGGCCATAGTAAAAAGGAAGTAAATAAAAGGTGCCTGAGTCCATGCTCACTTCTCCTGGTGAGGAGGTTTAAGGGATGAGTTGCCTGGATTTTCAAGAGGACAAACCTTGCTTTCCATGGCTCACTGTGCCCGATGCAGGTTGGTCTCATCGCTCTCTCTTTGTGCCTTGTCTCTGACTATGTTTCCCAGTAAGGTAACTTCTTTGGTGAGCATTTTTCCTGTTTGTTTGCTGCTGGAAGTGTCTTAATCCATTCTGCTCTTTAAAGTTCAAATAAAATTAACTAAAGCTGATGTGCACAGTACTGCTGACTTGTTGCTATTCCCCATTTGCTGAATTACAGAGGTCTTCCTTTAATTAAACTCCGTATTGAGGTCAAACAGCTCTGAGAGTGGTTTCCCAGGTGCTAGGTGACTGCTCCAAGGCTCTTTGCAGTAAGAGACGTAAGGAAGACCAGGCACTGATGAAAGGTTTTTGTGTGTTTTGTGGTTGACCAGCCATGTAGGATATTTAGAGGAAGCAGCTGTGATGAGCTCTCCTGGACAGCTTAAGTTTTTTAGTGTCTGTTTGCCCTAGAGCTGTCACTATCAAAATTTATTTCGTGTGTGGCAAACCTGGTGTTTTGGAATCTGGTGATTGCCCCTTTGGGCTTCCTCTTCTAGTCAAAAAGAAAGGCAGCAGTTTTGTGATAAGTTTTATAGTGGCACCAGAGAGGACACTGCACAATGCAGAGGCTTTTAAGCCCTGTGGGTTTAAGATCCAGTGGGTGCTCAGCATATTGAAGGACCTGAACTTGATGATGATCAGTTTTCCAAAGAGCGAAAAGGGACAGTCTAATACTTGTGTCAAAAGAAACTCTTTGTTTTGATGAATCAGGGCAGTTAATGTGTGGGCATCTCAGCGAGCATCACAGGCCTGTTGACTCCTAAGGACCACTCATGTGCCTTAATTGAGTAGGTGCATGAATGCTCAACTGGTGGGGATCAGCACAAACATCCCTGAATGTCAAGCTCTCTTCTGTGTCTATTTTGTAAAGCTAATGACCACCAGGCAATAAAAACCTTGTTCTGGTCTTTGGAGATGCTGAGGCATCTTACTTCATATTTTTAAAGGTGAATGCCTTCACCTTAAAGTAAAATGTCTTTATTTCAGAGGCCGTGGAATGTAGAAAAATAGAGAGCTGTAAACCTACTGTCCTTGGAAGTTTAAGATATTTTTAAATGTCCATAACTTAAAAATAGAACCAAATAACGCCGCTTAGAAACATTTAAAACCAAAAAAATCATGCTCAGCAGACAGCTCTCGTGACAAGGCTTTGCCCAGAGTGAATTTTTATGCTTGAGTTATAAACCCTTGAAAAATGGGGATCCTAATGCAAAAGCTGACACAGCTTTAACTAAAGCAGCTCTAGTAAGTGCTGCTATAATTATTTGCTCATTAATTACAGATTTTGCAAGACACAAGAGTAACACAAATTGGAAAATAGGAATAATTATCAGTAATAATGCCACAGAAGCTGGACACATTGAAAGTATATTCCTCTTTAAATTTAATAATAGCAAGACAGCTAGGAAACTAATAAGAAATACATAATTGAAAATTAACCTTGCAAATCTGCTGTTAATAAGCCATGGTACTCTTGCGTTACAATAATTTTACACAGCCCTTAATTTGCATTTGAAGTGTTATTTCAGGTAATACTTTGTGTGTTCACAACAATTAGTACGTCTTTGAATTAAAGCAAAACCGCAAAGGTAGGGTTTTATGCAGCTGAAGTGTGCAGAACAGTCTATACTGTAGTTTTCAGCAGCTCTGAGCTCGAATAACTGGAAATCAAATGTACAATGGTGATTTTTGTGCTGGTTGTTATGCCTGAATGCTGTTTTGTTATTGTTGAATTCGAGCATTGTGGTGGTCTGTGCTTTCATCTTTCGCTTGTGTAAATATATCCGTTGGGCTGTTGGATTCCTTGCACTCCCTCATCCTCTGAGGTGTGAGGCTTGGTTATTTAAGGGTGCTTGAAAGCCTCCAGTGCTTTGCTAACAGGTAGTGTGTGGTCTTTGAAATACTCTGCTGCAGTGTGTGCTTTTACCATCGAGCCTGAGCTGTTTGAATGGATCTGATGGGGACAGGCACTGGGGTTTGACCAGGGGAAGGCAGCACAGCCTGTGGTTTAATAGAAAGGTTCTGCTTTACTGTGGGTTGGCACCTTGTGCCTGAGGTTTGCCCATGATTCTCCATTCAGAAGGAAATGGTACTTCCTCAAGGATGTCTTATTTCTGTTGCCAATTGACTGAAGTCTCCAAAAACCTGTTAAATCAATCAATTTGCAAGTAACGATGGAGAGGATTGTTTATTCAAAACTCAGACTGAGTCAACTGCTCTTGCTAACTATCTCCCACTCACAAAAATAAACCTGATGCACATTGCTGCCTGCTCCTTGTGTTCAGTCACAGACAACTTGCATGTTCGTAGCCAAGAAGTGTTTAATGATTTTGGTGCTCAAATCTACCGAGCTCCGAGTGCTCTGCTGAAAAAAAGAGGATGGATTGTAACAAAGAGGAACGTCCCTGACAGCAGAGAGGTACTGACATCCCTATATAAATGGCAGTGGAGGCACAAACAGGGCTGCAAAGTTGTGTATGGCCACAGAGCTTAAAAAAAATCCAACCTGGAGACCTACAGTGTTTGGCATCAGAGAGGAGGAGCCTTGTACACAAACAATTGGGTTAAGATTGTGCACTCCAAACAGCGTTCCTGCACAATTCCAAACTCCACCGAGGGCTGCATGTAAAATGTTGGCTTCTTTGTGCAAACCCACAAATCCTAGGGAAAAGGCCATTAGGGGTCAGCAATTCAGCTGTTTGTCTGCTCACTTTATGTAAGAGGTTAGCAGCAGTATGCTTTTTGTCCAAAGCCAGCAATAGCAGGAACAGCTTGTTTCTGAAAGGGCTGTGGCTCCCCTAGTAGTGATAGAAGAAGGGGTCCTGAAATAAACCTTGAATGTGGATAGTCTTTGATTTGACCTTTTGTGCATTTATTTGGCTATAAGAGCACGCTTAGCGCAGCGTTTGACTCGTCACTCCCCTCCCTTACAGCCTATATAGCTCCAGCACCACCAGCACAGGCATTTTTTCTCTATTTCAGTCTGTTTCAGGAAATTTGGAAGACACTGCAATGTGTACCAATAAGGTGTTTTGGCTGCCCAAGCCTTTCCTTCCATGGAGCTTGGGATGTATAGAAAAGCAACCCTCCCATCCTTTCCCAGCCAACAGAGTTGCAGATCTCAGGCTTTAGCCCACGGGACAAGAGGAGGGCTGTTTCCTCCTTTACACACCTTTGAAATCAGTTTTCACTTTTGTATTTTTTAAGATGTAAACTTTCTTCAGAATCTCTTCTGCTTTGGGGGCAGAGCAGAGCTTATTTGAGTGAAATCAGTGTGCCTGACTTGAGATGTGTTGATGTGGCAAGAGCTTCACTTGAGCCACAGAGTGTGTTTTGGAAATGGAGCAGGGTGAAGGATGGGTGTTCCTCAGCTTAACCCTCGTCAGGATGTAACCACTGCATTTGTGAATGTAAGAGTTCTTGGCACAGTGTTAGGAGATGGCACAGTGAAGGACTCAAGAGTGATTAGATGCAGCTTCCCTTTCAAGTGTGTCTGTAGGTCCTATTGGCAGTTCCCTGCTAGACCAAAGCAAGTGCTGGGGCTGTGCTGAGTTTCCTGTGGGAACTCAAGCTCAGCCAGCCTCTACATCTTGGATGGAGAAAGCATTGAGGGCTGAATGGATGAAGAGGAGCAGGGTGCAGGCAGTCACTGCTCCAGCCTTGAGAAAAGGGAGATGGAAAATACCCTCTCCTCTGTCTGAAAAACACGAGGCTATGGGAGGAATGTGCCTCTTAATGGTGCTCCCGAGGCAGCCTCTGCTAGTGATTCCCTATCAGTATTCTGTTCATCACCACTTTCTCAAGGAAAGACATGAAGGAACAGCTTAGCCAAAAAGAATCTATTTTTAGAAGATGGAGAGATGTTTTTTTTTCCCTTACCATTCTGCTGTTATTTATGTTGTGTAGTTCTTGAGTTATTTATTTCAGTGGGAGTTGATGCAAAGTGGGATGGTGTTTAATGTGTGGAAGGATGGTGAAATCCATCCTACAGCTGTCCTTGCTATTTCAGGGCTGGGCTTTGATAGCCTTTCCAACCTGCAAATTGGATGGTGCTTTTTGGACGTTGTCAGAGTGGTGTTGATTGTGAGGGGTGTTTGTCATCTCCAGTCCCTTTGGCTCGCAGCGCACCGACCGTGCTCTGCAGTTTGTCACTGCAGTGTATTTTAACCTGCCACTTAACTCACCCATATGCATTTTTGAAACACTAAAAAGCAGCCAATAATTCAAAGTGTGGTCCAAGGTAAAAATAAAAAATATTTAATACTTTTCATTGATCGAATCTAATTGATGTGAGCTGGGCTCTGCTCGCAACTGCAGCAAGGTATAAATGGTGACATCATTGAGCATGAGCTCTGCCAACCTGAGGTAGTGCTGGAATGGAAATGGAGTGATTTAAGTATTATGATCTCACTTAATATTTTATTCTTAAAATGTAGCTTAACCTGTAATTCAGGGTTATATGAAGTGCACATTGTAGAGTTGTTTCAGAACAGATTTTGACACAAACTTTGCTGTTAAAAGAAATGTTTGAGTGACACATACACTGCATATGTTACACTGCCAGGCTGGTGAAAATCCTTTCAGAAAGGAAAACTTACTGCAGAATGTCTATTTTATGTATATATATGTGTGTATATAGACATGCACACAAAGAGGGAAAAATCTGGAATGTTGTCTTGTGCTTTCTGACATGAAAACTTGCAGGAGAATAAAATCACTTGGATGGAACAAATATAGCTGCAGTTTTTAAATACTGAAATCCCAGATCTCATCCTCAACAATGACAACAGCGTACTGTAGACTTGATGGGTGGTGAGGTAGAACTTTTAATATCAATTTTATTTTCCAGCCTTTTATACAGAAACAGTGCTGATGTGACCTCAGGTTCAGTGAGGGAGGCACTGCAGCTGGTCTAGAAAATCGTGGAGTAAAGCAGCAGGAAAAGAAAAGCTTCTTTTACTTAATGCTTTGGCTCCCCAGGTGTGTGGCTGATGGGGGAGGCTTCTCCTCTGTGTCAGCCTCTGCAGGTGGAAGCCTTCAGTTGATTTACTCATCTGGCACTCTTTCTTGTTATTTGTGTAAAAATTAGAATAACAAGGTTTTTTTGGTTTAGGAAAGTGCATCATGAGGAGAGACAGAGCAGAGCTGAGGGCTGAGTGTGGTGATGGAGAACAATATCTAAACTAATAACGTTTGAGCTGTAGGACAGTCTGACAACAGAGCAAAAGGTGACTGGTTGTCTTCCAGTCAAAACTGTAGGCAAGATGCTTATATTCCTTTAGGATGAAGCAGTGGACATTGGAGGGATTAGTTGCTGACCTGGGCTGCTGCAGGGGGAAGCTGGGACAGAGAAACCAAGAAAAGCTTCTCCTTTTTCCATGGGTTTAACCAATCTTCTGGCCCAAGGGATTTATGGCTCTATAGACACGAGAGCGCTGTGGGGATGACACCAAAGTAGGGCAAGTCATCAACAGGTTAAAGGACAGGACTGCTCTTCAACACAGTCTTAGCAGGGTGGAGAGATGAGCTGACAACCCTCAGGAAGGCCACCACAGGCAGCGCAGAGCCCTGCTCCTGGCTTAGGGTAACTCCAAGCAACTGTACAGGCTGCAGACTGGCTGAGAAGCAGCTTTGCAGGCAAAGACTTCAGGGTCCTGGTGGAAAAGCTGAATGTGAGCCACCAGTGTGTGAAGAAGTCAGTACTCAAAGCTTAAATGGAAGAGGCTCCGCCTTTGAAGTTGAGCTTTTCAACGGAATTGTTAGAGAGAGCCCCTTTGCAACTGCCTGATAAGGACAGGAAGGAATAATTTGAGGGTAAGATTTTCTCTAGGAATGTGGTATTATTTGCACCTGCAGTTCGACTAAGTCTAACATTTACAAATATTCATTCTTCCTGACCTTGAAAGTCAGGGTTGCTGCTCCTTTTTGTGGAGGAAGAAGGACAATGACTATCCCAGAAAGAATGTGGTCAAGCCTTGAGTCTGCAAACTGCCCCATTGTCTGGGAAAATGGCCTTTCCCCCCCTCTAACACTGTCACATTCTCTACCATGAAACCAGCTCTGGGTGCTCTTTGGTGACCACCACCAGCCCATATTTGAAAGCATAATTCAGGGGTTACTCAACAAGTCTGAGGCTGAGACATCTTGTGCTTGGGGAGGGAGGGTGGATTTCATTGGGTGAAGTTTTTGCACCCGTGTTTGAAAACATTTTGTGATGACATTTTCCACACTCGTGGAATGACCTTGTCACTGCTATAAATACTTATCAAAAGCAATCATTATTTGCTCTATTATTTAAACCGTAGTGACATAAGAAGCATTCATCAATGAGTCTCTCAGTTGAATTAGGAGAACAAAAGGAAGGGAGGGTTGCAAATCCGGAATTTTGATTTAATTTAAATGCTACTTTAGGATTTTTTCAGTCCAGAATGAACTTCCAGTGTTCCTTACAGCTAATAGAAAATTTTATGGTTTTTCAATCAGAGTTAAAGCCACTAGAAAACACCCTTTGTTCTTATATTGATAGAAACCCAGTATTCTCTGTTGTTCCTCTTGGCCTCCCCTGCCCTGGATGCAATGGGAGTAAACACAGTGGAAGGATTTGTATTACCAGCAAGGAAGAACAATTGCAGCAGTGTTTAAATTCATAGGGTTTGAGGATTGTAATTGGAGTTTATTTGGGGGGGGGGAGAATGTTTATCCTATTTTATTTTTAGAGGCTCTCCGTTTGCGTTTGCCGTGCTTATCGCACAGGGACAAACGTTTTTCCATATAACAGAAATATTTCTGATTCTATTCCAAAAATAACCTCGAAGCCACGAAATCCCAGGAATAGTTTTCTCCCTCTAGTGGCAGCAGAAAGGAAACCACAGAGTTGTCAGACCCGGTAGCTTCACTTTTTTTTTTTTTGGAGAAGCAATGAGGTAAAAGAGCTGCTGTTTGTTTACAGCTTCAAGGACCGATTCAGATGGCACAAAATACCTGTGTCTTCTTTATGGCTCTCCGTAGTTGTTGAAATACTTGTAAAACAAAGATACCTCAGCAAGGATGTTTCTCTAATTTTCAAAATGACCTTGAAGGTTAAAGTACAACTGAGGCAACTTGATAAGTACAGATGGTACTGAGTTTGAAGTCCTGCTCTCTCCTGTTGAGAGAACCACAGAGCAGACACTACTTGGGAGTAACTGCTGGAGCTTGCTCAGCATCCATCCCTGCAAATAATGCCTGGCACTGGGCAGCCTGCAGAGAGGAAGGGATGGGGGGGTCTTCAGAGGATTGCTCTGGTGAGCATTTGAATCATGCTTGAGGCTACCACGCTAGCTTGATATGTAAAACTTAAACCCATCGGTTTTCAAAGATGACTAAATTATCCTTCATGAGTTTATAGGAAAGGGAATAAAACTTGTATTTATAGACAGAAGAGCGTGACCATCACCTGTAAGTCAAATAATCCAATGAGCACACTAAATCAAAGCTACCACTTCTGTCCTGTTTCTGCTTTCCATCTCCTTTGCTACCTGAGAGGAGCCAATACCCACTCACCATTACTTCAGACTTGGGTGGAAATGCTGATCTGTGGAGGGAGGCTGGGGGAAACCCCTGATTCCTAGTTGACTTCTGAATCTCTGTCAGTGTTTTAGTCCATATGACTCAGTCATTTCTTCCTGTGAGTCTATTTCAGTGGAGTGTTTCTTTAATAGAAGATATTAAGTGAAAGGAAGGTGGAAAAAGCATCTTAACTTCAGGGAGACCATGTCCTTCAAGCTCTGTAGTGCTGAAAACACTGTTTAACCAAAGGATGCGAACTGTTATCGAAAGAAAACAATAAGATACCCCCAACCCCAGCGTGGCTGGGATGCAGCTGATGGTAGATACCAGATAGTGGAGGCTACATTTGACTGTGGGGCAGCAGCAGAGATGCCCCTTACCAGGTTGAGGGGAGCACATATGCAAGCTCTGGGAGTGAAGAGCTCTGCCTTGGGAAGGCCCAGGGAGGAAAACACAACCAATACTCATAGTGCACCTTATTACATGCATGGTGTCCCCTGGGACACAGGAAACGTGCATCAGTCCATGAAATTGCAAGCCTTCAATCAGGGAGGATCTTAATCACCTCAGAGTGAAATGCAAGGTAGTCTAATTGCAGCTTCATTCTCTGAAAGCTACCAGTATTTCTTTTGCCTTTTCTAAAGGCCGTTGCTTTGGAGCCTGTTTGATGTCAGACCTTCCCGAGGAAAGGACTTCCCATAGGAAGTCTTGGTTCTGACAGGCCTGTGTGTGCCTCCTGGGTGGTTGTGGCTGCTTGAGGTTAGGAGACCTCTTGGCAAGAGGTCACGTTTGCCTCTCACTTTGTCCTCAGGACCAGGTCATCTTGTTGCAGGTGTTTGCCCAGCAGCTGTCATCACACTGCCTGGAAGGTTCCTTAGGACACCAATTAGCAGCAGTACAGAAAACACATTGGACTTATTTCTTTCACAGTGTCATCTTCTGTGAGAAGGTTTAAATCTTAGTTACTTTCCAAATCATAAAGCAATAATCTGGTCTTCTAATATGGTCACCTCTTTGGATAATACCTTGCCCTGGCTCTGGCTTTCCCCAGCTCTTGTTTCTGCACTGTACCTGAAAACTGTTCTAATTTTATTTTACCTCCTTCTAAAGTTGCCTTTCATTTGCTGCCTTTGCTTTTCTTATCGCCTTTTATGCTCTCCACTTCATTATGCAATTGTTCCAATCCTGCTCTGTATTTGATGTTTTATAACTCGTGTCTGCCTCTTTTTTTCCCCACTGTTGATTACTTTTACATTTCTCTGTTCCTTCACACTGGCTTTAAAAATAAAATGGAAAAACCAACTTGAACATTCCCTGTGCAATTACTGCGAGGTGGTGCACGTAACCCTTGGGCATACGCTAATTTATCTTTGAACACTTTCTATTTCCTCCGTGTCCTTCCTCTCCCCAGCTTTATCATGTTGAATTTCACTCTGCACTTAGTCTCCTGACTTTGCTCCGCTAAAATCTAATCTACTTGTTTTCTAACTTTTAGTTGAACATTAATCCTAGTGAAATCCTTAAAGACAGCAGCCCTGGTTCTCCCCCATGCTTGCATCACCCGTCATAATTGCTGTTACTGAAGCCTTGCTCAGGAGTTACTCCTTACAAAAAGCCATCATCTCTCCATGCTTCAGATAATGAAAATGATTCTTGCAGCCAGGACCCTCTGTAGGACTCTGCAGTGTAGGTAAATAATATTTTTCACAACACCCACAAGTGTTGCTCACGTCTTCCTCTCTCCAAATTTTAGCCTTTCGCTTTGACCTGGTCTCGACTGCACATTTAGGCATCTGCTTAACTTTTCCCTTTGAAAAAGGACCAACTTGGATCAATAAGCATAAAGTATATGTGTTAGTCAAGACAAAGGACATGAAACACACCATATGAGCCCTGGAATATTCTAGACATAAAGTTCTTTCCTGAAAACTCCCAGTGGCTGCTCCCATTAAATGTACTTCTTTGTAACACGGATAACATTTCACGTTGATTATTTGGTTGAAATACTCTGAATTTGTCTTGTTCTTCCATACCTTTATCTAGTCCTTGTGTTATGTGTAATTAATGCATCTAATAAAGCATTGACTTTAAGTGACCTCACCAATGCCAATTTAGTTTTTGGTTTTCATCTAATGTTCTTTTGCCTCTCTATTGAATGATTATATTCATTTGTTTATCAAAATTTCTGAGTACATGTATTTTGGAAAATAAAATTGAAATGCCAAGAAACATTTGGTGCTTGAAACACAAGGAACATCATTTCAAGAAACACTTTCAAGCACAGTAAATGATGTGTCTGAGCATGTTTAATTTTTCATAAAGTGCATCATGAAAACATGTCTTTACCTTCATTGCTTTCTCTCTTCTATCTTCCACCTACTGCTTTTCCCCAGAAAGGCAGCAGACAAAAACAAGAATGAAAATCTCTTGTGTTAAATGAAAACAACTTAAACCTCTTATTTTTCTTTTGGCATTTATAATCTCATGTGAAAATGTGCAGTTGGGATGTATGCTTTCAGTTCAAATTGAAATAGTATTCTTAACAAATATTTATTTGGAGGGGTAGAAAGCTCTAATTGTAAATGTTGGTTCTCACAATAAATATTTCTGCAGTATATTTAAATTGATTAATCTGTCTCTTTCTTCAGTGAAGTGCAAAATTGGATCAACCCACATTTTGCTTATTTACATGGCCAGCTTTAATTTATCATTAGTTATATTGAGTGCTAAAGCTTTCAGTGCAGAAGATACCTTTTTCACTTAATGGCTAATTGTTTAGTGGAGTATAATTAAAAAATTGATATCTCAGCCTAAACTGTAGCACATCATCAACATGATAAACTTTCTCCAGTAGAAGGATTGGCACTTTCTCATGGCTTTTGCCTGGGTATTTGTTTAGACATAAGTTCAACAGCCAACTTAGCCAAAGTATGTGGTGGTTTGAAATTAAGTACTTGACCCAGTAAAAATATTTCTGGCTTTGGCTGTGCTTTCCATTAGACCCCTCCGTGCCAGCTAATTCAATAGGATTTCAATCCAGGTCGCTGCGTCTTTTTAATTAGAAGATAAGAACAAGCAATTCAAGGCAGGGTCTGAGAGAATTGGAGAGGCTGTGTGGAACACAAGGGGACAGAAGCTCTGCATGGGAAAAACGATGAAATGGTAAATGAAAGCAAGTTCTAGAGCAAATTATAGGAAAGGACTGGACAGATTCTGATAAGAAACTTTATTGTGAATTGTAGTGAGGGGAAAGCCCTGATTATTTTCCCTCAGCAGTTGCTTTTCTGGGGACTGGAGCTCTATCTCCCCAGATCTGAAGTGCAGGGGGGTTGAAGCCTGAGTCGTTTCACAGAGAAATGATCTTCATTAGGGATACAATTCTGCTGCAACTTTTTATGCTCAGGTAATTTCAAATGATGAAGAAATCTGACTTTCACCCTGTTTTCCTCCTTCCCAGTAGCCTTGCACTTGCTGAGCTGCTGTCCTCTGAGGCAGCAACAGTGGCAATGCTGTGTGGATGTGTGTAGAAATCAGGGCAATCAATCTTAAGCCCATGCCAGCATATGGGAACAGAAGTCGTGTGATGGGGTTGAGCTTGCATGAAGGGACAAGGGTTTCCTCCAGGAAAACCTGCAGGAAGGGGAGGAGAGGAATGCTGTGTAGCTTCAAGTGTGTTTTAAAGAACTTTGTGTCAGTGTGTGAGGACGTTTTCTATGGTGTTTGGAGTGAGAGGCTCTGGTAGCTGTTTAGTGAGGAAGACTATGCTGAAAGCTGGACCTGAACTCACCAGTTTAAGGTTTAGGGGCAAAAAGCTTTGAATTAATGCATTGTCTAAAACTGAACGAGTGCAATGCTCATCAGCAGCATTGATTGACTTGGCTTTTTTTTGTGCTAAATGTGGAAAATTTAGGCTTCCCGTGGCTTGAATTTGGTTTTGCTTCAGTTAATCTGTGTCCACACTGGTTTTGGAGCTGTCATTGCTATGGATTAGGATCTCCAATCCAGCTCCTGCTGAGGCTCAGTGTCACTTAGTAGGGCATGGCCAAGGTTGATCATGATGGTGAAAGGAGGGTTTTGATTTTTAACCTGCTGGTTTCCTCTGGCTCTTTCCAAAACTCAGTGGATTTTGTACCTGCACTCTTGAGTTCTGATGCTGCTCTAGGTTTCTCTCTTGGTGTGGAGAGGCACGCTGCCTGTTGCATGTGTCTTCCTCTTTCTGCTGAAAAAGAACACTCGCAAAAAAATCCCCAAACAAACCCCTCAAAACCCCAAACCCTTCAAAACTGCAGTTTGCATTTTTAATGGTCTCTTATGTGTGAAATAATCTGAAGAAATATCAGTAAACATTATTTTGGAAGGGATTAACAAAGAACATTCAAATATCTTTCAGGTAGTGTAGCAGCTGCTGGAAAGAAAATAACTGATTCAGAAGCAGTTACGTTTTTCACTGATGCCCAGAATTGAAATGCTGGTTGATTATTTCTTTTTCTGGCAACTTTTCTTCTTGAGGAAAGAACTTCTGGGTGCAATCAATTAAAGAAAGGATCTGATTTGCTTTGTAATTGTTTTTCTGTCTTTATGAATGATGTAAGGGCATATTGGAAGAATTCACTTCACTACTCTGTCTTTTCTAAAATAACAGGTTTACTGGTTGATTTATGGGTTGTTTGTTTTGTTTTTGTTGTTCTGTCTCTAGGTGAGAAAAAGGTTAATTTGCTTGAGAAATCATGTCTATGCCAGAGAAGGTCAACTTGTTCCATCATCGTGTACTGCCATTGGAGGCTGACCTGAACCTAAATGCGGTGGTTTAAGGGAAGAATTAGGCATCTTGTTTTTCTGCATGCTTTTCCCAGCATTTGTTTTCTCCTTCTTTCTATAGTTTCTCAGAAAAGGCTGACGGGTGTGACTCGGTGGTTATATCCTCCCTGGAACTGATTCCATTCCCTGTAAAGTCATATTTTTGAAGTTCTACTTCAAAACCTTCACGCTTCACTTTGGCTATGCTGAGTTTGTAGCACCTTTCATCTTCTGACTGACCAAAAGCCAAAATACCAAGAAATCTATTTGATTGGTGTTAAAGCAATCAGAAAAAGCAGGGAATATTAGATTTGTGAAAGAGGTGTCCATAAACATAAGAACAGAGCGGCCATGTGGTTCCTGGGTTTGTCCCCAGCTCCTCTTCCTTGGCTGCTTCGCTTCTCTATTTCTGACTTGTAGGACATGGACTACAAATCAAAGACCAGTGCATGTTGGAGTTTAAACCTTTTGCAATGCCATAAAAGCTGATTAAAATGAAATATATTCTTGCTGTGTGTTTTTTCTAGTAGAACCAGTTCAATATTAATATAACAGAACTGGGTGTCTTGTTCCCTGCTCTATCACCCATCGCTCACTGCAGGTGAAGGCAAAAGATCAAAGTGTTTGCGTCTCTTCTTGGTTTATTTGGGTTTTTTAATGCTCCTTTTTTCTTATCCTTCAAAAGTTTGAGATCATGTACATAATACATATTTTCAGCATGGAAAGCAGAATGGTGGTGGAATATTTTTAGGGCAATAATTTCAGAGAAATGTTAAGCTTTATAGAACCAATTTTGTTTCTATTTTCCAGATATGTGGTGAGATTAAAAGCTGGTTATTGGGTTTGCTCTGCATATTTTGCCCATATTCACTTTAATAAGGTTATTTAGGTGTTATCATTATATTTTGATTTCACCATTGCAATAATTCTGTAACTTTATGTTTGTAGAGTAATTTGCTTGTTTTCAGTTCTGGAGAACTGTGCTCCTGGTTTACAGAGTGTAAATTCTCAGTGCACAGCAGCTGTGCCCAGAAAGTGCACATCAGCTTGCGAGACTGGCTCTAAAGAGTCCAATTTAGGAAGGGAAATTGATATGCAGTAATGTTAAACTAAGTTTGCCACAGTGTAAATTGTCTTTGTTTATATTTGACTTTAATTCACATGGATTTGAGGTGTTAGCCTGTGTATTAAGTGCTGCTTATTCAAGATTGCACAGCCCAAAGTGCCAGTGGGCTCAAGCAGACCCTCCTGCTGTGTCCCTGGTGCACCAATCCTGCAGGTCTGGAACAATGCTGGGAGCATCCAGGTCCTGCTCCTTAAATCAGTGGGGCTGGAGAGCTGGGTTTGAACTTCCATCAAGGGGAAACACACTGCGAGGTGATTGGCAAAGATGAGGCAGTCTCCCAGTAGTGTTTCAGCTCCAACATTCAGTCGAGGTGTTGGAGGTGTTTAATTAGTCTGTAGGGTTCACCTGCACTCTCATTTGGATGTATCAGAATTCATGTTGGCTTCTGCCTCTTTTTCCTTTCTTGCTTGAAAGTCTGTTTAAACCCAAAACATCGGAAATATGACCTGAAGGATGTACCTCTCACACTGATGGGCTCAGCCTGGCTGGTGGGCCTGGGGAAGGCGTTCAGCTCGTGATTCTGGGGTGTAGAAGTCTGGTTGGATTTGGGGAGAGGAAAGGGGCAGCACAGGGCAGTAAGAGCCAAGCAGAGGATTGGGTTTGGTTGGGATGGGGACAGGGGCAGGGCACTGTCAGAGGGGGGAGCGGAGAAAAGCAGTGTGACACTTGAAGTGGAGACAGAATTTCAAGAAGAGATGTAGATGAATGGATCGATGCTGTCTTCTCAGACAAGTCTGCTGCCTCCATGAGCCTTTGGACTCCTGGGGAACCCCTGTCTAAATAGAAGTGTGGTTTCATGGCAGTAGCCAGCCAGTCTTCACTGGTGTGAGACACTGTACAAAGACACTGTATAAATCTTCCACCTTTTTACAGCCACAAGAGAGGCTCCTTTGCTCCTCAGCTTCCAGCCAGGCTCGTACTCCAGGCTTGAGCAAAGGCAGACCTGCCTGAGCTTGCCCAGACAAGAAAAGCTGTTGATTCTCTTGCTGCTGCCTTTGCAATGATAGGAAGTTGAGGCAAAATTCCAAGTTCTGGTGCTGTCCCCTCCGCTCTTGAAGTGTGAAAACCAGGAAAGTGACCGCTGGTGACGGGGCTGGCGTGGAGATGCTTTGTTGTGGAGTTACTGGGAAGGAACAGGAGGATGGTGATTCTCTGGGGAGCTGGATGGGCAGGGTCAGAAGCAAAAGAGGATTGAGAGAGGTCCATCTGATATAGATGGTTCAGCTACTTTGCAGACCTAATAGAGTTCATGTGCAAAAACTGTTTGGCTAGAGAATAAATCTGGATACGATATAATCATAGGTGTAAGTTAGTGAGGGGGAATATGTACTCTTTTGGGGGGAAGGGACATGCAGTTTACTGTAGTAATTGAAAGGGGCCGAGTGTTTGAGGAAACTGTCATTTCAACTAATTCAGTGGCAACTGAATGATAATTCAGTGGTGATGGGGCTAAGTCAGCAGTGTATGAATTTGAAATGCAAGTCAGCAGGGGTCCCCTTTGTGTCTGCGTATTTTTGGTGTGTTCTACGTTGTTTCCTGCCAGATTTACAAAGGAAAATAATCAATTCAAGAAATCTCAAGGTTTTTTTTCTAGCCAGTCTCATTCCTGGGGTCCTGCTTTGTGCTTTCGTGTGGATGTGCAATAGGTATTTAGGTAGGAGGGATGCTGCAGTGAGGACTGGAAAGAAAAAAAGGACTACTTTTCCTTTTACTGGAAAAGCATGTAAATTATGAGTGGAGTTTGTCAGTATGGAAACAAATGTCTTCATTTACTTGCAAGTACTCTCAAGACTTCAGGATCTTCAACCTTTTCAGGTACAAACCCCCCGCAGTAAGAAGCACGTTTACAGGATTTTACATAATTTACTCTTTTTGATGAAAAATAGCATCGAAGTGGCACCCGAGGCACCACATCCATTACCCTTTGATAAGAGATGGGAGTTGATCAGTTCTATTCTTGTCATTTATTAGTACTGATTCACAGGGCGAAGAAATGGCAGCTTTGAGTTCAGTTGCAGAGTAACTTCTGAACTGTAGTGGCATAACTGGTATGAAAGAGTCTCTGATTTCCTTTAGGCCTCGTGTACTTTAATGCACAACTGCAGCAGTCTCCTCATAAACTTACAAGTCAAAACATTTTATACTGTTTTTCTTTTTGGTAGTTTTTTAATGGTTTTTAAAATTCTTTTTCTTGAAGTGGTTCTTGAAACACTTTCAAAATAAGTGATTAATATTAAAAATATTTTTATTTGCCCATGCACTTCAAATTTTGGGGACACACAATACACAATAGTTCCTATTGTAGCTTTTAAAAACTGCTCTTCGCTTTTTCCCTCCTCTGGGCATATTATATATCACACCCTGTTTAACTTCAAGATGCACATGAAGAAATTTCACGTACACAGAGGCAATTAGGCCTCCCCCTGTCCTTGAGCCTTCACAGAAAGGATGTATGAGTTGGAATCTTCAGCTACACATTATGAAGTTTATTGCCAGTGGAGTATGCATAGATCAATATTCAATATAGCTGTAAACATGTGTCCTTCAGACCTGTGTTAGACGCCCTTCGTTACACGCAGTCTGGACAGCAGCTCCCTGAAACAGCAGCTCAGCAATAATAGGAACAACTTCCTGGTGGCCCCAGCCCTGGGTTTATTAAAGAAGGTGCTCGGAGGTGAGATATTGCACTTCTAAGCCATAAAGTTCCACTTGCTATTTGTTTTTTATTTTTAGGGTGAACTATTTAGGGGAGAAAAGGGTCTTTCCCAATATTTAATGGAGATTTTACATCACTGGCATTTATTGGAGGTTGGTGTCTTTTGTTTGTTGGAGGACAAAGCCAGTTAGGGTGCTACGTGTAGATCTGTGTGCTAATAGAGACAGCCCATGGAGAACCATCATGCAAGGTCAGCTGGGGCCACGGGTACCATTCTGTTAATTAGCATCTTCCAGGCAAATTATCAGAAATCTGAACTGTAATAAGCTATAATTAAATAAAACCAAATCTGTGGGAGAAGGGTTGTCTGAACCCCAAAAGAGTGTATCTTGCCTCTAAGCTGAGTCTTAAAAAATACTTTCCATATAAAACCGAAGGGAAAATTGTGGTTGATTATTAAAATTAAGGTTAAACTGCTGTGTATGGGAATCTTTTTTTATGTTGCTGTATGATCTCTCATTCAGTTTAGGATTGCTTTAGATTGGGCAGGGGGTGTTTGTAGTGGTCTGAGGGCTGTCAGTGCCATGAATGTTTTGCTTGTTACGGAGAAAAGGCTTTATCCAAGTGCTTATCGCGTGCTAGAAATAATTGCCAGGGAATAAAACTGCTGGCAGTTCTCATTTAACCCACTTCCATGGCACATACTTCAAGTGCCATACAAGCCTAAACAAGCCTCAAAATAAAACAGGGGATTTGTTTCCTTCTGTGTGAATTTCCCAGTCTGAGATGTCTTGTCAGGCAGGCAGAAATAATTATTACTGGGAGAAGATGGGAATTCTTCCCTCAAAGATATTCACGCGTTCTTTTGCCAGGAGAACAATTAATGACAACTCACTAATGGCTGCAACATTTTATTTTCTATTTCCAGTGGCATGTGCAGACCCAGGCTTCCGAGTGCCTGGGTACTCCCTGCCTGGCCCCAATTACTTTGGCAGGGAGGCACGATGTGCTGCAGGGACTGGTGCTTCCCCCAGCAAGCTGATTCCCAGCCAAGAATAGGTTTGTGCTTTTGGCATTGAAGTAATGCTCATGAGTAGCACTGGGTAGCAGAAATTGCTGATTGTTTCCAGCAAAGGAGTGGCAGTTGTGGTTTAACTGTGTAATTAATTACCACAGATTTAGGGAGGAGAAGGGGGGGGGGGGGGCAGAGTATTTGGGTTTCAGGGCTGAGCAGAAGTATAGGAGACTTCCTAATCGACTTCCTAATCGAGCAAACACTTCCCTGCAAGATAAAACCAAGATGAAACAGAGGGATCTTAAAAGCAAATCTTCAAGAAAATAAAAATAAAACCTAAATTGCTCTGTCTGGCTTCCTTGCTGAGTCTTTTGCCCTGAGCCTGTGGGTTGTTGTTGGTTGTTAGTCAATCTCCCAGTATTTAGCAGTGTTTATGGTTTTCACTCTGCCTTCTGCTTACACCAGGTTTGGAGTGACTTTCAACACAAGATGTTTGGTCAAGCAAGGGACAGGAAAGGCTCCCTGAGGGTCTGCAGCTGTGTGTAATGACCATGCAGGAGAAAGTGTGTGCTGGATCTAGTACTTTAATACAGGGTACCAGTCTATAACCTGCAGCTGAGAGAGGGTGAGGTCCCTTGGTCTGTTTTACTGACTTGGTGGCCCAAGGAGGCTGCAGACCTGGATTTGAAAACAGCCACCTGGTCAGCCTGGAGCCTTATCTCCTGGGGTGTCTACCAAGCCCATCACCAGCAGTGGGAAACCTGGTGACTTGGTTGGTAACAACCCTAAATGGGTCCCAACCTTCCTGATCACTGGGTTATTGCGAAAGTCCAGTCATGTCCAAGCTGTTTAAAATAAACCCAGTTGGATAAATTCAGTAGCCTAATAGCAGATGTCAATGGAGGTTGGGGAGTTCAAGTCTCACATCCATCTTCAGGCTTGTAAGGAGAAAACCCCAACACCAGCTAATAATGAAGTGATTAACTGTAACAATATGCTGTGCATTTTGAAGTGAGCAGTTTAGGTGCAGACAGATGAGGAATGGATTTATACATTAATGCATATACAAAAATACATTTTATGATGTAATTACAGTTCTAAAAGCAACAACCCAGAGAAGGAACAGAGTGCCCAGATGTTTGTGTTACTTCTGCACAAGGAAACATCTGAAGTTGGCTTGTAACCTATATTAATGGCTTTTGTGTATTTTACTTTTTGTGCTGCCTTTTTGATTACGCTGCGATGGCTGATCTTGGGAAGCAGGAGAAAGAGCCTGAGTTCAGGAAGGAATTGCTTCTCATCCAAAAAGTGCTGCTGTAGCAAAACCAGTCTTTGATCCCAGAGAGATGGTTGTGAGATTTAGGACTTGCAACGTTCCCATTGCTGAATATGTAATTTAGGTCACTGAACTGTGTTTTGGTGGAAGATACTTATCTATTCCACTTCTTGCTGATGTCATGTGCTGGGAAATCAGATGTTAGAGCAAAAATACACGAGAGGTCAGACTTCAGTGGCATAAAATGTTAATGGCTGGGTGACTGACTGCTTGCAGTTTGGCAGTGGTTGTAGGGGATGAGGGTCACATCACTTCTTCTGTACTTCACTGTCCTGCTCTACCCAAATTCTGACAAAAATAAAAAAATACCAATTTATATCTGCTTTTCATTTTTAGTCTCTGTGCCGAAGGTGAGCAGAAGACCTAAAGAAAATACTTCCCACTTGCTATGTAGAATTCATCTCTCTGTTGTAACACCTCTGTTTAATTTAGGGAAGCTGAGAGGAGGGTATTAAATTCAGGTGTTTTCCCATGTCTCTTGCAGAGATGTTCACTACCAGTGAGAAAGGTGAATTCAACCCAAAACTTGGGGGACATCATTAATAGGGAGCAAACTCGCAGGAAGATAGGTAGGAGCTTATCCTAGTTACAGAAATACTCAAGTTTGACTGATAATAGCACTGCAAATTTAAATAAGTAATAAAAAGACCCCTAACCTTCACCATTGTGTAACAAATGGAAAATATGGCCCCTAGATAATTCATCAGGGAGCACCCAGAGAACAGCGAGAGAAAAGGAATTTCTTTTTTTCAATGTCTCTCGTGCTACAAGGAAAAACCAAGCAGTTTTCCTCTTCCCTCCACAAAATTTCAACAAATAATGATCAGCAGTGCAGCTGTGAAAAATACCAACTACTTTTTCTACCCAGTGTTAGAAACTCCTAATTTACAGCAGCAGCCAAAGCCAAGATAAGAATCTGGATTCTGCAAATCGATCTTTGGGTTTGTACTTGCCGGGATCTGAAGTGTCTGAACTACTGAGCTCACGTTTTATGAGTTCATCAGATTCCAACCAATTTTTATCTATAAAAACAACCAGCTTTCTAACACTGTGGCTTTGGATAATGTATTGAAGAACATAATTCAGTATATCTACAAATCAGTAATAGTTCCCATTTTTAGTGAAACCTTGATTTTTACAATTTAGGGACAGGATTTCCCTTTTCTGTGTTCTCCACTTCTCCCCGATTCCTCAAAGATGTACACACTGTAAGGATGTTTGTATAAATAATATATAATCATTATATACAAATGCACATATTTATATTTATTATTACTTGAATGTACTTATTTGTACTTCCTAATGACTAATTAATGTGGCAAAACCTCACAAAGCTAATGATGTATATTGCATTAAATTGCATGTTAAATCAAAGATATCAACCTAGAATTTACTGAGAGATGTTAATTGCTGAGGTTATCATCAAGTAGAAGGTATAGGCAGCTTGGCATAATTTGTCATTTATACAACTCTTCTCTCACTGAAGTTACAGGATTTACAGATGAGTTGATCCAGATCACCTTTGTGCAGCAGTTAATTATTAGCTCCTAGGCTACTAGCTTTCACTTTTAAATTACCTTCTTGCTCATTCAGTCTTGCTTTTAAGAACAGTTTAAGATTATGGAATATATTTGTCACTGAGGCCCCTGCATTTATCTTGGGTATTGGTGGCTCTTAAACTCTATGCTAAACACTTTCAATAAACCTTGGAGTGAAACAGTCTCTCTGAATTTCTCTCTTGCAAGAAGTGATTAAAGTGATAATTCTTTAGCAGTTGTGGATAAATACTGCTGGTAATCTCCCTAATGGACAAAAGACGCAAAGAACCACCGACTTCAAATAAATTTGCAGTTTCCTTTTCCTTCATTGCCATTCTGAAATAAAAAAAAACCAAGCCCAAAATAATTAACAACTGCCAGGAAAATTCCCTGATAATGTTGCAGAATTCAAACAGCAGTTCAAAATGCTCCTGCAGCTCTGAACACGCTTGGGTCTGCATGTGCAGCCTTTCTGCGTACACATTGGTACGGTGGGGTGGAAAATAAACACTGCAGAATATTCCACCCTCCCCCCAAAATATTCAAAGAAATGAGGGTAGAACTTCCCTGCCAGGGGAGGGAGAGCAGACACACCCAAAGATTTTCTGTTTAGTATTGCAACTGTATTTCTAATTAGAACATAGATCTGGTACCTTGCAAAGAAAATGTATTCTGGAATGCCTTATCTTTGTTATTTTTCCCAGATTATAGTAACTTTTATTTTTTGAGAGTGGTTAGTTATTTTAACAAGTAAGATATATTGAGACATAATTCAAAACGACAGGAAAGGAGTAACCAGTATATGGTGCACAAATGACTCCCTGTTAACATGTCACGTATTACATCCTTTATTAAAACCAGCCCCTGCTCCGTGTCAGCGAACAGGGCTCACAACCACCTCCCCAGCTTGCCTTTATGATAACCTGTCCTAAAACTTACCAGTATGCACAGTAAAATATTAGCATCAGTATAAACATACAATATTGTTTGTTTTATTTTTTCTTTATTTTGCCTTCATAGGGTTTTATGTTCAAACACTGGTTTTAAGCACAGCTCAGAGTTTTAAACAGGCTTCCCCAGGCAGCCTGGATTCCAGACCTTGGAGGTATTTCAGCATTTCTGCACAATGAATTAATTGCTGAGGGTTAGGGCATACCTGATAAACCAATGCCTGCCTCGGGTCTGAGTTACCTTGCATTCCTCTGGCCACCCCACCTTCCCTTGTACCTGTGATAGAAGTTTTTAAACTGTTGGGTTTTTTTCACTTTATTTTGTTATTTGTCACCAACTTTATTTTTGAAGCTGTGTAAGTCCTGAATTAATACATAAAGGATTCAGAATTCCCATATGCTCTGCTCAGTTTTCCCTCTGTACCCAAATCTGGTTTTTTTATGCTGAAATTGGGAAATCCTGACTCTTTATTCCAGTGTTAATGCAACAGATGTCTGAGTCTCATCCTCGGCGAACTTTTCTGAGGCAGACAGTTACTGCTGAATAAGGGAGGACTAAAATACATGGATTTTCAAACCCTGTGTATGTGGTCCTGGTGTATTCATGTTTACAGAGATGCCAGGAATCATTTTTAAGCTGGCTGCTGGTACACACAAGTGAATGTGCTGTTATTTATTGATTATGATAATGCCCCTTACACATCACAAAAGCTTTAAGCAAAAAATAAGTTTTGTAAGATATAATCTTTACAAACAGTCGATACTCAACTCCCTCCCTGAGGAGTCTGAAAGTGTGGGGAAGGGGATGGGAAGGAAAAAGCAGCCTGGCTGTGGGCTGGGATGCTTGTGAGGGGTGCTCACCCTCGGGACCATGGCTGGCAGGTTTCCATCACACAGCAATGCCAGCACACTGAAAAAATGCCACGTTTTCTCGGTGAGAAAGGTGGTGGTGTGTTTATCACACAGTGGAGAAGTAAAGGGTAACCATTACAAAGGTGTATAATTCAGCAGTTATGGTTGTTTGTTTTTCCTGACACCCCCTGCAAACAGTTACTGCTTCAGTCAAATGTAATTTGATTATCTTTTTTTTTCTTCTCCTGGTACAGTATATTAACAGGGCAAATAAAAAGGAAAACAGTGCAGTCCCTTGTAATAAAGAAAACAGCGGCAAACTATTAATGCTCTTTGAAAAGAGTAGTTTTAACAAAGTAAGCAAGAATCATTTTCTTTGGTTGAGTGTTGATTCCCTAGTGTGCTCTCAGTAAGTAATTAGAATGGCCCAGTGAATGTCAGCATCAGCTTGTTTATTCTCATTATTTTATCATTTTAAAAACCCTCTAGGTGATGAGACATGCAGTATAGAACATAATTACCATTATTAGCATACTAATTGGACACAAAAATAGGCCAACTACAAGGTAGCCAACTGAATAATTTCACATTAATCAAACACCATAGTGAATAAGCCTATTGTTAAATTGACAGCTACAATAATTGGCAATATTTCGCCTCGAAATATAAGAAATTCCTTGTAATATCTCTGCTATGGTATATAATTTAGTAATTTCCTATATTTCCAGACTTAACTTTGTACACCTAGTTTAAGTTCAAGAAAACATCATGATAAGATTATTAGTCTATTATCAAGTGGATGAAGTATATAAAGACCTGCTTGTTAGCATTCAGGAATAGATTTGTGTGATAAGGAAACAAAAAGGCTACCAATTTAGTTACTTGTTGCTTCAGCATTGAATATGTATAAAGGCTCACGATAAGAGTTTTTTTGACTGTATATTAAAGTCCAACTTGCCTCTTCTAGAAGCACAGAAAATGGTGAAGGAATTTAAAATAAAGCAAAAAAAAAAAGCTAAAATAAAGACCAGTGGGAACTGTGAATTTCATCCTCTAGGATAATTTTAATGGCTGGGAAGGGTTGGCTTTTCAGTTGTGCATTTGTCTGGTGCCATCCCTGTCTTGTTTAACAGCGAACTAGAAAGTTGCAAAGCCACCACCAGAAGTGAGAACTCATGAAATGCTCAATTAATAGCAGGCAGGAAGGGAAAACCAGCCCTCGCTGTGTTGCACTTTGAAAACCTTGTGGGAAATAGGACAGGAAAGGAGCGAGTGGAAAGGCGAGGAGAGACAAAGACGGGGAAGGTGTGAGCGGGGGGAAAATGAGGGCTGCGGCAGAGGGAAGGGGACTGATAAGGAGAACAGAACCAGATGGTGAAACAAGAGGAGCAGAGCTAGGAGAAGACGAGAAGAAAGAAAAACAGTGAGGAAGAAAGAAAATAGTCATCAAGCAAAGGGAGGAAGAGAAGGTAAGGTGAGAGTCGGGGAAGGGAGAGCAGATTTGGAAAAGTATGAAACAATATTCTTCTTTTAAGAACTCAAAGGCGAGGGGAAACACAAGTATCTCACTGAAAGAAATGTTTCCTTCCCAGTCCCTGGGCTTTTGGAAACGTGGAGACTGGGAAGAAAGGCGGAAAGGATTCACTTTTAAGTCTCTGTTTATTTTGATAAGAAAAACGTTTCTAAAATGCCGCGTAAAAACTGTATTCCATAAGGTTGCTCACGTAGGCGTCGGGCGCTCATTAAGGATGGGGCACACAGCAGTAGTAACGTTTCTGAGTCCCCCTAATATTTCTGGCTGCCTTCTTCATCATGGTGAAAGCCAGAACCATCTGGGTAAGCTTGACTTATGGTGTAAAACTTTAAAGAAGTGAAAGGAAAAAGAGGGTCAGAAAGAGAAATAAAATGTTGGCATAGCTTTCATGAAGTGCCTGTTTTTGCAGAACCAGACCTGGCACCCGTTGCAGTTGCACCGGGGCTGGCCTTTCTTGCATCATTTGAAGGAGGGAGACTGCATGGAGCACAGACAGGCAACTGCCTGAAATACCATTATATCAGTTAAATATTTCAGTTATTTGAATTGCAGCTGCCAAATTGGCAGTTTTGGTGATAGAGCTGTAGAGAAACCAAGTGGGCAGTTGTAGGGAGTATCCAGCTGAGAGGTTCTGGTAGGGATGGCTCTTGGGACTCTCTGCTGATTTAACTTAAAGGCAGTAGTAGTTTTCTGTAAGAACTGACCTCTAAGTTTATGTTGAAATTTGGCTGTCTTATTTTGAATGAAGCTGTAGGGAAAAAATGCACTGCCTTGCAGCAACAGAAACGTATTTTTTCCATTTGTTCTTTGCTTATTAATCTGGTCATTCTCTGCTAACGATTGGGGATGCCTGCTAATATATTACAGGTTCTCTACAATGCCAGTTTATTGATTACCTGTTTTATTTCCCTTTGTATAGCCAGTCTTTTCAGTTGCAAACCCATGGTAAAAAATGTGTAAGTCTTCTGATAACTCTTGGTATAGAGGGAAACAACCATGAGAAATGCCAGAGGGTACTAAAGTCAGCAAATATATGCAGTATGTGCTCAGACTTTGTTTTAAGCATGAGTGTGCAAGCTATGGCTTTGATTTACTCACTGAGCTCAAGAAATACCTCTCTGGGCACTCATTGCTGGGAAGGCTTAGTTAAACCTTATCTATAAATGCCAGTAATACCTGGGTCAGAAGATCTTGAAAGATCTCTCAAAAAGTGTTATAATCCACTTTTAACAGAGGAGAACTTACAGCAGGAAAAAGGAAGCCTCTTGTGCCAGGTTTATGGCAGCGTTAAGGAAACCAGCCAAGGCCATTAATACATTAGGATGGCTCTGAAATGTGCCAACCCCATAGCCTGGAATAAAGCAAACGGCAAAACTGAAAATATCCTTGACAAGACAACTCTCTTAACACGTTAAGAGGCTGTCCAAGCCGCGAGAAAAATCCTCAGCAGCTCCTCTCCTTCTGTCAGAGAGTCTGTGCTTTGGAGGTTGAAGTTACAGGGCTCTGCTGAAATGCTGCGTGTTAGATTCTATGTGAGTAACAGCCACAAAAAAGTGTGTTTAACATACTCTGTCTCACCTGCTCCTGTACATGCCAGACACTGAGGGTACTACAAAATCCCACAAAACACCCTGGATAGCTCATCACCTACACCTGGGCAGGGTGTTTACCACAGGCACTCACATCCATTGCACATCAGAACTGTGCCTGTTACAAAGACATTGCATATCTGATATTTCCTCATCACCTAAATACACTTGGATGGTTAATAAAGCACTCTCCCCCCAAAAAACCCAAACAAACCAAACCCCACAGCTGAAAGTGAAAGAATGATAGTGCACACATTCAGGCACATAAACATAGAAGAAAGGATAGTTGTTGAACACATTTGAATAACAAATACATTTGAGGAAATCCCAGTCTGCTTGGGGACAGAGAAAAGGAAAATAAATTCATCATGTTATTCATTGGAAATTATTTGCTCAGCTCTGCTCCTTAATGTGTCAGCTAAAGATGATTTCTAAAAGAGAAGATTTTCTTTTCTAGCTCAAAATGACTCCAAGAGAAATGAATATTCCAGTCACCAAGTGAGGTTAATATACGAGTTTCATAGTCATTTACTCACATTGCTGTTCCCTGCAGAGTAATGGCACTGAGATGCATTCTGGGATTGCCAGGGGTGAAACCATAGTAGATGTTCTTGAATAATTTAGCAATGTATGAAAGCTTATTTCATCATCATCAACACAGTAATACCTTGCACCAATGGAGTGCTTTACATTTCTGGTCTCCAAAGCTATGCAAGTATTCTCATTCCATTTTTCAGCTGTGGAAACTTTAGAATAAAGAGGCAAAAAATCATTTTCCAAAGGGGGGTGAAGGTTGTGGAAGACCTGGGATAAAGATTCAGGTTGTCAGGAAGAAGTGTCCATAACACTGTTGAAATCTGTGTGGGTGAAGATGCTGTAGTTTAGACCTATTTATGCTTGGTGAGAGAAGAGAAAGAGATCTAAATAAATTATTTTTCTCTTCCTTTTCTGCTAAAGTAAGAATTAAATGAAGAATTAAATTTCCAGAGTAAATTAACTTTAAATATATTGTTAAGGCACTGATTACTCTGAAGTGGCAAAGCAGATTCACATCCAATTCTTGCAATGACAGGAGGCTGTGCTCACATTAGAAAGTGATTATTGCCATCAGGCTAAGGCTGCAAACTCCCCAGCCTCTCTTTGGGCTGTTTGCACATGCATGTAGTTGGTAACTTTTTTTTCGTGTTTAAAGAGTCTAACAACTCATCAATCTTATTCTTCCCTGAATGTAGATTGGTCTTTAATGAGATCAATGAATAGTGCTGGTACTTTGCTGGCCAAAATTGTAAATGTGCTGCTGCATTTCCTATTTACCCCCTAGCACAGGGATTTCAACGCGGTGCTAATGTGTTTTGCATTCTATTGCTCTCCTACAAAATTTATGGCCAGAGAGAGACTGCAGAAACAGTGTGGGCAGTCAGAGCTAGATTGTATTCTCTGTAATGCACTCAGATTTTTTAAAAATACGTGGTTTTGAAATAGTTGAAGGAAGAGAAAGAGAAATTCAGAGCAAAGAGGGAGCTGGGAATGTGGGAAAGAATTTCAGATTAGTTTCATACAAGCAAAAGTTTGGTTTCTAAGGTATATCAGAGATGGGGAAAAAAATTGTGGTTTAAAGCAGTTTAAGGAAAGTGATGTTAACAGTGAGATGCAATGGCAGTGCCTTTGGTTAGCTCAGACAAAAGGAAGGAGGCTGTTGGGCAGGGAAATTAGCTGTGGAACACAGTACATTGTTAATTTTAGCTCTGAGGTAGCCTGAAATGGCTCGGGCTCTTCCAGGCAGGTCCCTTCTCTTTGCTGTTCTTGTTAGCACTGTATCTGGTCCTGTTCCAGTTGCACCTTGACCTTTATAATTAACACCCTGCACACTGTAGGACTGGTTTCTCCAATGTGGCTCCTATGGCAAGAGCTGTACCTACGCCCCAGAGTTCTGACCTGTCCATTTTTTCCTCTGTGTGTGTGATGACACAGGTTGATGTTAAATAAAATCTGGTGCTTTGACTGGAAAGTGGAGAGTTCTGTATTGGATATTCTTTTTCCCATGATCTAATGCCTTGGAGCAGCTCCCAAGGGAGTTGTATATCCCAAAGGGACAGACTTTGAAAGCTTTGCTGTACCAAGGAAAGAAGTCATCATTGGGCATCCTTTACATATAAATCCTTTTTGGTGCATGATGGTTCAAAGCCAGATAAAAGCTGTAGTCCAAGGCCTCTGCCTGACTGCATATTATATGGAGTAATCAGTTCAGAGAGTTGAGCAGCCTTGAAAGGCTTCTCTTGCCCCATTCAGGTGAAGCTGCATCAAATACGAAGCACAGGGGTGGAAATCATGAAGAGTAGAAAATGTAAAGGATTTAATTCGAACAGATGAGTTGGAGTCTTCAGAGGGAACCCAAAAGGTCTGAAACAAGTTGTGGATAAGAGCCCCCAGACCCTGACGGAAATAGAAGCTCTATGTGCTGGAAAAAATCTTAGATGAGAGATGTCCAACAGATGAGCAACAGGAACTGCATGTGTCAAAGAGGAGCTGGAGAGCTTCTGTGCAGATGTGTAGGTCAGTGCTGACTGTGCCACCACAGAATGTTCTGAGCTTGCCCTTGGTGTAAGTGATTCATCACCCTGTAGCTCTGGTATTTTCCAGCTCTGTGCTGTTTCTAAACATCATTAGCCTTGCTGTTACTGTACTATTCCCAGTGATGCTGCCTGTGAAATAGTACCCAACAGGTGGTAGTGAGGCTGGATAGGCTGTTTGATTAACTTGGTGAAATGATTTCCTGAGCTCCTGCCTCTCAGGTGAAATGCAGTGTAGCTTTTCAGGACCCTGCAAGTACATAGGTGGCAAGCATGGTGTTACTAACCCTGAACAAATGTCCATGGCATATTGTCTCTATTAAATCTGAAAGATGGGAAGACTTTCTGTCTTTGAAAGGCAGGGAAACACTCAACCACGTAAAAATTATTTTGGGAAATATGAGAGAGAACATTGTATGTGTTATCTCTCAGTAAAGGTAGTATCCCTCTGAAAAGGACAAAACTGCAAAGGAAAAGTCACTTTACACATCCCAAAGCCTGGACTGATTACACTTTTTTGTGCAGCTGCAAAAATTGAAGAGCCCATTGAAATCCTTCAACTGCACTGGGTGTTGCCAAGCCTCTGTAAAGCCATGGAGCTGATTTTCCAAGAAAGCCCTTAGTAAAGGGGATCCTCCAGTAGCAAAGAGCAGACTGGTATCTCTCCTCTTTTCCTGGCAGAGAGAGAGTGGCTTGGATACAAGGGACGGAGTACAGAGCTGGGGCACACAATGAGCTTCTGCACCCTCCTGCTCACTAGAAGTGGTGCAATGGCATGTGGAGGTTAACATGGGAAGAACCAATTTATGTGAGCTTTGGATTCTTCCCTTTCCCTAGGGCCAAACTGTGGCCTAAGCTCAGTACTTGCTTTGCTTGATGCTAATTTCCCAGGTCAGCAAAGCTGGGTTCCAGGCCATGTAGATGCTTGAGTTGAGTGGAGGAATGTAGATGGTGGTAGAAGACAGAAGGCCGATGAAAATGTGACCGGCTTTTCTGGGGATGTGGCTCAAATCCTGGTCTTGGTTACTGTGACATAAATGGGGAATAACTCCTTATGGATCAATGGTTTCCTCAGAGTTCATATTAGTCTTAACTGATTGTAGTATTTAGCCTTCCTGCTCTGAATAATATGGTTTTCCATGCACTTCTATCTTAGACATCAGTTATCTTATGCTCTCACCCAAGTTCCCTCTGCAAAGAGCAAGTGTTCTCTCCACTGCTATATCCAGTGCACATCCTCCCTTTAATTCTGCACACTTTCTTTTTTAAGTTTGTCTTTGCATCCTTAAGTATCACTGGGTTGCCAGATAAAACAGTTATTGTTCCCATTAGAAGAAGATTGTAATGGATTTATATAAAACTCAGACAGTGCCATTGTTCTTGAAGTCCATTTTATTGTAATGAAGTTCCACTCTTAATATTCCATGATCTTCAATGTCCTTTACAAGTAACTTTTTATAAATTAATCTATAATAATCTAATTCAAGTCAGTTAAAGTGGATAACTATACTCCAATTACAATATTGGGAAGAGTTTTTACATAATGGGGGCTTTTATATGGATGGTTAACGCTAATACTGTAGTTTACAACATACTGTATGAATCACTAATTAAATGCCTGAGTAGCAATAATGGAAGTAGAACTATCAATACAGAGAAAATATCAATGATGTAAGGCATTAATAAAACTTTATGGTACCATTTAATCTTTTTTTATAGGTACTCCATTATGTCAGTGAAAAGAAAAGTCAGAAAAACAAGAAAGTGAGAAAGAGTGAAATTTAAAGGGACCAAGAAATGGAAACTAGAATGTACTTTCCCTGCTGTCTTCCCCATAAAATGGGCCAGATAGAAAAGTAATGAGAAAACTGCCCAGCAGAAATAAATTTATCACATTTCCAAAAATTTGGCTGTTCATTGCCACTGAATGGTTTAAATGCTGCTCAGATAACCTATATTGTATGACACAAATGAAGGGCAGCACAAATAGCATCTTCAAATGAGGAATACGAATTTAGTAATGCACTGACCAAGAGGGAACAACCAAACTGTGGTGTTCTTGCTATTGGCCAGCAGAGATGACTAGCAGGGTAAATAGATAAACATTTATATTGGAAGGAAAAACGACTAACAAAGGTATTTTACTTTTAAGCCAAAACACAAGCTTGGCTCTCAGTGCTGCCCAAGGACCGTTTCAGGCAGCCGGGCTGCTCTCCTGACAGGACATCTCCTCTGTGTTCCTTGGATGCCGTCCAGTGTCCCCCGCGAGAGAGCAAGCTGTCCATTTGCATATCAAAGCAGGGGAATAAGCCAACCCCAGCAGACCTCGAAAGGGAAGTGAGGGTATATGGGAATTTTTAGTTTTAACAACTCTCCATAGAAAAAAAAAAAAGAAGAAAAAAAAAAGACCACCTCCATTCCTGTCATCCAACAGTGCTTCAAATGCTTTTGTAACACATTTGAGCAGAAAAGAGTGTTTAACCCTTCAAATCCCCTTGCAGGACATTTCAGTCCTGGCTGTGTTTTGACAAATAAAGCAGAGAGGTTTCTTTTGCTGAAAAATATGCTTAATCTCAGCCTTACACAGAGCTTTGAGAATGATTGCACTGAGACCACCTACACACCTTGACATATATTGGAAGAGTGCAGTAGCCAGGCTGGTGTTTCTTGCTTGCTGTTGTTGAGTTGATATGTTTATTTAGTGTGAGATTTCTCGCCTTGTGCAATTCCTTGCCTCTCGGGAGGTATTTGACATCATCCCCATGGGGTATTGTTGCTGGAGTTTGTCTCCAAACTCCACCTTTCCTGGGAGTCCATTACTGGGCAAACTGGAGCTAAGAGCCTGCCTCACAACTTCTAATAAAAAGTAATCTTTCCATATTATTTTAAAACTATCACCTCAATATGAGAGGCTATGAAATTTCTTTGCCAATATCAGTGAAGGTTAGATCTGAGAAAGGATGCCTCTGTGATAAGAAATTCATTACTCCCCTTGCCCATCAAATGCTGCTGTTGGCAACCCTCTGCCTTGAGTACACAGGAGCCGAGGGCACCCCTAATCCTGCAAATCTGCAAGTGAAACCAAACCTTTGTGCAGACTCCCCCTCCCTCCTGTGTATTGCTTCATTTCACAGCCACCTCTCTTTGAATAGCTTGAAAGAACTGCCACAGTTTAACTTAACTGCTGCTTTTCTGGCGTTTAAAGTTAAATCTGTTTCCATGGAATGGGGGTTTGATAAATTCATTGTTTAACAAAACACAACTACAGCTCTGTCTCTTTGTATCACCAAACAAATCCTAGGCATGTCATTAGTAATATGATCAAGCCTCAACAGTAATTAAAAGATACTTTCAAGAGGACGTGGGATTTCCCTTAACAGATAGTCTCATAGGTACAAACTTTGCCCTTTGTCGTGGTTATCAGAGCTCATCCATGGTCTCTTACTCTCCTTCTGGTGCTATTCTGATTTATCAGCAGTTACTCTAGAGCAACCATTATTTACTGGCTGCCTTTAGCAATCAACCACAAAATAAATGTGTTATTTAAGATCTAAAACTCAGTCAAATGCTTTGGCCTGACTGTAGGTTTTTCTAGACTTAGAGCCCTAAACCACCAGAGGCTGCGATGGTTCTCCTTGTTCAGGAGTTTGATGAAAGAGGTTCTGCCATGAACCTTCAAGTCTTTCAACCTTTTCTGGTCTTTCAATAGCTCTTAGTTTTTCACAGGTCTCTTGGTAGAACGTAAAGAAAAAAGGAGAAAAGATCAATGAAGGTTTGCTGTGGTTTAATAGTTTTAGCTATACCATGCTCTCTCTTCCCAGTGTTCCTGTCCCTCGTGACAGCTGAGTGCTGCATCGTGTAATGTGCCATAAACCTGGGACCCCGTCGTAGCTTGTTTCAGAAATCTAGAAATGATGTTAATGGATAATATAAAAAAGGAGAGGGGAAAAAAAATCAATGAGAGGCATAGAGGCTGCGCCGTGTCAGCTGGAGATGCAGAGCTGAGCGTTGCAGACAGCAGCAGGGCCCGGCCCTGCTTCCCCCCCCACTAATTTGTGTAAATAAAATCACAGAGAGCAACGACACCGAGGTAAAATGACAGGCTCAGCAAACTGAGGCTTGGGCCCAACTGTTATCTATAATTTTTACCTTAATTTCTTTTTTGGTATTGTGTGGGAACTCTCGTTCTGTCTGGGAAGAGTTTACACCGGGCAAAAAATTCTGAGGAACCGGATTCAGCTGCGTCAGAGACTTTTTTTTGCTTATTTTTATATTAAAGGATGCTTGGATGTACTTTGAGACTTTCTATGCTCCTTGCTTTGCTGCATCTGTGTTTCCTTCAAACACACCTTCACTTTCAGCATCACCTCCATTTGGTTTATCAAGCAATAAGATGTCAGGTTTAATTTTATTTATGGGCTTAATATTCAAGTTTTTCCCAAGTAATTTTTCCCATATGGACCTTTGGAAATATGTTAGAAAGATCATTATGTACTGCTTTTAGGAGTGATGCATTAATAAGCAGATTACAGTCCCACTCATGGGCAAAAATCTAGTTTTAGCACCACGTGAAGGCACTTTGTCCAAGATGAGCCACAAACCAAAGAGTTTATGGTTTATGGGTGGCTGGAGCACTATAATACTTTGTGCACTATTAAGTGCGATGCTCCCTACTCTTTTGAAATTAAAATATCCTCTTAAATGCGTATCGTTGAGTTTCCCTGCCTCTGTTAATAGGCTTTTGAGCCTGGTTTCTCTTTCCAGAGATCCTCTGCTCTTCAGGAGCCTCTGTGGTCAAGGAACTCCCTGACTTCAGCCTCAGGGCTGAAGCAGGAGCGTTCTGGGTTTTGAGCAACCCCTTTGCACAAGCATGAATGAATGAATGAGACTTTCCTGGTACTGGTATTTTTTTTTTTGCATAATTGATCATCAAGCAAATCTGGCACAAGCACCTCATGTGAGGACAAAAATCAGTTTTCTGTGCTGGTGCCTTCACTGGCAGCTGGTCTCTGGTAGAGTTGGGACTGTCCTTGATTCCTTCTTCATTGTACCAAAGCCAAAATACTTCAGGTCCAGCATCAGGAACAAAGAGGACCACTGCAAATCACCTGCTTATTGCAACCTCCATCAGAGTTTTATTTTCTCTGAGCATAAGAGTGTTTTATAACATCAAAAAACCTTATATATGGACACTAGTAAAGATAATCCTGGAAAATTCACATGAAACACTCTGTCAGCCTCCCCCAGGAGCAGAAGATCCAGCAGCTTAAGTAGTTAAAATTCTTACATTGCTTGTTCGTGGCTGTGCATGTAGAAAGCACCACTTCTGGAGCAGTTCAGGCCCTTCCTAAAGGAAACCTGTTGCAAGTTTGAGACTGGGATTGACAGGGTAAGGGGAACAGCTGTGATGTTCCTCTAAAGCTAAATGTTGCCAGTTTTTCATAATCTGCAAAAATATGTTGTTGGGCTGAGAGATCCAGCTGGCTCACTGCCACCTTCCCCCTCCGCGGTGCTGCAGGAGCGGGTGCAGCATCTGGGGAGAGGAAAGTTTGTCTCTGACACAGAGATGCCAAGCTAATATGGAGAAAAGGAAGATATATATATGTATATTTTAGTAACTTGTAATTCTTGTGTGATGGCTGCTAAAAAAAGAAAGGGAGATGTTGTTTCGCGTTCTGTGGTGCTGCAGGGTGAGAAGAAGCTGCAAGAGGAAAAGAGAGGCTGCATGCCATGGTATTAGCATATGCACACCACAATCTTCTTAATACCCATGGTAAATCCCACTGTCTGTTACAAGCTCTGTTTTGAATGTTAGGCTTGTTTGCCTTCTGGTTTTTAAGCTTATAAACACTTTGGGGCTGAAATTCCCACAGAGGTAACAAGAGCTGTGTTAACCCTCTGCAATGGTCTATTTAAATGAGATTATTTGGGGCAAGGGGGGCAAAAGGACTGAGTGAGCTGGTTGGCAGCTCAGGAGTGAGTCAGGTTTGGGACCACAGTTACTCCAGATTTGCCTTTCCACAGCACAATTACACTGAATCTGGTGGGGCTTTATGGCAAGCGTATGAGTAGAAGATGACAACAATTTTGAGTGATTGGTAGGTTGATGTCCCTCATCTTACTTAGACCCAAGGGTTAAGATCTGTTGTTTACACCTGAGCTCTTATTTTAAGTGTGCTGCTTCTACTCCAGAGTGTTTCATGTGAGTTTCCAGGATTATCTTTACTAGTGTCCATATATAAGGTTTTGTGATGTTATAAAATGCTCTTACACTCTGAGAAAATAAAACTCTGATGGAGGTTGCAATGAGGCAGGTGATTTGCAGTGGTCCTCCTTGTTCCTGATGTTGGGCCAGAAATACTTTGACTTTGGTAGAATGAATAAGGAATCAAAAAATTTTAAACCCTTGCTACACATTTTTAAACACTCTATGTGAAGGTAGCACTTGGTTACTATTTTTAATTAGCATAAAAGGAAATACAGTGGCAGTATCTGCATCTAACTTACATCTTAGACCAAAATGCTGCTGGTTTTTAGGGATGTTAGACTTAGATAAGAACTGAGAAGAGTGTGAGAGAGTAGCTATGTTGACCCAGCCAGGCTTGAAGGGAGGCATTTTTGACTTCTGTGGTGAGATTCATGGAGAATAGTGAATATAAATCCTGTTAGGAAGGACTCAGAAGTGGTCAAGCTCAATAAAAAGATTGGTTTAGAATTTCTTTTACTGTTGCTACTCTCTGTTAATAAGAAAAATTCCTGTAAGGGGTAAGTTTGAGTAGTGGGGAGAAGCTGTGGTTTTCCATTTTACATACGCGTGTGTGCAAATGCTGGGTCTATGGCTTGAAAAAGAGGAGGAGCACAGGTGTAACAGGCTGTTTGCCAAGATGAGGCAAGAATGTGCCTTCCCCTGGTCTGTGGACCTTTCAGCAAAGTGTCTCCAGCTCTAAGTTGTCCCAGTGTGTGCCCATGGACTCTTCCCTGCAGACGAGGCTGGGCTTCCCTTCCTTGCACAAGCAATGAGCTCCCAGGTCTCACACTGGGAAAAGAAGTGCTAAAATACTATGAGGCTGTAAGTACCAAAGAGGGGTTTCACTTTATCTTATCTAAAATAATAGAAAATCCCTTCTCTTATTTATAAACCTTTATATATCCTGGAGTCTGTACATCCCTGTGGTGTAAGCCCACTAATAACCAAATCTCCCCCAAATTTGTTCATCCTTCTTTTGGTGATTCTTGCAGTCTGTTTTATTTGCTACCAAAATATGCACTTAATCTGATGGAAAAACCTGCATGGCCTTTTTTTCATCTGACTGATTTTCCTCTTTTGGGTTATTTATCCTTCAAATGTGTATTAAAGGGATGAGGAAAATATTTACTGAGCTGTTAAAGAATGGGTCATAATCAGGAAAAGTAAATTCACCATCCTCCCTCAGCAAGCACATTTCAGTATATCTCCTAATAAATCACCTATATGAATTGAAGGTGTGAATAACACCTGCTTGTGTACTACAGGATGATAAGGAAGTGATCCTGCCAGAAGGGGGAGGCTGGGAAAAATGGGCTTTCAGTCATGCAGGTAGTGTTTGCAGGGTGATGCTTTATCAAATCTTTTTCTATCCAGGCATTTTAGCTTGTATTTATTATATTAATACCCAGTTAAGTATTTGCATTATGTTATAATTATATTTTTATTATATTATAGCATAATTATTATATATTCTTAATATATTGTAATTATATCCTTGTAGTATCGTTATATTAAAATTAACTTGCAACTATTGTATTATTATATCCAGTGTAATAATGCACCAATGACTCATTTATAGACTGTTTTTTAATCCAAGAGTAAATAAGTACAAGGTTTTGAGAGAGAAGCATGTGCCTGAGTTATACTGGAGGGCAGTTATCACCTTTATGGAAGAGAAAGAAATAAGTAAAAGAAATAAAACAAAGTCTTCAGAAACACTGCAAGCCCTTGCTAATGCCATGATATGCAAAATAATTTAGAGTCTGGCTTTGTGTAGTTTTTTGACCAAAATTTTGAGCTCAGGTATCAAATGTTTCACATAGTACAATGTTTTGGGTTTTTTTTTTCAGTCAGAAATTTAATTACATGCCTATGCTGAGCAATTTCTGTTAGGATTAGCAATTTCTGTTCCTCATGCTCCACAGTCTCTGAATATGAAGATGATGATTCTCATTTGCAAATAATTTCTTCCTATCTGCAAGGCTGAGAAAGATTGATCAAAACAAAAAGTGCTTTCAAACAGATGCACACGAAACAATTGGCTTGCAAACAAAATGACTCAGAAAATACAGTTCTTTAAGACCTTCTTGTTATCTGTAGTCCTTGCTAAATGTTTATTAGAAGCTGATAATGCAACTTTTTAAATGTGAAATCCAACAGTATCTCAAACCACTTGTAGAATATCCCCTAATTCTTTAGCATAATGATCTGAAACAAAAGATTTTATAAACATCCTTCGTTATCTCAAAGTAAAATAGTACTTTTTCTGTGTTTTTATCTGTTCTGCCTACCAACTGCATTGCCCACAAAGTTGTTATTAAATGAGACAATGAAGGATTGAAATGTTAGAAGGAGAAAAGCTACATCCACTATTGTTCCCTCCAATGTATCCAGCTTTGGTTAAGTTACTTCAGCTTTTTCATGTATTTAATATATCTCAGATTGGTATCTGCTTCAGTCATAACAGCTCGCCCTGCCAACAGGCAAGCTCTGCAGAATTCACTGCAGGAAAATGCAGGCATGCTTCATGTAGCCTTAATTTGTTTTGAGATCCCATCTTTTATCTATGGAAACCTGCTCTCTCAGCAGGATGAACTTCTCTGGGAGAAAGTAAATTGGTTGTAACGTGGTGTGTGTCCCAGCGTGCAACGCTTGTTACAGCTCTCCCTTCTGATGCTTCATGGAAACGGGTGGGATAAAGAGTTAAACCAGCCTTCAGCATCTTGCATAATTATTCCTGGCCAATTGTCTCCAACTGGAAACTCACAATTTGTTACCACTTAGTTGGTTTCGGTGAATGAAGAGGATTCATTGCTTTTTGCTGGCATTCAGATCTTTTGTTCACAGTTTTGAGAAAATTGCAATCTCTTTTCTTGCTACTGTTCCAGCTTTAGCCATGCTTGGTTAAGCCAACGCTCAGGTTTCTCGGGATTCACACGCACTAATCTGGTGGCGTGCAGGGATTTTTTCTTTTTACTGCTTTATCTTGAGGGTTTTGTTTCCCAAACTGACATTAACAGAGCATTTATTTTTACAATCTTACTATTGTTATGGTGACCCCACTTTCTAGAAGTTCCCTGTCTTTGTAGGATGGCCATTTATCAGAATTGTGTGGTAGTGTTTTCCAAGCTTCACAAAAGGCTAAATAAATAAAGAATAAACCACTAATACAGGCACACAGTAATAAAATTGATGTGGCAACTTTATATAAACCAGAATCTATGTGCTTGTTTTTAGGTTAGGTAACTTTTGTGAGTGTTGTCAGTAGCTCCTATGGGACACACATGGCTTGTGTCTGCATGGAAAAGATCCCAGCAAGTTTAGTAACTGAAGGGATATCATTTTAATAAAAAGTGAATGAGTTGTAGTACACTGATTCTGATCAACCAACTATGATAGATGGTAATTCTTCTCCTTGAATGTGGCTTAGAGAAATTAAATTCAAGGTGATTTAAGAACTCCTGAAAAACTATTGAAGCCAAGTTAAAGAGAAAACAAAGGGAGGTGCAGAGCAGAACTCCCTGAAGTTTGCTCTTGCAGGTGTATCTCTGAAGATGGGGAGCCAGCTCTAATCCCAGGTTGTCACAGGGACTTGTCCACTCAAGTGTAGTTTCCAGGGCCTTTTTCAGTGGCTGTGGTGTCAGCCCAGGAAGTTTGTGTAGTCACACAACTCTCTTTTAGCCCAAAGAATTCTTATCTCATCTCAGGAAATCCCGTTACTCGAGTTGTATGTTTTGGGTCAAGGGCAGTGAATTATTGTACATTTTCTAGGAGACTGGTTAGCTGGGTTCTGCAAATCTGTGTGTCTTTTGAAGGCCTGTTTGTGGGGCTCAGATCAGTATAGGAGGGCTGAGACCTTCCCATTGTAATTCTCAAAGCATTGATTTATATTCAAGATTTAAAGGGATCTCAATTTGCCAAGGAAAACCAGGCTGTGTTCATTTGTTTTCATACTAAGGGTCCATGAATAGCGATAGATTCTTCTTCATAGAATTGAATTATCATAAAGTATAAACACATCACCTCAAAACTGGACTCAGTTTCACTCTAAAGATATCTGAATCCTACTGTACTGTCCAATTAGATGGCTTTAAATGGAGTATGAAACCTCAAACTGAGCAGTTTGTGTTTGTTTTTGATAGTTATATGCCTGCTTGATTCACACATGAAATCAAATCGCAGACCTCTAGGGCATTTTTTTTCTAATAATGTTTCTAGAAATAGCACATAAAGAGAAATAACAGGCTTCATAATTCTGATTTTTAAAATCCTGAGAAAGCAATTTGTAAGAGGTGTGGAAGTTATCCAAACCTAGCTGGAAAGAGGGTGTTTTGTCAATTGTCCCTAACGGATTCGATACAAGATTGTACCTGGGCAGGGCACTATTTGTGGCAAGACTTGAGCCTTAATGTTGGGTCTTTACAAGGGGATGAATCCTGTTGGGATCAGAGAGTGCATCCCCATGCTGGAGTAGAAAGAGTCTGAATTCTTGCCTGTTCTCCTATCCTTTTAGCTGATGTGCCTATGAAGAAGAAAGAGAGCCCACTCTAATGGTGTGACACTCACAGTTTTGAAGGTTTTCCAGCTCCCCTCACTATTACTCTTCATGCAGCAGAGCTATTCTAGTACAAACATAAATCTCTTTATAAAACATAGTGTTTCAGCTATTTTGTGTTATCTTGGTGTCAGTGGTTTCAATGTGATCTCTTGAAATAGCTTTTGTCAGCTGCAGAGTAACTGTGAATTGGAATACATATCTATTTGTGTGCATATCTTCATATTTCACTCTATGCAAACATGCACATATATAGTTGTACCAGATATATATAGTTGTACCAGATACTGTTTTCAATTAAGTTTTAGTCCAGTTATTGCACTGATTCTGTAAATCATTAGAAAATTATGATTTATGCAAAATTATCTATGGCATAGGTTTACAGCTAACTAGCAATGAGGCCAAAAATTATGGAGTTCAAAGCACAGGTTGCTTTGCTTGGTCTCAAATGATATGTTCATTTCCCCTTGTCTGGTTGCATGAGTTTGTTTCCCTGGAGAGGTTTCTAGGGTGCAAGTTCACAGGTATTAGCTGAAAATATTGATTATCTCTAGGTATTCTGCAATATGCTCCTACACTCTGCTGGTTGGTTGAGCAATCCTGTCATTACAGGGTAAGGAAGGTAACTTTTCTCTGTAGGTCTTGTGCACCTGCAATCTTTCAGATTAATCCCAAACTGCCTTTTTTTTTTTTGTACATACTTGCCCATAATGCCCAGGACTTGAGAGCTGTGACCATTCTTCATTCTTAAGAATGATTTAAGAGTTTGAAATACTTGAAGAAACTTTTTTAAAAATGTGAAGAGACATTCCCAGGTTGTTGGCAGCTCTTATTTATATACTGTTTGTTAGCAGTAACACTTTGTGATTTGGACAGTACCTGGTAGCCAGAAACCTCAGAGACCCTGGCAGGTATTGGTTCAAACTCATTGTGTCTCAAAGTAAAAGGTAAAAAATATTGTGCTTAATATTGAAATGGGTAAGTAGAGTCCTAGCACACAGTGTGGTGTAAAACTGAGGTGTGGCTGGAAAACAAGTTCTGAACCACAGATCCCTCCTCTCCCTACTGCATCCATATGAGTGGGTCACAGCATCTCCTGCTCCGTGGGTGCTGATGGAGATGGGGCCTGGACCCACCAGCACCCATCCTCATCCTGGTGTTTCAGGCATCAGCATCACCCATCCTGTTCCTCCAGCTTCTGCTTTCTCCCCAACCACCTGCAAGGGCTGCTCTGGTCAAGGAGCCCAGTCCCTGGTGGTGGGAGCATCCTCTCTCTGTCCAGCCACGGGTGATCAACGTGCTCTGTCAGAGCCGAAGCAGCACACTCTGATCAACTGCCTAGATCAGGGTGGCATCCTGTAACCTAGTAACAGCAAAGCTGGGTGCCTTGCATGATTCTTAATGCTTGCAGAGTGACTTATTAATATGTATTTTATATATATTCTAACATCTCCTGTGTGTCACAGGGAGAGTATTACAGCTGTTATCAGGCAACTCAAACAGCCAGTGCTGTTAACATAGCACAGCACAATGGAATGGTTGCATTAATGGCAAGTGATAGTATTTGTAGTCTGAGTCTTGAATATATGACAATTTCTATGAAATCACTGCATTTTAAGGATTTTGGAAGAAACTAGAGGCTTAAATTAGCATTTGGTCATTATTCTTCTATCATGTGCTCTCATTACTCCATGAGGATTAGTGAGATGGTGATCACATATCTGCATTCATGTGTGCCAATTCACCATTATCGGTATTTAGTCTGATTACCCTGCTGGAGAAAATACTTTACATTATCACAAAATGGTCTTAAGTGGGAAGATTTTGCAGCAAAGCCCAGTAGTGCTAATCTGATGAGATGATGTGAGGTGTTAATACGTTCAATAATCAATATTTAATAAGAATTATGGAAATACCTTTTCTTCATGAAGGGTATTTAACTGATTGTATTTGATTTTGATAATTGTTCTCTGTGTTGGATTATTTGTTTTCTTTTCTGCACTGAATCCAGTTTCCATGGGAGAGTGGAAAACCTCCAAACCTCAAATCTTGATGAATAGTTCTTCTCTGTACTGAATTAGGCTTATACAGCTCTCCAAAAATGTTCTTTGCACTTTATTTTCTGTAGAGAAAAGATGTTTAAAGTCATGTTTCTCACCTTTAGAGTGGCATTTATTGGTGACAAGTGACTAGGAGAGATGACTGTCTAACAAAGTTCAGCTTTATTTGTCTTCTACCTGCAAAGCAAGCGATAAATGCTACTGAGAGACAGAAAGTTCATTCTCTTTAGCAAGGTTACTCTTCTTGATGAGCATTAAAAGATAGCTTTAAGCCATTCACAATTATGACCTTGACTAGGAAAATGTAAGTTAATAAGGCTTCAACAAATTATGGTCTTTTTGGTCGATTTGCCTAGTGAACTGTTAATTGTAAAACTGAAAGACATTATGTTCGGCTTTCTCTATCACATCTTTTGTGTTTTAACAGTGACACTTCATTGAGTGCAATTAACAAAGCCTAGGAGATTTATTAACACACTTCTTCATGGCCAATGATCCATTCCACTTAAGACATAACACTGTAAAATGCACATTATCTCCTTTTGGCACTTACAATAATGCTTCATGAACTAGGAAGGCATATGTTAAAGCAGATAAAATAGCATTATTAGCTGACAAATCTTACAATTTATTAGACAGTTAATTTATCAGCTTAAAAGACACTTAAAACAGCTGTGCATTTAATGTCTTTTTAATGTATCCAGTAAAACTTGCATAATTGCCTGTAGTGCAATTTATTTTTAGCTATGTTGCAAAATGTCTGCATTTACTGTTTACATCTTCTTTAATTTTTCCTGCAAGGCTCATCACATCTAGGCACAAGCCCTAACAACGAGGGCAGATAATCAGATAAAAAGACTTCTTGTACAAATGGCTGCCCATGAATGGACTATTCAAAAGTACACGCTGGGCTGGACCAAAGAGTTCTTGCATTTTATCTCCACCCCAAGGGCAAGAGGGAGGAAAACAACCCAGAGCAGGGGTGCCTGGTAGGCAGCGTGGTCATGGACCGCCAAGCACGGCACATCGGAGAGCGGCGACGCCCGCCTTTACTGGCATTAGCGTTTGGAGCCCGTTCGGAGCCACATGTCTGGGGTGTAAACTAACAAGGCTCCAAGACTGCATTAGCAGAGGTGTTTCATTTTATAATTAAGGTAACTGCTCCCTGCTGATCAATTGTAGCAGACCTAAGTACTATCTGTGAAGAAAGTGTTGGAGAGGATATGCATTTAATAACTTGGATGCATAAATTGGCTGTGTTTGTTTATTGCTCTGTAATTTAATGGAACCTTTTGTTAAATCTTTCTGACTTCTTTTTTTGTAACATACTGCTAGTAATGATTTCTGTGGGAACAAAGGGTGTTGCTTATTAAAATAAAAAGTCAAACATTGCCGTTTCCATTAATTAAATGTCAGATTAACTTAATCTTTATATAAATATTGGATATAATCTATTTACAGAGTGAAATCAGATCTGGAGATGCTGGAGTAGGAGCGTAGTGGTGCAATTCTCCTTGCTTTGCAGAAATCAGGCAAGGTGGGAGCTGAGGCAGGATAGACCTGTGTCTGCAGCTGGGCTTGGGAAACAGCAGATGGACAGCTTGAAAATTCCATGGGCTGTGGGCAAAGTAGACCCTTATCTTCATAGAATCAAAGGATCATCTGGTTGGAAAAGACCTCTGAGATCATTGAGTCCAGCCTTCTTTGAAACCATCCTGCTTTCTCTCCACAGTATCTTCTTGCAGAGTAAATGTGGAACTTTGCTGCTGTAATAGGTGACTCCTAAGGGGAAATAAAACACTTTTGGAGAGTTCAAGTTCCCAGATTCAGGAGTCTGAGAGCAGCCAGATCTCCCAATGCACAGAGACTGGAAATGTGAAGTACTCATCAGCATGGGCCATGCATCAAAAAGGGAACAAAATGGCATTTCAGGAAGGGGTAAAAGAAGAGAGGTAAAACTTTCATCACGGAGCGTGGTTTAATGATATGAGGATCCGATAAACCAAGGCTAAACCCTCCCGAAATCCTTTCATACTGTCAGGATGCTATTTGTTTTTCCTCCTAACTGTAGTTATCCTTTCAGAACTGTTGCATTCGATGCTGGTTTACAAAAGTGTTGAATAGCTATTGTGACAGCATTGTAATCCCAGTCAGCCTCTAAATCACTATCAAAACTTTTCCCATAAATGACTTGCATCAGGGGTCTGACAATGTGATAAATGGTCCAAATGAGTGGATGCGAGAAAAATGGATGAATTGTTGTAGTCAAGTATAATAGAGGCATATGGATACCTATATTCACTGCAAGAACACTTTATGTATTACATTTAATTAAACCTAAACATATAATGGTGCATTATTCATGCAGAGACAGACATCTAATGAGAGCTGCTTCCCAGTTTGATTAGTGCAGCATTGTTGACTATTTCATTGCTGTACAGTAAATTTGTGGAGAGTTGTCATTGTCCGAATTACAGCTGAATTTCGATGACATCAGGTTACTGGTGAGGAGTAAGCAAGTAGAAAGCTGCTAATTCTTAAGTTACAGACCTTTTTGGAAGAGATTTTAGAAGCCACAACCAGAGAAGTAAGGTGCTCTTGAAGTTCTCCCTCATCTCTTGCTTCTAGTAGGAAACATCATCCAGTTCTTACAAGTAGTCACCAAAATTTCAATTTCCACTTATTTAAAGGTAAAATATATAGGGCAGGAAACTACCAGAAATATCTGTTCTTATTTAGGCAACGCTGTAGCTGAAGAACAGCTTGTTTTAATGTACTATTTTCCTATGAAGAGTAAAACCTAACCTTGGAAATATTTCTTAGGTATAATCTACCTTAATACAGTAATAATTATTTTAGGGGCTAGTGAAGGTATCTCATTTTGTGAGCAGCTTAAAAATAAGCTCATCTGTAAACACAAACACTTGAGAACCTTTTCATATTTCACTTTAGAAAGCTTTAAGACATGGAAAGAGGACGAATCACTGCAAAAAGACGAGTTGAAAGTACAATTTTGTTCATCTGGAATGTTTTCTGTTGTTTAATAAACAGTGATGTAAAAAATAGTTTAAAAGTTACAAAACAAACCAAGAATATAAAGAAGTGATTAATTTTTTTGTCAAAACTTATGCCAGTCCTTCTGTCCAAACCTTGTGGGTCCTTAGGAAGGTGGTTTGTAAATAAGTCTGGCTGTGAGGTCTAACTCTCCAAGTCCCCTACACAGAATGTGAGATGTAACCTCTCTTTAATGGCTTCTTCCTCTCTCATGAACTATGAATACGTGTGGAAAAAGCACCTGTGGCTCTGAAATTGCCTTTTCTACAGACCTGTGCATCTTCCTGTCTTTTCATGGAATCATGGAATGGTTTGGGATGGAAGGGACCTCAAAGCCCATCCAGTTCCATCCTCCTGCCATGGGCAGGGACACCTCCCACTGGATCAGGGGGCTCAAGGCCCCATCCAACCTGGCCTCGAACACCTCCAGGGATGGAGCAGCCACAGCTTCTTCAGGCAACCTGGGCCAGGGCCTCCCCACCCTCACAGGAAAACATTCCTTCCTAAGATCTCATCTCAATCTCCCCTCTTTCAGCTGAAAACCATTTCCCCTCATCCTGTCCCTTCACTCCCTGATCAAGAGCCCCTCCTCAGCTTTCCTGGAGCCCCTTTCAGTCCTGGGAGGCTGCTCTAAGGTCTCCCTGCCTTCTCTCAGCCTTCTCTTCTCCAGGCTGAACAACCCAACTCTCTCAGCCTGTCCTCACATGGGAGGTGCTCCAGCCCTCAGATTGTCTCTGTGGCCTCCTCTGGACTCATATTTGAGAGGTAAAAAGTCAACATAATTTGCAGAAATCTCACCTTGACACGTGAGCGCAGAAACTCGACCTGTGCTTCTGGACAGTGGGGCAATTGTAGGAGGTGAGGAGCTGGAGACAACAGGCCTTTCCCTTGCTCTGTAATTCAACCAGAGTACTCTTTCTTGTCTTTAACTGGGACCATGCAACTTGGGAATTTTAGCATAAAAATAATAACAATCTGGAAATAGGTTAACAGTTCCTCCCTGGATTGTTAGTATATTAAATAAATAAAACTTTAGTTCCTTTTTACATGGGGCAGTTCACTGCCATGAACTAATTATGTAGAAAGACCTCATGTTAGAGCCTGCAAATAGTTGGTTTCATTGGCTTTTATTAACATTTCACTTGAGATTACTTATTAGAAAAATACTGTTTAATTTCAAGGCTGTTATCCCACACCTCCCCATCTTATTAAGTGGAATTTGTCTTCCCTGGGTGAAACACCTCTCCCTGATGCTCTTCTCTTAGCAGTAATCTTTATAAAATTCTATTTTTAAAAAAAACTACCTTTGAGCAGACATTGCTAGTTTAACAAGGAACACATTTGGTGATGTGGGGAATGGTCTGAGGGAAGCAGGAGCGCGTGTGAATCCCTCTTGGTGCTGGAATCTTTCCGGGAAGGGATCGTGGGGGAGCGGTGATGCTCTGAGCCCACCGCGTGGGATTCTCCAAAGCGTTAGTTACTTGTACAGCTCTGCTTGCACTGAAGACCCGAGGAAAGAAAAAGCAGCAGCTCTTCCCATGGGTTTTACAGGGAGCAATTAGAAAACCATAACCAGTGAGCTTCCCTTACCAAAATCACTTAAAGCATCTCGTACAGAAGAGAATGTATCTCCTTCCATCCTCTAAAATAGTAAATAAACTACTGCCCTTTTTTCTTCTCATTGTGAATTTAACCTGCCCTCATAGAAGATGAACCTGTAGTTAAATCTAATTTTGGTTCATGTTGTTTTTCCCCCGAGCATCAGAAGCCAGATGTTTTCAGTGAAAAGGAAATTAATGGCCTAAATAATGAATATATTGAAGTACTGTAGCCACAGTCCACCTGCTCCTTTAGGCACTGCGATTAATGAGTCAGGATCAGATCCTTTTTTGATTTTGGAGTATATTTGTTATATATTTTGTAAATGGGAATAAAAGGAAGACTAGCCTACTCTGTGGCAAAGAAAGACTTAGAGGGAGTTGTGCCATCTGGGAACAGCTGGAGAAGCTGTGCAGACCCCCAGCCTTCACCAGAAGCTCCTCGGTGTCCTGACCCATCCCTCCAGCAGAGGGGGGACCCACAGAAGGTCCCTCGCCAGACGGTCCCTCGCAATGTCCACCCCAGGAGCACTGCAAGTCCTCAAACCTTATTTCGAAGACTGTTGTTTTTGTTATGACCCAACAGGAAGCTGTAATGACCATTCCAGACTATTCTGACAATAATATTTCATATAAAAAGCTGTGTGGGCAGCAGAGACCTGGGGAGGGAGAGGCACTATAATAGAAAATGACTGCAATGTCTTAATTTGCTTTCCTGGAAGATTTTTTTTTTAAGTTTTTTTTTTATTATATCTCAAAATTCCTACAGAAAGGAAGGAACTTTCCAAAGTTCAAAGATAATGATACCTTGACAAGTAATGGTCTTTCCAGCCAGTCCTGTAATCTCACAGCTTGGATGCTTCAGTGAAGTATGGTCCTTTTAGGTGTACTATGTCCATGGCTTGATTTAATCATTTTGATTTCAAGTCCTGTGAAAACTTGAACTTTAAACCTTGGTATTAACTTCTTTACAGTTCCTGTTCTACCCTTGAGTTTACAGCATGCCCAAATCCCTCCCTGTCACCAGAATAGCCAGAATAGGGGAGTTTTACCTCTCCACCACCTTTTTATCATAATCAGATGCATGACTTGTCTGGTCTTAACTAATGTCAGCTTAATTAATGCCCAGGTTTTGAGGTCATGCAGCTGGTTACAGGAGTAGTTGGTTTCAAAAGAGGCAAAACCAACTGTGTCTGTACTATTTCTAACGGTTACTTCACTTTGGGACTGAGTTGCTGGAGGAATGATACAAACAACGAGCTGGATTCACTTCTCCAGGGATGTGTTCACAAGAGCCAGAGTACACATAGTTCAAATTAAAAGGATATGACATTTTCTGTTTTGAACATCTAAAGACAATTGCATTCCAGAAACCTGGACCTTCAAATTTGACACACAGAGGCTCAAAGAGGGTTGTATTCCCATTGCTTCTCTGTCAAGCTCTTGGGTAGCTGCTGATGCACACAGATGTTTTTTTGGCCCAGTGGGTATTAAAGTTAAGAAGTCTTTAGGTTAAAAGGCAGCAGAGATCTTATCCAGCAAGGATCCCTTCGAGTTGAGGCTGCCTTCTTCTCTGTATCTTGCTCCTTCCTCACTCAAGGTCATTGTCACAAACTCTTCAAGTTCCTGCCAGAGCTTTCCGAGCTGTCCCTGGCCACCTGGTGGTCACGGTTTGTCCTTTCCACCCACCGTGACACCAGCAGATGTGGTTTTGGTGAAGGTGCAGCTTGCTGAAGAGCCTGAGAGCAGTGTGCTGGGAAAAGGCTTTGGTCAAGGATCGCTTGGCAAGGAAGGATTTGCTTTTGTTTTCCAACCCAATCACCTGCAGGATCTCTGTGAACTCATTGCAAGTTCTTAATGCAGTTCTCTCTCATTTCACCCCTTTCTGCTACTTTTCTGATGGCTTCCTGTTTTACCATGGTAAACAATATCAAAGCATGGGAAAAAATGCTACAGTGAAGGGTGAGATTTGGACCAAGAAAAACATCTGAATGAGAAACTATCTCCTAAGAAAAATAATCATTTGAAAATGCAATCTCAATAAGCAGAGTATTTTTAGCATTAGATTTTGTATAAATTGTTTAACCTGTATATAATGAGTTGTAAATGTATTTAGGAATATTAAATTTGCAGCCTGTGCTCTGTGGGTTCAGGATTAATACAAATGCACACCCAGTATACGGGGGATTGGGGGCCATTTAATTCTGAGTGTCCCCCAACCTTCTTTGAAGTCCTAAATATCTTCGGGACATGGTTTAGTAGGCACAGTGGTGCTGGGCTGATGGTTGAGCTTGAGGATCTTAGAGGTCTTTTCCAACCTTACTGATTCTATGATGCTATGAATCTAAGTTGCAGTGCTGCAACAAAGTATAGGTCAGACCACTGGGATCTTTGCCATGCTGTGACAAACCTAGAAATGAACCTTTATTTGCTGAAAGTGGGGACTTCACACCGGTACAGTATTAAAGGATCAGCAGATTCAAGGATAAAAATAATTTATTGTTAATTTTACTCCTGTGAACTGAAGATTGCTGCTTATAGAAATCAGCAAAACTAAATAGTTTTAGTGGGCTGGGAGAGAAATCAGTAAAAGACAGGTATAAATGTAAATTGAGAATTTAAATGTATATAGTGTTTATTTATATTCTGAGAACATCAGGGGTCTGCCTGGGTAAGGAACTGGGTGCTTCAGAGAGTGGGAAAAGTTGTACTGTAGTTCTTCAAAGTTTTGGTGGTTTGAAAGTTGCAGGAAGGGAAGAGGTCTGCCTCCTATGGAGAGAAAATATTTTCTTGCACCAGGTCAGTGATCTTCAAATGAGGAAAAAAACAAATCATCAAGTAGGTTTAGAGATATTGGAGCATAACGTCTCCTAAGAAATCGTTTCAATGGTCTGAGTCAACAATGTGCTTTTATACAGTTGTGGGCGTAGCGATGATGCTGGAAAAGCCTCTTTGGATGGCTGGATAAGCCTGCAGTCATGGAAATATCAATCTACAGACCTGTAATTGGGAATGGTTCCACAATCTGTAGAACACAGACGTGAAATCAGGGTGATGCACTGCCATAAGCCAGCAGTCTGTTATAAGAAGTGGGAATTTAAGCTGGATAATTTAAGCTCTCGTCCGTGCTCTTGTCCCTTTCCCCTGACCCTGGTTTTGTTCAATTGGTGCTAGTGTGTCAGCTTGGATTTTCAGTCCATTTAATCATCTGTGTCTACCTTTCCCCTTGTTTGTTTCTATCTCCATGCTAAAGAGGCTGCTCCTAACGCGTTATTGAATAAGGCAGCGCTCTGTATGCTGCAGAGCACTTTCCCTTAGTGGTGATAAAATGGTGATAAAAACGAAAAGTGACACTTCAAACGCAAGCCCTGCTTTTGAGCTCCAGTGCATATTGCTTTTTTTTCCCTCTCAAACACAATTCTTTATTTTTTTCCTCTCAACAACTGATCATTCTGAAAGAGAATAAGGATGCACATATGGTACAACAAGTCTTCCCAATATCTAGCACTACGATCTGCAAAGACGATGTGACCCATCACCAGATTTAAGCCTGTGGCACTGCAGAAGCTACTAATCTTTAAAGGATATTTTCTCTGCTAGAAAGGTTTCCTCCCCTGCTCTTTCCACGGGTTGGACTTGCCAGCATACTTGGTTTATGGGAATGCATAGGAAAGCTAAACTTGTTTGGATTTACCTCTTTATTGGCTTTGCGGTGGCTTTGCGTCACTTAAAGAGCTTGGTTTCAGGTGTGTCTGCCCTCCAGCTCCCTCCCACCCCCTCTCTGCAGCCTAAACCAGAGTTGCTACGTTAATTAGTCTCTCCTTTTAATTAATTGAGGCTCAGGATGTGGATGTGCTGAGGACTGGCTGCAGGGGTGGTTGGGAGAGAAAAGAGAGGCTGAGAGGGAGCTCCCTGGGGGAGGCTGAGCGGAGCTGCCCAGCTGTGATAGCTCTGGAACAGGCACAGTGCTGAGAGCTGGTGGCTCTTTGCACTGCCTTGGCCCTGGTTTGTGTACAGAGCTTCTCCAAACTGGATTTTAACCTCACTCATCTTCTCTTCCCTTCACTCTGTGTTAAGCTTTTCGATTTTCTAATAGTTTGTGTTTGAAAGAAGAAAACACTTCTTTGTTGCCTCTGCTTTCTACTCTGCTCCTAAACCCAGGGCTCCTCATAAAGCAACACTGGGAGGGGATGGAAATAACCACTGTCACCTGCAATTTATTTTGAAGTTATTCCTGCTGTTCATTTCTGTGCTTAGAACATTTTTCCAAGGCGCCTCTCCTGTTTTTTTTTCTGAAGCCTGGGGGCAGGGCAGGCTCTTGGTGCTGCTGCTGGCTTGACAGCATCCATTTTTAAACACAATTCTTTAAGGATGCTGTGCAGGAATCACAGCGCTGAAAGAGGACAAAAAATGATGAAAGATTCAGAAACCGAGGGTCGGAGACAGGGCTGAACGAGCTGGGTTTGTGCGGCAGAAAAGTCAATATCTCTTTCTCTCTGTTGGGCTTAGGAAAAGAAGAAATTACCTTACTTTGCAGCAAAGGTTTTGGATAAAAAGGCTAGTTAAACATTAAGACAGCCCCGCTAGGAAGGTGAGGGATCCTCTTTTTGGTGAGTTTTTACTGAACAGCCTTGTCAAAGACCTGCTGGGAGTAACATAGGTGAACTCCATCCCCCTCGGAGAGCAGGGAAGTTAACTCAAGTTTCCTACCACCTTTCTCTGCTTCTAACGCCTGTGTCAACACAGGAACATAAAAATATTGCCTTTTTCCACACAAGGCTGTGAAAAAAAAAATGTATGATATGGTTAATATTTTATCACTGCTCTGAGCTATAAAAAAATTGGCACTGCTTTCAAAGTTGTTGCAGAAAGGATGGATAATTTATAAGGAAAGTGTGAGGACTGTCCCATCTCCTCTTTTTAAAACCTGGCAGGCTGAATTTACGATACACAGAAAAAAAGTGCCTATTTTTAGTTACAGGGGGGTAAAGTTGATGAGTTCATGTACAATTGTCACAATAACCTTGCAGAAAACTTCATTAATGTGTAAATCCAATAGAAATATCCATAGATTTCCTTCTCATGTATTGGGTGCTTAGTGGGATGGCAGCCCATGGCAAGTAGAAATGCAAATAATTCTTTAGAGTGCTAAATGACATCTGTTAATCATGGTGACTGATACATACTGCACGGAGCCTCCTAAGAAATGCCCAGGTGTTCTTTTACTTTACAGATTTAGTGTTTAGAGTGCTGCATTTGCCATGGTTCGTTGCAGTTGGCTGCTGGATGACTCTGTAGTGTCCCTTCCTCAGCCCCCTGCTACAACAGCCCTTTTAATGCTCGCTCTCACCCCAGTGGATCTGCCTGAGCATCCCAGTAGCTCGAGGTGAGAAAAGAAGGAGCGATGATTTTTAGTTTCAGTTCTGGCATAACCTTAATGAAGGTTTTTAAACTGAACTTTGCATTTCATGATTTGTTCTTCCCACACGCACACGCACATATTCCCACTCCCCCTCAATGAGGTAATTGCATGACAACTAGATTAATATCTTTTACATACTTATTAAACTCAATAAGTGGTCCTGCGCAAACAATTTATATTTAATTACCGTATTATCATCCTACTAAATTTTAATTACTATTCATTTAAAATACCTCATATGTTATCATTCATGTTAATGCGGATTTGTTTCTCTGTAAACGTTTCTCTGTAAATCCTAACTTTTAAGTTGGACTAACCTGTAAATAATTGGGATTTTTCAAGGTAATAGTTGTCCAATGCAGCTCCAAGGCATTGCAATACTCTACAGAAAGAGAAAATGCAACCACCAGCCACTATTGTATTAAATAACAAAGTTTTGAACCAGAATTCAGAAAAGGCTGAATGCTTTACCTTTCAAACCACCTTGCAATGCAATTTCACCCTAAAACATCTTAAGCCAGGAGAAATTAATATTTAGCAGCTGACAATAAGCTGACTGTTAAGAACCAGAACAATACCAAACTCAGTGAGGAACGTGAAAAATGACTAAAATCACAATCCTACGGTAAACTTGCCTCTTCCACTGCTCATTGTTTTTGCCTCTGACAAGTATCGATTTTCTAGATCTCATCTCTGAGTCACTTAATTACTCCTCAGTGAAAGGAAAATACATGATAATTTTTGTAGTGAAAAAACAACCACCTCTGATGGTTAAAATCATCACACCTTGTCAGTTCCTGCAGCAGGAGGCAGAGGTGGGGTCTCGTGATCAGAGTTGGTTAGAGCTTTGGGTTTGTAATTTATTGATGAAGGATATTTAAAATAAAAAGAGATTATTTTCTGTATTTCTGTATAAAAGATGTGGTGCAGTTGTTGATGACTCTGCTGAGGAAGGTCATGTGCTCTGAATCAGAGCACTTTGCTCAGCTCTTTCTCACTGTTGTGTTCATTGAAATTAAGTCTCTTCAGATAGCTCTTCAAATTCATTGTGCTTTTCCCAACCAGGCATGTGAATCTATTAATATCTGTACCCAGGCAGCAAGATTTCCCAAATTTCTGCAGAATCTCTATTTTTCCCCTAATTTTTGCAGTTTCTATAGGCAGTTATCTATTTATTTCATTGTGAAAACATGAGAATCAGCCCTGTTCTTATTAAAATTATAGATTTATAAGGTCTTTTTCCACCTAAAACATAGATTATAAGAAGCAAGTCCAGTAACAGCTTGGAAAAATCTTCTTCCACATGGTTTGGTAAATTGTTGAGATTCGTTTTAGTGGGGTTATTTTTGTTATTGTTGCTTAGTTATCTTCCAGAAAAGTTCAAGTAAAGGATCACCCTTTCTGTATCAATATCCTAAAAATATATTTTGTTTACTGCAACCAGGAGATTTTTTCTTAGGCAATTAATTGTCTGACTCAGTCCTGTAAGCTCCTATAATGACTTTATAGCCTAGTGATATATAACCTATTGACTTTCCTTTGGTTATAGGACTATTACTTTCCTGATTGATTTAATCATTCCTTGCTAGCTTTATCTATCTCCTTGCTTTTATGAAACTCTATTGACTTGCCAGTCTTTTAAGGACTGATCCAAGGGCAAATGAAATCAAAGGGAAGACGTGGTAGCACTCAGACCTGTCTTTTGGGTCTTACTCCTGCACGAGGTGGACTTTGCTTGTGGATCAGTTCCAGAATAGACCTCTCACTGTTATAAAATAATAATTATATGTGTTCCTAGTGGTACTTTTATCATAATGGAGAGCAAGCAATTTTCCCTGTTCACAGAACACCAGAATTGGGCTCCTTTGGGAATAATTGCTTTATTAATTATGCCAGATTTTGTTCCTATTTTATTCAGACAAACAGCCCCATTCCCTTCAGGTGAGTTTATTTGCATGAATTGTGATGTCTCTGGTTTGGCATTGCTGTGAATCAGTGAGAAATACTGAGTTGTTTCTAACCTGTGTGTAACGGGCACATTAGGGCTCTAATTTTCTCAGAAATATTTAGTATGCAAACACTTTCATGAGGCCAATTTTCTTATTGAAATGAGATTTGCACAATATATTAGTGGTAAGAACTATTGAACTAAAACATTTAAACCAGTGCTGGACTTTAGAGGAAAGTAATCCCCAGCAATGAAGATGTCTGGGAGCTGCAGTGGAATCCAAGCTGTGCCGTAGACAAATTTACTGACCCGGGCTCCGCTGCGCTTGGACCCCACATATTGTAATTTTTATAACACACATTCACTGTAACACTTTAACTAAGAGAGTTTGTGTATTAAATGATGTTAGATTATGATATTTAATGGCTTATAGGATATAGCCAGTACCCGGGAGGCTAATTTGTTTGCATTAGTTGGACGGGTCAACTGCTTCAAACATGCAGATTATAGAACTACTGGTAGATTGCATTACACAATTTAAATAAATAGTAGCAATTTGTCAATGTCATCTTAGTTTCAACATTTTCCTTTTAAACCTCAGGAAATGGTAGTTCCAATTAAATTGACCTTTTCTTTTCTGCATCTTCTTGTTATTAATAGATACTGCTTAGTCTTTTAGCAAGCAAAAAAAAAAAAAGGAAATAAAAATACTTCCAAAGCAGCATTGGGCTTGTAGTAAACTTTCCAGACAAAATTTTCTTCTTTATAAACAAATGAATCAAATTTAGCGAGGAATTGCTACAAGTCAGGTGTGAATATATACGTCAGTAATAAATTAAGACACAAGAATTGTTGTAGCTCAGTGATTGGGTCTTTGGTTTTAGGGGACAGTTGCAGGTTCTTGTCACTATAAAGCTTTAAGTTGTGCTGTTTGTTTTGGAGACAAAGAAGCAAAAAATACAAAGTGGTTGAACCATCCATATAGGAGCTGCTTTTGGCAAGTCCTAGATGTCTGGAATGTGAACTTGCTTTTGGGAATCAGGTGTAGGTACTTATTAGTCTTGCAACACTAAACAAACTGGATTTAAAAACCTGGATGTGGATGTCTTAAAGCAAAATCATAATGGTGAGATATTTAACTTGTCATGTAACGTGGATGAGTTTGGCTAAAAGCATCACCCGTGCAGTGATTCCGTGCAATACAAGTTATCCCATGACCACGTGCATTATTGGTTTATTTATTTGGTGTCCTCCTGACAAACATCAGCAGTAAGGCTGATAGCATCAGAAACCAAATTTGCTCTGGTTTTGGTGGGGCAGATAGTTTTGAAGACATGGCAGTTGAAGCATTTGGAGAAAAACTTGGCCAGAGGAAGATACCTAAAGCTTTCTCAGTGCCTCAGGCAAAAATGCTGGCACAGGAACTGCAGTATTGCTGCATCCTGGTGGTCTTGGGCTGTGAAAGGGAATAGCTCTCTGAATAATCAAAGCATCTCAAAACTTCAAGTTTTGCTGAAAAGGGTTGCATTATTTTTAGTTGTTAAGGCTGAAAAGTGTTTTGGAGCTATTTTTCTTGCAGAGCAGTTTGTGACTAAGCAGGAAGAACCAAAAAGTGGAATCATAAAAAAAAATATTACTTTTAAAGGAAAGTGCTATTCCTCTCTGATGGAATCCTAAAAAAACACCCAACAAAAGCACCCAGAAATCCAGGTGCACTGCTGTTCACCCATCAGTTCAGTGCCATGGACAGAACGACAATTGTCACGAGAAAACTCAGAGTCAATTATCAATAGCTTTACACATCTTTTTTTTGGAAAATACATCTGTTTTCCAACACTTTCCTCTTGGGCTCTGTGTAAGGCAGCTCTCACTTCTTCTGTTGCTTTTCTTCAAGCTGCACCAGCTAACTGTGCATAATCTCAGCCTTTGGGTTGATGGGTTTCAATCCATTTCCCATTCCGCGTAACAATAGATCCGAAGAGCAGAAATGAGCCAATTTCTTGTGCTACCCTTTCTCACACCTTCTGTTTATGTGATACTTTCTTTTCATAGTGTCAGGCACAGCCAGCAAAGTTCCTTCTTACCCATCAGCAGCTTTTCAAAGGTTACAATTGCATTGACTTTATATACTCACCTACTAATTAAAAGGACTTTTTTTTGTCTTCTGAATGTTTAGAATTAGCACATTCTGAGGCTGACTGATGCAAACACAGAGCACAGGATATTTAGAGTTTCACTTTACTTAGTATTCAGTGTATATTATTCAGCAAACACCATTTGAAAAGAGGCCAGAAAGCAATTTTAACAGTATCACATGTGAGAAAATGATTCAAAGTTTTGGAGAGAAAGATAATTCTGGAGTCTCTGTGATCTAAAACTGAACAAAGGACACGACTGACCATATTAAACACAAGAAAAATAGATTCCTGTTATTTTCATTTCTGACTTCACAGAGAGCAGACAGTAGGTATGGGTCTAAACTCATATTATAACATCATTAAACTGAGGACCTGATCCTCAGCAATTCAAAACGAGCAAGTGGGTGCAAGTAAAGAGGCTGATGTCCCCCTTCCCACTTTTATCGTGAGGGACACCCCATCTGGCTGATCCTCAAGCACAGGGACTCTTGAGTTCTGAAATTTCCCATGGTTCTGAGCTGTCCAGTGGACAGCTAAATTTTGCTGGGATTAAAAATGGAGATTGGTGAAGGACAATCAATTCTGGATATTTTTGGCAAATAGAGCCCATTAAGAAAACAAGAATTTGCAATTTGAGAAGAAAACCTCCAACAAATACTTTAAGGTTATTCAGCTTGCATGTTCTTAATGTTCTATTTAATATGGAAAGTGATATTACACCTCTTCTCAGCATCTTCACATATGGTATTTTATCAAGCACACTTTTATTTGAATTCAGATACTAAAATGTAAGAGTACGTGCTTTTTTTTGTTTGCCTTTGCTTTTTTTGTGGATATCAGAAAATTTCTTATTTGTCATCAACCCAGGCTTTTTAGGTTTCTTTCAGTGGTAGTCACATAGTTCTTTCTAAAGGACAAGGAGCAGGTAATAACTTTTAGGAGGCCAATCGTGGATGTTTGAGTATTGTCGGTCTTCAGCTGGTGAGTGTTTTGTAGGAAAATTCACACAAAATGTCCTTCATTGAAGAATTCTTGTCCTTTTTCTTTTTATTATTTTCTTTTTTTTTAACAAGTTGGCATTCTGCAAATGAAAGGCTTGCTCATTGCTGCCATTATCTGAAAAATCTGAGTTGGGAGCTGCGCACGTACCCGACAGATAATCAATGCCACATCCCTCTAAGTGGCTGCTATGGCTGGTGGGTATCAATAGCAGACTTTTAGGGATGAGACTTTGTTCATTTACATGTGCAGTGCATGGACCTCATCTGTTCCTAAGCACAGCACATTTTGTGTCAGTGCAAGCTCTGACTTCAGCAGAGACAGGTCTGATTTGCAGTGGAATTAGTCCTGCACATACAGCCAGGGTTTCACACCACTCCACTGCTGTCACTATTCATTGCCAAAGAACTATATCCTTTTATTATCAGCTGGTAACAAAACAAGAGGTGCCCACTGCAGAGCAAAAGAAGTCAGAACCAATCAACGTTTGTACCATTTGCTGTTCTCTAAGAACCGTTTACAGGTAATTCTGGAAGTTCTGTGGTTGCAGGTTATCTGTGGTGTATTCTCCCTTATTAACCACAGGCAACTGAGGCTGGAGCAGAGATGTAACCAAAATGAAATAGCAGATACACAGATGTTAGTCAGCAAATTAAATAAATGTGTATTAATTACTCGTTTTCCTCAAGTGACTCCACTTGGATAAAGAAGTTCTCCTCCTTTCCCAGTTCCTGTAGTTTCTGGAGGTCCAGATAAAATACATGGCATTGTGTTACTTGGTTACTGACACTGATTCACATAAGCCAGAGGTTTTGATTTCTCTGAATCTGTTTGGAAAGGAATTATTTTGGTGCCTTTCTGAGTATGCTTGAATGTAATAACTATAATTTCCTTTTTAAAGTTCACCCCTGCTGCCAAAGGGAAAGTTTCTCACTGTAGGGAATGAGTAAACAGTTGCTTTTCGTTGCTACATCATTCCATATAAATGAACTGTTTTAATTGATTCTAAATGCAATTAAATAAAATTATCTATAAATTGGTAGACATATCCATGACTGCAAATAAAAATTAAGCCTGCTTGAACAGGCTTTCTTCTTTCTGATAAACAACATCATATTACAGCCTTCGATTTGTGACTAATGCATGAAGAAATTCCTTCCAGATCAAGAGGGATCTTCACTGAGGCACATCAGAGCTTTTTCACCCTGTGTTTCAGTGAAAAATAATCATCCTGGAATATGTGTGAGGATCTTTATGAAAACATGGGATATGCATTCCTTAAATACTGTTGAGAAAATGAATGCGTCCACCGTAGATCTGCCAACAGACTGTGAAATATAATGGACATAATGGATGGAAATGTGGGAAACTTTTTATGTGTTTGGACAAAGGATGGATCTGACAGTACAGGGAGTTACTGGGAAAAAAAAAAAAGCAGATTAGGATAGTGTTTTTACTCAGTACAATATTGTCAGAGCTCAAGTGAAAATGATCTCAACACTCCTGCACGATCCTGGGTCTGCATCCCAGCACCCCCCAGCCTGTGCCTTGTCCCCGAGTCCCGGGAAAGCAAGCTGGAAAAGGCATGTTGGATGAGCTAGGGAAGAGGCTCCTGTTAATAAGGTGGGAGACTCTAGGAGCTTTTATAAAAAAAGAGTAAGATTCCTCTGTTAAGTTTTTCTATGCAGAATTTTCAATTATGCACTGAGATTTGGGCAAATTACTCCCAGGGGAGGCACCTTCTGTACATTTGTATGGAGGTAGTCAGGGTCTCACTGGGTGAGAAGGACATGAAGGGAGATGGCACAGGGCAAGGAAGAGCTGAGACTGGGGAGGCTGATGCTGACACAGCTTTAGACACCAGCTCAGGGACAAGAAGGCTGAGCACAATTTTATTCTGTTCATAGTGCTCACTGGTACCTGGCACCAAATTTATACAATTCACACTTTATGTTGAGAGTCATTGCCAAGGCTTGGTTTTGGATCTGCTGGTTATGTATGTTTTTTTCCTTCCTCTCTGTTAAGATGCACTGTAGGGATTTTTTATTGTTATTATTTAACGTTTATATTGATTTTTTGAAGAGTGCCTTTAAAGGAATTACTCCTCATCAGCCACGCTGATATAAAAGCATAGTTACTATAATAATGGCCTTTGAATACTGTCCATTAAACTTTGACATTTAAAGTGTTTACTGTGAATACATATTAAGTTTCTCATTAAAGACAAGGTCTGGCTTTCTTGATGTGACTCTTAGATTAAATCAGTCTAATCCAAAATAAATACAAAGATGGAGAATTCATAACAAGCTGCCTTGTAAATTCTCTGTGTGTAAAACACCAACTGCTTTTGTGGCAGAAAAATTTCATTTTAGTGTCTCCTTTTTGGCCCTCAAGAGGAAAAAAAAATCTATTCATTGTGTATAAAACCTTTTGCACTTTGACATAAGTCCTTCCAGCAGAATCCCTTTTTTTATTGAAACAAACTTAAACCATATTCCATTTCACAAAAGCAAAATGTGCTGAACATGTGCTTTTTAAAATAGAAGCATGTGCATCTACTCTCCTACAAGAAGATACTTTCTGAGAGCAGTCTCCTGGGAAGGTCTATTACCCAAAATCCAGCGAGCACAGGAAAAGGGTGAAAAAGTATTAGATCAAGCTTTACTAAGCTGGATGGCCCGGGCTGTGGAATAAGTGATATTTAATATGTGCACTTTGAGGCTCCTGTTGAGTGCCCTGTTTGGTAACCCGGATCAGGATGCTTGTTTAGTGGATAAAAGTGTAACTTTAGAAATTGGCAGGAACTTTCTGTGCTTGGCCACCTGTACTCTCAGCCAGATACGGTGTAAGGAGACTCAGACAAGCACACTTTTCAAAGTTCGTTCTGTTTCACTTCCTTGCAACTGCCAGGTTCAAAAGAACCATTTATTTTAAAAAAGCCAAAAAAAAAAAGAAAATAAAAAGCCTTGCTCAGTTCAAAGATGCATTTATGAAACTCACCAGCCTTTACGATCAAGCTCAAACTTTGTCTTCCCATTACTAAAATAATACTTTTATCCTGCCCTCTTTTCCCCCCTCTCATCTGTTTTGTTATGAAAACATAACTCTAACGAAGGTCTCTGGCATTGTATTTTCCAGATGGTATCATACCATAACTAATATAACACGGGGATCTTTTTTTGGTGGAGTTTTTGCTGTCAATAATAATAATAATAATTGTATCAAAAATAGTGTGAACTCCTGCTGAAGCCTGCATAGTCAATCAGCATAAAGTATTAGTGCTTCAGGGACACAAAGGCTCTGAGCCTGATAAAAGAGATTGGACTGAGAATTTTGACCTAAGAATATAATAATGTCTTCCAAGATCTCATTATGCCCGTGCCCATTCGAAACCATCTGGGGCCCAGAATAATAAAAAGGAGTGGTGTGAATTTATGAACCCATAGATCTAGCCATGCCCCCTTGGATATTACGTTGGATTAGTAGATTTACTGCTAATCCAAACACTGTGGGCAAAATTATGTCTTTACATCTGCACTGCGGATCGCTGAGAACTGCAGTAAGTTAAATGTTTGAAGGGTTGACAGCAGCTCCCCTGCTTCAGGCACAATCTTCTGGCACCCCGCCACCTTCCCAAAAGTGCAGCTCCTCAGATGCACGTCCTCCACGTCTGCCGTGGCAGTTCTCCAAAGGGAGATGCTGCCCAGCGAGTGAAAAGGGGGCTGGTGAGTAAAAAGTCGCCGCTCCTGCCTTTAACAGGTGGGAGCAGTGTCAGCGTGGTGCAGAAAAAGGCACAGTTGGTGCAGGGAGGATTGATCTGTCTTCTTCAAGTTGCCTCAGGTGCAGAGCCCAAAGAGAAATGTCTACGTTTAATTGGGGGTGTCTTCAGCTAAATAAAATAGTCAGATGCAAATCCTTTTCCTAAGGGGCAGCCGTGTGGACTTGTGACCTTTCTTTGGATGGTCTGGAGCCCAGAAATCAATGATTACACTAAATCCATAATTATATTCTTTTCATCTGTGGCAGGGTACCGATAACGTGACAGATGTGAGACCTTGAAAGCATGAAAACTTCAAAGATCTTTGGGATGTGTGAGACACCATGGACATGTGGAGCAGTAAAAAATAAAATTAAAAATAAAAAAACCCCTGCTCTCTCAATGCTTTAGGTGATCTCTCTCCTTCACACGTATACGCACGCACACGTAGATGTGCACACATGCCTGGAGTCCCCAGGGAAGAGGAGAGGGACTAACTACTGTAAATCAGAGAGCTCTGGACAGCTAGAAGAGTTTTTTTTTTATTTTAATAGTTGTCTTGTTTTGGCTCAAGAGGCTTCATAAAGAAAGCAGGTGATGGGCTGGGTTGGGAGACATGGCTGGAGAGACTGCGAGGAGTAAAGAAATGTGAATGTGTGCAGCGTCTCTCGTGGTGCTGGGTAACGTGGCAGGGCTGGTTTGTGACGTGTCTCAAAAACATATTTCTGCCTTTAAGGAAGTAGAACTACACATTATGGTTATTTTTGTGTCTTATAATAAGATGTTGCGAGAAGAAATACCAGGTCAGCGTGAGGAGGGTTGTTTGCAGTGGGCTGTAAGGGATGCTCAGCCTTAACAACGTGGTCTCCAGGCAGAATGTGCAGGTTCTCACCTGGGAAAGACTGGGGGTCTGTGGCCCCAGAGATGTTCTCTGGAGGAGGCTGATGTGAAAGTTGTAGTACACCACAGAACTGTGACAGGCTATGTTTTTTTCATTTTGTTTCTCTTTTCAAGCAGGAGGAAAGCACAAGAATTCTGGTCTGCTTAGGTACCACGCGAGAGAGGAGGGGGTGGTCGGTAACGCACGTGAGAGAAGGTTTGCATGGAGGCAAAATAACTTGTGTCAGAAAACCAAATGCTTGAGTCTTCACAGAATGTTCATATTTCTATAACATGCAGGTCTGAAGCTTCTAGCATGGAGAGCATCACCTGGCTGCCAGCGCTGCCCTGGCACATCTTTAATTCCAGTAAGTGGCACACCACGTCCCTACTGGGGTCATTTTTACTGTATGTGAAGTGAGATGTTGGTTAGAGCTGACAAATGACTATGGTTGTTTGCACAGGAAAACAAGAAAATAAGAACACAGGACGTTTCAAAAAGCCTTCTATCATTTTTTATTGCTACTTATGGTTTAGGATACATTTGAGCAGAACCACACATGAAGTTGTTGGGGAATTTAAGAGTGAATATGTGACACGTTGCCTGTCTGAATCTGCAGTAGGTTCATGGGCCCACATGCTCTGTAACTGAGAGGAGGTAAAAGTTATCACGGGTAGAAGTCTGTAAAAGAGAAATTGTGTTTTCCATTTATCCCAAATTCAAATTTTTGTTCCTTTTTTTTTAGATTTATTTAGTGTAGTGCCTCACAGTTTTTGCACGTGGAGAACAAATGCTTCAGCAGGGAAAGGGAAATTATGTTCCCAACATTTCTTTGGTACTTGCAGCTGTGAATGTAAATGAGCATCTTACTGCTCATCACTCTGGAATAGTAGGGGGCACAATATGAATATTTTTTATTTATTATAATGTCAATAAATAATAATCTATTATTAATCTGTATTTTTTTATTAATAATGTTTGCTTCTTCAAAAATTCTGCGTGAATTCAAAATTCTGGGCGTACTGTTAGAAGTTAGTTTGCCTGAACTACGCATGTAATGTGTCCAAAACACGTAGTAAATGCAATTAATTGACAGTTCATGGCATTACCTGTTACACAAATACTCATAACTGTAAATAGTGGATCAGAAAATGATTCTATGAAGTATATGGATAAGATAAACTGAAGATTTGTGGTGGCTACTGTCAATGCTTTATAAGCCTATAATAGCATATAATACTGTCAATGCTTTATAAGCATATAATTCAATCTCACATGCAATTTCTAAACAACATCAAAATATAAGTTTAAAATTATTAGGATTTTGATATTTCTGTAAAATTGGCACATTAATACTAGATTACCTTTTGAATTCCAGTGTAGAAATCTCAGAAATTAAAAAACCTCATAAAAATGTGAAATTTCCCTAATATTACAGGAATTATTTAGTTTCTAGTCAAGATCAGAAGGTTTGTCTCTAACTTTATCCTGACGTCATGAAATGCTGGACCGTTACTAATCTTGGAGTCTGAAATGTCTGAATGATGACTTGGATAAGAAGCCTAGATTTGGGAGAAACATCTCTTAAGAAGATGGGCTTTTTAATAAACATTTGTAGTTTGAAGCTTGTTTGGCATCTCCAAGATGGGAAGGGTTTCATCAGAGGTGCATTAACGGGCAGAGAGTAGCACCAGTAGCCAAGTGCACAAGGAGTTTGCCCCGTGCCTGGACAATTTATGGACACACCGCTACATCTGCTCTCCCTGTACAATCCCCAGTCTGAGACAAGCCTTTCCCATCATCTCTCTCCTTTGCCATTTTAAATATCCACTTACAATTCATTTTCTGAATGGTCTTTCATTAGTTTCTCCCCTCATTTCTTTCCTCTGTTTCTACATCAAACTGCTCCGCCGACGCTGCTTAACGAGCACGCCGAGCGTTTCTCTTCCTGGTCGATGAAAGAGCATCTTCTGGAAGGTCTCTCAGGTAAAGTCAGCCAAATACTTCTGGAGAATGTAAAAACGTTGGGGCAGGGCCAGTTACTTATGTCTCTTAGGTCTGCTTCTTCAAGGTGGATTAATTGTTGGAGTGATGCACCAGTTGCATATCTACTATATACTCATCTTAGCACTTATGTAGACTCCTGTGAAAGGAACATTGTACTCATTCCTCAAAATATTCAAATCTTACCTTTTCTGACTAACACAGGGGGCACCAAGATGAACAAACTAGTTATACATGCATGAAAAGTAGCAAGCTGAAAGTAATTGTGTATTCAGTTTTAATGGAGCTGAATCTCCTGCTGAGATTTCAATATCTGACAGCATTGCTTTCATTGCCCCAAATGCCCAACCTTTTTCTAATGTTTGACCTTGGGTATGATTATATTTCTGTGTGTATCTCAAACGATGCAAAATCATTTGCCTATATCAGTCATCTCTCGCTGACAGTCCTGTTCCAGCTCATGGCAGAAGAGAACAAGCCTGATGGCAGTAACAATAGCTAAAATGAGCTTTGATAGATGTTTCTCCCCTTTCAATAAATACATAAAGCATCTCTATAATGTCATTTCGTTAACTGATAAACAACAAAAGGACGAAGGCATTCACTTTTAACTCTATTGCATGTCATTATTTTCTCATTGCTTTACTTAGTGTATACACATAAGTAATGTGACCTGCAGAATAGAGGACAGGACTGTTGCTTTCAGCCTTGATTATTTATTTTCTTTTACACCCAGAGGCCCACCTGCTTAATGGGAACTATGTGGGTGTATGACCGGCTTTACCACGGCAGTTTTGCTCCAACATATTGACCCACAAACCTGGGTCTGCTCTTGGTGTGCTCTCAGCAGGATTTCACATAACGTGGTGTGAGCCTGTGCCAGCTTTACATCTCTCCATGCCCAAGGTCAACGTGCCACACTGGTTCCTCACAGAAATGCAACTCCTTGTGCTCGTCTCTTGGCTTTCTTTCTCCATCTGGTCTAAGTCTGCCCCATTACTAACCTCGTGCTACTTATTCTAGAGAAGCTCCTGCATAAGGCACGGTGCTGGGCAGGGAGGAGGTGGGTGCTGGAGGCAGCCTGTTCAGCACAGTGTGGTGGGTGGCACTGGCAGAGGTGGTTTGGGGACGATGTAACAGCTAAATTACTCAAGTGAAGGAGGAAAGAAGTTGCATCCCACTCCTTGTATCCCTGTAATGAAGTGGCCATTGGAGAAGAGCTGGGAGGCAGCCGTGCTGGCAGCCTTGGCAGGTGTGATGAAGAGGGACTTCCAGATAAATGGGGACAAAGGGACCGTTTTTTAAGTGCAACTCCAACAAGCAGTCTCAGTGTGATTAATGTTCCTGTACTGGTAACAAGAGCGTATCCCTAAAGAGAGAAAATTGGATAGTGGCCTCTATTTTTAGCTCTGTGTAAACTGGGCACATTATTTTAATAGTACACCATTAAGGTATTTATCTTAATTTAAAAAAATAATATTTCCCTTGTTGTTTGCAATTGCCCACTAGAAAAGAAATCCCTTTCCTGACCAAGTATCCTTTACAATCCTGCACTGGCTGTTATTGCAGGTAGCCTCGGGAATACTGAGTTACTGAGTTTCAGATTTTCTTCAGAAATACTGAGGGGAGCTTAACAGCATTTGAAAACACAGATAAAGAAATACATGGACCATGCAAACAAAAGTAAGTGGGATAAAGAGAGATGTGTTTACTAGAGTGGTGGAAAAAAAAGGTCCACAAAGAAGCCCCTTGGTCTGATTACAAGATGTGTTAGAGATGCAGAGCACTGACCCAAGTTCACTGGTGCTTGAAATCCCAAGAGCAGCTTTGGGTTTCTTTCTGTGGACTCCAGAAAATGATTTAAGAATTCATTTGAAACCATGAAGAACTTTCTGTTGACTTAATTTACCCCCTCTTCAAGCAGATTTTTACTTTTGCTCAGAGATTTTATCCTGGTATTGAGGAAGCATAAATAGGTGGAGATCTAAAACCCCAGACTAAATAGAGAGTTTCACACACGTTTAGAGGAACATGGACAATCTGACAATTGGTTTGTCTGAAGCTACAAAGGAAAGAAGGCAGAGGCAGGCTTGGTGTTAAATCTGCTGTTGCTGTACAGTGACCTGCCTTAATACAGCTTCTTTACTTCTCAAGGACAAAGATAAATTAAGGTAAATACAGACATTGGCATGTAAAAGGAGGTAGAGATCTAGAGCTGTGAGCTACAAGTGTAATCTGCACTGTGCTCTTGTTTAAAAAACAAACAACCCAGATTAAAAAAGCAGGTAGCTGCCATGTACATCTCCTGTTGGGGCCACTCAGAAATGGCATTTTGGAGTATTTTCTGTTGCACTCTTAATGTTTCCCGTTTTCCTGATTTCCTTTTGGAGCACCGACTGCGCTCATCCACTGACATCCACCAAAAAGGCGTTGCCGTGGAGATGCACAAAACATTGCTTTCCCTCAGGAAGAAGCCCGAGCCGGGTGCTGAGGTGGTGCCTGTCTCCCTGTACCCACACCCTGGGACGTGATACGTGTTTGCCCGTGGGGCTGAGCCACACGTCCCCACTGCAGCAGCAGCAGTGGGGCTGGGGCGCAGGATCACAGCCAAAACCCCTCTACACCCCAAACACTACAAGGTGTGAGGACTCCTTTGGCCAGCTGTAGAAATTGAGGAGATAATTGCAATGCCTACGCTTCCCTAATGCTGTAGAAAGTGTTCTGCTTGAGCACGCTTTGGAGGTGGTGGTGAGGTTGCAACTCGAGTACTGTGTTCGGTTTTGGACCCCTCACTCCAAGAAGGACATTGAGGAGCTGGAGCGTGTCCAGAGAAGAGCAACGAGGCTGGTGAGGGGGCTGGAGAACAAGTCCTTACGAGGAGCGGCTGAGGGAACTGGGGTTGTTCAGCCTGGAGAAGAGGAGGCTGAGGGGAGACATCATCACTGTCTACAACTGCCCGAAAGGAGGCTGTGGTGAGGTGGGTGTTGGTCTCTTCTCACAAGTGACAAGCGATAGGACAACAGGAAACAGCCATAAGTTGCACCAGGGCAGGTTCAGATTAGACATCAGGAAAAATTTCTTCACTGAAAGGGTCCTCAGGCACTGGCAGAGGCTGCCCAGGGAGGTGGTGGAGTTGCCATCCCTGGAGGTGTTTAAAAGATGGGTAGATGAGTTTCTGAGGGACATGGTTTACCAAGGGACAGGTACAGTTGGACTCGATGATCTCAGAGGACTTCTCCAACCACATCATGTTATGATTCTGTGATTCTATGATGTTGTGTCCAAGGATGCCAGCCCTAACACCAGCATATTGGTTGCATCATTCCAGGAAAATTGTGTTGTTTAAAGATAAGTGAAGTGTTGGCCATCAAACAGATACAATGATAAGGTGGTAACTCTGACCTTGTAATCGTGTGTAAACGCAGCGCAAGAGCAAAGCAAGGCACTGTGTAAAGAGGCAAAGGAGGAAATACGGCCTGGAACCTCTCTTAATGGCTTTCTTTGTGCTGCAACTGTAAGAAAGGATTTATTAATCAGAATAAAAAGGGCTTCCATAAAGAACCTCATTAATTTATGCATTTTACACAAATGCAAGATATTGCCTTTGATACCTTCTTGCTTTTCCTTTCAATAAATTTCCCCTGTAAATTTACATTTACTTCTCACTCACAAACATTATAATGCTTCTTAGTTATTGTTGCTTGTTTTTTTTAATATTAACAGTCACCCTTGCTGAGTGTGTTTTATTGTAGCATACAGTCATATAATTTGTGGAAAAGATGAAATTTCCAAAGAGATCAAAATGCTTATTGGCCATGTACTCCATTCTCATGCCAACCTTGGTGGTGGTGTGGTCCTCAGTTTGGTCTTTAGAGACAAGGCAATGTAATTAAGGTACCACAGTCATCCACAATAGGCAAAATTATTCTGCCCTTAGCACAGTTTTAGGTGATTTTCTTCAGGTTTTCTTTTCTCTGGGATATGAACTTGGCTTCCAGTGGGCAATCAAGTTAGACAGATTTCTGTAATATATATAACAAGTGCATCAATTTATTACTACATCTTGGAATTAATCTTTAAAATAGAAATAAGGCTTCCCCAAAGAGAAGAAGGGTTTTTTTAAAGGGAGTAAATACATGTCTATAGGTGACATCTCAGATAAATAAATTAACACTGTCAATCTATGAGTAACTATCCAAAAATAAAACACTATTTGTGGTAGTTTTTTTGTTGCATGCATGAGTGTTTCTTGTGAAAAATGGAAGTTCCTACTCAGAAAGTCAGAACAACGTGTACAAGTGGCCCAAATTGGTTTTGATTAACAAGGCTTTCTGCCTGGAAGTCACTTTAACTTCGTCCCATTAGCTGGACTCAACAAAACAAATGAATCTGATGTATTAGGCTGAAATGCATTCTGGCTGCTTGAATACAAAGACAAATCCTCTCCACAGCCATAAAACCAACTTATATATGTAATGCAGCTTTTCAGCTTGATATTCCCCTCCGAGTTTACATGAGGAGAATGCAAAGTTTTCTGCCTCCTTTCGCTGTCAGTTCACATTATGCTCGTGTCTGTTATTCTGAAGTGTGAATCGTGCGGTGCTGCGGTGACGTAGGACCACGAGGACCACCTCTCACCTTGTGTGCTGATCAAAGCAGGTCGTTCACATCCCACCTCTTCGTCTGTTTTGCCTCCTTTGCAATTGTCTGAGAGGGAGTTTATTTTTCCTCAAACATTATTTCAAGTTGGATGCTTAGAAAGTCAGGTATAATGCGATTTTTATTGAATTTTTACTTTTTTATGCACTTTGGTACATGTGATTGTTCAGGAGTTATTCCAAATATCTAATTTCTAGGTTGATCAATTGTTGTGTTCCCATAACTAGTCCAAATAATCTCTTTTCTAGACTATTAACAGACAGCTGAAATGAGGAAACAGGAGTTGTGTATTACCAGAAGAGTTCAAGGCATTTTACCCTCTAATTTTATTCTATCCTCAATATATCTACTACAGAAAACATATTTAGATCCAGAGTTATCTTGGAAACTATTAGTGCATGCACTTGAATTCATTTGGTGTTCTGTGTAAGTAAATATGAATATTCAGATAGAGACTATGATCATGTACCCCAAATGAGTTCTATTTTTGATTATATAAAACATGAAGATGACCAAATTTTATCTTATTTTTTTAACTCTCTAAGCAATGTAATACTTAACTTTGCGTTACTCTTAGGGATACAGTTGTCATTAGAAAATAACAATTAGAAAGGATTCTTCCAAATTCTGCTGAACAACCTGGTGTTATCCCTTACCAGTAAGACAGAAGTCAAGTGCTCAACCAAAGTGCAGCATCATAACTGGAAACCCAGTGGGAGTGCTAATGCTTCTTCTGGTTCTTCTTTAGTAAATCAGCTAAGCCAAGAGAATAAATTAACACATGATATGTGTTTCCTTAGTGTTCATTATCTTGTTACTTAGAAATTGCCCATGAAAAAGTGAACACATTCATAGGAACATGACTGAAATATTCTCAATACAAAAATATATGAAAACAAAGCGTTATTCAAATTAAACAAAACATACAATTGCAACTGGCGCTGCCGCGTTCAGCTCCAGTAGACACACTGAATTGTCTTTTTTTCCAAATGGATAATTTATTTAATTAACAAAGACGCAATGAATTCTAAATTGTATATTAAAATGGAAAAATTGGGTAGTTAGGAAAAAAATATGATGTGTTTACGTTCTTATTCACTGTTAGGAAATCTTTTATTGCATAATTAAAAATTGCAAGCAGCAGTTTATCCTAACATGAAAATATTTCCCTTGACCGTGTTGGCCTGATGAGTCTGAATAATTTTTGAATGATTTAAAATTGAAATGAATACACCTGTAAAAAATTCTTCTTGCTCACGTGTAACTTTTCACAATTGATAATGAAGCTTTTTCTTTCTGGTCAGTGTGTTTCATGTAGGAATCCATTGTATGTTAACATTAAGAAATTTAAACGTGCTTAGAGCTGGAATGTACAAAGTCCTGTTTTTTCCTAGAAAAAGTCATATAGACTTTATTCTGCAGTTTCTATCAGGAATTGTACTTCATTGCATTACAGTGCTTGATCCTCTTTATCTGCATAATTCAGATGCAACCCTGAAGTATCTAAACATAGTGACAGTTTTTAAATGTACTTTCTGATAATCAGCACAACTATTACTTGAGATGCTATTCAATAACTTAACAGTGACAGGCAGAATTCAATGGCCCTCAATAACAACGGATACAATCTGATTCTATAAAATTATATTATGACATGATTGTGTTGTCTTGAGTTATTACTTAGGTTGACTGCAATATGGAGGGCTTTTTCTGAAAGAAAAGTTGATACTTACTGACATTTGAGATAATGCAGGGTCTAAACTGCGCAGCCCAAGTTTCTGTAATGAAAAAAATACCAAAGAGCAAAAAGATTTCTGTGTACAACAGGGGGAGAAATAAATAGTTAAATATGAATATTTTGATAGTGAGAATGTAACTACTCTATGCAAACTGCTTTGATGGGGCAGATTCTCTGAGAGATCGCATTTGGTGGCTCAGTTTAGTCTTCAACACTGTCAGGAACAGGGGTCATGGCAGAGATCGGTATCAGAAATCTCTGTGGGTGACAACCAGTGAGAGATCTCCTTCCGTGGGAGCTGGTGAACCAGGCTGATTCCCAGACAGACAGCAAATGGATGTCTGGTGGTCAAAAAAAAGCCAAAGGGACTTAAGGATATCGGGTCCCCTTAGTTGTTGGGGGAATTCGTATGGTTAAGATGGTAACTCTTTCTGGCCAGGAAAGTCAATGTTCCCACCTTCTGCCTTCCCTCTCTTGTTCTGAGCTCCCAACGAAGGGAAAGGTGGAACATAGCAAAATCAGGGTACTACAGGGTGTCTGATGGGGTAAAATTGCTGAAAGGGAGACTAACCTAGATCTTTCATGTTTGTTCCTCATCGTAAGTCTTTGGTTAGGCTCCAGATAATGTGTGAATGAGTAGAATGAGGTCCAGAAGGGGATTGTTGCTGATGGGTGTTGGCTAGACCTGGCCAAGGATGCACTCTTGGGGTCTTGGAGATCTGAGAGATTTCTGCACAGTTGTGATTTTTTGTGTTGTCACCTGAAAAAAAAAACCAAACAAAAGTAAAAGAAAATCTCTTTTTTTGCATCTTTGGGAAAGTTCTTTTTATAAACAGCGAGAAACTTCCCAGTGTCTTCAATCGGGCTGAATGGGGTAAAATGACCATTATGAAGTGTCCAGCAGGGTAATGTTCTTCCACTTTTCATTTGAAATGAATAAAGATCTTTGTCAAAAAAGACAGCGCTCTAGGACATTGGGATTCCCAGCACACTCAGATGTTGAGGGGTTTGGGTTTGTTTGCTTTCATCATGCAGTATGGCCAATGAGTGTATAAAACTTCATTATTACAAGCAGGTTAGAAACATGGGGGGTTGTTTATGAATAAATAATTCTGCATCTATTCTGCAAGGTAGCAAGGACACTTAGGACATTCAACATCTCTAACGATGCTGTGAGTAGGAACTATATGTGGCAGGAAAACAGATTTATGGTCAGTAAATAAAGGGAGAAAAATGACATGGACAATATTAGTATTACTTGGGTTTATAAACAAACTCAGAAGCCCTAGACATTGTGTGCAATCACATGTTAAAATTTAGTATGGATAAAAGAATGCAATATCTTGAGTTATTTCCATTACTGGTGAGATAAAATCAATGTCCAAATTCTTCCTTATTGGCAAAATCCACTGAAAATACTACTTGTCTGCATAACATAAAAATTCAATGCTGTTAATCTGAGAGGATAAAAAACTACTGCCTTTGAATAATTGCTTTTGTTAAACTTGTTTCCACAAAACCATTCGTTGGAGAAATGTCAATTTTGGCTGTGTTTGCTTTTGCAGCCTGGAAGTGCCTCAGCCTGTTTGTTGTGATCCACCATCAAGCCAGGGACCACCAGGCGCTGCTCAGCCCTCTGCTGCCGCCCCGGTATCCGAGAGGGATTGCTGGGAAGAGGGGCACAGGGTGTTAAATCTGAAAATGCTGTGGTCTAGAACCACCTATGGGAATAACCAGGCTAGCCAGGCTTTCTGGAGTGGTTGCACCCACAGAGTTTATGCATAGGTGCCCGACTGTGAAATGCAGGGATGCTGTTAAAGCCCTGCCTGCTGTCCGTGGCTCTGGACCACGGCACCGCCTGGCCAAGGGCAGCTCTGCTTTCACATAAATAGTCTCTCTTACCTCTGTGAAGTTTTCCCTCCCCTCCTACAGCAGTGCTAGGGGTCAGGCACACAAAGGTGCTGTCCCCTGATTGCAGCAAACACCGCCATGTGTTGTATGTTTGATGAATTAAAAGGATGCTGCCAACTTAATTACACTGTAACCCTTCAATAAAGGAAGGGCAGAGCTGATTAACTAGTGAATAATTGGGGGCTGATTGATGGCTTTCTCCCTCACTGCTAAAGGCTGTATATATAATTATTTTGCCTGTGGGCCTAATTTTGCCACTGTTAGCTTCCACTTTTGTCATCAGCTGTAATTTATGGATGGGGCCTGAAGCCTTAAAAAAGGCTGGAAAATGAAATAGCCCCAAATCCCCAGATATGTCACCTGGAAATGGCCAGCAGGCAGCCTTTAACGTCAACATTTGCAGCCATTTAGCAGCATTAACACCTCATGCTTAGCCAGACAATAATATTATCATTTGTCAACAACTATCATAATATAGATTTTTTTCCCTGACATATAATAATGTTACATCACTCACACCAATGATTTAATATATGTTTTAAATGCACAATCAATTTATCGTAACTGAATAGAAAATTATTCCAGTAATGCACCTAAAGAAAAAAGAGAACAAGAGAAGGAAGACCCATGTACTTTCATTACATTGGCAGGTTGGTTGGAGAATTAATTTGTCAGTCTCTAACGAACCCCCAAATCACTGCAAACTGAGATGGTTTCTGAAACTTTGTTAAAAAAAAGCCACATGTTTTTTTTTTTCTTTGAGCTTTGAAAGACTCAGAAGCAGTTTCAAAGCAAATACAGTTAGTAAAGTAGCAAACTTCTCTCTACTGTACTTAAAAAACATTGTGGGACAATTTTCCAGCTGCTGTCAATCAGCAGCCCATGTAGCTGATTTTTGTATGGGATGTAGATCTGGCTCTTTGTATTTTAAATGGAAATATGATTTCTTATTTTTTTTTCAGAGAGACAAAATCTAACCATTAATGCCACAAAGTAACAGCAAAAGCCAATCTGTTTTGAAGGATTGAATTGCTTCAGTGGTGAAGAGCAAAGATGCCCCCCCAAAAGAAAGCCTATTTTGGGAAAATAGAGCATTCTGATTAGAGCTGCTCCAGCGGTCACGTACGAAGGAGTGCTGCCTACTTTATATTCCACAAAGATCTTTTTCAATAAAGTAATAACAACTTAGATTCACTTTTTTTTTTTTTGGTAACCCATATTTAAACATTGCAGAGAGAAGGCTTCTAATTTATAAGCCAAGATATACAAACCCTCTCTCTCTCAAATTTCCTTTGTTGTTTTGTCCTCACGGAGCGCTCCCTTGCCTATGAATCACATAAAGATTTGAAGAACCTTTCAGTCAAAGCTCAGTAGTGTGCCAGTGGGCACTGGCCAGGAAAAAAAAAGATTGATATTTGCCCTCTCTTCTTATCTGCACTTGATTTATAAGTCAGTGCGAGTATGCAAGAGAAATAAAGGCAAAGACCTTGATGCCTCCCTGTGGAGAATATGCACCATTTGGATTGAAGGCATGAAAGAGGAGAAATTAATGGTAAGCTGTTCATCTGTCACTACTGCCAGCCTGATGGTTTTGCAGAGAAGGAGAGGACTGGATGACATGCCCTCCAGTCAAGGGCACGACTGCCCGCTGTTCTCATATTATAAACACAGTGCTTTGGGTTTCTAAGGGATTTAAATTTAAATTATGCTGTACTTTGGATAGGCAAATCTTTGCACAAGTTTATTTTCTTGAAGTATTAACATGCAGGATTTCACTGGCTTTACGGCGAAGAAAAATAAAAATTGAGTTCCCCTATTTGATAAAAATGTGTAGCAGACTCTTAAAATGTCTCTGTATTTTTAAAGCAGTGTGTTACAGTGTAATGAGATTGAAATTTATATACGCATTGAAGATTTAGGCACATGCATAAATAGATAAGCTTTAGTTCTTCTCTCTGGAACATAGGAAAAGATTAAAAAGTTCAAAATAGGAGTTGAATTTTTTTTTTCTATTAAAATGCTATAATACTAACAGCTGCTATCGATGACACTATCAGGAACAGATCTGGAGGATGAAAACCGACACAAAACTTTCATGTTGTGCTAAAAGACAAGAAAAATGTACTTCTTGCTAAATGACTTCTCGGTGCTGAGCATTTGTGTCCCTCTTCCTGCTGTTGAAATATGTCTGTACAGTACCTAAGCACAAAGGAGCACCAGTCTGCTCGAGTCCTCGAGGTGCTGCTGCGCTGTGATGAGTCACAAGTGGTGTCAGTGCTTATAGGAATAGTTTTTGTGCTGTTAATTTGAACAAAGGCACAGAGGATGAGAACTAATTTGCACTACGCACCAGTTCAGGGTTCAGATTTTATGATGTTGCCACCCACCAGCTATTTAAGCCTTCTTTGCTGAGATGCAGCAGTGGGATGAGAACTTCTGTTTTCCATTTGAAAAAAAGAAAAAGTAAACTTCTAGTCACTGGCTTTAAATGACCTTGGGTTTTACAAACCAGAGGACTTTGTTAAATTCTCCTGAATTTCGAGGCAATTTCATTATTTCTTGAGGCTTGAGTTATGATCCCTGAAATCCTGGCTTAGGCAACAGATTTCAATAGAAAAATTGTGCTCAAGTAAAATAACATTTGCTCTTACTATGGTGAACTTAATGACTTGCACATCACTTTTGAAAGAACTGTAAATCTTCCAGGAAGCTGACAAAGATAAATCAGAGAAGAGGAGATAGGGGCTGGTCAGGTACAAGATAGTCCTCCAGGTTCATCAGGAAGGAAGAAACACCCAACGCTGTAGGCATCTCCAAAATACTGTGCCTTGATGTTTTGCCTTTTCCACCCTCCTCCCGTGCTGTCACAGGAGGGGTTACCCTGCCTCTCGCTCTGCTGTCAGGGCACAGAGCCTTTGTTTTGCTGGGCTCCTTGTCCTCCTGAGCCTCCTCACATCACGCCCGAGGGCTGCCTAGGGAAGTGGGGGAATCTCCAGCCCTAGAGGAGTTAAGAAAATGTGTATATGTGGCACCTGGGGACATGGTTTAGTAGGCATAGTGGGGCTGGGTTGAGAGCTGGGCTTGATGGGCTTAGAGGTCTTGTCCAACCTTAATGATTCTATGGTTCTCTTTGATTCACCTTCTTGTGCACCATAGGCAACCTCCATCACCTGTTGGGAAAGCCCTCAGCAGGGTCATTTCTAACACTGAAAAGGACCAAGGCATTCGCAGTCCTAATTAAAACTAGTTGGCTGGAGAAATTGCACAGTCACTAGAGCTGAGAACACTTCATCCTCCACAATGTACCGTGACTCTCCTCTCCCTGCTCCTGAAACACCTCCTGTGCAGTGGTTACAGGCTCCACGCTGGCGATGGCTGCACCTTAACTCCCTGCTCAGATCTGCCTGGAGTTTTGGCAGACTTGGAACATTGGAAGTGATATTTTCTGTGCTAGCTGTGCATTAAGCACTTTTTTTAGAAGTTTCTGCTAAAATGAATAAAATTTTTTGTCCTGATTTTTTTTAAGACTTTGTGGGAGAGTATATTCTTTCACTGGCTTTAAAATTACAATATTTTTTCTGAGCAGCTCTGGTTCCTCCAGGCTGTGGAGCAGGTACTGAGTTACTTCGGTGCTTTTTTTCCTTTTTTCTTTTTTGTTCTTGTCAAAAAATCCTCCTGTGCCCTAGTTTATAGGCATGTTAAAAATCTGTTTGCACTTGCTGAGTCCATCTGCACTGAGGCTGATCCATCTCCCCGTGGTGAGGATGTGGCACCCATACAGAGCGACTCTCTTTGCACCACGCGTCGGCGGGGCCGGAGGAGGTAAGGAAGGGAGAATTTCCCCTCTGTTTCCAAGTCACCCTTTGCTGAACTGGGGACAGTACAAAGTCCACCAAATTGAGTGTTATTTGCTGTGTGTTGAATGTTGGTGCAAACACTGTTTAATTGTATGTTTTCTGTGTCTGTAGCAATGGGTGATGCACAAAATCTACTGCCACGGATTATGTTGTAGGCTCGGGAACAGGAGGTGGTACAAGTCTAGAGGTCTTCGTGGTGCTGTGAAGAGAAGGCAGGCTATATGGTCCCCTAGGCTAAATACTTTGAAGTTTGACTGGTTACTTGTCTGGGAAATTGCATATAAAAGATAGCAAAAAAATATAGAGTCAAGCACTGATAAGTAAGAAAAAGTTAATGCAGCCATATTTATATCTATATTTATACATATGCATAATGCATATTGGCTTCTGTTGTGTGGTGTGCACTAATATGTGTGCAAATGGCCCCTCCTCCTTCCTCAAGTGCAGTCTTCTCACACTCATGATGTGTTATTTCCTGACCACCATCCAGACTTCGGGCTCTTCCTCGTGGATTTCCCTCTGATGCTCTCACCGTGGCTTTTCACCATCAAGTGCTCTTTGCTGCCTGTGTGAATGGTAGTAGAGGAGTGCCTTGTCATTGCAGAAAGAGTGGGTTGTCTTTGTTTTACACAGAGCAGTCAGGCACTGAGATTGATGGTATTTCCAAAGCACCAATAGACCAGCAGGATGCAGTTGCTGAGATGCTCCAGGGTTGCTTGTTCCCAGGCATTACCCCTACAACTCCTCAGCCAACCGGCACTGCTGTCAGGAGGGTTCCTTTTATGTGACTTTTTGGACCTGTGGAGCAGAGCAGCTGCTGTGCTGGGTGGCTTAGTCTGGTGCTTTGGTCCCCAAAGGAGCACATGTGTGTGGTCACCATGCAAGCCTCTCCTCTACAGCTACCTGAAAGGAGGTTGTGGCAAGGTCTCTTCTCCCAAGTAACGAGCGATAGGATGAGAGGAAATGGGCTCAAGTTGCACCAGGGGAGGATTAGATTGGATATTAGTAAATATTTCTTTACTGGCAGAGGGTGCCCAGGGCAGGGGTGGGGTTCAAAAACCCTGGAGGGGTTCAAAAATCATGTAATGGCACTACGGACATGGTTTAGTAGGCACGGTGGGGTTGGGCTGATGATTGGACTGGATATTTTCAGGCCTCTTTTCCAGCCTTTATGATTCTCACCAACTCCAACACAGCACCAGGCTGAGCCACTGGTGCTGCCCTGGGGTCCCCAATGGACTTGTTCAGTGTTAGCAATGGGATTTGCATTTCAGTGCATAAACACGGCCTTAAAGAGTGACACAATATTTTATCTTTCTGGCTTCTTGCAACTCATTCACTGTGTATCCACCAGCTCAGACAGCAGCAAAATAAAAATCCTGATTTATTTCCATGCACAGTCATTCCTATGCACTTATGAGACTGGGTTTCTCTGGAAAAAAAAAGAGAAAAGAGCCGTCTGTGAGCGAGTAATTAACAACTACATCACAGCAAAGACAGGCAAGGGCCAAACTGAAGTTGCAGAGGGACTTTTAATTCCAGCATTTCCTTACTGTGGAGTGCTTCAGGATGCAGTATTAACAGTCTTTCAGCCTAGTTTTTATATAAGCATAGATCTACATGAAAGGGAAAGCCTGGGCGGGCGTTACATGAGGGGCGGGTGATGTTCCCACCTTGACTGATAAGCCTTGCTGTGCCCACTGTGCTGCTTGATTGATGCCTGCATCCAAAGGGCAGGGAAAGCACTGGAAAACAGGGAAACTGCAGATGGGATTCGTGTACCATGGTGGGGAAACTGTTTTAAATCCCAATTAAGAGAGAGGCGGTGTGGGGGTCCAGAGCTGAGCAGCACCGCTGGAGTGAGCTGAGCTTACTGCACATGGACCCACATCAGGCTGGTTTAAGGATGCCTTTCCAGCAGCCTTTACAAGCCTATGTTTTCTGGGTTTTGCAATCTGTTTTTTATTCTCTTCGTTATAGCTCTTCTTATTTTGGAACCAAGTTGCTTAATGTTATCCTTTAAAAAAGCCCCCTATTGACAGAGACAGAATATCAATACAAAGAACACTAAAAACTAAATTCATTTCCTGATCAAATCAGGATAGGAATTCTTACATTGCTTTACCTAAGGTAGCCTAGTTGTGAAAACATTGTAAAATTTTTAGGAAGCTGGTTTTGTTGCTTTGGAATGAAAATAAGTTTCATGACGATACATTTTTTTTCCCCATGAGGAAGAAAATATTTTAGGAATAAAATTTTGAACCAATTTGAAAACTTTGTAAATTTTCAGAAAGTTTTTCCAATAAACTACTGAAGTAATTGCCCACCTTCCCAGCCAGGGGGGTGTTCTCATATATAACTATCAGTGAAATGATGCTTTGATTATCCTTGTGGGAGACCCTCTGGCACTGTCATCACCTTGTCACACATCAGAATTCAGGGATTTGCTGTTATTCTGTATGGCCACAAAAACACCCAAAACTCATCAACCTCTTTAAGTTTAAATGAGAGCAAAGATATAACCCAAAATTCAGTTCTAGATTTGATAATATAAGAAAACAAATATTTTTCTCTAAATATTTTAGTATGTCTGGGTTACATTGCTTAGAGTTCAGCTGCTTATTGTAGTATGTATTTTTCTGGGCATTTGATTGAAACTTAGGAAATAAATGCATTTTTTATTTTTATTTTATCTCTGAAATATGATTATAAATGACCTTTGATAAAAAGTTAACAGAGAATACGTCAGGAGGCAGCTCAGAAGGAAAAGATTAAAAGCAGACAGTCTAGAGAGGTGTTTAATTTCAATTTGCTTTGTGGTAGGAGAAATCTGTAGATTTTAAAGCCATCGTGCCATAGTTACTTTTATCAGTAAGGCTCTTTTGTTTTGTTCTGCTACCTAATTCTTTTGATGACAATGAGTCCACAGTTTTCCAATGACTGATTTCGATTTGCATGTTATTGTCAGCCTTTTATATTTTATCATATCTCCACTTTGGTTTTTATGCAGATCCTCACATCAGAAGGCAAGGGCAGCCTGAGCTAAACAGCTGGCTGGATTTGCATGAAAATGGACTGCCCTTTTTCATTTGTTTGTTCTTTGGAAATTACAGTAGGTGAGTATCTGACTCAAATTTCCCAAACAAATAAAGATAAAACTTCACAGATATTAAACTGTGGAGCATTAAACTGTATCATTTTACATATAAAAAGAAAAGGATTAAATAGAATTAGTCTGTTGAGCTGACTGAGGAGAAACAATGTGAGTGACGGGCTGCAAACTAAAGATACAAAAGAACTGTGGTATCTTCAAGAGATTTTCTCTCCAAACGTTTTCCTTTCCTATGTTTAAAGGATAAACGTTAATATAAATATTTCACTTATGAATTGAAGATATTTTTGTTAGGGAAAAGAAAGCCATAATCTGTTTTAAGTCATTATATATTTGATAGTGTTCATGTATTTTGTGTACATATCCATAGCAGTTACAGAAGCCCCTAGCAGTGGGTGTTCTTTACAACTTAGACTGGAGGTAAATGTATAAATGCAACCAGGGCAGATGATATTAAGAAGCCCATATTGTTTCCAAGAGGCAAAATCCATAGGACGAGGTAAGATCACTTATTAGGTTGACTGATATAGATGGAAAAAAATGAACAAGCTTTGGGGCACACCAGAGCCTGATAGTTGACAGATAAGAGCTTTATAGATTTGAACAGTAAGGTATCAAAATAACACATGGCATGACTTGGAGTTGTCAACAGGCTTATAAATTATTTAGAGCATGTGTGCCCTTGCGCTCCTGCAAGCTTGTCCGTCGCTTTCCACTTAGGCTGCTTGAGTTTATAAAAGGCATAACCACTCCCTGCAAGCCTTACCCCTCTTCTGTCTTTAGACCCTCTCAGAAAGAAGAGCTAGACTATAACTTTTAGTTTAAACAAAGCTTTTTAAAGGGTGGATTTTACGATGTTAAGCTGTAATATGTTATTTAACTATTTTATGCACAGACTCTCCCGCTTTTAACTTACAGTAGGAACTTGGATTAATAGTAATGCTATATACTTTCTAGAATTAAACACCTGGGGCAGAGAGCTATCAACTCTGAATTTCCTGGAAAGAGTGGTGACTGCTAATCTTGCAAGAAACAATAAAAGACCACTCTTTTCTCTGATGCTGTTGGAATAGGCTATGTAGAGTGATAGCCAGGCTGTGCTGAGTGAGAAACAATGAGCCCAGGGAGTAGCCAAGAGCCAGGAGCTCAGACAAAATCTGTGGGGCAAAACATGGTTCAACTTTTTAAAATATTTTTTGCCTTCTATTATTCTGATTTCTTCCATAACATTTCCTGAGCACGCATGGGAAAATATAGAGAAAGCTTTAAATCCTTTTCCTTCTGAACGTGACAAAATCACACATAGCTTTCTTTACACCTATGTATTGAAACTTATTAGCAAACAGTGCTCTAAATAATACATAAGCCTGTTGACATCTCTAGGCTTTGCTTTGTGGTGGTGTGAAACCTCACTGCTCAAATCTACAAAGCCTGTACCTGTCAGCCAGCAGGTGGTGACAGGGGAGGTGTAGAGCTCTATAAGGTCAGTGGAAAAGAGGGAATGTAAGGATGTTTCCTTGTTTTGAGTGCTGGGCCTTTCATGTGGCTGTGGGGGATGCAGACCTGCCATGGGCTGAGTGCATCAGCAGTGCCTACACAAAGGAGACAGACTTGTTGCTGTGAGACAGCATCGCTGTGGGTCAAAAGGAGGTAAGAGAAGATGACAGTTCATAGAACCCTAGAATCACAGAATGGTTTGGCTTGGAAAGGACCTTAGAGGTCATCCAGTTCTAATCTGTGTGATGGCAGCGACACCTCCCACTGGATCAGGGGGCTCAAAGTCCCATCCAACCTGGCCTTGAACACCTCCAGGGATGGGGCAGCCACAGCTTCCCTGGGCAACCTGTGCCAGGGCCTCCCCACCCTCACAGGAAAAAATTTCTTCCTAATATCTCATCTCAGTCTCTCCTCTTTCAGCTGAAAACCATTCCCTGCACTCCCTGATAAGGAGCCCCTCCCCAGCTTTCCTGTAGGCCCCCTTTTAGCTTTGGAAGTCTGCTCTAAGGTTCAGGTAACTGCAGAAGTCCTAAATCCTCCTTCTGCAAAGCTGAAATGACTGGTTTGCAAATGCTGAGACTCAGCAGATGCCAGAATTGTAGATAAAAGGAGATCCAATCCTGCAAGAGTAAGGATGCTCAGGAGCACACTCTGTCAGATGGGGCAGGAGTCTTTGTGGAAGGCAATAGGCTGCCCCTGGGAACCTGACTATCCAGACACCTGAGGATGTGTTCAGATTTGGGAAGCTGTGTTTGACAGGCATCGTGGCTGGTGGTTTGTGCTTGCCTTGCCTACAGTCCTCTAGTTGTTTTAAACTGTTCTCAAAACTCTTCTTGTTTAACCAAGAATGTTTTGGTATAGGAAACCCACATAGGGAGTTGCTCCCACTTTGCTCAGCTCCCAGTGGAGTGAAGGCACTGTTGTAAGACTGCACTTGCTAAGGATTCACCAGGAATATTTCTAATCTATAATTCAAGACTCCGTCTGAAGGTAAGAAAATCATGTGTTCTTGTTTTGAAAGTGGCAATGGCTTATGGTCTGGGAACCAAAAAAGGATGCTTTTGGGTAAAACAGATGAACCCTTCATTTGGCTTTTGAGCAAAGACTATTAGGGACAAATGTTTGTTGTTATTTTCCCTTCACGAGTGTTGTACGGAGTGTCACACAGCCAGGTGTGTGTACCTGTGCACAGAGCTCACAATACCTGTCAAGCTCCTTCAGAAAGCACCATTACAAAGCCCTGCCTGTCAAAGTCACTGAAACTGCAGAAATGCATCGTACACAAAGCAGAATATGTAAAATATTATTACAATTCAGTATTTATAGAGATGTCACGGAATTACAAACAGATTTTTGTTTATTATTTATTTCCTGTTGATTTTGTTTTGTTGTGTCGTATTTCTGGACTTTTTCCTGACAATGTTGCAGTTCTGATTTCTTGACTAAACATCACCCAGTTTTCCAAGGTTTTGCTCTTGTTACGGTTGCAGAAACCACAGCTCTCACATAGCAATGAATGACTTGAGTCGCGGGCATCCAGCCTGACAACTGCACAAATTACTTAGATGTTACAATACATAAAAATAATGCAGAAAACAAGACATTTTGGCTTTGGAACCTGACCTGGAAACGGGTTGCTGGAGGAAATGGGTATTTGTCTTGCTTTTCATTTTAATGAAAAGCAACAACTGCCTCAGATTTGGCTAAGTTTAGAACTTCGAGTTTTATTTTTGTTGTTGGGTTTTAATCTGGGCTCACATGAGATTTCCTTCAGTGCTTGGATCTGTTTGAATGAGCTCTTCCTGCTGTTGCTGTTTTTAATCAAACTGCTCTGGCATGCAATGCAAGGAGGAAGAGAGTGCACTGAGAGCCAGCTCACACTATCTAGTTACGATTTTTCTCTGGACTGCTTTATTTTTGCGGATGGTTGGTGGATGCGTGTTGTGGCTCCAGTGTGATAAAGAGAAACAGTGTGTAAATGTACAGGGTTAGATCTCCATCTCATACCAAATGGTTGCTTGAACTACATGTCTTCCTACTTGTTGAGGGTCAGGTGCAATATGTGGGCCTGCATTTAGTGGAAAACATTATTCAGATTCTATTTTAAAAGCCCATGTTTACATTGAGTTTGTAATGTAACCTCTTGTGTAAATCCTTTCCCATAAATAACAGTCCTTTTGGAGTCTGGTGTGAACTGGGGAATCAACACTTTTTTCAGTACAAAATCAAGGTAAAATTTATTATCCTGCTATCAAACTCCCCCAGGTGAGGCTCATTCCCCTCAGCAGTGCCTTCTGCAGCTGCTCTCACTGCAGGAGGTGATGGGGCTCAGCTCAAGTCCCCATTCCTGTAGCACAGCCTCATTTTAACACCCATTTGTCCCTTTCCTTGATGTTCTCTTGGTGTGACTAATTATCCCCTGTGACTCTGTTGACCTAAAGGTAGCATCAAGAATCCTCTGAGCTTGTGACCTTCAGGGTCTTCATCAGGGAGCACAGGAATAGGTTGAGGGGGGAAGGTTTTAAGCTGAAAGAGGGGAGATTGAGATGAAATCTTACGAAAAAAGATTGGAGATGGTTCTGAGCAACCTGATCCAGTGGTGGGAGATTGGACTGGATGGGCTTTAAGGCCTCTTCCAACCCAACATGTTCTGTGATGGAAAACCAAATGCCTCCATAACCCTGGGCCTTTAAGCAGTTGGATTAATTGCACTGGTTTGTGAAACAGTGCTTTGTTTTTAAAGCCTTTCATAATATTGAAAGGACATTGAGAATATCTTCACGTTTCTTAAATTTCAACTAAGAAAAAAACAAATGTGGCTCTTTTATGTCAGTATTTTTGTCTCTGTAGCTTATGAGTTAGACTCCTGTTTAGAGTTACTCTGTTATTGATAATGGGGAACTGGACTTGGTGGATTTTAATGCCTTTTTTTCATGTTTATATGGAACATTTTGAAATAGCAATTAAAATAATTAAGGAGGGTGAAAAAATCTTTAGCATGCAACAAAGATTTCTGCAAAATGTTAATTTCTGTCAAATAAGTGAATATATGCACAGATGCCTCCTGACAGAGGCTGTGATTTCTGAGTGCTTTGCATGCCAAATAACTTGTTTACCCCCTCAATGTTTGCCAAGTTTACTGTCAATTTACAAATAATTTCCATTTTGCTGTTTATTCTGCTGCCTTTTGATGGATATGTCTTCCAGACTTTTATCTTGCATGTAGACAAACTAATTAATATTTTCCCTTCAGGCAAATATTTTTTTCTTAGATCTAAATGTGGGTTAGATTCTTCTTCGTTTCCATATGCTTTGTTCTGTCAATCATTTCTCTTCTATGTTACTAAAAATGTACCTTTGTGGATGTCATTTCTCATGTTTTACAGATTTATTTCACCTACATCTATATGGGAATGTGTGTATGTAGAGAGACATATTTGTTATAGATACGTTCATATATGTTTAAGCAGAGAGAGTGGAAATACTCCATGTTAAGGTTTCATTTTTAAGATGGAATGAAAATTCATTTTTTCTTGCCTGTTGCTGCCGTTTCCCAGGCTTGACCTCATTGTTTGTGGTTACTGCTGCCCATATGGCACAGGCAACACTGTGGAAGGCTCTTTGCAGTGTCAGCCCTGATTCCTGCACATCTTTTTGACCCGGTCCAGCCCTACTGGCCACGTTTAAAATATTTGCTGCATCCCATTTCCAACCTCCTCCCGTCATCCCAGCACAGACCGCAGTGGGGTAGCGATTCTGTGTTGAGCTGGCTGATGCTGAACTGGTCCTGAGCCATCGTGACCCTGTGGGAAGGATGCTTCACCCTGCACTGGTTTGGCCAACCTTGGTGCCAAAAACTCCTTCTAACGAACCAGCCCTTGCAGGAGGAACACCCCTCTCACAACACCCTTTGTCAACATCTTGGTATGTTTGAAGATCTCTGACAGGTAAATATTGTCATATTGAAGGAATAAGATTTCCACAGAGTCTCTGCAGCTTCCACAAAGCTCTTAGGATGTATTGGAAGACACAATGTGGGATTAAAAAAAACCAATCTTCTAAAAGCCTGCCTGTTAACCACGTCCTGCTGAGAAAAACACAGGTGGTAACCGAGAGCACAGATATCATGAACAGATTCTTGCAACTTACCAGTCGTAAAAATATCTCTACAAAAAAATACTCCCAATGACTCTGTTTACAGAATGCTTGGTATTTCCTATATCTGGAAATCTTCTCGTCGTAGCTCCATATGTCGCAGCTAGTCTGACAAGCTTTCTCTTGAACTGTTTGCAGGTTGCAGTCTGTCTGGAGGGCTGGGTGCTGATGCCTTCAGGTTTTTAGGCCCTGCATTATGGGCATGATTATCTTGTTCACTTTGCAGGCATAGAAAAATCGAGCTGGGATTTAGCAGGATTTGAAGAAACTTCCTAATTATGCCAAGTAGAGAGCTGCCTGTGTAAAATCTCAGCCAGCAACCCAGGTTTTTTTATTGCTGGTTCTGTTTTAAGTGTATCTCTATAATTTTCTGTGTTTCTGCTTTTGTTTATATCGTCGTAGTCAGCGGGACTGAGAGATTAAAAACCGAAATATGTTATCTTCGCGCATCCTCAAAACCTGTCGAGAAAGGAGGAGAAATTAAACAAGGACAAAAACTCACAGTGAAGTGAAGCTGTTTCCTTTGAGCTGCCTTATTAACCAGTCAAGTACTTGACTGCCACTGTCAGCTAGATTTCTTTAGAGAAAGAGTGGCATTTTGAAAAATACAAATTCACCGCCTGCACAAGTTAATGAGGCCCTTCAGCAATGTTCATTGATAGTGTAAATTCATCATAATACAGTGCTACAAACCATAAATGGGATATGCATACAGGAAATCACTCACTATTAGAAATTTGCCAGACACGAAAAGAAAAAGAAGCCATTGATAAGCAGAAAACTCATCTCCACGGCTCCGTGCTGATGGGTGTGCAGCACATGAGCAGCGCCAGATAGTGCTGTGATTAGAACTTATTGAGGTGAATTGAGGTAGCTCACCAAGTGCATTTTGCTCCCCTTTGTTCGTGTTTTATGGACTCTCTCAGCTGCTTCCCTTGCATCTGCCATCGTTGGGTTGGATGAAGTTTGCAGCGCAAGGACTGCCATCAGCTTGGAGGGGCAAATGTCTCCAACCACACCTTTTTTCTGCGCGTGCACAAATGTGCTCATGCATTCCACTGATTTTCAGTTGCATTTGTAATCAACAGCTTTACAGATACCAAATTATCTTAAGAGCTGTATGGTACACCAGAAGTGGACAGTAATAGAAACTGGCAACACTCCAGTAAAAATATATCAAGGTGACTTCCTGATCTCTCAAATAATTATTGGACAGAGCTATTTTGCTCTCCATATCAATGAATAAATCTCTCTGTGCTGCAAAACAGTCAGTACTCCTGCCCTTACTGAATAGCATCAGTTTCAAAATCTCTAGGACCATTGAGCCAATACTTGAGCATGATTTGTCTGTTGGCCCGTTTCCATCTTCCTGCTTCAGGGAATGAATAGGAAAATTAATATCCTGGATCATGGTCATAAAGTCATCATCTTCTTGAAGAGCAAAGTTGTACAAAGTTGAAGACCTTGAGCCCTGATGTGCTGGACACCACCAAATTATGTCAGCTAGCTCCAGGAAACAAAGCAGACTGGTATTAAAAGGCTTTGGAACATCTCCATTAATTTCCCGTGGGTTTGATTCAAAATAGATGGAGATGTGAGGAAAGGGTACTTTGGGTCAGTCTCTGAGAAGCATCTGGGAAAAAAGCATCACTTCCCAGATCCCTACTCTCCTGACCATCACACTGTTGAATGAATCTGTTTGTTGTGGACCCACAGATGACTGGAGACCAACAAAGGACAATCAGTGCAGCAACCTGAGAAGACACGAATTCTGGTATCACTCTTTCTGTGGTGTTTTTGGTTTCATGAAGACAAGGTCAAGGGCATCAACTCTGGTCTTTTCTCCCAGAGGGTCTGCTTTCAGACATCACTTGGAGCCTTCCCACAGGGGTTAGTTCAGAACTCATTCAAATCCATGGAAATCCCAAAGCCCACATCTGCTTCTCCCAGTGTCACCTGCTGCACTCGGCTGATGTGTTTGTGTCATCAGCTGCAAGAGGCATTGGGCAGAGCAGCAGAAATCTCAGCAAACACGTCTTCCATTTGTAAACAGGAATAATGATGTTGACTGGAAGACAAGCAGGAATAACTGAGCAGAAACTCCATATGTTGTTGCTCTCTGCCTTTCAAACCATTTTGGTATTCCTTTTCGCTGTTCCTCTCCCCTCCCCTGGAGGCAAAATCCCTATGGATAGTTTTTGTGAGCCCTTCTGGTGTCTTCATGCCTCATACATCTTCCCTACATTGCAGGCTTTTTCAAAGCTGAGAGGCTGGAGCTGCTCCTCGGTGCTCTCTGCCCTTGCCTCCACTCCAACACCTCCTCTTCTCTTTCCCCCTTGCCCCATCTGACTCTCCCTGATCACCCTGCTCTTCTGAACCAGCTTTTCTCTCAGCTCCTGCCAAAGTCTGTATGATGATCTCCAAAGGGATATCAGAGATTGGCTTCTGAGAGGGTGGGTTTCAAATAAATCTGGAGTGCACGTTGTTTACTGCTCTGTGGACTGCAGGAGATGAAACGGAGAGAGATGCTTTTGTTCCTTTTGCCCGTTGCTCAAATCCCCAGCTGATAATTATGAACAATAGATGAAAGTGTGTTTGGTACATATCATAGGAAGAAATCTTATGGAAACATCAGGAGGCCTAGTATTGTAAGGCTCTTGTAAATACAGTTTTGTAAGAAGAGCCTAAGATGATGTAAAACTTAATATTCCTATTAACAAGATGTACTATACTATTTCCAATTCATATCAGTGAAAATGAATTTTAAATTACAAAGCACTCATATTTTATCTGAGCCAATGTTCTGAATCATATTCCTCCTCTTTAATCCTGTTTTCATTCGAAGTTTCACAATACACATCTTCTTTTTCCTATTTTATGTAATATTTTCTGTGTTTTCGAAGTGTAATCAAAGCTTGTTAGCTTCTACCCAACCATGTTTGGTTGAATGGGAATATTAATAATACCAGCTATTGATGTCTTTATGTTAAAAATTTGATTTATTGAGCAAGTGGCACATAATCTGTGGGGAAAATACCTAGAGATAACACCTTGAGATGATTAATTGTGTTTACAGTGCATTCCTGTAATAATTGTTTACAAGAAAATTTATGCATGAGTTGCTGCCCCAGTTCAAAAGAATAACTCATCAGATTGTCAGGCTCTCTGCTCTTGAGTATTCTAGCTAATTGCTATCTTTGCTAGTTGAGCATCATAAATCCTTCTTCCACAGAGGTGAGAGCAGGATTTTTGGATCATGCTTTTTCATGCGATGAAAACCTTTTCATCCCTGGGAACATCAGTTTTGTCTTACAGGAATTAAAAGACCTGTGTGAGGGGCTGGTAGCTGCAGGAGACTGTGACATGTTGCTGAGTGGCATTGCCTATAACTTCTGCCATGATCTTGTATAATCGTGTTTAAATCAGTGTTGGGTAAATTTGCCGGTAATATTATTGATAATGAACGGCGTACGAGGATGTAGACTTAGTCTTCTATATTTAAAAACCACTAAATGCCCTGTTCTGCTGCTCTCTTCTCTTGTATTGTGAGTGCTGCAGGGTGGAGGTGGTAAGATGGGTTAGAGAACGGTTCCTTTGCAGCCATGCTTATTGCTGATCTAATAACAACTGCACAATTCTCCCTTCTGGAATTAAATCCACCCTTATACATTCACAGAGATAAACACACTTTTCTTTTGCATTGTTTTGTGCATTTCTTTTTGCTTTTTTAATCTATTTCCAACTTTCAGGTTTAATTATTTCATAACTAACTTTACAGTAGTTACAGGAGTATTATCTAAGCAAGGTGTTACCAGGAAGTAGTTGATAATGTTTAATAATTCCTGATTACATTCCTGTTCCAGTCCATGATCATGATTATACAAATGTTTCTGGTGCTATTTTTCAGTACAAATCCTCCTTTTCAGTTTTTTTCTCTTCCTTGTTGACCGTGTATTGCTCAGGATACAAGAGAAACCGACCTATTTGCTAGTTTAATTAAAGATGTCAGTGAAATCCTTAAGGTTTGCCTGGGAAGGAGCAGATTTACTTGCTGCTTTTATGCACACTGTGGGATTTAAACATTTTGAGAATTGCTTTAGTGATTTTTCCCAGGAGATAAAGGAATGGATTAAGTGAAGTAGTTTCTGACTGTAATTGGTCTGGTTTAAACACTTAAAAATAACTTTAAGAAATAAGAAAACACAAAACAGGTTTTCAAGCAGGGATTTAACTTTTTTTTTTCCCAGCTATGTGTTTATTTCAGCTTTGGTGTCTCTTTGTGAGCTATCAAAGTGTGCTGTACGTAAGGTGGTAGATGTGTACTTTAGCTGCTCTGAACAGCGGCCCAGGCAGAGGACAGATGTCTGAAGGAGAAGAAACAAAAGGACTAAAGCTGAAGGAACAGCGGGGGAAGAGAAAAAGGAGATGAGAAGGGGGGGAAAAAATAAAAAGGAGGCTTTCAGCCTTTGGATAGGTTATTTGCTCTTTTCAAACAAAGTGGGCTGTGTGTGTGCTTTAAACTTTCCCAATGTTTCCAGGCAGCCTAGCAAAGGCAGCTCCATCAAAGGAAGGCTCCCACCACCTGTTGCTTAGGTGTTCTGGCGCTCGGCGCCCGCGGCTGGCGCGGCCGCTCCTCGCCGTCGCTGGGTTCAGTCGGATATACACACGGGGCACCGCCGAGAGGCTGCTCTGTCTGGTTCTCTGGTCCAACACATGGGCTCCTCATTCTGCCTCCCTTTGTCTCAGGTAGATGAGCGGCCAATAACAAGGAGCTGGTGCCAAATGATTCATGTCAGAGTCATTTAGAAAGGCAGAGGTAGCTTTGGCATAAATCAGAATCTGTGGATGACTAAACCAAGCCCAACGCCGTAACCCCCAATACCATCAGGTCTTACGGCTCCAGCTGCACCGGGTGAAGGCAATAAAACACGCTGCTGAGCAATTTGAAAATGTAAATTTAACAGCTAAACTTAGGCTTGTGGTCCAAATAAACACGGATTACCATTGCACGTATAGTAACTATAATTCATCAAAAGTTAGCATTAAGGGAATTTTTTATAGAAGAGTTAAGAAAAAAAAAAAGCCATTCAAGTCTTTACAAGCAGGTTTTGATCAAAAGTAGATGCAATAACACAACACACAGAGCAGATTCTGTAGGAAATATTAGACTCAAATCTTACAAAATATTCCAACCGTGCCTATCAAGAAACATTAATAATAGTGTTATTGACAGAGTATTCATTTAAAGTCTTTCTGTTGGATCCAATTAACATTTAGATGAGAGACAGTTATAGGTACTCAGATGATATATATGAAATAAACAATGACTCATCTCTCCAGCAGTAACAGTACCAAACCTCCCAGTAGGGAAATTGCATTTCTTTTAGCTTACAAAAAAAAAAAAAACACTCCACGGACCTTACAGAAGAAATCATCTTGTTCCTGTCAGAAGGCTTGCTCTGTGTTAGTCCCTTACTCAAAGAGGAGATTTCCATGCAGTTTGCTGGAATGAATGTATTGAGGGTGAGAGCAGAGAGCGCAGCAGGAAAGGGCTGAGATGGATGGTTCGTCTCTGGGGCCAGGAGGAGGCTGCTGTGCTCTTCTACCAGGCTGTTCTTCTGGTTGTCTTGAAGGTCTTTATGTAGTTGGATTAATCTTTACATCAACTACGTGACTGTCAGCAAATGATGGGACCTGTGTGCATCAAGGGCGAGGACAGCGATAGTGTCTGTGTCTCCTACTCCTGTACCTGTGCTTTAACACTTGAAATCCTCTCCTGGTAACACTAAAGACCAGACTGCTTAGACCTGGATGGATGCTGAACAGGATGGCAGAAGGATACACGTAGACCACGATTTCTTAAGTTTTGTGATGTCTCCAGCCAGAAAACAGATAAACCCTGAGGTCTGGATTCATTCCACCTACTTTGAGTTCTGTAAAAGTCAGCCTAGGCTTGCTCTGCGTTTGACCCAGAGAACTACGTTTGGCTGTAAAGCTGTTCATCCCAAGCCAGCTCCAGATCCCTTATTTTCAGAAGGCTGGAGTGATATCTGAATTCATAATAACAAAAACATCCATGGCAGTCACTAGTCTAAGTCTCTTTGAACGTGACCACGGTGAGCTGGCTCAGAAGCATTGGTATTAGAGAGCCATTACTTTTTTCTCTCCATCTGCACCTGCCTGGAGATCTTTCCACCCAATTAGGATTTGTGCAGTTTTTGAAGATGACTGATCAGAAAAACTAGAAAAAAAATTAGCACAATAGATTGAGATTCAGAAAATCTAGAATTGTGAGAGAACTTTCCACCTTTAACACTCCCCACACCAACAGTCACAGTTTGATAACGAAGAACATCATGAGTGGTTTCAGAAAAAATGGTTTGTTAATAATGAATTGAAAAAATCGCCTTACACACTAAACAAAAATTTTAGATCAAATGATGCCACAATAAGAAGACTTGTAAGTCTTAAAATGGAATTATCTTGAACCAGGCTGCTTTAAATCTCATCTATAATGGCCCAGTAGTAGTTTGTTTATATTAATTCTGTACTGTATATTTTACATTTTGTCGAAATGCCTAGAGCATGCATGTTAAGCAGTTAAGAAAATTAATCTGCTTGAGCAGCGATAATATTTGTAGAATGAAATCCTCACAATTAGAAAGACTTTTGAAGAAACCATGTTAAAAGGTGGTGAAATGTTCTTGAAGAAATGCCACATGTTGCTGCGGGCAGTAATGAAACATTTCCATATAAAGTACTACATAAACACACATAAAATGTAGACATATGTTAGCAGATTATGGAGTGTGAGAGTGATACAGTAGTGATGATTATTTGCAAGTGTTAATGTTACCAGAGCTTAAGGTTATCTCCTGGTCTTGGACCCTATATGTAAATAACTATATCTGAAAGTACACGTTTTTGAAGCTAACAAATGTAATGCGTGTTCACCGCTTCTGAAATATTGTAGGGTTTATTGGTTTATTGATCTGCAGTATCTGATAGTAAATTGTGGCAGATTTATGCCCAGATATCAGTGAACATATGGCTTAAGACGTGCAATTTTGAAATAAAGTTATTCATCTTACATACACTTCCACATGGTTAAGTATTTGCAACTCAGAGAGCAATCAATATGCAGAAGGTGAAGTCAAATGTACATTATCTACAGAGAGGTAATTTTCTATGCATAGCACATAGCAGTTCTATGAGCAAACCAGTTCTATGACATTTTATCTCTGTGTTCATCTACCAAATATTTCCTGTGAAGAGGTCCATCTCCTATGTAAATAGATCTGTTTTCCTAAATATCTGTTTGTCTAAGTAAGAATAACCTAGAGAATTCCATAGCTTGCAGGGCCAAACTGTTATGTCCAAAAAATGGAAGTACAGAAAGCTGAGAAACAGCAGTGATGACTGCAGCTTTGGGAAAATGGTCTTTGGGTGGGGGTTTGTTGAAAACCTACTCCAAACCCTTTAAAACCTCATTTTTTTCATTGATGACGTGTGTTCGACCTTACATTAAAAATGCTGTGCGTTGCTCATGCTCCTGGATCTAAAAGCACTACTATGGAATCAAGTAATTTGGTTCAATATTTCTACAGAAATTCTGAGTGTTGTTTTCATAATGAGCATTTTTTCACATCCCCTTTTTTCCCCAAATGTTTGCTTGAATTAGAAAACAATCTCTGTACTCAAAAGTGGCAAATCACTTGAGACTCGCTTCTGAATAGTGCTGAGAAATCCCTCTTTGCATATCTTCAAAGATGTTGCTGCAAGAAAAACAGGAATTCGTAGCATTAAAACCTTCATCAGCCGTGTAACTTTGAAATAAATAGTTCTTGAAAGAGCTCAGTACTTGCCAGGCCTTGTAGTTGGTGTGTTCTGTGAAGCTGTAGAAACACAAGCAGAACAGACTTGATGGTCTTTATCTGTTTAATAGAGAGTATTGGTCTGTGTTACAGAATGACATCAACATTTTCCATTCTATAAAGACCAGAAATAGACAAATTGGAGAAGTTAATGATATATTTGTACTGTGGAAAGTCTTGGATCCTTTCTGAGGGCTTTTATCAACACTTACACTTTTACTAAAGACTATGACCACGTGGTACATTCCTGAGTAACACGGTGTGTGCTCTGTCGGTATCGGCCAAAAGAGCCCCAGTAATCTCTGGATCAGGCATGTGGCACAAATAGGAAGATGATGCAGACCAATTAAAAATTATAAAAGGCATGATAGTATGAATTTGCTTTCCATTGCTTGGTGCTGTTTAGGTATCAGTCCAATGACTACACTGATTTTTTTACTGTACTCATGTATTGTGTGGAAGGCACATAGACCTTAAAGGTAAAGCAGTATTTCCACTCCAGTGCTGTCACAAACCACATCCCACAAGCTTCTGCAGAGCTCAGCCTACATAAACTGTTAGGGGGAGAGGAATGGATGTGGATGGTGGTGTTTGATCTAAATTTCAAAGGGAAAATTGAAACCATGCTTAGGGTGCAAAGAGGTTCTGTAAACAGAATAATCTACACCCTCTTATTCTTCTCCAAACCTGATTCCCACGTGAGGTGATCAGCCCAGCTCACACACTCGGAGACTCAGTAAGCAAGTTAACTCGTGTCAGTGCTGCAGGAATTGCTGGGATGGGGTCCTGCTCCAGCAGCAGCACCCACTGCCCTCCTGCCCCCCTTGACCAGCAAGGTCAATGCCAGATCTCCACTTGCCAGAGATAAAGGGGGAAGGGATATTTCTTCTCCTTTGATACTTGACTTGCCCATCTGTGATTAAAATTTTACTAATCATAATGAATAGAAGCTCTTTTCCTAAGTGCTGCACAAAGTGCAACAACAAATGTTGGGAAGAGGTGCACTAAGATTTCAAAAAATAAGTGGCAAGTGTCTTTTCCAGGTACATCTACTTTCAGAAACCCATCTATCTCCTTTCCAGAAAGGAGTTAAATTTCACCATAAATCTCTCCTTTCTCCATTCTTTATTAGAATTGGGCTAATTAGGTCAGGTAGAATAAAAACTCATCAGAACCATCACTTAAAGATCAGAGGAAGACATCTTTCCTTTTGAAAATTATGTTTCCTTTCTTTTCTGCCTTTTTTTTTTTTTTTAATTTCTGGTCCTCCTGTCATCACACAGGAACAGATGTGACTGAATTCCCCAAAGAAAATTTGTTCTTATGGCATTCTGGTTCGATTTCTCTGTCCATACCAACCCCCAAAAATAGTAAACAGATTTCATTTATAGGAAGATTTTATGAGCAGTTTATTTCACATTATTTTCATGTTTAAAAAAAATGTGAAGAATCCTATCCAAGTGATAAGACTGTGTCTAGAGTGCCATTTTAATTATGAGCTTTCAGTAAATGTTGCACTGCTAGTAAGAAAAAAAGTCAGATTGAAAAATATTACAAATCATCCTCATAACAGCATAATAGAGAATCATCAAATCATAGAATTACCTGAGTTGGAAGGGAGGCAAAAGGATCATTGGGTCCAACTCCTATTCCTACATAAGACACAATAATAATGGTAGTTATTGTAAGAGCTGTTTTAATGAATGTTCTAACAACAAATATAAATCATATATTGACACCATGACTTCTTGTCATGGCCACATAGTTTAAAACACTGATTTTAAGCTTAGGGATTTGGATTCTTGGGGGGGAATGATGGCAAACTGGATCCCTGCTCCACAGTTTACAATCCTTTGGACTTCAAAGGCAGTAGCTGCAGCCACCATTTTGGGGTTGGATTATGAGTACTCTGTCAGGGGCTTAAAGTCTGTGGGATGTATTTGGGATGGATATGCACACATTTAAAGGGTTTGCTCCATTTCTGGTAGGAAATGATCTACCAGGAGTAGTAAAGGTCTTGGAGCTCTCTGGGCAAATGCTCTTTGGAGGACAGATCCCTGGGCTGAGGCAGTCTATTAGCAGACCCTCCTCACACTCAGCAATGCTGAAATAGCTGAAATTGTCAAAGTTCTGTCAGCTCAACCAGCACTTGTGAGAAAACAGGCGCTTGTTTTGTAACAGTCACGGGAAGGTCTGCCATGAATATCAGTGTGGAAGTGGCACAGGGATGCTCTTGTCATATTGAAGGCGTTTGGGGATCCATCCTAATCCATCCCAGTCGGCAGCTCCTGTCCCTCCCACCTCCCTCATTACTTTCTCCTCCTCTTGGCCTGCCAGCTCTTCTCCCTGGGATCCTGCCTTTGGTTAAGCTCTGCCCCTTGTGCTGCTCCACCTAGTTCAAAATATTACCCATTACTCTCTCCTTGGCTTCTGTATCTTCCTCCTTTCTAGCCCACTTCTATTCTTACCTCTCAATGTCCTTGTTTATATTTCCCTCCTCTTGTCCATTTTCCTTACCTTTTAAAACATTTTTAAATCTTTTTATATTAGAGCAGCAACAGTCAGTGATTTAGTGCAATCATTTATGTTTTACTCCTTGACTAGTCCTGCTGTTTATTAATTACAGTAGCAAAATATGATCTGTACCTGAGAGACTCGTTAGCTGGGTAAATGCCATATTTTATTTGTATATATTTTTACAAATAGTTGGTGAGAGCTTTCATCTCCAGCTTCAGTGACATGTGGGCACTCATACTGTCCCAGGCCATGGGTGATCACTGGGAAGGTGCTGCAGGCAGAGGCATGGGTGCTCAGGGGCTGCCACCTCCAAAGGAATTTTCTGGAGGCCTTTGCAGCTCAGCTGTAGCTCTGCAGGAGCTCCCTGCACGCGTTCAGGCTGCGCCACACGACTGCACAGCACAGCGTGCTCAGCAGAGCTCGTGGGAGTGCCTGTGAGGAGCATCAGCATCAGCAAAGCAGCCAGGGCAGGCAGACTTATCCATGCATGGAAGTGTGCAATAGTGAATAAACCCCTTCAATGTTAATTCATGAAAAAGGAAAATTAAATGCAATTACATTTGAAAACTAGACTGATTGTTTTCCTTGTTCTTGTAGGACCTGGTGACAGCCAATGCTGTAGTCAGACACAGTTTTTAAGAAGATTGAATGTTCCATGTTGTGCAACAACTATATTTAAATATCCTCTTGCATTCACCAAGTATCAGCACATAGCAAAACAAAATGTACTGGCAGACCAAGTCACAAGTTAAAGAAGAAAATCTCAGCGGAGTTTAACTTAAATCAGCCTTCAGAGCCTCTAAGCTCTGATTTGAAAAGCCTCAAACATTGGCCTCGTAGCATCCTTTAAGCAGTCAATTTTGAGAACTATCAATATCTGTACAACAGAAGAATTTTTAAAAACCTGAATGAGATTTTTGAAGATATTACTTAGAAAAAAAAGTCAGTTTTGGAAGATTCAAAGAGTCTTTAACTCTTTAGAGTAGGCAGTGGGCTGCTTTTTTAAGAAGGACTCTGAAACACAAAGAGCACAGCAAAGTCAGAGAAATTCTTTACATCTTCTTTTAAACAGAAAAGGATCTTTATCATTGTTCTTTGTGGGGACTTGCAGAATCTGAATATTCAAGTTAAAAAGGGTACACGTGCTAGCTAACATTTAGCCCTCTGAGTAATGGATGGCGTGGTTTTCAAAAGAGATTTGTACATCCTCATTGGTATTTCATTGTAAAATCTTATTATCAGATTAAAGTAGCAGAAGGATAAAACTTAAAGGAGCTCATTATTACAAGATCTCATCTGGTTAACTTAATAATGAATGTGGGTGCTTCTGGAGGGATTTTCCTGATTGAGGATGGAGGGATTTCTGTCTCACAGTCGTGTCATTAGAATTCTGGTGAAATACATGTGCCATCCTTGTGGCCAAAAAGAGTACCAAGATAGTCACTTTGTAGTTTAGGAGTTTACGTTTTCCAGTTGTACAGTTCCTCTGGATTGTGAGATTGCTTAAAGATTGTGTCATCTGTGAATGATTTAGCTTTGTTTACAACAAGCTTGCTTTCAAAAAAATGGAAAAATAGTACGTAAGTACTTCAAATGAGAGAAAAATATCATTTCCTTTACATGGTGGTGGGATAGTAGGACAGAGTTGGAAAAGCTGCACACTCACATTGAACTCAAAGCCTCCAGGGATACCCCCAGAGCTGGTATCTTTTCTATTTTTGCTCCCACAGCTGTCTAAACCACGCAGTGATGCTGGTAACGATGGCAGAAATCACCCAAGAACCATGAATAGACTGAACTGCAAACAACAAACTCTCTGTTAAGTCTGATGCTGGCTTAGGAAAATCAGTTTAACAGCAGAATCTCCAGGAAGCCAAAAGAAATTGCAGATCTGATCTCAGCTACTGCAAAATTTGCTGAGCTTTTGGTGGAGAAGGACAGAGGGAAGGTTAGAGTTGTAGTCCAAGAACATGACCAATACGCAGGAGGAAACAACCTGGTCTTCTGCTGCATCAGAGCAGCTTTCAGACCTTACTCACCTTGCACAGCTCTGATGACCAGAAATGGGAGCACAAAAATTGAGCTTTTTGGTGATGTTTCTCGGTTTTGATGTAATTTGGATTATAGTGAAGCAGACACAAAATTGGACACAGCTCAACCTATTTAAGAAGTGTTAAGGCCCAGAGCATATTGTGATTGTGCACAGGCTAGAAAATAGGACTGATGGGGTTGTTTCCAACTTTGATGCTCAGCTTTAAACGCTCCTTGAACAGTATTTTCAGGTTTCTTAAAGGATAGGTTACATTTCTGTCTCATGGCAGTGATGTGAAATCACATTTCCAGCTCTGTTGTGTAGAAAACAATTTATCAACAAGGTTTGCAGTTATGCTGCCTCTGCTGCCAAGGCATAGCAGTGCTGTGAGCTTTTTGACCTGAGTCTGTCTTCTCTTAACCATTGCTTCATAAGTTTGCAAATACAGGTAAAGACACCATATTTGTGCTATTGCTACTCCTCTGCTTGATGTTGACTAAGTTGAACTGAGTTGTATAAAAGCAAGCTATTCAGAGCAAAATCCAATGGATGCATAAAAACATTGGCTGCTTCCCCATGTGCTGCTGAGATGTCCTAACCCTTTATTTTTGTGCATCATTTGGGGGTTATTTTTGTCTTAACAATGCTACTGTGTCTTAGGATGGTCTTGACACCATCCTGAGCAATGCTTCTCTTGACCTATAGGGTAACACAAAATAGAAATTTAACAATCTATTAGAAAAGCCACAAAAGCAAATTTGGGTCATTTCTTTGACTTTACAGAGCTCTAGAAAATGTCCAATATAGTCTTGCAGCACAATATTCTATGAGATGGCTCATCAGGCTTTTGTAAAGGTCATTATGCTCCATCAAATGATCTGCAGCAGATCTCCATGACAAGGACACTGGCATGCTCAAATGAACTGAAGCCACCAAACCATTTAATAAAGAACAGCCTTCAGAAAATAAGAGGTTTTTATTCCTTTTGCAACTGGCCTTAGACCAAAACCACAGCCTTGGTCTGGAGATTTGGCTGGTGCAATCTCATTGACTTCAGTAAACGTAGAGGCTGGTGTGAGACCTCCACTTACTTCAGTTTCTGTGTCCGCTTCTTGTCTAAGTATTCAGCTTCCCAGCCAGCAAACAACATGATTTTTAAACCCACTTATGCCTTTTTATAAACATTATTTATCTTTTTTCCTCTTCCCACTATATTGATTATACAGTGTCAGAGCTCTTGAAACATAAATACCCAACCCACCAAAATCAGGGCACAGCAGAGAGAATGCTGTAAGAGTGCTTTATTGCAAAAGAAACAACAGATTTTTCACAAATGCTTATTGACCTTCCAGAAACTCCATTCTGGTACTTTCCAGCACACTTTTCACTTTACTGTTTGGCCACCTCCTGGTAGCGTTTCCGTCCTCAGCACTCGATGGAGCAGGAGACCCGACACACAGAGCTGTGTACTCCAGTACATCACTTAAACCCAAGCCTTTACCATCTGTTTCAACCTCTAATTACAAATGCAAAACAACACAATTCACAATTGCATCATAAAAAAGTAAAATATAAGTGATTTAAATGCATGTGTGTGTTCCTTATGCAAGGCAACATTCATCTGTTATGTTTTACCATCTTTTAGAAACAACTCCGGGGTGAAATCCCTCTTTGTGGAGGGAAGAAAATTATTTCATTGTAAGAAGGCTTTTTTTTTTTAAGGTACGTTTTCAGGTTATTATTGAAGTTTATATATTTTCTCTCTAAGAATTCTCTTTCTTCTCTCTAAGAATTCTCTTTCTTCTGCAAAAATAACAATATTTCTGTCATGGTGGTTTGGATGGTGTGCCCAGCACAGTCTGGTGTCCTCGAATGTACAGTTTGGGCACCCCTTTAGCTGACCATGCTCTCCCCTGGCTTCCTACAACATCAGCCTTGTGCTGCTGCTACTTCCCCCCCACCTGAAGATCTGTATTCGATTGTATTGTTATGTTTATAAGGCTTTTTATAACATATAGATGGAAATATCTATTATTCCAGCCAGTTCATGTCCTTCCCAGGGCAAAGGCAATAATTGTTTTAGAGGCAGCCTTTAGTTATCCCCCACAAAGGCAGGTTTGCCATGTTGGGAGATAGTGCTGTGAAGCTGCAGTGTGCTGTACCTGGCTAATTCTAAAAAAATTACATTAATTTGGTTGTTTTTTGTTTAAGGTTTGTCTAAAATTTCATTATCACTGTAACACATGTCCTTATTTCCATCAGAATTCAACATTTCAGTTAGCCAGTCTCATTTCTTGGTGCTGAATGGACATCCTGTGATTTCTCAAAACCTATTTTGGCACTGAGATACCCCAAGCCGAAGCCTGAACACTCCCCAGACCTCCCACTTTAATCCTGCTGTGGATTGACTAGAGGTGGCACCTCAATCTGGGAGAATAAGAATCCAAAAAATTAGTTTCCCAGGGAGAAACAAATGATTCACAGTAAGCAGTTATTGGGGAGCCTCAGAGTGGCTTTCTGAGCTCTGCTCTGTTTGTTAGCAATCAGTGTTTTTAAACATAGCACATACTGTGAACTTCTGAACTCTGCAACATTTGGAGCCTTCCTGGAGAGCAAAATCCAAGGCATGTGATGATACCAGCCCTACCCTATGGTCTCTACAGCATCCGTGCCCGCAGCCTACATGCAGCCCTCTGTCCTGGGCTTTGTCCTCCCCTCTCTTCCTCAGTGTACTTAAAATAAGGGTCCAATATATCGAGGGATTGAACTTCATGGATTTAAAATGAAAGCCGAAGAATTTGTTTTCACTCTAAGGTGAAAGGAACAATTAGCAAGGGGCACAGCCCTTCCCATCAATGGGAGACTTTTCAACTACTTTGAAAGGCTTTGGATCGGGATCTAAAAGAGCAAAGACTTACTCCTAACAACGGTGCTTGAATAGGGATGGAAAGCTGTTAATCAGACACTCCCAGCACACTGGATGCTGAAACAAAATGATCAGCTCACTTAGTGCCTTCACTTAAACCGTGCCATAGGCAAAGTGGTGATTTTTAACTAAGGAATCCCGTAGGATAAGTGGTTGTTGTTATAACTTCCACTACTTCTATCTGATGAATGCTAAAAGGTCACAAATGCAACTCATTTATTCAATCTCATGGCAAACAGCTGGGAGAGTCCTTGTTTCAGGTGTCATCAGCTGTGGGAATGGGGAAAGGAAAATACCTGCTGCTGGGGAGCAAGAGCAGAGGTGTTCAGAGACTGTGCCGGGCAAAGCCTGGGTGAGTGTGGAGCTGCTGGTCCTGCCTGGGGGTTAGGGAGGGCAGCAAGGCTGTGGGCACTCAATGCCATCTAATAGGGTCCCACCATCCCTGTTTCTCCCCTTGGAAAATTTTATTTGGTATGAATGGGATTAAAAATCCTTATTAGAGTATTAAACCCCAATTGTGATTTGAATTCTGGTGATGCTATGAGATACCAAGAAAGGGAAAAAGGGTTGGTTTTTTGGAGTGCTTTACAGATTTTCATTTTGCCTGTTCATTTTTTTAGCATTTGGCATCCTGGCTACTCACAACCAATTTGGAGTTGCTATTTCTGTTTTCCTCTTCTCTCAGTCAGCTGGACTTTTATTTTGCTTAGCGAACCATTCTGTACTTTTACAGCTCTGTGAGTTTTTTTAAAAAGATTTATAACCAATTTTTGTTTTTTTCCTACATATAATTTGGTTTTGAAGTTGTCAAGGAACATTTCTGCTAAAGAAATACAAGAAATCCACTTGTATTATGGATTAGTTTTATTTGAAGAAAATATAGTTTGGATGTACCAAGAGTAAGTTGTTTGGCAATAAGAGGTTTTGGGTTCATTCCCTCTAGAATGCTGTGGTCTGGATGAAGGAGCTGCTAAAAGGAGTTGTTTTTAAAATAACATGACCTGTTCTTAAAAGAAGTTGGCTTCAAATAGTCCAGTAAGCTGCTTTTTCCTTGCTTATTGTCTTTTTTTTAGAAAAGCTTATTCAGAACAGACCCATTAACTGGTCGTATTCACTAATTGTGAGTTTGTTTTTTTCTTTGGCTTATAAAGGCTTTGGATTGAGGTCAAAAAGCAAAGCAGAGAAGTAGGCAATTTCAAATTTTCACTATCAGTTTTTCTTGGCTTGCTTGCATTATGCAGATGGAGCTGTGGTACCAGCACCTAAAACCCTGATGGGGTCCACATATCACTTCAGGCTGCTGAGACCCCAATATCCAGCCCAAAAGTTTCTCTTGTGGGTTGAGGGTGAGACTTTGAAGTTTGTTTTTCATCATTTCATTCTTCTTCTGTTGTTCTGGTTTGCCTGTGATAGCGTAAGCCCCTGTGTGCTGGTGATGCTGCTTTATTTTGTGCCACAAACAAATGTCATCAGTGTTTTCTTACTTCTCACACCACATTTATGCAAATGCTCAACCAGAGCTTCAATCCTATTGCTTTTTCAGGGCTATAGATTTTCTTCTAGGAAAGAAAAACAAAATAATTGACAATGACTTTCCATTACAAACATTAGTCTTGAAGCTCTAGAAGAGCTGTCTATTCTAAATTAAGCTGTAATTTGAACTCTCCTTCATTATGTATCTCTGCCTGTGTTTGTAGTAGCGTAGTTGGGCGCTACAAATGCCATTTTAATACCCAACAAAGGTTAAACCATGGTTGTTTACCAGGCAAGTTTCTATCCAAATAAACTGCACATCTTTGTCTTGACAAAACCAGCTGAGATAATGTCTTGAGAAGGAAACAACAGTTGATCATGGCACAATTTGAGGCAGATAGTATGTAGTTTCTGAAGCAAGGTGGGCAAAACCATGCAACTGCATGGAAAAAGAAGTTTCTGATGGACTTCTCAGCAGCTGGGTAGTCTGGTCTTAATATTGCTAAGATGTTTTTGTCACATTGCTTCTAAATGATCACCTGTGTTACACTGAGATTCTGAGGGACGTGGTTTAGTGAGCGGACAGGTATGGTTGGTCTCAATTATCTCGGAGCTCTTTTCCAACCAGATGATTCTATGATCTCTAATGCAGAAGTAGACCTGTGGTTTACCCTCGTCCTGGGGAGAAGCTGGGGTTTTGTGAACTTTAAAATGCTCAGTATATATGAAGGAGACATAATGATTGGGGTGTTTGCTTGGAATTTGCACTGAGTGTATTGAGATGCTCTCACTGGTTTGACTTTTTGGGACAGAAGTGTATTCCTCTAAAAGAAAGAGCGTTGTAGTGAAAGCTTTAAGATGCTAAATGAAGTATAAGTCCCTTATCACTGCATAGGGGAAAATATACACCATTTCTCAGCAATTCAGAGCTGTGTTGTGTCAAATTTTGCCATTTTGGTGACATCTAGAGCCGTGACACGAAGCAGGGTGCTCCACCTGCACACGAGGACAGGCTCTGCCTTGAGGCACAGCCTGCTCCTTGGGCCAATGGGAGCAATGTGATGATGGTCACTCAAATCAGAGTGCTCACTTTAGGGAAGGGTAAACAGTTAATTTGCAGTTGCTAATCTGATAAAACGAACTTTATATTGGCTGCAGACTCAAGCTGCCTTTTTTTTTGAGAATTGTAGTGATTTTTTTTCAGAAATACATATATTTCTGGACAAATCATTGTTAAATATTTCCTAGTATTGTATCTCTTTCTTTTTCTTCTTTTTCTTTCTAAAAGGACCGTTTATGATAGTTTGAGAACTCTGCTGCCTACCAGAATGTGAAAATAGGTTTCATTCAATTAATGAACTGGAAACAGGAAGACGTTACATAGTAAATGAGGTTTACATATGATAATGTTGCATTTGTCATGTAAAAGATTGCTTCCTTTCAGCTCCCTGAAAGCACTAAATTTTGCTTTTGTACAGATCATACAATGCCAATAAAAAGAGAAGGCTCTATAGAAAGCATAACAATAAACTAAATCTATAATTCTAACGAGCAGAAAAAAAGATGATGATATTTTAATAGAAGAGTAAATGGGAGTTAGGTAGCGGCGTCAAAATCTAAATGCTCAGTTGCAGCTTTGCAACAGACTCCATCTGTAGAGCAGCCCTGTGCCACGAGCAAGGCACGTTGGCTGGGGTGGCTGTGGAGGAGGAGCTGAGGCTTCATCTGCTTCTTGCCCTCTTTTTGCCCCCATTTCAGTGGGAATGAATGACATCCAGTGACCAGAAGCCAAAGGGCCCCCATCCCACGCTGTCTGAAAGCTGCTCTCCCTCGCAGGGTGCATCCTGTTGGGCCAGAGTGCTGCCTGGTCCAGGGCAAGAGTGCTGCCTGGTCCAGGGCAAGAAGTGGGGGAGCAGCGTGGCTTTTATTTATTATGACTCTTCAGTAATACGTAATATATTTATTAATCAAACCAATTAAACTAAGGTAACAAACAATAAATCTGCCAGCACTCCAGAAGCATTTGGCCAATGCCCTCAGCCACACGGTGTGAATGTTGGGAGTGTCCTGTGTAGGGACAGGAGTTGGACTCGATGATCCTTTTGGGGCCCTTCCGGCTCAAGGGATTCTGTGAAATGCTCTCCAATTAGTTCAATGTCACCACCTGTTAAGATCAAATTGTAAATCTTCTATTAAAGTTGATATCATAAAAAGGAATATTGAAGAATCTTGGTACCTTTTAAAATAAAAAGAGAAGAAATATTCAGCCCTGACCATTCTTGCTGTTCTTAGAAACCTTTCCAGATTCTTCGCACCTGTTTATAAAATACGAGCTGAAGGCAGGACGCAGCGTTCTAGCTGAGGCCCTGTCTTGGTGGTCTCACTTAAGATGCTCCTGTTAACAAATCCCTGAAATTACCATTTCTGGAGCAGTTTCATTCCTTTGATACCGAGCTTGTAGGCCACTGTAACTTTGAAACCGCTCCCTTCCTGGCAATTTCCCAATTGCTTTTGAATTCTCCTCTCCAAGTGTAACACCTTACACGTGGCTTTATTCAATTTCATCTTAATTTCAGACCATCACTCCAAACCGTTAATATCTTCTCAGATTTTGATCCAGACCTCCCAAGGGTTCCCACCATCCCAGCTCCTCAACATTGCAAATTTTATAAATGTAATATCTTTTCCTTTTAACTGAGTCATTATGAAAATATTGAACACAGCTGGAGGAAGGACAGGTCCCAGAGGAATCTCACCTGAAATTTCCTCCTGATTTGACAGTGAACCATTGATAGCAACTTCTCAAGAGCAGTTTTCAGTCAATTGTTCCCTCCACCTTATGGTAATTTTATCTAGTTCTAGACCATATTTTCTTAGTTTTATTATAAGAACATCATGTGAAACAGTATCAAAATGCTTACCAATAACAAGAGGTATCACATCAACTGCATCTCTTTTATCCTCAAGGCCAGTTATTCTGTTAAAGAGGGAAATTAAATTGGAGAGCTCTGCATAATATTTTTAATAAAGCCAGTTGAGTTATGACCCCTGCAATATTAGATAAGATTTTCAGAAATAATGAACTTGTTGGCTTTTTTTCTAGACCTCCACTGTAATAAAGTTTGCTTGTTTGTTGGGTTATTTTTTTAAATGAAATGGTGATGTGAGATTAAGAATAATGGTTTAAAAGCCAAAAGCCATTATCTGACTGTTACCAAAGACAAAAATTAGGCAGGGAACAACAAGCCTTCCTCCATAATAGTGTTTTCTCCGTTTCAAGCTGAGCAGTAGGAAGTGGATTTAGAAGTGCTTTAAATTATTTCACATCATTTACTGGTAATCTAACCAGCATGTACTGCATGTACCCTAAGTGCTGATTTTTTTAAAAGCATAAGAGGAAGAGCAAAAGAACTTTTTATTCTAAGTCATTCTGTAATTTACACATTTTTGTATCAACCCACTTACTAGTGCCATACATAAGTGTTTCCTCTGAACAGATTTAATTTTTAATTTTCCTGAATCAGTGTTAACCAGGAAAAAGGTAATTGTTGTCAAGAGTATTCAAACTGTCAGAATATCATTCAATCTAAAAGCTGTTAGAATCTGTGCAAAAGTAATTACTGAAACTCTATTCAACTGTAATAATAACCTGCCACTGATGACAGCAATTACTGGGGAAAGTGTAATAGAAATCAAAGGCGCATTTTTCTCTGACAAGTACATTTCTAACTAAGGTTTACATTGGTTGAATAGTGTTGACAATGATGATGTGCTGTATCACTCTTAATCACAGTTGGCATGATGTTACAGTTTGAACTGCTCACTGTTAGAGGAGGACTAATTGTGTGTTTCATTTGACACTGTCCATGCTTTCTGTACATAGGAATATATATTATAGATGAGCAGAGTTCAAGTGTTGTGCCTCATCGCCTGGCTCACACCCGTTTTAAGTGTAGGTTATAAGTACTTTTGCATTTAACATAGAGGCTCCAATTAGGATTGTGATGAACCAGTTAGGTCAACTTCTCTAACAGTATGTACAAAACACAGAGGGGTGAGAAAGAGCACAGTGGCAAAAGGCACCCACCTTCTGCTTCCTGGCTAATGGAAGTCACGCAGGGTCCTGCTCTTGGGTTTACCTCTCTAGGAGACACAGCTGTCTGATCAAAAGACTTGAGAAAATCATTCTTTGCTGCTTCAAGTTACGAAGAAGTCACTGTAGCAAGGAGTCTGAGTTGTTTTTGTCATTGTTGGATCTAAGTGTCAGTCCTTCCCTTCAACTCAAATAATAAGACCTATATTATCAGACCCACCTGTGTTAGTGCCAGTAGGAACAACTGCCCTGGCTTTGGTGGGCTTATGGTAAGATAAGATATAATTGTAGATATGATTTGGAGAGGGAGGAAGAAAGGATGTCTTTCTTAACAGCACCTAATCCTCTGTTGATGGATTTTGCCCATCTTTCATCAGTACACGATAAATTTTCTCCAGATTTTTCTACTACTCCTTAGGAACAGCTCAGTTTCAGAATATTGCACCCACAAACCTCTGGTTTGGCACCCTTTTGGCACCTGTGCCTCCCATGACAATCCATGTTTCTGGGAACCAGCTCAGCAGAACTGTCCCTTGGGAGCAATACCGGGGCAGGTCTCCAGAGCGCGATGCGTGTTGGTCCTCTTGGTCGTTCTCAAAATAATTCCTTAAACATATTAAAGCCTCAGAGAGAGAGTTGATTTTAGCATGGTTTTTTTTCTGCCTTTGGGTCCATCAGAGTGACTTTAAGGACTGAACATGTGCAGGAGATCGTGTTTGTAGTGAGAGCAGTTTCAGAACACATCGATGGTCAGGTTTTCATGCGACTGATTTTTGCAAAGTAGAAGAAATGAAGATAACTGGGTAACATTGGGCAGTTAATCACATTTCCCATGTGAAGACTGTTTATCCTTTATGTTTTTCCACTGACCATAAGCCCACATTCACTACAAAAGCTGAAAGTCATTATTTCATGACAGAGACAACTGCTTCTACCAAGGATACTCAGTAGGAAAATGCAGTGCAGAATTCAGGTGGAGAGTAGGGAGACATGGAAGTAAACAGCCTTTCCAAGGCCACAAGACTGACTATATCCATTAAAGTCAGCCCAAACTGCATGCAGGACTTTTTAACCCTTCCAGGAGGCGTTCTGAAATGGCTTTTAGGTGGTGCCACAGCACAAGATCACTGATCATCCCTGCAATCCCATTTCCACAAGATATTTCTGAGATTTTACAAACACTTTTTGCTTACACCTTAATGTGTGAGTGGTCCCAGTAGGTTCCTAGGATGCTCCTGTGGACTTAAACACACACCTAACCGTTCATCAGGCCAGGGCCTTTCTTGGCTACAGATAGGAGGTTGCCAGGAGGAGTTGATTGTATCGTTCTACTTATTGCACTAATTGCCTGTTTATATTTTCTGACAGCCAACACTACCCAATAATTTTTATAAACAGAAGCTCTTTCACAAAAATCTACTAAATAAAAGTCACAGCCCTTGAAAACCAAAATTATTTTAAAGGAAATTTGATATTTCCCTTCTGATTTTCCTATTGATGTTTAACAGTTGCATCAGATTGGGTCCCCAGTGTTCTGTTAACATGTGGCTCTCTTTTATTATAACATAACAATAATGCAATTCAACTGAAAACATGTGTTAAAACACTCTTAGATTTTGTGCACACCTTATTAATTATACTAACTGCAAAATGATGGGGTCTTTGACAATCGTTTATAGAAACTCTTTGGGTTTCTAAAGTGATGGACTACCTGAATGAAGGTAGTGCTTTTCTGGTTTATTGAACGGTTGCAGGCAGGCATTTGTGTAACTAGCAATACATATATTTATGTACACAGTGCTGATGAGTGGTTGCACTTCATTCCTCAGTTGAAATAAAAAACATGAGAGTGACTAAAACCAGAAACACGCCAGGCCTTCCTCCCCGATCCGAGCTTTCTACTTAAGAGAAGAATAATGTAAGATGCATCTGAACTACCTGAAGAAACAACCTATGCAAATTCTGTGCTCAGCATTGCTCTTTGCTGATTACAGGTGCTGGATTTTGGCTGTGAGGGCTGCAGCCACAGCAAAGTGGTGCAGGCACTCTGTGCAGGGTTTCCAAACGGCTCTTTCTGTAGGATGAAAGCACTTGGGACAGAGCTCTGCCTCCACGGCAGTTGATCCACTTGCAGCAGTGCTGGTGTGACCATCAGACATGGTTTTGGCAAGGTAACAGGAGACAACACAGAGTTTAAAAGCTTTATTCCTTGCAGAGTTCATGGAAACTCTTTGTGTGGTTGTGCAGTTTGCGCTTCCATGTCCAGGTGGAGATGTTAGGCAGGTGTCTGTGTGATCTGCAGGTGCAAACGTGTGAACTAAATATATATTGAATTGCACAAAAAGCTTCAAACCCTCCTACTGTACCCATGCAAATTTGTTTGGGAATTGAGAGGCATTATTGCTACTCATGGTTTTCCTTTCCAATGTTATTCTTGCTGACAGCATGTAAATTCCCATCACTTAGGACTCCGACCTCTTTCATATTTTCCATTCTTTCCTCAAGATTTTTGTCATGTGATTTGGGAGGGGGGGAGTTCAGTATTTATTTCATCTGATGGTTAATGTGAAGTGTTATTCTTATGGCGAAGTGTTGTTACTTCCTGAATTCTTTAACATCAGTTGAAGCTGCACAACAGACTCTTGTTCCAAATATGTCAAGTGGACCCGTGTTTGATACTTGTTCCTGAAATTTCTCATCTAGGCTGAGGCCCAAAGCTGCTCTCAGCTGCTATTTTCCCACTGATATCTAATAATACTATGCTGGTTTACATGAGCTGGAAATCTGCTTAAAATAAGAGAGCAGTGGTGGGGATTGGTTATCAGAAGTTGTCTGCTCCAAAGGTTTTTCTAACTACAGAGGCAGTCTGAAAGGAATAAAACCCTAAAAAACACAACAATGAAGTGGACTGAAAGTGCCTATGATATGATTTGGCTTCTGGAGACTTAGAGCAAACTGTACCAATGGAAATCAGATGCCCCTTGGCTGCAGATCAGGCTCACAGCAACTGCCTGCTTCCTCTGGGATTGCCCTAGAGCTGGAGTTTCTCTTTCTGCAGGGATACTCCAGCACTGGTGGGTTTGCTTTTGTACCAAGTTTACGCTTAGTCAAATTGACCTCCTAATAAACAGAAGTACCTGAATTAAAGGTGTGTCATTACCATCTTATCCTGCCATAAACCCCTCAAAGGAGAAATCATAGAGAAGGTGGTACCCAGGCCAGTGATGAGGCAGTAAGGACAACATCTGCCTTTCGTATCTCTACTTGCCTACACACTCATGCACAGCTTTCTATTGTTCCAGGAGTTACTCAAGCATATAATAGAGTTTCAATGACTTCAAAACTCCTGTTTTAGAGGGTGTTTTAGTGAGCTGTTTTCTGCCTCAGCATGAATTAGGTTTGTTTCATTTTTTTACCATTCTTCTCAGATCCAGGGCAACACGTGGGGAGAGTGTGAAGGAAATCATGGATTGTAAGTGCTGACTACACGACTGTACCACAAATTTTAAAAGGCAGGAAACCAAATAGTACCTAAAATATACTTGCAGCACTTGCTCAGTTATGCTCTGTTTGGTACTGAGAAATAACCCTCTGGCCCCAGACACCTCTTGTGCTGTGCACAGATTCTGCATCCACAGGTGGAACTTCAACTTGATGCAAATGAACTCGCATGGTAGAGCCAGGAATTTGTCCAGGGAATGGCAACCCCAGACAGGGGGATGTATCCTGGATATTTTGTGATGGTTCAGGGAGTCTATTTGATTTTGCTGGGGTTGCATAACGAGTCATGGCTGGTGATGCTGAATCTAAAGGATCCTGTCTTCTGAGCCCTGTGCCATGTCCCCTGGATCTTGTGTAACTTCTGTTTTAATGAGGAAGAACTATGGAAAATAACGAGTGCTTCTAGGCCAACATTGTAGTGAAAGCTTTTAGTTTAAGCACACGATTGACTCGTGAAATAGGAATGGGAGCACGGTGTGTGTGCCAGTGGGGGTGATACCTGCTCATGTTGGTCATTGCCCTCCTCCCTGCCAGTGGCTGCCTCCTGCTTTACCCTGCTGATCCAGCAGTGCCTGCACATACTCTCAGTTCCTCTCACCCAGGTTGGTTTAAACTTGTTTGAATTACCTGTGCCAGCTATTCCAGCTGATTTTTTTTTTTTGCCTGAAGAGAATTAAAGTGCTCATTTGAGCTGCTTTGCCAACAGATCAGTTCAAAACCTCCAGCAAGTGGGTTTTAATGAGCAGCTGGGGGAGTACCTTCTTCCTGGCACAGGCTGCTCCTAAAGAGGCTATCTGTGCATATCCTTAAGTCATTTTCAGAGGCTGAACTTTTTTATATCTTTAAATCATATTAACAGTGACTTCAGGTGTTGCACTGCTTTAAGTCATTTGGATCCTTAAGACTGTGTGGTGCCCACATCTGCCATTAACACATCCCTTTAATGATCAAGGCTGCACTGTTCAAATGAGCTTAAACAAGTTAACGCTCCCATCCCTTGGGTAGCCAGCAGGACAGATTTGAACACATCAGTCCTGCTTCTTAATGAGATCCCAAAATCTCAAAGTAAAAATCAAATGATGTTTTAAACAATTCTTGTATAATTGCCATCTTTAGTTATTTTTTTCCTAAGGATTTTCAACCTTGATTTAGAAGATTACATTGGTTATGCACTTAACATTTAGCATGTAAATAACCTCATCTCCCCACAGCAATAATTTAAGCAGCCATTAAGTCATATGAACACCTTTTGAAAGCTGGGTGAATGTTTAAATGTTTTGCTCAATAGATGTCTCACATTAAACAGGTATTTATGTGCTTTGCTCCACCAGGGCCTTAAAATGTAATTTAAGTAGATGGGTGTCTTCTCCTAATGACTATAATAAAAGATCAGCCAGGGAAGGTGGTGGGAAAGTGTGTCGGATGCAGTGGTGGTTCTGGAGAATGCAGAAATGGGTTAGAAAATTTTCCACCTCTTTCATTTTTCAAGCACATTAAAAAGGGAATCTCATCTTTTTCCTCAGGTGAGTAAATGAAAGGACTGCTTTCAAAACAGCTGCATGTAAAATTTCAATTTTTTTTCTGTGCATTTGGTCACTTGGAGGAAAAGGGAAAAAAAAAGCCTATCTGGCAGGCAGATGTGCTGTGAGAGCCTTCTCTGTGCTTTCTCAAAGGGAAAATGTTTGAAAATGAAAATAAACTGGCTAAGGGCAATGCAATGCACGGTGCTTTATTAGCCTTTGTTCTATCATATGACCCATCATTCTGCCTTAATATATGCACAGGAGCAAGTACCCCTGTTTTTAGGAGTGGGAAACCTGTGCTGTTTGTCTCATGTTTTCTCCAGTGGACAGCTTGCCATTATTATCACACTCTCTGCTCGCGTTTAATGCAAGGAGGATACAAGTCCTTTTAAAAAAGAGTCACTTCGGTGGTACTCTATGCATTTTTATTCCTGAATATTAAGTTCCAATTTTTATGGCCTTAGCTCAATCTGTGGCTTCATAAAACACCATAAATTGGAGCTTAGCTTTACAGGCAAGCAAGATGATTTGATAAGCATGGGATTGCCCCTACTACATCCAATAACGTTTCTTCTCTTAGTATCCAGAAGCACTGTGTTACGACTCTGGTTCAGTAGCCAAGAGACACAACCAATCCTATGCAATTAACTTTCCTCATCTTGTGTGTTTTGGGTTTTTTTTTTTCCAAGAGATAAAAATAAGAAAAGTTCTTCAAACCAGGTATTTTCTCCCAATTTTCCCTCATAGTGGATTCACCTAAGTGCAACCTCTTGTCAGCACAATCATTATCTATAATTTACATGCAAGGGGCAACAGAAACTTTTAGGATGAACTATAAAATCAGGAACCTCTGCCTGTTCCATCATCCAGCCTTGCAAGTACAGTGGCTGTGTCAGGGACTGTATTAAGAACTATTAAAACAGCTTTGATGTATTGCTGGGGTTTGGTATGATTTTCTAGATTTTATTATTCCTCTGACTATCATTTGCTATTTTTAAATGGAATCTACTATTATGGGATACGAGCAGTCTGTCCTTCAGAGGAGACTCTGCACCAATAGCCCTTCTGCTCATTTTCAGTGGCGTGTACAGGCGATGCAAACGATCCCCCAGTAGTTCAGTGTCCAAGCCACCGTTTATACTATTAATCATCAAAGCAGATTTTTGATATTCAAGGTTGTGTGCAGGCACAGGAGCTGCATACACAATGACCCTGCTGTTTGGTGCTGCAGCCTGAGAGCTGTGTGGGTGTAGCTCGGTGCAAACCTCCATCGGTGTTTACGAACCACCACAAGTCTCTTTGGCTCTGTCCCTGTTAGCAAGAGGTGAGGCCCATCAACAGCCAAGGGAAGGAGTCACTGCTCGTCTCCCCACATCCTTTTCCTTGGCCCAATCATCTCGACTTTGTCAAAACCACCTTTTTCCATCTGTGGTCAGATAGTTCTCGCTCAGCCACTGCTCCTTCACGGATCTGCTGCCTGGGGTTTTGGCCTTGTTTTCCCACAAAGGCCTGCAAAGCATTTTAAGACTAGTTCAGTGCTCAGGTGACACGTAGTGGTGAGAAAACAATGAGATTGTTGAGGAAAGAATAGCATTAATGAACATTAAAATGTATTATTCCCATTTTAATAGAGCTGCCTAAAAACTATTGATTTTCCTACCCACAGATTTCTAATAATAAAAACCCTTAAAGCCTTGCTATCATTCCCCCAAGTCAGGTTTATTTCCAGCATAAACGAACTCATAAACTCACCAGTTAGAGCTATGAGACTCGGGCCCTTCAAATTAACAAATTCCTCTTCAAATCTAACAAATGTGCTGTTCATCTGTACCTGCATCCTGGGAGTTTGTGTTTCCTGGTGAGAAAAACAAACTGATTGCTGTTTGGATGCTCTTCTTTTCCCTTTTCCCCTGTGGCTCAGCCGTCTTAATGACCCCTCCCTGTATACATTTATTTTCATATTTCTATTTCCAAATATTCTTGAAATCCTTATTCTTTCATCTTTTTGACCAAAATCAACAATATTAGGTTGTTTTGACCTTGCCTGTCACTCTAGTTAACCTCCCATTAAACTTCTTAAGTCTCATCACAAGACTCTAGGAGCAGTCTCAAGGTACCTCACCTGGTCCTTGAGCCACTCAGTTGAAGCTACATCTGCATTCATTTTTACTATTTATTTGGCTTTCCCCCCCCCCCTTCTTTTTACCACTGATAAGATGTTACAAAAAGCCTTTTGGCCAAGCTTCTGGTTTTCCTTGCAGAGCAGTTATCCAGTGTATTGCTGGCAGTGCCTTTAGGGGGAAATACATAAGTTGGAAATCAAGCTTCCAAAAAAACAAACAGCACTTCTGATTAGTATCTCATATTGTTATCCTTCCTGCTTCATTTGTTTTCCAGATGGGCGAAATAAAGGTCAACAACCCTAGGGCAATGATCTGATTTGAAAGAAATGTGATTTCTAAAAGGGAAATTTGCAAAAATAGCCATAACCAAGAAATGAGAAACATTTTAAGAAATTGGCAGTTCGGACTAATCTTCCATGTAGTTTATCTTCATGACTTGGTGATATTTTATTGTCCATGCAAATACACTGATAATCCAGTCCTGCTCATTTTCTGGCATCTCAATGTATTTTTTCTTTATTCAAATGTTGATATTCCTCATCCTGAGCAAGGAGATAAAGGAGACCATCACACAGTTAAGGAAGAGGTATTGCAGGCTACTGTAGTTTCCCTGGAGGGAGGATTTGGAGCTGCCACGTCCCCAGGTTGACTGGGGACACCTCTTCCTGGCTTCCATCCTGTGGCCAAGCTTGATCCAGGACATCACAGGATGCAGGGACCAGGGGCTCCTCCTGCATCCTCGTATCCATCACTTCTCCAGGAGGCCATCGAGTCCCACACCCCCATTGCATCCCAAAGGTGGCATGGAGTGCTCAGAACGGAGCTGTGGCAGAGCATCCCCCGCCCCGTGCCTCACCCACCCAGTCATTCCTGGGAGCCACTGCCTGGCTCCCGTGCGTCCCTCCTCCTAAAATCTGGGTCATGTCTCCCTCTAGGGGCTCGCAAGGAGGACGAAACCCACCTTCCCCTGGTAGAGGAGGCTCCAAACGCGCTGCAAGGCTCCTTTTGGCAGCGAGCCTGCCGGAGGAAAAAAAGCGTTTAAGCTTAAGAGGCTGTGATGTAACAGAGAGCGTGGGCCCGTGGAAAAGACAGGTTAAAAGGTTTGCGTTAATGAAGTTTTCTGGCAAAAATGAAATTCCGATGAACTATAGGCTGAGGGTTTTTTTGCTGAGCGGATGAAGTTCAAGGGGTCTCAGCTTTGCTCTGTGCCATGGGCAACAGTGGCTTTATTCCCACATCCCCTGGGCAGGACAGGGGTGTGTGCTGACCATACCCTGCTCCCCAGACCCACCACTGGTACCCAAAGCCCTCCTCTGCAGCATCCTTAGGCATTTTGGAGGTGCTTGCTGCTGTCTGCAGGGGAAAGAGATGCTCTTCCAGAGAGTGCTCTTTGCTGCTTTACTGACCACTGATGCAGTCACGGCACAGGGAGAGGGGAGGGAACGGGGACAGAGTTGTGGTTTCCCAGAGCAGAGAGTGAAGAAGAAAATTGGATGGAAACACTGGCATCTATTTGATATGACACAGCATTGAAACAGAATTCACCAAGCTGAATTTTGAATTTGCAATATAATTTGCATTGAAACAGAATCCACCAGGCTGAATTTTGAATTTGCAATATCATTTGACAGCTGTGTGGACTTTCTGGATAGTTTGTATTTATTTTCTGGTTTTGCAGTAACAAGAGCTGTGGGAATTTTGCCCTGTTTAGTGGCCAGGCAGCTGTGATAACCATTTTGTGCCACCATTGACCTGATATTGATCTGAAATTCTGGGAAGAAAAGTAGTCTAATAAATAAATACAAATCAATAAATTCAATCAAAAAATAAAGGGCAGCCTTTCTAGAGGCACGAGTGGTAACAGCAGAAATTGAAAAGAAGCCCATGCAATTTGAATGATTCTGCTGGTTTTGTGTGAGAGATCAAGTAGAGGTCTCGCAGATTTCACTTTAAGTAGGAGGCACAGAATCATTTCACCAACTTTAATCACCTGAAATTTAGACCAAGGCTCCCTCAGCAGTCAACTGAGAGGTGGGTTGAGTCATCTTCTGCAGGAGGGTGTTCATTAGCTACAGTACATGGTCACCTGGGCAGTAGGTGCTTAATTTTTAGATGGCCAATGCCAGGTGCAGATCATCTCATTCCTCTTGACAATTGCTTCGGGGGCCTTTGCAACCACTTCCAGAGGGGGAGCAAAGAATCCTGTTTACCACAGCAATTATTTACATTGAGATGATATCCCATTACCTGAAAGTAATTCATCTTTTTCTTGAGTAACGGTTGTTCAGTCAGCAAAACTAAGGGTCTCTGTAAAGATGCAGTGGCAATGATGCTGATAAATAATCTAACACATTTTTGAAGAAGCCAAAAACAATTTAGGTACCATTATTTTTTCATCCACTGCAGTGTAAATCAGGAAAAGCTCCTGAACACCCAGCTTGCATGCCAAGGACTTTGTATGCAGCTCATATAATGCTTAGGAGCCTTTGGGTCTTGCAGGATAACTTCACTGACGTTGTGAAACCAGGATACATCAGAAAGATGCAACCTCTACATAATAATTACTACTTGCTTGTTTATGTTAACCTTAATTGAAGAATACAGTTATACTCAAAACAAAGCTGAAGGATTTGGCTGTTCTGGGGACCTGAGGATATTGTGTACAAGGCTGTGCTGCAAAATGAATTACTTTGCGCCAATATGAGCTCTCATGGCCTAATGGGAAAGGCAGAAAACTGACTGTAAAAGTCTTGAATTGGGGATAGATAGGAAAAAAATACTCCACACTTAGCAGGAAAGGAAGCCTTATTTGGTGCTTTTGCTGTATATGTGTTACTGCTACAAAAGCAATCTCCCCTTAGCGCGAGCCCTGAAAGATGCTCTGGCTTAGCCCAGAAACACCACGTTTGAGTAATTGCTCTCGGGAGAGTGAAGACCCATGGATGGTGGGGCAAGGGATGAGATGCAGGGGCTGGGGGAATTGTCCTCACCCCACCCCTGATGCCACCTTCAGCAGAGCCATGCATGGGAATCAAAGCTTAGATGCAGGAGGTGTTTTACCTGGCTGCTTGTGTCTCTCCTGCCTGCACAAGGGAGAGGAGCTGAGGGTGAGTTTGACTCTTAAATTTTCCTTTCTTTCATTTTAACTCTCCGGCATGTGGATGATTTGACTGAGGTCACTTCTCCCTGGCTGTGAGATCTGAATTTGAGGGTCCCCCATGGCTCCTGGCTGCACTTTGAATATTGAAAGAGGGGAATTAGAATGAATTGTATTCTCCCTTTATATCAGTTAAAGAATACATTTGAAGGAGATGAAGATATCTAAGGACACAGAATCAGGGGCAGGGGGTCTGTACAGAGGGAAAGCTCGCTGGGTTAGTGACAGCGTGCAGCAGGCAGAAAAATGTGCATTGAAACCAATGCTGACAAGCAGCAAGAGGCAAGGTTCCACCAGGGCACTGAGAGATGCATGGCTCTAGCACTGAGCAGGAAGGAGCCAGGCGTTCACATTGTCAGGTTCAGGAATGTGTAAATAAGTGGTAATAAGTATAAGGCAGAGAGAATGATGCTGACATTGCTTTAGGGGTGGAAAGTCATTTTTAATTCTTTTTAGTTACAAAATTGAGGGCCAGATCTAATATAAAGCCTACCATCTAAACTGGGTTTAGCATCTCTTCTGTCAGTGAGACAGTGGTGACCTTTGAGTTCGGGCCAGGCAAGGACAACACTGGGGCTCAGCGGGGCGCAGGGACCCTTGAGGTCCCTCCGACTGATTGGGGCTAAAATAAGCCTCCAATTTCAGTGGAAGCAGAGACCCTGTGACTTGAAGAAGGTGGCCCAAGTCCAAGTGTCTCGGGCAGTGTTTTGTGGCTGCTGTGGGTGCTTTCTCAGATTTTCTGCTGATTATGCTGGAGCAATATTGCAAGGAATTTATGCATAAAGGACATAAATCTCGCAGTACGAGCCACCTGAGAGGCAAGAAAAATGGTCTCTGTCAAAGATCTACATATAGAAATACATTAAACAACAGCTCTCTGTGGAGCTGGAGCTTCGGTTTCCAACGTAGGTTTGGGGGAATAATGAAGAGTAAAATTAGTGCTTTGGTAATGTATTAAGCCTTTTGGGGGGGTTTCACTGGCAGATTTTTATAGCCTTAAAGGATAAATGGTGATGATAATAAATTTTTCTAACTTTTTAACTGATCTTCCAACGGAAGATGCAGCAAGCTTTTCCTATGTTGTTGTAGAGCTGTTCAGCTGGGATTTCAGACACCGTTGTAACTTCCAATTAGCAAAACATACATTAAAAGAGGCTGCCTAGGATGGGGAGGGCTTCTGGTGGCCGTGATGAATGGCTGCAGGCCCTGCGCTGTCGCTCTCCTTTCTGTACAGGGCCTTCACAGGGCTGCTCATGAATCGTCCCCACCAACTTCATCAGCCTCTGGGTATCCACCAGAGGGGAGAGGCCTTTTAGCAAGGGGTTGTGTCTGTTAATGACACTGCCTCTTCTCTCTGACCAGGACAGGCGAGGTGTTTGCTCAGTGACCGAGAGCTGCCAAATGGTGTTGATAAAGGGAGCTGAAAAAACAAATCATAAAATGAAAGCTCGCTTATTCCTTTCAGTTTGTTACTTATTACAAAGGGAAGCGTGATGTTATTAAAGTACAAGCCTCTTCCCGTCACATTTCTGTGGCTCTGGCTTTGTTGTACATATTCTCATAAATTATTTTGTTGCTATAGCAATACTTTTCTGTGGGCCTAATCCTTTCTCATTTATGGTGTAGCCCTTTGCTTTCTCAGTGCAACCTTTACTTTGGCAAATTACCTTTGAAGTTACATCTTTAGGTTATGTTTGTCCTTGCTTTTCAGTGCTAATCTGGATTAGGGAATTCTTAATTTGGGTTAAAATGGATTTGTAAATTCTCAGTAAAACAAGTACTAAGAGATCCTGTCTGTAAGACAGTAATGTAGGGTTTGTGTGTGTGTGTTTGTCTGTCTTTGCAATCAGCATGGACCTTCTCATCCTATAGTGTCAACTGCACGGAGAGGAAAGTGGTGGGGAAAACGGAAACATAGGATAAGAGACTTTGTATGTTCCCCATTTACAGAATTGCATTCTCCCTCTAACCCTTCTTCCCTATAAACCCTTGTAGAAAGCTGGGGAGGGACTTTTTACAAGGGCTTGTAGTGATAGGGTGAGGGGGAACAGCTTTAAATTGGAAGGGGGGGAGATTTAGATTAGACAATAGCGAGAAATTCCTCTGGATGAGGGTGGGGAGGCCCTGGCCCAGGTTGCCCAGAGAAGTCATGACTGCCCTATCCTTGCAGGTGTTCCAGGCCAGGTTGGATGGGGCTTGGAGCCCCCTGATCCAGTGGGAGGTGTCCCTGCCCATGGCAGGGGATGGAACTGGATGATCTTTAAGGTCCCTTCCAACCCAAACCATTCTGTGATTATCAGCATTTAAATAGTAACTCTCAGTCAAAAAGCTTCACAGTCAGGCAGCAGGAGGAGCAGGGGGGAGGATCCCAGGATGGCACAAGGCAGAGGCAGTGAGCTCTGGTTGGTCCCAGCACTGGTTGCTTTCTTCTAATCCCTATTTTTTCTTCTTTTTCCTCTTTTTTGTGTCCCTTTTCTTGCTGTGTGTTCGTGTATATGTGTGGGTATGATTTTTACAGTGCTCACAGCCTGCTCTCCCTCACACTGGGTCATGGCAACTCTTCACAATCCTTAGCTGTGTGGTTCATGGAGCAGCAATGGTGGTGACAAGATTTAAATGGTAAAACAGATACCTACGATTGTATACATGGATGAAAGTCAGGTTCAAGGCAAAAGGATGAATTTGTTTTTTATTAAGTAATACTTACTAAATAATGTTCTCTTATGTTAATTTTAAATGGATAAATTTAGGAATGAGACCAAGCTCTGGATGATCTTTCTTTAATTCCCTAAAAGAGTAGTTATAATACCACCTATGTTGCCACAAACAGTAAAAGTAGTGATCATGAGGAGTTAATAAATAGAACTCAAGTCGTTCAGCAGCAGAAAGCTGCTATTGAGGGGCAACAGCAGACTGGATTCTGATACTATGAGTTTCAATTATAGCACTTGAAGTCCAGCACTGACTTCATTGTAAAGGTCTGAAATGCAGCCAGAGGGTCTTGGGTCAGTGGCAAGGGGTGCCTATCAACCACAACTGCCTCATTAGGCTCCCACAGATTGGGGCTTGTTTGAATTCAATGAATTTATTCATGGTTGCTCCTATAGGCAAATCTATTCAGATGTATCAACTCTTTCAACTATTCCCATTTGGGTAAATGCTTCCAGCTCCTCCAGCCTTCCTAGCTGACAGAGGCAGGTTTTTTAGCTCCTGCTGCACTTCTTTAACACCCTCATGTACTTCTTCCTTTATGAGTAAGGTCCCTCCTACAGTGAAATGAAACCCTGATGCTTCCCTGTTTAAATGCTAACGGTGGCAGTGGGGTAGGATGGAAGTGGTGGGCGAAGCACAGATGAGTGAGAGCCATAGGCATAAGGAAGACTAATGTTAAAGTTTAAATTTAAGAAAGCTAAGAATGAAAAAATATAGATGGGACCCATGAGTTACTATTTTTTTTCCCCTGAAATCTGTTGTTTCTAACTTTCTCTGGCTTTAAAGAAAAATACCAGGATTTATGGGTAGAGAAACAGACTCCCATACTGGCTGCTGGGACCACCTCTGGAGCCACTATGGCTTTCTCTGGAGATCTTAAGTTTCCCTGGTTTCAAAACTCTGTTATTTAAGCTTGTAGGATGTTCCTACAATGTATACAGAGTGCAGTTCTAACATACTGTCTTAACTATAATTGATATCTGTTGTAATAATTTCCCCTAACAGCTGCTGACTGGTGCAATCTCTTGATAGTTGCCTTTTTCCTTTTCCCCCCTTCCAAATTATATCTGCTTTTAGTTCTTACAATCCCAAAATGTGGACATTCATAGAATTATAGAATGGTTTCTGTTGAAAGGCACTTTAAAGCCCATCCGGTCCCACCCCATGCCATGGGCAGGGACACCTCTCACTGGATGGGGAGGTTCAAAGACCCATCCAACCTGGTCTTGAACACCTCCAGGGATGGGGCAGCCACCACTGCTCTGGGCAGCCTGTGCCAGGGCCTCACTGTCCTCACAGTAAACAATTTAGTCCTAATATCTGATCTAAAACTCTCCTCTCTCAGCTGAAAACCATTACTCTGCATCCTGTTGACATTCTATATAAGATTTAAATATCGCTTTAGTTTGGTGGGGGAAGTCTCAGTAGGTATACTTATATTCCAGAGGAATTATTTTATTTGCATTAATTTCTCTCCTTTTATCATGATGGGTTTTTTGCCTCTCCTCCATGTTATAAATACATTGAATTGAGGGAGCTGTGGAGATTGAAATTCTTCTGAGAGCTGGAAAACAGAAGACAGGAGGAGAAGTCTGTGCCATGTGTGTCAGAAATATCTGAAATATCATAATGACCCAAAGCTCTCTCTGTGGTGATACAAACAGGTTTAAAAAAACCAAAAAAGAGTGTGCTGAGTTCATACCTGATGTCCTTTTGTTAAATTTGTGCTCAGTGTTTGCTCAGGCTCCCGCGATACCTGACCTCACATCCATCTCCATCGAGTACCTTAATAACACATTAGTAAACTCGGTGCTGTGAATTGTCTTTCTAGAATAAGATTCCCAAATGTACATTTTGGGAGATGTTTTAGCAGGCTTTTTAGTCATACTGAGTGTTACATGTACTGAATACTAATTTTTGATGACCAATTAATTTTTATCATGGCCACACAACCAAACCAAGATAAGCATCTTTTTTTGTTGTTGTTTATTTCCAAACCCAACAAATCAGTTTTACATTTTGAGTAGGAGGAAAACTAACTGAAGCTAGGAGAAATATACGTAACTGTGTCTTTGTTAGGCCACAAAAATAAAGATATCTCAGAGCTTTTAAATCATGGAGTCTCAAGGTCTGCATTTAATATCTGGGATTTAGCATAATTCATTTCATAGCAGAGTTTTTAATCAAATTCATTAATTTTTGCCAGAATGCAAGTGGTAAATTGCTCCAGATAAATAATCATCCCTCTATACCATTGTTGAGAGGACAGCCCTAGGTTGAGCTGTGGGGCATTGGGAATCTTCCTGCATCCAGGTCTGTTAGATGATGTTGGTACCCAGCAGCCATCCCTGCTGCCACTTTACACAGCTCCAGCTGCTCCAGGTGCAGCTCATCTCACACCTTGCCGATCACCAGGACACCTTCCAACAAGCCAAGGGAAAACCATCCAATGTGTTGAAGTCATTGCAGAATGGTGTATCTTGATCCATTCTCCTCTTACCTCTAAGCAACAAATATGTATGTTGCATTATTTACTCTCTATCAACAAAATATAGGCCAGCTTTGAAATGCAAATAAGCTTCCTCATCTACCAGCCAAAGCGTGCAGGAGACTGAATCTACCAAAATGTACCATTACATAGTTTGGACAGTTTCATTATCAATTGTTTTATTCATTATATCAATTCTTATTTTTTGCAAGCAAAGCCCACTAAAATATGATGCTTTTCGTCGGGTCTTCCAATGGAAAATTGTCTTTGCTTTTAATTTGTTCTCCTTCTAAAGCTTCAGGTTTCTTTCAGGGAACCTTTTGCTGGTCTTTGTTTATCAGGAAGTCGGTGCAGCTTTTTGCAGAGCGATCCCAGCCATGTGCTGCCTCTGCTCCCTGAAGTCTCCTCTGACAACATGCTCTTAAACACTAACAGTTTTCAGGTGGTGTGGGAATGTGTTCTGCACATGGGCTAAATTGGGGCTTTTCACACAGCCATCACATTTGCTTAGGAGGAAAGTTCTTTTTCAGAGCAGAAATACAACATCATCTTTTCTAGTGCCATCTGGTAAGAATAAACTCTGTAGCAGAGCAAATCTATTGTCCCTATACATCCAGGCAGAAGTTCCCACCTTATTATACCTGAAAACATGTCTCCTGTAATCACCTTCAAATAGATTTCCAACACGTGCAGACAAGCCTGTAAGTGTTTTTTTGATTCCATGGTAACTTGAGCAAAGAGTAAGGGAATCAGACATTGCTAACAATGTGAGTTCTGGAACAGAGGGAAAATATATCCAATGAGGCAGATGCAGATAGATTATGAAAATACTAGACTTGAATCTGTACGTACAGCTTTCCAGTCTTGTGGCTCGGAGCAGTAAGAAACAAATCAGCTTCTCTCACAAATCTCTTTTGACTCCCCAAAATAACATTATTATTCAATATCATTGCATCAAAAATAGTTGCATCACACTCCTATCCCCAAATGTTTGACATTGCAGTCCCAAAAATTTGACTACACGCTCTTAAATAAAATACAAGCAGCCTTATTGAGAAAATCAATATTTATAGCCCTGTTTCCTTACCATCCTTCATCCTGGGTAGTGTTCTGGGCTGAAAATCCCAAGGAATGTCAAAATGTATTTACTTTTGACAGTTCTAATCTTCAATCTGCAAGAGTCTGGCTGCAACGCTGGATGCCCTCAGGTGCGTGGTGCTGGTGGCAGCAGGGAGGAGCCCATCCTGCTGGGTCGCCACGACAAGGGACCTGCAAAGCACCAGTGAGAAATGTAGCCTCTCCTCACCAGTGATGTGCAGCCAAACTGGGATGTGGAGGAGTGAGCTGGGTAGTGCTGCACCACCATACCACACTGCAGTTCAGTACTGGGAATGGAAAATGCTCGGCAGCTAAAGCAAGAGAAGGAATTAAAAAATGCAAATTTATTAATCCCAGTTGTTCAAACCAAGTTCCAGCTCAGATAACATCTCTTTTCCCACAAGCTAGGATTTTTATGCTAAAAGTCCTCTTTTGGAAGCGTCTGGAATATTTTTCTGTTACTTATCTGTTCATGCTGAGCTATTGATTTTTTTTCTTGGCTCTAATCACGTGTTATTGCTTTCTCTTAATTTAGTTTTATAGCTGTTTAATGAATGCTGGTTTTAAATGGAAGGAAAAAGATATCCAGAGGAATTACAGAGCTTGGAATCTGATTTGTGGTGTATTTCAAGTAGGAGGGGTAACTACTACTAGCTCTCCGTCATCAATAAGCATACACTACAGCCCAGATGAGATCATTTAGGCAGTTAAAAATCATTTTGAAGCAAAACCAACTTCCAGATGTTTCTGTAGTGTCACAGGACACTGAACTGCGAACAGTCATTAAACTTTATCCCTTTTGCTTCCTGAGTTTTCTGAGAGAGAAACAGATAAAAGAATGTGAAGAGGGGAAAAAACCCAAACCATGGCAGTACTGAGCGATAATTGTGGAAGGGAAAACTGGGCTAAGTCAGGTTATTGTGGGTATGGCCAAAGAGAGCAGGGGGAGGGTGTGGGGGGAAAGCCTGGGAGTACAATTGTTGTGCTGAAGGGTGAGATTAACCACGTGTCTTGCAGAAGCAGAGTGTTGGTGAAATCAAGTGTTGGAAACCTCCCTGCAGAGGGAGTTGTGTTTAATAGTTATCACCTTCCCTTTAGCTCGCTCTTATTGAGTCTGAGATCTGTCAGCAAAAAGCCTTTTGCTTTAACAATTAATTTTTATGTGCTGAGGAACAGGATCCTGAGTTGCAATCCTTCCTAACCCTGTGTAACTACAATGAGAATCAAGTGCAGCTTCTTCTAAAATGCTCTTTCCAGGACTATGAATTAAATCCTCCATAAAATTTTGATAAAGATCTTGACGCTTCAACTTTAGGAAGCATGTACTTATTAAAACTCCTCTCACTAACTCTTTAATACAATATTGACATCCAGTAATTATTTTATTCATGATAGCCTTCAATTCTTTTCTATCAATTAGTGCTGCAGTATTCACTTGTGCCTGTCATAGAAATAAACAGAGAAGATACCATTGGATTTTATTCTATTACTTTTTTATGTAGGTTTTAGATTTCTTTTTCATCAATTTAGTCCTGGAAAATCTATTGAGCTGTGTAAATTCTCCAGGTGCCCCAATTTATACCCTGCAAAGCCCCCTTTTAGGAGAGGAAGAAATCTAGCTCTAATCTACCCAGAAGATACCAATCACAAATGAGCACATGCTCAGTTTGAGTGACTCGCTGTTGTCCCTACCTTAATTTATCACGTGACTCTTGAATGGAAAACCAAGTGGATTTTTAATATCTTTCATTTGTAGTTACCAATTAAGAACCAACGAGATCTGTGTTGTTGGAAAAGCCTTTTTCTATATTTTTTTTCTGTAAATGGTGTCATTTTACATTAATATCGCCTCTGTTTTTGTTGAAGTAGTTCCTGTGTTTTTGTTGGTTCTTTGGATTAGACTGGCTGTTATGAATTTGACAACAGTTATCAAATCTCCCTTGCAGCAGACTGACTGTCAAGGATATGATGGTCAAATGTTTCACATATTGCAATCAAACCATTTGTGTTTGGTTTGAGGAATTCCAAGAGAAAGCTGTCAGCTAAGAAATGAAGTGGAAGTAGCCTGAAGCTTTTGGAGCATGTTGATCCAATTATGATGATCCACTCATATCCTTCAGCTTTTTTTCAAAATCAATTTTCATTTTAGCTCAGGGGACTTTTTTTTTTTGGGTAATGCAGAGAAACATCTGTAAGGGTATTTCAGATGTGTTGTTTCAGGAAATTTCTTTTTTGTGCAAGAGAGCGTTGAACTCTACGTGAGTTTTGCAAGAATCTTTTGTCTCCAGTACACACACACATTTACATTATGTGTTGTCTGCCTGTGCTTAAGTGTATACACATGCAAGCAATAATATTAACCTGAATATGAATTTTAAACTCATTTACTTGTGTTTGATCTGTTTTCTTGCAGCAGAGGGGAAAAAAAAACTGTTGGAAAACCCCAAGAGGTTAAATGCTCAGCATGTAGGGATGGATGTAAAGAAACCCAAACCATGAGTGTTGTGGACTTGATTCTCTTGCTGATGTTTAACAGCAAAGCTGTTTGTCACCAGCAGGGCTGTGTCCTGGAGAGACGCTGCTGCTTGTGACACGGTGACATAACAAGTCAGTGGTCAACTCTCTCCTTTCACCCCCTTAGCTGAAAAATAGCACTGGAAAGGGCTTAATATTTGTTATTCTGCTGCCAGGGTGTTGTTGCTGGTGTGTCTTGATCTCTGTCCCTAGTGCAGACTGAGACTGATGTCACGGTGTGACTGATGTGATGATGACTTCTAAAGCCACTCTTACTCCCGTTGCCTGCCTGCCATGGGATCCAGCCACAGGGGCACAACATTTATGAGTTAGGACAAGGGATCTGATCAAAGATTGTTGTGCTATTCTCATCCCATAGAACGTGTTGTCATCGTGTTGTTTCCATGGTATATGGCAAATATTAAATAAATGTATTTAAATAAGAGGTTATTCTAAGCCTTTGGCCGTGGTGATGAGAACTGGGTCTGGGCACTGTCTTTGGGGTGATGGACACTTGGTCAGCTTCCCTGTTGTATCCAGTTCTGCTGGAGGTTCCCTACAGCTATATCTAACTACCATCACCCACAACCCCACTCTCTTCTTGGGCAGGAGCTCTGTAAATTCTTCAAACTGGCAATTATTTCACAAACAATCCATACACCCAGCAAGCTGCGAGCCCAGTGACCTTTCAGAGATCCATAAATGCTGTTCAGAAACCACCTGTATAAAATCTTGATCATTTAGCCCAACAGTAAGCAATATCTATGTCCTCCAAATCTCCAGGAAGTGAAATTTGACCTTTTCTTTGTGACTCATCTTCGAGTTTCTTCTAACGATGATTCTGCTATGAGAAAACTCTACAGCGAGATGAGGAGAGGGAGTCTGTTTATAACAGCAAGAAATATTTCCAAGTTTAGCACTCATGTTCCTCCACACTGCAGTTTTTAGTGAAGACCTGTTATGACCAAAGGTTTTCTAATGGAAACAGGTGCCCAACCACCATGAATGTGCTGTGGCCAGCAAAAGCCATAAAAAATAAAACCCTGATAATACTGCTTCAGGGGAAAATAATAAATAATGCAGTTCTCTTGCCTGATTCCTTGAACCATCTCACTCCTGTGGCAGGAAGTCTTTTATACTATTTGCCACGGATGCCATGGGGCATCCTTCTCATTCACTCAGCATGGAGAGCTTGAGACCCATTATACCAGCTCTTTTGGCTCATGATTTACTGAGAATCACAGAAAACCATTCAGTTTTGTTAGGTTTATTAAGAATTTTAAGATCTTAAATGAGATGTTTATGGAGAAATTAATCTTTTTTATGTTTATGCCAACATACCTAGAGCTGAAGGGCAATTTTAACCACTCTTTCATCAGTGTTCTTGGTTAAATAAAGGTATTAATATCAATTGGATTACTTCTATATTCTGTGGCACTATGTAAGCCAAGGCATAGCTGATGGTACTTAAATATCTTTGCACCTTGCAATACTAAGTTTTAAGAATGATTTTGACAAATGCTGGCTTTCAGCAGAAACTAGATTTATTTTCATTCAGTTCTGAAGTCCTGGCATTTCTGAAGGAAGTGAAGAGTTTATTTGATAAACCCCAAATACCCAGGAACGGACTCCAAATGCTGACTTTAAGAGAACGATGAGGATTTGCACTGGTTGAAACTTTAAGCTCTTTCTCTCCTACTTCATACACAAAATTTGCAGTAAGGCAGCACCAAATTCCCTTATGATTTTACTGGGAACTGGATCAGCCCCATGAAAGCAATTTTCTGGAAAGGAACAGCCCAACAGGTACTGAATACTTTGCCAACTATTTTTATTAACCGATGACGGACAACTATGCTAAGATCAGAGATCACCTTTCAAACCTTTTGGCCTAAACGTACTTTATTTTGGACTTAGAGTACATCCATCAAACTTTGAAGTGAAAAAAATGAACCAGCTATTTTTGTGGAGTCCTTTCACACTGCACAGTAGCACTGCTGTTCAAAAGAATTATTCAAAAATCATTTAAGGTTTTATTTAAGTGTAAATATTTATTTTTCTTCAAAGGAAGGAAGTCCCAGAGGTGGGTTAGACATCCAGCTGGCGGGTTTTCAACAATATATTCCATTTTTTTTTTACACCCTTTTCCAAGCTGTGCCTGTCAGTAGCTGTTGAAGGCAGGGTCTCCTGCAAAGGCCAGGAGTAAGGGCAAGTTTGTCATAGATAAACACGATGGATCACATTTGACTCTGGAATGGCTTTATGCTGATTTTCTTTTCCCCCAAACCAAAAGTTTGGTTTCATTTTGAGGCAAAGCAAAACATTTGTTTCTAGTCAAAGCAAAATGATTTGTAAGCTCCCGAATATTTCATTATAAAATCTTCCTCTAATTTAGGTAAATTTAAAAAATGTTTTACTTTTACTGTGCAATAGGAATGGAAGCTACAGTCTGAGGCTCCTCCAGGAGACACTAAACCTCTGTTTTTGCAAACGTGGTAACAGCATTGAACAGATGTTTCAGACAAGCATGGACCTGCATAAACATAGGAAAAAACCTGTCCAGTCTCTCTACATATGAAATTGTGCAAGGACTAAAGCACGCAATATTAATACAGCTCATGATACTGAAATAAGCAAAATGCCAATCAAAGTCTCCAAATGCTGATATGAAATGTCCCAGAAACACAGGATTTGGACTAAAACCTACGTCAGCAGTTAAAAATTCACTTGCATAATGATGTGATTGGTTCTTTTTTAGTATTACAGCATGTGGATGCTTTACCTACAGCCTGGGACAGAGCTGTGCTAGTGCTGTATGAAAGCAAACTTCAACATGGGATGAAATACAGGTGTGCAATTAGCAGAGTAGAAGAAAACACTGAGGAGAACACCTCCTGCACGCACGTCATCGATCTGACCTGTGTCGGGTTTTTATGTAGCTATTCCAAGGCAGGAAAATTTTCTAGGGTGGTTTAAAGAATTCTCTGGTCACTTTCCACACATTGGGATGAATGTGCAAAATTGCTTTTTTGAAACAGTTGGCCTCCCAACATTGAACTGAGATGGAGAAATTCAGAGCTTGACTGGACCAGTTTGAGCAAGTGGAACTACTGTGAGCAGAATCCTGGCCTGGGTGGCTTCTGGAGATCCTTAGGGGTCCTACCAAGAGACAAAATGCTAATAATCTGCTGGATGGGTGAGGATAGAAGGCTGTGTATTGGCCATATCCTGCAGGAAAATCTATCTGAGACTTAAACATAGCCTGGAGGCTTACACAGAGGGAGATTTGCAAGTGAATATAAAGTCAGTATTACATAAATACAAGCTAAAGGATCAAAAGACAGAGAGCATGGCAGTGTTTTCCGTAATAGTTTAGGTACTCACTTGTCGGATCAGGCTTGAGAAGAAAGATGAATAATTCTGTTTAGATCATATTGAAACCAAATAGGTGGCTCAAGATCTACAGAAGGACAAGAAAGACAAGGAGAGAAGCAAGATAAGCAGAAGGGCAACATGAGTTTCAGGTAAACCCACCTTGATCTATGCTGGCTGAAGCTCAGCCCCGAGGTGCGTGATTTGCACCTTGGCACGTTCTATCTGAGCAAACATTTTGGGTATTGGTGTTTTCTTCTTAAAGGGGGAAAGAAGATCACTAGTGTCGTCTGCATCCTCATGCTTTGGGCATAACCACTTATCAAATTCATGCATGAATAGCATACAACTTTTAGTTGTGTTTTTCTGCTTAAATTTCAGACTGAGTAAATGGAATATTTTTATTTATTTTTCACTCTGTGCTGCTGCTCGGGGCAAACACACGAAGATGATGCGTTTCAAAATTGCAGCTTTTGACTCAAAGTCTAGCAGAGTCATTAGTCATGTCACACATGCCAAGTCGGGTGGAATTTGGCATAGCTGTTTAAACTTTAACAAGGGGTAAATTAAATGAACCTTTACCTAAGATATACTGCTGAGGACAGAGTGCCTGCGGTTACGATACGGATGCTAATTTATCAAGAGCTCAGCTTCGTATTAAAATACCAACGTCAGGCAGGATCAATCCCTACAAATCTGCCAAGAAAGATACAATTTGGATCAAACAATAACATTTTTACTCGGGCTGCACAGACACAGTTTGGCTCTGATGTGTTTTCCTGGGTGAATTACAAAAGCAGGATTTGGAGATTCTTCCGTCTCGGGAATTAAATGCTCAGAACTATTGGCTGTCAACTTGAAAAATGTTAGATCTGCATCTCTCCACAATTGTCTTAAGATTCTTGGAACTGAGCCCAGCTATTAGCAGGGGGTAAATAAGACAAAAATTGACAACAATGTGCATTATAGGGTGAAGCGTTGAAGGATGAGGTTTAGATGGGAATGGTTAATGGATTTCTTAGAACTGCAATGTTTGACTTGAAGCTTACTGTGTTTCTGAAGCAAGTTCACCTAAGTTGCTCTCTAAAAATAAAATAAAATAAAAAATATTCCTTTTGAAGTACTGCAAAAATGTAAGGTAGAGTTTATGAAAATATTATTTGAATGAGCAGCATTTTGAGTCTGAGGGCTGGGATCAGTTTGGTTGGCAGTGCGGGTCACCGCAGTAAAACGAAAATTGCTCAGTGAAGTAAGGGTTAAGGATCTATTATTTCCAAGTGCATACGAATTATTTCCAAACTCTTCCTTTCATTTTCATAGTACACTGTGCTCATACGAGTACAAGATTTTAAGGTCAGGCTGGGGGTGATTTTGCCTTTTAGAGAAATGGTTTCTTGCTTTATCATTTCTGCTGACTTATATGTTTGCACAGCAAGAATCCTTCTCCTCCACGTGACGAGACGGGCTTTCTATGCAACATCATCTTTACTAGGGTTGAAAAGTCCCAAGAAATAAATGATAATTTTACCACAGAGCCAGTGAGTGAATTAGGACAGTTATAATATGGCAAACTTGTAAAATATCCCATTTCAACAGGTTCATTCACTTAAATGAAATGAGCAGGAATACCTTGACACAAGTCCCAAGCAGTGTGAACAAACCTAAATACGTATTAAAGCTCAGTTCAGCAAGGGACTTCAGCCTGAGGTTATTTCAACATGTCTGTAGTGCTATTAAAGTCAGTGTATTTATATGTGTGCACGATTATATGGGTGCTAAAACACTTCACCAAGCTGAGGGCTGGCAAGAAAAGCCAAGCCTTTATTCCTTTCTCTTTATTTCACTGCTGAAGCGAACAAGTGGTTTTTCTGCCTCTCTCTGGACTTACTTTCTCAGGGAAATATTTTCAGTCATATTTTTCTTGAGGTTCTGGATATGTTTCTGGAATGGCAGTGAGTTCTTCCACCGTTGCCCACGGCAGTGCTACGTGAGGTATTTACACCAACTTAAATTCTTTCCCGGTACCCAAACCGAGTTGCACTTTGGAGCTTGAGACCAGTTTCTACTCGGATAATTCTACAGACAGTAATGGTGAATTTGGGCACATAGATTCTAAAAAGAGTGTGCACGTAATGCCTTTAAATATTGACTTTCCTCAGTTGGGAAGCATCACTCCCTGCCCTGTCCTTAGTAAACTATATCTCAGTAACCACATTTCATGTCTGAAAGTTTGCTGGAATTTTCCGTTTATCCAAACAACTCTCGATTTTCTTAAGAAGGAAAGTAAAATTTTTTAAACACCATATTTCCATTATGGCATTTGGATTTGGAAGGAAATTACTTCCATGTATATTTGGTTGATGGACACAATTCTAAGGTCATGATGTGCAATAGAGGAACTTCCAAACAATTTTTAAAGTACCACTTTAATAAGAAATATAAGCCTGAGCCAGAACACAAGCATTGTGTCGTTGGGCTGTTCCATTTGATGAGGCCATTGAGCCAACAAGAGATGGGTTGAATCAGAGTGAGTTGGTGTCTTCTGTTTTTACCAAAATGTCACACAGCTGGAACTAAGACCCTGTTGCAATATAAACTAATGTCTTAGATTCAGTAGTTGCACTATCATTAGTTCACTGGGTTAAAGAAATGTTAAACGGAAACTATTCCGAGTACACCAGGAAGTCCCAGCAAAGAACAGTGGACAGGTTAGGTGCAGCTTCACCAGAGTTCCCATAAATGAGGAGTTTACAGGTTCCCATTGATCATTCCTCTTTGCAACATGTGTATAAAATAACAATTTGAAGTTTCAGGAGTGTCATGTCTGCATGATGAGTTCATCAATTTTCCTTGGCTGCAGCTTTCCCTTCAGTGGCTGGAACGTAAATTATGAGGAGCTGAAGGAGAAAGCTGTAAATTATTTGGCTCTGCCAACTTCAATATCTTCAGCCTGATGGATCCTTGATTTGACAACAATCTGCTTGTCAGTCACTCTTGCAAAATATTAACGCGCTCAATTATCACATGTGTTACCCAACTATTAAATCTAACGGGTAGAGCACTCCAAAGTCCAGAGACACAAAGACTTGGTCAGACTCTGCTTCCACTCCTGCTGCAAAGTATCTGCTGAAGCTCAGCAGCTGCTCGTTGTTGGCCTGTGACAGGGTTTCTCTAGGGTTTACAGCATTTTTTTTCAGAAATTTTGGCTCTTTCTATGAGAAAACTGGAAAGAAGGACACAAACGTTGTTACCCAGTTTGCCCAGGTGCAGTCTGAGTTCCTGCTCATGGTCAATGGGAACAGGATGTGTCCAGTGCTCCCCCAAATCAGTCTCTTTGAAGGCCTCTTGTGAGACTCCACTTGGTATATTGTGTTTAGTTCTGAAATTCCAACGTAAGAAGGATATTCAACAGTTGGAAAATGTCCAGAGGAGGTTATGAAGGCTGGAGCACCTCTGCTGTGAGTGTTGGGGTTGTTCAGTCTGGAGAAGAGAAGGCTCCAGGGGGACCTCATGGTGGCCTTCTGGTGCCTGCAGGGGGACAACAAGAAAGCTGAAGAGCGACTTTACGAGGTCCTGTAGTGACAGGATGAGGGGGAATGACTTTAAATTGGAAGGGTGAAGATTTAGATTGGACATTAGGAAGAAATTCTTCACAATGAGGGCTGGGAGGCCCTGGCACAGGAAAGCTGTGGCTGCCCCATCCCTGGAGGTGTTCAAGGCCAGGTTGGATGGGGCTTTGAGCCCCCTGATCCAGTGGGAGGTGTCCCTGCCCATGGCAGGGGGTGGGACTGGATGGGTTTAGGGTCCCTTCCCACCCAAACCATTCTATGAAAAAGGTGTGGTCACAGCCTCCAGCACCTCTGCTCGTGGAGCTGCAGTAGCAAGGTGGCTTGGAAATGCCTACAAACAAGATTACCTGTCCTTAATAAGCACTATTTGTTTAATTGGCCCCATTACAGATGTTATCAGCAGCGGGAAGAAGAAAGGAATTGCCTGTCAAGCGGAGTGGGAATGCCAGGACAGGGAATGCAGAGTGCTGCACTCTGCTGCATGTGTAATGAAACTGCCAGCCAGCACAAGTGAGGAATTATGCTTTTAAGCCATAAGGCCTCTCTTAAAAATACAATTCAGCTTTTTTTTTTGGTATGACTATACATAAACCCTCCTAAAATAACCTGCCCACAGATCTGCTTAACTAACCACTGACCATTGGTTTGGAAAGCTCTGAGGCACCTCCCACCAATTCACGTTGTCAGGCTTTTTATGGATGAGGCATTGATCAATTATTACATTTAATTGCTTGCGTGGAATTTAAAAAGAAAGTCATGTCTTTAAGCAGACCAGGCTGCCTCAGGAAATGATGATGAGTGTTAGTCTGTCTCCTCAGGCTGTAAATTATGATGGGCCAATGCAGACACGGATGTTGTGGTAAACATAAAAAACAGTCACCTAGAAACAAATAAAAATATGAGTAATAACCAAATGCAAATTTATCCCTGATCTGTAACATACTGGTAAATGCTGACATTCAGAGAGAGGGAATGTGGTACAGGAGGAGGATGGTGGGGTTTGCAATTACAGTACCAATCCATTCTCAAAAGATTAAAGTTTTACACAGTGGTTGTTCCCTGAAAATTTGCTGAATCCTAATATTTAAGATGAAAGAATAATAAAGGGTGATTTTTTTTTTTTTAAGGATTGTCTGATAGGTTTGATTTGCTGTTTCTCACCGAAGCAAAACTTTCCACTGATTTCAATTACCAGTAAATTGTGTTGACCTCAATAAGGGTGTTTGCAGAGCTGGACCCACGGTGTGAAGAGGCTGTTCTGCGCAGAAAAGTGACTGCATGGAAATGACATCCTCTCACTCATCAATTCTGCTTCCCGAGGGCACTCTGAGCTGCTGCATCCGACTCTAATGACAAAAATGAGGTTTTCTGCTCTTTCCTTTGGAGCTGCTGGAACTGGGCTGTGAGCTTGCACAGGAGCAGCAAATTTTGGGTAAGAACCAGCTTGTGGAATGGTCATGTCTCACTCTGGGGTGACCCAAGAGCAGAGCATCCCTCATTGCCCCATGGTCATGCAGACAGTCCTGGTCCCACATACCCGGAGTCATGACCCCCAAGGCTGTCCCCAAACCCTGCTCCTCACGTGATAATGAACCAACCATCGTATTCCCAATGGGCTACTCCAGTGCAGGAGCTTTAAATGCTCTCTGTTTGACATCCTCCTGATTTATTGCATTTGTAAAGGTGACCTTAAATACTTTAATGGTAATAATTCTTTCAAGGACTTGAATCAGTAAATGTGCTATGTTCATATTTTGGCATTATATACTGTAGGCAATTTAATCCATATAAGCAGTTTCAGTGATATTAACACTGTAGGCAAACTGATACTAAAGTTTAAATGTCAGAGAGAGTTTTCATATTACATCTAGTGCAAACAAAGCATTTTTTCTCCAAGTACTGAGGCATAAAATACCAGGAGATAGTAAAGACAGAGAGTGCCAATGAATCTCAAATAAACAGGAGGTGAAATTTATAGTATTTTTAAATATGTGCCCTATCCAAGGACTGCTGCAGCTGCACAGATCTATAAAATTAGAGATAAGACAAAAACCTTGCAGCGCTCCACAATAAATGCACTTCCACCAGGGCATCTATCTGGATTTCTGTAACTCCTTGGAGATTTACTGTTTCATCTTGGATTTATTACCCCACTGTGCATACCGTGGATGGCATTTTATATTTCTTTCATCACCCCACTCATTATTTAATGACAGGTCCCACTTATAATCATCGTGCAGTGATGTGCCATGAAACCATCACCCACCCCTTGCAGAAGGGTGCAAAAAAAGAAAAGCTGTGATGATCCTGCCAATATTTCTCCAGTGATGCTATGGGTGCTGTGGGTGCTGTGGGATCAGGCAGGTTTCCATCCAGTGGCCCCAGAGCTCTGGGTTCCTTCCCATGCTCAATGGGCAACCAAGACTCTGCCTTTATGGGGAAAAAAACATGGATAGGATAAAAAGAGGCAACTTTTAGGGTTTCTGGCTTACAATGATGTTCTGGGTGCTGCTTGTGCTGGGGTAAGAGATGCCCATGGATCTATAGAGCTGGTGGCCTTGTTTAGGTGCACCCCACGGGGACACCTGAGCCAACCAAGTGCTTGGCAACACCAGCTCATAAAACCTGTGACAAATAGTCAAGAAGTTTATTGCCCGTGTTCTGCTGGTTATGACCCCATAAACCACTGAGGATAATGTGCATGGAAACATCCTGTTTGTTAGGATGTTTTCTTGTTAAATAACCTGACCTGCTCTGAAATCTCCTGCTGGCATCCCTAGGAAAAAAAAAAAAGGGGGTGGCTGTAGGGAGCAGCCCCCTAAAAATAAGTAAAGCAGCCTGTGTGCATGCTCTGTGGGATATATAAATAAAACACCTTAAGCTGTCCCCTTCCTTTTCCAGCAGAATTGTGCTTTTAAACACATGGCATTTGGTGACAGACAGAAGAAACCTGTCCTTACAAGAGTGCTAATGCCAGTGCAGCCCTCATTTGCTTTACTCTGCTAAAGTAAAGGAGATGGTCTCCTCCAAACCAGATTTCTGGTGGAGGAGGAGAACGCAAGCATGGCAACATCCTCTGCTTCTTTATGAAGCTTAATCATATTTCAGTACAATTGGTCACAGTTGCCCAAACTGTAGCGACAGGAGCCCTTGAACTGGAAGAGGTGGTGAGATGGTGGCTGGGTAATGAGGTTGTGGTGTGTGCTGTCAATGCTGCTTCACAATCAGCCTGCATCGTGTGGTGTGTATTTTTCTCCTTTCCTCAAGGTTTTCCCAATCACTATTATGACACTCAACACAATTGTCAATCAGGTTTTATTAGAGGTGGAATGAAGCTGGCAAATTGTCTCCCTCAGCACACAAAATGGTGTGGAGTATACGTTGGGTTTCTGTGAGAACAACTTGAGGAATCAGAAGTAATTTTTGAACCATTTTCCCAAGCTACTCTAGCAAACAACATTCATGAAATCACAGGAATAGGAAGAACAGGTGCTGTCACCTGAGTGAGAGGGGGCCAACCAGTGGGAATCAAAATATATAAGCTAATGGTTCTGCTTTCTGTATGGATTTTGTCCTTTCTGTCTAACACAGAAGGTTTAAACCCTCTGAAGGTTTGGCACAGTTGTTGGTGACCACGACTCCTGGGTCTGTTGTTCACGATCACTTGGATAGGTAGGATCTCATCACTCTGCTTGGCAGTAACCCTTTAATAAAGTATTTTGAAACAGTCTTGAGTAAATTTAGCCATCTGTATTTAAGGCAGCACCCTCTATCCTAACCAGGGTGATGAAAAATATCTGCAGCCTCCATCCTTCCCTGGATCTCCCAAGCTTAGCCCTGCCAGACCCTGCTGAGATATCTCAGACCAGAGACAAAAAGAGCTCCAGACCCTCAAGATCCCATGGGTGGGAAGGAAGAGTTGTCTTCTGCCAGGAGCATTTTCTTTCACTTTTCAGAAAGCTCAAACAGAAATAAGATCTTCCCAGTACCAAAATAACATTCAAGGTGATTTTTTTTTTTTTGTTCCAGGCTGAAGGACTTGTCTGGAAATTCCCTGAGGAGCTCCCACCAGCAGATGTGACCGACACCTCTTCTGGCCATGGCAGTTGGTTGAGTAAGTGACCCGTGCATGACTGGCAAACTGCAAACCCTCTATAATTGATGAGAAAATGACTGTGTTCAAAAGCTAGTTACAAACGTCAGTCTCCTGCTGAAACAGAGCCAAGATCTTTAATTAATATGCAGACCTCTAATCAATATTGCAAGAAAATCAAAATGTAAAGATCAACCTGTATATTTGTGTTTCTCTCTTCATGCTGATTACACTTCATTTCATCAGGGTCACAGTGGAGGGCTCAGGGTTCTTTGATTTTAAGCTCCAATGACAATCAGAGGAACCCAATTTTAGTTGCCTCTCTGGAAGAGTTTTTTTAGTTAAAAGCAATTTTTTTACCTTTCTTTGGCCTCCTTAAATTGACAAACTGTAAATAATGTGTTATCATGGCTTGTTTCTCCATAGAAGATGCCATCACCATACTTAAAAACATATACAGAATGACTTGTGGTAACTGCTACTACATCAATAGATGATAAACCAATAAATTAAAGTAACGGTGCATAAAATGATGAATTCTGATAGACTTAAGGCAATATAAAATAATTGGAGACTTTATTGCTAGTTCCATTTTTAATGGGGTACTATGACAGCACATTCTTGCAAATGGGGCCGGAAAGGTAAATTAATCTTTACGCATCATCATCAAGCAGTGTAAACATGGCCAAACTTAATTACAATATAATAGATTGTTAAGTATCTGCCCCACCGAGGTGTGATTGCTCTCAGGCAAGTGATTGCAGCAGAGATGACTACCAGGAAAGGTCTTCTTTGAAAGGCTGCTGGTAGTTTTTGCGTGCCTCTGCCAATAAATCTGATGCAAAAGCTGTGCCAGGGAGACAGCTTTCCACGGCCAGAATTGTATTCGAGGGACAAACACAAATTTATGGTGGAACATTAATGAAATGTGGCTTGAAATTGCAGTGCTTTTCCTGTAAAAACTCTCATTTTGTGGCAAAAACATGATGGACATTTTCCTCTGGCAGGCAGTGAGCTGGCAGCCTGGGAACAGGAGGGAGGTGCTGGGCACCCTCAGCTCGTCTCCCTGCACCCATTGGCACCCAAGCTGCTGGGGGAGGAAAAGTCATGGAGGGGGTGACTGGGTTGGGGTATAAAAAGAAGCAGAACTCTTACTTGACACGTTGTCTTTTAGAAATTGTAGCACAATAAGGAAAGAAAAGCAACACATGTATTTTCCACTTCTGTCTCTCATATTGGTTTCTGTGATTAGCAGCTCAGTTCCTGGAGCAGATGCACGATTTTATGAACCCATTGTACCATCTCTTTCCATGGTAGCAGTTTAACTTACATATATGTATGTTTAATCTCACTAGACGTGCCTTGCAGTGAACTTGCTTCTCTAATGGACTAAGTTCACTAAAAGAACACAAGGTAATAATCGATGTTTTTAATGTAATCACACGATGTAGTTCATAAATCTTGCATTCCAGGTTATTTGTGAGAAATTTGAGGGAGCTAATTCTGAGAAGAGAATATGTTTAATTGAATAGTTTAAATCAGTCAAGATTCTATGTCTGTGCAGCGTGGGCAGCAGAAAATCCAGGCCACAGAACATCATTTAGTCTTGAGCAAATTTTACTCATATCTACTTTAAACTGACATTGTAGTTTGTTTTACGTTTTGACGTTGTGGTTTGTTTTATTTTTCCACATCGTGTTGCTGACGTGGCATGACAGATCTTTTTCACACTGTGAGATACCAAAAAGGCATCTTAATAACTGCAAATCAAGCAGAAGCATGAGCTTCAGTTCCTCAATTAAGCTGCTTTTTGGAGTTAAACATGTTTCCTAATAATTGTGCTAAGAGTTTTCTGCTGCTAAATTGCCTTAGGATAGAGCAGTGGAGGGACTCCCCTGCTAGCACCCCTCTCCAGAGCAGGAAACCTCTCCCATTATGAAAAGTATCATAGATGGTTTGTGAAAAGCACAAAGAAAAATCATTTTAAAGCTATGGCAATGGTCCACTCCAGATCACCAAAGAGGCCACTTGGACCCATCTTGATAATCAGAATAACACAGCACAGAAGACACAAAATGTCATATCCCAGCTTTATGTGGTCACTGCCGTACCTTGCAGAGAGTCTCTCTGTACTTTAATTTCTGTTTTAATTCTTTAATTCTCTTTTCCATTCCCTCTTTGCTTATTTATGACACCACTTTGCTCATTGTTTGCACCACCAAAAACTAAACCAGTTTAATCTCAAAGTCAGACTCCATCCCTGCATCATGTTTTTACATTCCCACTCTGATAACAGCTTTTGCTATCAGCCCAGTTTAAATTCTTAATTTTATCTAATTCCTCTAAATGCACGATGATTCTTCAACTGGAAAGGAAAGAGAGTAGCTCTGAATGATCCATATGTTGAAGTACTGTATTTTCATCATTTAAATGATAAACTTCCCATCAAATATCCACAAATGTACATTCATGACTCCCATCCAATGATCTATTGGCCAGAGGCACATACATTGCTTTAATTTATTTTGGAGTAAAGGTGCTTTCCTGCCGAGTTTGAATAAGCTTTCTATGTACCAAACAGATGTTCAATAAAAGAGAGACTTTACTGAATATGACACAAAAACAAAGGGAAAGAGGATGAAGGAAGGAAAATTACAGGATGTATGGATCCCTGGTTCATCAAACAACAGGGCCACGGTTTTAATCGGGGCCCTTTTATGGCTGGAGCAGTAATGAAACAGAAGGACTGGGGATGTCTCAGGAGAAGGTAACATCTATGCAGTGCTTGTGTTGGAATTAACTCCAGTGAACCCACTGTGACGGCACAGTTTCCCCATCCTCCGCAGCAGCACGATGGCTCCTGTGGTTGCTAAACTCCCATCACAGAAAAAAAAACCCCAAACCCTAAACAAATTCAATTGCATGATCTGGGAGAACTAAAGAGTCTGAAGCTGGGCACATGGGGGTTTCTTCCCACTCTGTAAAACACCCAGTTTTGCACTTGGCAGGGAAAAGTGTTTCTTAAAACGCCCAAGTCTTGCATCAATTCAGGCTTTTGCTGTTTGCAGAGAGGTGCTGTTTAAGGAGGCATTGAGGAGAGCAAAGCCGGCCTGATTCATCGGAGATCAAAGAGGGAATGCTGCCTTTGAGATAAAGATGTCTTTGCTTTGAAAGGTTTCTCCTTTGTGCAGGAGCCTGCAGGGGAATGTCCACCCACCAGGGAAGGTCTCTCTGGGTGGGACCTCTCCTAAGAAAGCCACAAGAGGAGAAAAGTACATACTTTGCCTGCTCTGGGTGAGTTTAACCCTGGGGCAAAGTCGAATATTTGGATCTTTCTGTCCAAAGTGAGACTTTGTGCCATTCTTCTCCAGACCTGCTCCAGCTTCAGGGCCAGATGTGGGTGGCACAGCTGTGTCTGGGAGGTACCTCCACCTCCTTGAGGGATAATTAAATTCTAAGCGGCGTCATTTAAACCCGGAAAATTTCAAAACCCCACTGAAAATTTTCTTATTTGCAGGCACTTGCAGATGTGAAACCCAGTGCTTATTTGCTAAGGAAGGTTTATTGTTATTTTAAGCCAGGCAGCTTGCCATGTTTGTCCCAGGGCAGTCCAGAAACAGTTTTGCCTCAACCTACCTTTAGGATTGATGTGCCAAAACAGTGAGAACTTAAATTTTTAAATAATTCTGTGGGCATTCTTGTAAAATCTGATGACACAGAAAGTGAAGTGGATTGTGCAGATGCTGCCATCAGTACCCTCCATCTGCATTATTTGGTACTTTCAAAATCAATCCTAATTTAAGTGACAGTGTGTTCATGCAGGGTGAGACAACCTGAACGTCATCGAGGTGCTGAAGCTTCCCAGGCAAGGATAACAGAATCAGTTTGTGCTGACAACTGTTAAGACTGCAAATTCTGTCTTCACTTGGGTTTGCATGCAAATTTACAGTTTTATAGTTGGTAAAGACTGGCATAATAATCTGGAAACCACAGTATTCCCAGCCCCACAGGCATTGCTGAGAGCCTGGAAGGGCTCCTGCTCTGCAAGCATCCCGACTCATTGCTGAGATGTCAGAAGACCACGGGGTTTTTCACTGTGTGATGGATTGCAGAGAAAAGGTAAGAAGCAGCTGATGGCAAAGAGATTTTTATTACATATATATATATTCAAAATGAGGTCAGTGTTTTACAAGACCAATACTGTGGTTACTCTGGCAATACCTGACTGCTTCAAGCTGAGGTGATTTTTCCCTAGGGCTGTGCTGTGCAGTGGGTGCTGGGTGTCACAGGATATTTGCAAGCAGGAGCAAGAGCTTATTAGGGAACCAGGGTCCATCAGGCTATGGCTTGTTGGGCTTGAATCAGCAGGTACAGAGACCTTGGCATCTTGATTTCTACCTATCTATTTACTTATTTTAGATCACCAATTCCACCTGCAGGACTTCAAAACCCTTGGAGTTTCCCTAAACCTATGTTTACAGAATCTCTAGGCCAAAAGGAAGAGTGTGATGAGTTTGGGTTTTTTTAATGTAATGTTTTTGAGAGCCTCATTAGTGAGCTTAATCTAGAGAATATATTCACTGGTGTCGTATGTGCACAGATGAATGTAACTGCTCACTGAGTGGGACCAACATGTAAATTATGGACTGTTTTGGTGGAATCTGCAAGTAGCAAAGAGAATCACATTTGGGAGAAAAAGACCAGAACAGAAAATTGTGATGATGAAGCCAATCAAGCTCATTAAAGCTGTTATTTTAATTCCATCTTACATGACTAAGTATATTTAAAACAGCTAAGGCAGAAAAACCTCTAGTCTTTACATGATGAAGACTCTTCTGAGAAGTCTTTTAATTCTGAAAAGGAATAAGTAACTCAGCACTTCCCAAGCATGTCACTGACACTCCTGTTCTCCTTCCCAAAGGTCAGGCTTCTGTCCTGACTCAGTGTAAAAACATTATTACCAGTAGTTATTGAAGGTCAGTCTCTGTTTGTGTTGTTTAGGTGGGAAAAAGCAGGCACTTGCAATGACAAATTTCTTTTAAGCAAATTCTCAGCTTTGCTTAACCTTCCTACATTCACTTTTTAGAAGAAACCTCCTTCACACAACCTACAAAATGTTTTCATTTAGACGTGTGCAAAATCCTGATCAAATATCGAGTACCAGCACCTCTGAGCTTTTCAGCTGCAGGTGTGAAAATCCAGATGCATAGTTTGCAAGGAAAAGTAGAGCTTAAAATTCTTCCCCTCTGAGCAAATCCTAATTCCATTTGTTTCTTTTCCCTTTAACTCAGATGCAACTGTAGGCCCTTTTGGGCAGTCTCAGGAATGTTGCTGCTGCACACACTCAAATTGGTCCCAGGCAGCACCATGAAGGGCTGTGGGCCAGGCACTGTGGGGAAAAAAAATGCCTGTTGAAGTAGTATGGCTGGGTAAAACAGTGGAAATGGGTGCCACAGATAAACCAAAGTGCCACTAAAATATGTAGAAACTGGAAACAGGAGGGTGAGCTTCTTTCATTCTTTGCTGGGCACGTTGGGGTGAAAAATGGGAACAGTGGTAAAAACCCCAAAACTTTTAGAAGCCTTTAAGTGATGATGAGAAGGTTGGGGTTGCTGTGAGAATCAGAGAGTTCAGTAAGGTATTAATCAGTCAAAATCTCAATAAAGAGAACGGCATATCTAAAAAATCTCATGTCTTTGTGAGCAATGGGTGAGAATATTCAAATATCAATGCAATAATAAACATAGAACTGAGAAAAGTGAGCAGGATTCATAGGGAAAGAGGATGGTCAAAATTAAAGGCAGAAGAAGAGCTGAAGAAAATTAGAGGTCTAAGTGATAACTGGCATGAGACCCAACTGTATCTTTTTTTAAAAGAAGCAGCTGAGATACTAATCTGGAGATTTATAAAGCTCAACATGCTAGTTACCTTCCAGCTGAGGTGAGAAAGTGACTCAGCTGTGGAGCTGTGATGAGTTTCTCTTAAATGCACAGCAAGCATTGTTAATTTACAATGGGGAAACATTATTGTCCCTTTAATAATGAATTGTTTGATATTCCAGATCTCAGCACGAGGCACCAGCCCTTCAGAACCAAGCACTGAACGAATAGGTGTTTGCAACATGAAATACAATATCATGTAAATAAAATGCCATATAAACTTATTGCATCGTTACTACGTGCAAGTAGCTCCAACCAGGAGCACCACATCTCCTGCCTTGGCTGATGAATCCAAGCATGAGGCTGAAGTCTGAAAACACAGGAGCCTGGGCAATATTTTTAACAAGATGTATTGACAGTTTTAATAATTTCCAGGTCCCAAACACGTATGAAATAAGCCCTTGATGAGAAAGGTCTGATTACAAACAACCTGCAGAGAGATGAAAGTTTGCTTTTAATATTTTTTTTTAAGTCTGCTTTAGACTGTCAAGAGGCTTCAAAAGAAGGCAAAGACTGGAAAACAGTTTGATTTAATACTGTTAGATGTGTGAAATAAAATGCTGGACAATAAGAGATGTAAAACAAGCAACAAGTGCAAATGACTTAAATCAAATTAAAGAGCTAATTGAAAATAATGGAATTAAACCCTTTCTTGGTTGTTTTTATTCATCTGGTTTTCATCCCTGTTTGCAACAGCATTTTTTTTTAATCTTTTTTACTTTGAAGAACAAACTTTCTCCACCATAAAAGGCAATGATTTTAATCGGCATCTGAAATGTCATTCTAGGGAGCTGTGGATGATAAATGCCAGTCAGGAAGAGAAGCACCACCAACACAAACCAGCAGGAGAGCCAGGGCACTCGGCAGCCCTTGTCCAGAGAGCCTCCCGATACAACATCGTGATACCAAGTTACTTTATTTCCCATTTTAGTGGTCCTCACTGAGGCATCTTTGCTTTCATCCCCTGGACTCTGAAAAGAAAACAGCTTTTTCTCCATTGCAGCACACAAGTTCTTATATTTTCAACTGTGCAAACCTCTGCCTCTGGTGAGTAACCACAAGGTAAGGGAAAGCTGAAATAGGAGCTCTTTTCAACTTGAGAACAGTTTTTGCTCAGGTCACCCCATATGGAATTACAATATTGGGGTTTTTTTAAAAAGAAAGAAATGTGTGTCTGTGTTCAAACAACTCAAGAGAAATGGGGTTAACATTAGATTATTTAAGTGGGGTTTTTCTCATGTTAGCAAATGAGTGATTGTTTGGGATTGGTGTGAACACGAACCTGCTTGTGCCGCAGGAACAAAATCCATGTTCCTAGTGTGATGCCACCACAGCACGGGAGGCCAGATCCCAGCAGGATCACAGGGTTATTTGGGCTTTACTTCATGCTGCACACAAGTGAACTGTGCTGCCTTCTCATGAGCAGCTTCGTTTTAAGTCCTAGAATCATAGAATTATGAAGTGGTTTGGGCTGGAAGGGACCTTAGAGATCATCCAGTTCCAACCCCCTGCTATGGGCAGGGACACCTCCCACTGGATCAGGGGGCTCAATACCCCATCCAACCTGGCCTTGAACACCTCCAGGGATGGGGCAGCCACCACTGCTCTGGGCAACCTGGGCCAGGGCCTCCCCACCCTCACAGCAAAACATTTCTTCTCATCTACATCTCCCCTCTTTCAGCTTAAAACTGTTTCTCCTTCATCCTATCTCAATCTTTGAGAAGAACAGGAGAAAAGCCAACTGAGAAAACAGGAAGACAATTCCCCTGCTTATGGGAACAGTGTTTTTTAAAAGAATTATTTCCCCTGTGTGCTGCTACGCTGCCTCTTCATTAGAGAGAGAGGAGAAGCGTGTGCACTTGCCCAGTGCCGAGCACTCCTGGTATTGCAAAGACTGCATAAAGAAATCATTTCTGTGACTATAAACCAAACCGTCACTGCTCGCTGCTCCTTGAGTTTGGTGAAATATCCAATCAGTCTCAGTGGGGTTTTGAGGGGGAAAGGATTAATGATAAAAAAAAAAAGGAGGAGAGAAAACCCACCAACCCCAGTACATTCTCATAATGAAGGGTCTAAAAATGCCCCACTCATTGATGCAAAATTAGAGTTATTGTTTATCCTCCTTCTACTTCACACAGCTTTATACAATACACACGACGGAAAATACAAGCAAACAACCGACACATTAGTTAAGAGACCTTCCATTTTACTTTGGCAGTTCACGATAATGGAATTTAATTGTGGAAAAAGCTGAATAATTTTAGCTGAATGTCATTTGGTTCATTCAAACTGGGAATCAGGGACATTTTTAACAAAGGTTTTCAAACTTCTTTTGAAATCAGGAAGCTGCTGTGCACAGATAAGGGGAGAGGTTTGAGGATTCTCTATCAGAAATTTCAAGGTTTTTTCCATCTGCTTTTTCACATTAACTGGTAATTATCCAGAAAGGCACATAATAGTGCAGAAATGACAGAAGCTGACAAAGGTTTTCCTAAGATATGTAAATTGTCAGTGATAGGCAAGGTGCAACAGAAAGGCTTTCTACAGCACAATTATTTATGCCAGTTTCATTTGCTTTTAGGTAGCACTGATGGCATACGGCAGCGCCGTGCTTATCGCAGCCGCTGCACATTCCCCTCACCACCAGCACGCAGGAAAGATGGCAAACCCTGAGCTTGAAGGTTGGTGGTCTCCTCCGACTCCACTCTTTTATATTAAATACATCTGCGCATGTCAGCACCCGTGTGCCTGACTGTACAGATGTTTCTGAGGAGTCTCTTGTTTGTTATAACCTTCCCCTTCGTTTCTCACACAAATAAATAAATAAGCGGGACGGTTCTCACTGAAACACCTTGGTTATGGTTGGTCCACAAGCCCACCTCCCTCCCAGCAGCGTTATTTGAGGGAGGATGTGTTAAAAGCTTGGCTGTTTGCATCTGGTGTTTGTTAGTTCTCTCCACTGACTGCATATTTTCAGCAAACAGCCGGTTAAAGATGCTCAGATAAGCTCTCCCCTCCAGCTGAAGAGCCCAGCTCTCGCTGCACAGTGCTCCTCAAAAGGAGAGGCTGAGCTTCTGAGTTCTTCTGGGAGGTTAGTTTTTATTTAAATAAAGTGTCAGGGAGAAATTCCTGCCTGACCCCGGCTGCGTTCGGTTCAGACCGGAATTACAGGCTTTAATTAACCTTTTCTGGGAATAGGACTTCATGTGTAACTGTATACGTAATGAGAGGTTGTAAGATCTTTAATGGATGAAGGGACTTTACCTATCAGTCCCTGATGTAGTGGTACCAGAAGTATTATGGTGATATAATTACTTTACATTAGCACGTGAGTGATGTCGGGTTACTCTGATGGGGGGCGTTCCCATGTGTGTGGGGTGGGTGGAATTAATTTCCTTTATGCTAATATTAACTTAAGTTAATGGGGGCTGGGAGAAAGTAAACAAGGATGAAATGCAATAGATTTATATGGAAAAAAGCCACCAAGATTGCATTTGAAAGTCAATGTGCTTACCTATAAGGACCTTGTCTCCCATATCAAGCTTTGTTTTCCCAAATCCTGTGTGAAAGGCTTTGGGACAGAGGGGAAGGATTTCACCTGCTGTAGGCTGCTGCCCGAGCAGGGTCTGTCCCTGCAGGAACCAGATTGGGTGGTTGCTTTATTTCCTTCAAGACAGATTTTCTTTCAGGTGTTTTCATGCCATAAAGGATAAACAAAAACTTTCAAGGGATGCTTTTATTTGGTCAGTGTTTAACAGGAGGTGCAGGATCAGAGGCTTGGATGTAGCAACTTGAGCACTTGCACTTACTCAGCAGAGCTTAAATTTTGACTGTTAAATAATTGCAGCAAAATACTCACCACCCATCTCCACAGCCAGGGAAATATTTATTAAAGCTATTCAGCAAATAATTTGGAATAATGAATCCATCAAAGGAAATTGTATACTGAAAAAGAAGTGAAATTCACTGGAGGAATTATTCACTTCAACCAATTCACTCCTGGTAAGGATTTGAAATACAGGCTTCAAGGAGACACCAGAGGCTTGAGGGGTTCTGTGGAGAGGAAGGACAGAAGGGGAAGAAAAACCACGGAGGTGGGAAGAAGCACTGCACCAAAACATACCCATTCCCACACGTCCCCTGATGACCTTCATGATGTTCAGCAGCCACGTGAGATGTGCCAGTGTTCTGGCAAAGCAAGGCATGGCATTAAGCCCCCAGATACATCTACTGGTGCTTGGCTTTAAGGTTGATCATGGTACGGTAAGGAGGAGCCCACGGCAGCAGCTCCCCTTGGCCGTGTTACCAGCCCTGGGTGGGGAGATGAGATGGCAGAGTTTCACTCACCTGCATCAATCACCCTTGTGATGAGATGTGAGTGGTGGTCAGTCTGGCTCTTAGGAGTCCTTGTTCTTGCACTCCTTCAGTTTTATGTATTTAATGGGTTTAAAGCACACAAAAAGTTTCATTAAGTCATAATCAAGAAGAACATCCTTGGTTTTAAAAACAATGTCCCTGTGCCCAAGCAATGTCTCTTATAAAATATCCTGCTCGGTTTTCCTTGCTCTGTTTAAATCAGGGACTCTGAAATTCCAAAGTGCTTCTGATTTACCCAGTGTGGTGGTGGAAGGTTCAGAGTCTGAAGGGGTTTCTGGAGTTGATGTGTTTTGCCTAAGTTGCTCTCTGCGAAATATCGGACTCACTTTCAGCAAGCAGTGCTCCACCTGGGGCATCGCTCCCAGGGCTGCTGAAAGTCATGAAGTAAATGTTGTTGGGGGCAGCAATGTAGAAAAAAATTAATACTTTAAAATACCACCAAAACTTTACATTTGCCTGCCAAACATCATGCCCAGCATTTTGAGGGGAAAGGAAAGGGAGGTGGGCAAATGTAGGGGTTAAAATGCACAGAAATGGCCTGAATGCATTGTCCAGATTATCTGGATATATTTTTTTGCAGCTTCTTCTTTGCCTTTGAAAGCAAAAAACATATTTCAGAGTCATTGAACTGCGCTCACATTAACTTACACTAAAATTATTTTTAATTAAATGAACTTCCCCTTTTTGTAGCTGGAAGGTACTTATGTGAGATAAAAACTCCGTTCTAATAACGATGAGACCACCACTTAATTATCATCACAACTCAAGGCAGGCCGAGCGGGGAGGTGGGCTTGTGCTGCTGGGTGGGATTTTGGGGGAAAGATGCTCCTTCCTAGAGCAGCCCCCATCTCAGAGCCCACCCAGCACCGTGAGGCACACCAGGAATGGGAATCACACCTAGTATTTGACACAGTTTGTGGCAAAAGCAATTATAATTAACATTATATTAAATATTAAGTCAAGATCATAAAATGTTGATTGGTACTGATTAGCTGTGTAATCCATAATTAGAAATCACTGCACCCTTCACCAGGTACCGTAGTGCTTCGCTTATGATTTCACTGCTAAATTAAGCAAGTGATTCAGCTTTTGCCCTGAGTTTTACTTTTGCATTTAATTTAGGTCAGAACCACATTCAGTTGAAGAAAGGCACCAGACCTGTTCCTGCTGAGGCTGTTCCCAAACTCTCCATCCCAAAGGCACCTCCCCACCACTTCTGTGCTCACAGGAAAGCAATGGCTGAATTCCCCTTGACCAGCCCCTGCGCTGCTTCAGTCAGGTGAGCAAGACATGAGAAGGTTAAAGCTCTTTGTGTATTTATTTACCCTCAGAATGGCAAATGCAAAAGGTAAGAGCCAAGGCCGTACGTGCCCTCCTGGATGTTCTCAAGCCAAGGCAGATAAACCAGCATCAGGCAGCACCAAGATAAAGATTTATTGCTAGCACAAACTAGGAGTACACTGACACCTTAGGAAGGAGGGAGCAAGAGAAGGTTCTTTAGTCTGATTTGATTTTACAAGGCTGAACCCATCTCCCCATCCCTCATCAATGGGATGAAAACATCAAACAGTCAAACAGTTTGGAGAGGGCGGTGGCTCTGGGAGGGTGAGTGATTCCAGGTGTTTAGGAAAGCAGCCTGCAGCAGCCCTGCTTCCCCAAACAAGGGCTTTCCCCCACTTCATGGGCCCATTTACCATGGAGATCCATTTATAACGGATAATGTCATCATTTGACATTGGGAAGCATTCAGCTTTTGTTAAAGTGAAAACCAAAACCCACTAACCATAAGATCTTATGCCTTTGCTACTGTTTTCACTGTCTTCCTTGCCTGGAGACCCATCCATGATTTTCCATAGCATTTCTGGGTATAAATAATAAAATTTGGCAAATAAAATCCTAAGCCCATGGCAGGAGGAAACCAGCTGTACCTGCTTGACCTCTGGCAGACTCCCTGCAGCACTGCAGGTGAGCTGGTCCAGAGGGAGCTTCACGGCCTGAGCTTGGCACCCGCTGGCCAACCCAGGGCTAGAAAGAGAAAATACATCATAATAATCTCTCTTTTCTGGGGGCACTCTTTGAATTCCTATGGAAGAAATCTTTTTATCCCTTCTGCAACCAGAATAAGTCCTGTTATCTTTTTTACTGATTAGTATTGCCTGGGAGTGGAGAGGAGACACTGGGCAGAGCCCGATGCTCTCAATCAATTAAATCAATGCAGTCGTGATGCTCCACTGATTTTTTCCTAACCAAGGGTTTGGCCTAAAAGGCAATGTACACGGTGTTACAGAGGACACATGGAATCACAGACAGCATTGCTCATACTTACAGACTGAGTAAAAGAAGGAAAGCTGTACTGTGGATCATCATTTCCCTGCGATGGGCACCGCTGGATGCGGTCCTGGACCGTGTCAGGGAGGCACTGCACCCTGTGAGGCTCACGTGGGATCCTTGCACTCTTAACTATTCTTCTTATTATATTAATTGTTATATTTTTATTTAAATGATGGCTTTAGGCTTGCATGGCTTCTCTCCTTTTAAGAGCTACTTTGGGTTAGTCCAGGAAAACTTCACTGCAGTCTCTCCTTGACAGAGACTGCCCTGGCTGAGCTACTTGAGCAGCCATGTGTCCTGGGCTGACCTTGACCCATCCTACTATAAAGCACCCAAAAACCCCAGGGTCACTCTCCTCCTTCCCCTGACAATCTGGAAACCTCAAGAAAACAAGAGAGAGGACCAAACCTTATGTATTCTTTACTGAAAAGAGGTCTGAGTCTCTGAGTCAGCAGCTAAATAGACAGATATTTGAGAAGATTCCTGTGCCATGACTATCCAGAGCAAGGTATTTCTACTCTTTCTGTATGGAATGTGTAAAAAAATGCAGAATTTCCTCCCTCTGTATCAGTCTTACCTGGGCATCAAGTGGCTTCTGGGCACAGGGTGCTGTGTTCCAGTATAAAACTGTGTTGTCACCCACTTCACAGCCCTCATCCCCTGCCTGTGATGAACAACAAATCCGACCACCCAACCGACAGCCTCTTGGCTTGTGTAATACTAAGAATGTCTATTTTTTGCCTGCAGAACCAATGCATTAACTCAGAAGGGGCACCAGAACGAAAGCCTGGAGCTGCTGCCAGCCCTGGAGCTGAAATACTGCACAATTAACAGTGGTGGTATTGCTGCAAAAGAAAGAAAAATCTCTCCAAAATGGCTGCAAAGAGCAGGTCTCTGCCTTTCCTTCTTAAACACTGAAGGTATTTTCATTCAAAAATACCTACTTAAAGGCAGGTTTAATATCAATACAGCATTTTCCAGTTTAAAAAGAAAAAAAACAGCCACCTTCAAAAATGTCTCAAGTTATTTCTCCTTCAATTTTTTTTTGCAATTAAATTAATTTAAAATGAGTGAAAAATGTTTCATGCCCTAAGATCCTGAAACCTCTGGTGTCAGCTGAAACCAGCACTTCTCTGAGCTTCAGCCCTTGCTGCAGGCACCTCTGCTTTGAAGCCTTTGAAGTATTTGTGGCACAGGCAGAGACTCTCTTCAGAGCAAGCCAGGCATTTTCTATCTATATTAAATGTGTAAAGTGCATTTGTGGATGTGTTTGTGTTAGTGTAACAGGGATTTTCACAATGCATATGGGAAGATGTAGAAGAGTTCTTGACCTGCAGGACAAAATTGCAGGAAAACCCACTGAGAGCATCCATGAGGTGTCTCTTGCCCAAGCCCAGGTCACATCAGCATCATCCCACAGATCCCATCTGCCAACCTTCAGAGAGGCTGAAATGATTTAGTTGTGCCCATAGGACTCTCTCCCCCCCTCTCACAGCATCAGGATTCACTCTTTCAATGCTTGGAGGAAATAATGCTGCCAAGAAAGCCTGAAAGCACTGGGAGCAAAGTGGCTGTGGATGCCCACCCTGTCTGGGAGCTGCAGGGCAGCTGATAAAACTGCCCTGGGTTTATTTTGGGGATGTGACGCAAGAGCAATCCAATAAATTTGAGTAATTGTCGTATTTTGGAGGTAATTATTTATCTCACAGGATGATGACCTTGATTCTGGAAATGCTGTGTGTGGTTTGAGAGGCAGCATCTCTGCCTGTTTAAGAAATTACCTGGTGCGAAGCAGCAGGACTCATTTGGTGGCTGATTTGTCTAAATTGTTACATTTCCATACTTTTTTTTGGCAGGTACAGGTTCAAAATCGCTGCCTCTATTTTGGAAATGAGCCACATTTATTCACTGCAGTTATTCCAGCCTGTGACTTATGAGCTTTAATTGTTGACAAAACCTTCCAACTTTAAAGCAGCCTGTTCAACCTAAGTTATTTATGCAGCATTTCTGAAAGATTTGGTCAACGCCTTCTCCTGTGGACTGTTTATTAAATATAAGGAAAGTATGAAAGATTTCTAACAACATCTGAAAAAAAGAAAAACAATTTCACTCTGTGACTCTCCAAAAATATCTATTTTGCCAGGGTAAGGTCCCTGTTTTGGGAGCATTCCTAGGAGCAATCCCCATTCTGCTCAGCATTTGTTGTTCTTTTTTTTTAATGTAAATCACACAGGGAAATACTGGAAAACGGAGCAGGAAAATACAATTAACCCTGTGTTTTTCACACAATTTCCCTTTGTGCCACTTTGTTTTTATTTTTCTCTGACTTTTATGAAGCCATCATTAATCTAGTCAGGCAAGGTCAGATGAGACTTTCTTCTTCTTTGCAGACCCTAAAGCTTATAAAGCTTCAATCTATCCCTTTATAACCAAATGTTTAGAGCCTACCGGTTGGGTTAATTAGAGTGCATTCGTTACTGCTCTGATGATAATCACTACTACACCATCATAGGAGTGGCTGTAGGCTATTTTTTCATTTGTTATTTCTTTTTAACAGCAAGCATTTATGTAGTCACACCAGCTAAACCACTGGTTCTCTTGCATCCAGCCAGGGCTTCATGCGACGGAATGGATTCCTGGAAATATCAAGTTCCAGAAGCATCGCTCGCACTCATGACAATTCCCAAAGGAAACACAGCACAGCATCTTGGATATAACTCAAAAATAGGTAACTCTTTAAATTTTTTTAAGAGGAGGAGAGAATATTCATAGAGGGGGAAAAAAAGATGAGAAGAAAAAGAGATTACTGAATGTCCAGCATTGATTTAGAAACAAGATCTACCAAGCAGGGTGAAAAGGAGCCTTCCTGATCCACTCAGTTTACAGTTGTTACTATTGATAACAGGGTTTTGGCTCCTGAGAGTGAACAGGGGATGAATCAGGAAACAAATACATTTCTGTAAATAAATTTTTTCCAATCCAGATTTTTTTTTAGGAAATTGGGGGAACATAATTTTCTTCTGAAATGTCAAGTACTTGAAAGACTAAAAATAGATCACCGGAATAAATAAATTAATCCAGAAGACAGGACTGATGCTCTGCAGGCATCAGGGATTAAATACATTTGGCTAAATTCAAAGTGGTATTCCAGATAAGAGCTCTTTGTGCTGCAGCATGTACAGCTTATTGATTATAGGATTGAGGTGCTGTGGACTCTTGTAAAATGTACTCTGGCTGATATGACTTAATCCTGCAGTAATGCACAGCCTGGTGCATAAAGCATGGCACTACCTTATATTTTCTTCTTCATTTTAGTTTTGTCTGCATCTTAATTTGCTGCACCACATCTTTGCCCTCCCTCACCAGCACTTCCCCAGGATGAGTGCCGAGAGGCACTTTAGAAGGTGCTGGCTCAGCGAGATGAGGGCTGGGATGCCCATTGGAAGCCTACATGACAGGGACCGTGGGAATCTTCCTTGGTTATCTTCAATTCCATGTGGATGCAAAGCCTGAGCTCCCCATTTTCCATTGCATTGCATGGGCTGGCTGCAGGGGTGAGTGGTCTCCAAGTACTGGTGGTGTTTGGTTGACATAGGGAGCTTTGGGGAGCAGCCCAGATGGAGTCACTTGTTTTTAAAGACTTCCACATTTTGTTATCTGAGTGCACCTAGGCAGCAGAATTGTGTCTACCCAAGGGGAAAACACTGCCTCTTCAGATAAGATGGATTTTTCCATCTACTTGTTCCAAACAGAACAAGTAGAATGTTTTGTGAAGTCCTGCTGGGTCAAAGCAAGCAATCCTAGAGGGGCTGTTACACACTTAGCTGGAATGATTTTTATTTAAGTTCCAGTTAACCTGTTTTCCATGGCAGAGGATTCTTTCATCCTCCTGAACGGATGTTGAACTGCCAAGGTCATTTCATCCTAATAGAGAAGGCCATTTCTTTCCTCCTTTGAAAGCTCTCCTACCTCAGATGCTCAGCCCAGCTTCCCCTGCTGGTTGCTCTAAAGAGCCAGCAGACCTCTCCAAACATGGAATTTTACCATATAATTTACCAAGCAAGAGCAAAGTCTCTAGGCCTGTGGTGGAGTGAGGATGCAGCTGGGCACAGCAGTGATATCTCTTCAGCCTGGAGAGGAGGAGGCTGAGGAGACCTCGTCACGGTCTACAACTGCCTGAAAGGAGGCTGTAGCGAGGAGGGTGTTGGTCTCTTCTTACAAGTGACAGGTGATGGGGTGAGAGGAAACTGCCTCAAGTTGCACCAGGGCAGGTTCAGGTTGGACATCAGGAAAAATTCCTTCACTGAAAGGGTTCTCAGGGACTGGCACAGCTGCCCAGGGCGGTGGTGGAGTCCCCGTCCCTGGAGGTGTTTAAAAGGCAGGTGGATGAGTTTCTTAGGGAGATGGTTTAGTATGGGGACAGGTACGGTTGGACTTATGATCTCAGAGGTCTTTTCCAACCAGATGATTCTATGATTCTCATAGTGTGCTGGTCTCTTGGTCCATCTCTCCTCAGGATTGCTGCCCATCACCCTGCACCTTCCCAGCCTTGTGGCTCCTTGGGTGCAAGGTTTCTGAGTCATTGGTTAAAAAAGTTGGTCTGACCTAGGGGAAAATTTTTTATCATTATTTTTTGCCTCCCTGGTGTGAGGGAACAGCTGAGCAAAGGAGCTGCAAGGGCTTGATTTCTGGGTTACCCCAAATATCTCCCACAGGTCTAGCAAATCTTCAAATACCTTACTTCACCAAATCAAACCTCTTCATCTTAAGACAAATAGACTCTACTACCTTATAGTGCCTTCCAAGCAGGATCCACAGGCCTGTTTTTTAACACCCACGATTCATTAATATTTCCTGCGGAGTGCTCAGTAAGTAGCGAATAAAGCAGGAAGTGTCCCAGATGTTGGGAAGAAAAAATGGAATTATTCATTGCTTACTAACGTCAAATGCTAATGTGAGAAAAGCATCCTTGAAGAAATCCTTGACTAAAATTCATCAGTGATGTGAAATCACTGTTTTAATTACGCATTTTTGAATGTATTTATTAGTCCCGGTTCTGATCTGACTTACAGATGTTTAACAGTGATAAGGGTCTACTGCAGCCTTTGGAATAACTCATGATTTATAATGACAAAACTTGGATCAGAATTAGGTCCTTGTCACTACTCTATAATATCTTTTCATCAAACTTCTTCGCATTCAACAGATGAAAGACACAGCAGTTTCCGCAATTTCAAACCCTACCACTCACTCTCTTAGCTTGTTTTTTTTTGAAATTTCTCCTCCAGAAATGATGGTTCTCACTCAAATTTTTGCCTGCTTGAGTTATATTTGACACAAGAAACATGAAAGCTAAGGAATTAGACTCCTTGTTCCACCAAAATGATGTGTTTGGTTAACGCTTGTGCTGGCTACAAATGCCGCATTTTAATGGCGAAGGTAATTAATTTAGCTACGCTGGTCTATAACCTCATTCTCTGTATCCCTGTTGTTGTGTCTATCAGAGTGTATTTAACACCAGAGGCTTTTTTAAAAAAAACCTGCATTCAAGAATGATTCAAAGTCATGCAGTTTTCAAGAGTGATGGCGTTTTAAACTACCGCTTGTTCTAGAGCTGCTCCAGAATGAGCAGGTCTCCAGGGATGGTTTGCTCCCTAAGGCATGAATGCATGATTAAGCTAAATGTATTCCATAAATGCCTCGATGACATTAAACTAAATTTTTTAAAGAACAGATGGAGAAAGTTAATAAATATTTCATTTTATAATATAAAACTCACTTCTATATTCACAACTTCAGGGATCCTCGGCTTCACAGATATCAATAAGTCTGATGGATTTCTTGCTGCCTTCTCATTCTTCTGCCCCGGTGTCTCTTATGGGATCATCATTTCTGCATGCTTGGGTTGTTTTATGGGATCAGTGAAAGGCAAGTGACTGTAAATCTTGACCTCTTCTGCTCCTGGATTATATACTTTTATTCTTTGTGACCATAAGTGTTCATCTCTACACTGAATAGATAATTAAATGACAAAAATTATTCAAAGGGAATTTATAGTGAGAAATTATCACTTGAAAAACTGGTGGAGCACAGGCATAACCCAAGGAAATATCATGAAAGAAACAGTTTAGAATGGCCAAATTAAACACTGAAATATCTGTGTATTTGTAAATCTCATGAAACAACTATTCACTGACAAAACCCCATGATTTTTACCTGGATATACCACTTATTTTCAAACAAAATTTCTATTAATGGAAAACTGTTTGAATTTTGCTTGAGAACTGTAGATGAAGCTTGTTACTCATATGAAAGAACTAATCTTTACATGTGGGAATTACATTTTCTCACTCTATGTATGCCATGAATCTTGTAAAAGAATAAGTAGAACTTGCTGCAAAAGTAAAGAAACACTAGACTTGAATAATATTTTAGGAAGAGCATTAACAAACACTTTTATACTGCCAACAACCTTCACTGCTTTCTGAAAGAGATTTACATTACATTATTAATTAACTATACTGAGTCAATAGTACGACACAAAGCTTGGGAGATGTATGTTTAGCACAAACTGTGACAGTCATGAGAAAAACGTGCATTTTTAGGAAGTTTGATTTAAAATTTATGCGAATAACTTCAGCAAGAGAGGGCCCAACAAACTACTTCAAAGCACTGAGATCCAGCCCGAAAAACATGACGAGATCAAATCTTTGACATTTCTCAAGTGTCTTTATAAACCTCTGCATATAGGGTTTAAATTACTCCCCCTCCTGTGCCTCCATAGTTTGGTATAAAATTTGCATGCATTAATCTTAGTGGGACTGCTGTAATCTGTCAGACAACATACACCTGAGCAACTGCAAGAATATTAAACATCTAAATGGTATATAATTTGTCTATTTGAAGCAGACTCTTGTGTTACATCTGTAGAACACAACAAGGCCTTGTGGTTTACCATAAAAAAAGAAAAAAACCAAAATAAAAATTAATTGTTCCCCTCCCTTTCCCCCAACTCTGCCCATCTTTCAGTTTCTCACAGAATCACAGAATGGTTTGGCTTGGAAGGGACCTTAAAGCCCATCCAGTTCCAACTCCCTGCCATGGGCAGGGACACCTCCCACTGGATCAGGGTGCTCAAAGCCCCATCCAACCTGTCCTCGAACACCTCCAGGGATGGGGCAGCCACCACTGCTCTGGGCAACCTGGGCCAGGGCCTCCCCACCCTCAGAGGAGAACATTTCTTCCTAAGATCTCATCTCGATCTCTCCTCTTTCAGTTTTCACCCTATCCCTTCACTCCCTGATCAAGAGCCCCTCCCCAGCTTTCCTGGAGCCCCTTTCAGTCCTGGGAGGCTGCTCTAAGGTCTCCCCAGGGTCTTCTCTTCTCCAGACTGAACAACACCAACTCTCCCAGCCTGTCCTCATACAGGAGGTTCTCCAGCCCTTGGATCACCTTCATGGACTCCTCTGGACTCGCTCCAACAGCTCCATGTCCTTCCTATGCTGAGGACTCCAGAACTGAGTGCAGGACTCCAGGTGAGGTCTCACCAGAGCAGAGCAGTGCGGGGAGAATCCCCTCCCTTGCCCTGCTGGTCATGCTTCCTTTTTTGAGGGGGTTGCAAATTGCCACAACACGGTGTCCAGGGAAGATATTAATTGCAGAATAACGTCGTGCTGTAAAGAAATACTAATTAGTTCATGTATTGTTTCATGCCACAGAAATAGGTTTATTCACTTATTGAAAGTTAGGTTAGATCCAGGTATCTTCAGAATCAGGGCTTTTAATAAAAAAAAGAAGACTTTTCTCCTGTTTCCCGACATCCCATTAAAACTGTGCCCTTTGATGTCAGTTAGAACCGGCTTAAAAAAAAAAAATCATCCTTAATTGCTTTTCAGAAATAGCCATTATAGCGTACACCATCGCAGCCAGATTCGATTACCTTTTACAAGAAACAAGGATGCTGGGAATGCTATAAAACTCCAGGTCTGCTGAATATGGATGTGGGGCTCTGCTGGCAGCCGGGAAGGCAGCAGAGCTGCTTTTCACAGCAAAGGCTCTTCCTTGGGCTGCAGAGAAAATGGTTCTAAAAATCTGATGTAAAACCCATAGAAACATCTATAATTCTCCAAAGTGTAAAAAACTCTGAAGCTGGATGTTCAGCTGGGGCTGGTTTTGGACAGGCAGAGCTCCCTCCCTGCCCCTGTGTAAGAATGAGTGTAATCATGCACCTGTGCTGACAGATATAGCTACAAAAATGATCTACTCCTCAAAACTTGTGTACGGTTCATTACAAGGATCGTCACCAATTTTCTCAAAGGCCTTCTCCAAACTTCTCTCACTCCAGGGACTTCATGATGTCTCTGCCAATCAGGTAGAAGAGAAGTCCAGAAAGCAAAACGAGAGGCACCCCCGCTGCGGCGAACATGAACGACCACCCGTAATAGGTGTGCACGGGCACATCGTCCATGCACTTCTCACTTCTCTCCAGAAGGATGTACTTGTGGAAATCAGCAGCAAACTCCTTCCATATTACAAAGAGAAAAATGAGCAGGAGAAATAAGCCTCCTGGAAAGAGAGAGACAAAGATGAGTTATTCTCTGCATATGAAACAGAAATAAAATCAAGAGAAGATTGCAACAGGTTTCTATCTCTTCTTGCAGGTTCTTTGCATCAAAGCTTAGCGTTGCAGAACTGTTACTCACGACACTGCTTTGCAGGCTCCGGTTAAAGCCAAGCCCTCTCACTGTGGGAGAGCTCCCACCCTGTGACCAGCTCCTGCCCAGTACAAGCACCCTGACACCTCCTGCTGGCACAACCAAGGGCTCCGTTACAGCTGGATAAGGCCATGGAGAAACCACCAGGAGCACAGCAGGGGTCTGCCCAAGGCTGACTCTGTGTTCCTGTCTCAAAGATGGGGTTTGCCTTTTCTATTTTTAATTTACCTGAGATGATTGAGAAGGAGAGACTAAAACTTTCTTTTATATCTACCCTTGCAAGTGGTGTCAGACCCAATTTCCACCAGAAATTCAAAGACACGTGGATCAGTCCTGCTGGCAAGCACGAGACTGCATAAAACCTGCCCTCCCCAGCACCAGGGCAAGCACAGCCCACACAGATGCCACAGTGGCTGCTGCAGCTCATGTCAGTTCCCCTTCACATCTTGTGTCACCCTTCTTTAAACTGAGCTTTGCAGCCAAGTATTAAAGCACATGGCAGAGAAATTATCCCCACTCCATCATGGAGTGGAAAAGGCACGTAGCTATGAGATATTAATTTTAGATGGGCTGCTAGATAAAAGAATAAAGTATATAAACTCTTATACCACGAGGCTAGAAATCTTATTGTTGGCAAGTGAGACCTCCTTTGCCCTCCTCCGGAGCCAGATGGGAGGAGGGCTGAGGCCACACTCGAGCCTGAGCAGCAAGTGCAAGGTCAGCATCTTGCTCCGAGAGGGTCTGCTCTCCCCGGAGCCTCCCAGACCTTGCAGGATGCCCGTGACCCAAACAGCAGATCTCCCATGAGACCTCGTGGCCTCCTGTTTCCAGATGAATCCCCATCGAAGGTCAGGGGTGGCAGCAAGAGCTCGGTCACATCTGAAAAGCACATGGTGAACAGGCACCTCCTGGACCTGGCGCAGCCCCAGGCAGGTTTGGGAGCTTCATTGTCTTAATAGGAACATTTCCCCATAATCCAAACTGGAATATGGGGAAAGGCTGCAGGTCTAGCTCATCCATATGAAGCAAATGACAAAAACCTAGTGCAGCCTCAGTATTATTTACTGTGTTGCATTAAAGAATAGATACAGTGCGTTTTAAAGTCAACATAAATTAAAACTAAAAAGTGATGGTGTGATGACAGATCTGAAAGCACTTCAATAATATCTGATCTTGCTGCTCCACAGCTAGAAGCTTGCTGTTTCTGAATGGTGCCATATAATATAGAGATATACACACATATAGGGAAGAAATGCATCACAGATTATAGTATTTTTATAGTAGAAGTGAATAGTTTGAAATTAATTTAGTTGACAAGTTACCACATAGTTCTGTGGAAGTGTTGTAGCTTTGGCTGGATTTCTCCCCTTGCAATTTTCAAATAAAAGTAGTTTGTAATATATTTAATCATACTTCCTGGCAAATACCCTATAAAATCCATGCCTAAGCAAAGGAAGCAGGTAAAGCTTGTCATTGATATATCTGCCTAGTGATGGCAGTTACTGAAACCCTGGGCAGAGGAAACAGGTCAGTGTTTAACTGTGTTTCTCTTTATGATGGATACAAGCACATTCGCTGCTACAAACCTCTGCGTCGCACCATGTAGCCAAAAATGAGACCTGTCTGAAGGTACTGAGGATTCAAAGCCCTCACCGTGTGCTCCACAGAAGCTGATGCTATGCATCTTAAGCTGCCATCTCTATTAAACTCTCTTCTATACCCTAAGCCTGCAAACTGAAACTTGATAATCAAAAATCGGTGTGACCACGTGACTATATTTTGCATCACCACACGTTGTGATTTCAAGCGGGTTTTCCTCAGATGCAAAGTCCTTTCGTTTGCTGGAGAGGCAGGCTAGGAGTTAAACAGCAGCTGGTGTGACATTTGCATGTTCATTGAGGTTTTGATACCACTTGAAATTAAGTGCACAAATAAATATTTTACACTTAATATGGTGGTTGTATGCTTAAAATACCAATTATTCTACTATAACAAAACGATTGCATGTTTAAATAGTCACATGCCCTTTACAAAATACAATATATTGATAAGAAGGCAATTAAGTCTTTATTACCGATGTAATTTAAAATTAAATTAATTAGATAGCAACTGAACCTTGAAAAGTGTTCTTTTAAAGATCAATTTCTATTTCATTAACTTATAATACCTACTGTAAGAGACACAAATGAAAATGTAGCCCTGGTGGGACAGAGGACACGGGGAGGGTGGTGTACTTTGAATTCTCCTACTTTTCTTTAAATAACCAGAGGGTTTGTGTTGAATTATCATCCCAGGACAATTTAAATTGCCTAAACTTCATTTATTGAGAAAGCCAGGCTAAAACTTACCAGTTCTTACTGAGGAACCATGTGGGGAAGCTCCAAGAAAGGGTGGCACCATCCCCAGGCTCGCCAGGAGCTAAGGATGGGAAAAGGTCCCTCCCTTTACCCCAGGAGAAGTGCCAGCTCTTGGTAGGGAAGGATTTATTATTAAACAGCTACTGGAGGTGATGGCATGGCCACGGCATCTAAATTAAGAACACTTTCACACTCTGGGAAAATGACAAGAAAATATAAAGTAAGCAGCCTTCTTCCCTGGAATAATTACAGCTGAGTGGTGAGGAGTCCCTGGGATTTACACCATCTCCTCAGTGAGAACAGAAAATCAAAAGGGCAGGTGCAAGTGAGGAACGACGGTGGAAGAGCCGGAAAGGAAGCTCACTGAAAAGTGTTCAGCAAAAAAAAAATGCTTACTTGAAACAAAAGCAAGTATTCATGAAACTGCCTAAAAAAATGTCATGCTTTTAGACATTAGTAGACTTTTCATAAAGAGAATAGCAGGATGCTTCACTCTCACATTAGCAAAGGGCTGGAGCACCTCCCAGGCTGAGAGAGTTGGGCTTGTTCAGCCAGAAGATGAGAAGGCTCCAGGGAGACCACATAGCAACCTTCCACTTTCTAAAGAGGGGCTACAGGAAAGCTGGAGATGGGCTTTTTACAAGGCCTTGTAGTGACAGAGCAAAGGGTAATGTCTTTATACTCAAAGAAGGTAGGTTTACATTAGATATAAGGAAAAAATTCTTCATAAGGAGGGTGGTGAAATCTGGAACAGGTTGCCCAAAGAAGTTATGGATGTCTCATCCCCAGACGTGTTCAAGGCCAGCTTGGATGGGGCTTTGAGGCCCCTGATCCAGTGGGAGGTGTCCCTGCCCATGGCAGGGGGGTTGGAACTGAATGGAATCAAGGTCCTTTCCAACCCAAACCATTCTAAGATATGATACATCTTCATTTTCTGCCAGCCCCAAATTATTTTCTATATACAGAGATAGATTCCTTCCTGCCTTGGGCAGCAAAATGAGAAACTGAAAAAACCCTGGTTTTCTGACCAAGAAATGAGCCTGGTGTCAGCAGACACACCTGAGCTGCAGGATGTGTGTTGGACTTATAATCATAAGATTATAATCACCATAATGAGACCACTCCCACTCTCCTCTTGGCATCACTGTAGTTTCTACCACTGCAAAATTACCCAAGCGACCTCTTTCTTTCTTTTTTCCCTCTTTACCTCTGTTCATTAGGATGATATGGAAAAAAATTTAACTGTGAAACTTTATCTCAATGCTGATGAGGTCAACAACATCTTCTGGGGAGGGGCTAATTGCAAGAAAATTGAAGTAGGGTATTAAACCTTTCTCCTTCTTACACTGCTGACTGCCAGGACAATGAACCCCAGAGCTCCATCTCCCCATCCCAGGGCAGCTGCACCTTCATTGTGAGTAAATTTGACTCCAGCTTTTTCTCTCTCTCACTTTATTTTGTTGTGACACCTTTATAGCTGCTAATTGTAGGGACAGGGGAGTGAACTCAATCTTTAACTCATTCTGTGGAAGCTCCTCAACTTCTATGTAATCTGCTAATTATGAGAAAAAATTAACTGTCTCATTGGCCTTTCCCACTGTCTCTTCAGGATGTTAATAACAAGGAAATGGAGGGGTGACCTTCAGCTGCCCTGTCCTGTGAGCCTCTACTGCACATGGAGAGCCTGAGATTGCCAGAATGGAGATGCTTGATTTGGGAAGAGGAAGCTGAGCACAAAATTCAGCAATTTTAATCATTGAACAGGTGAAGCAGCCTTTTTTTTTAATACAGTCACCCTGAAGAACAGGTTGGTGTGAGTACACACCATGCTCCTCTCACAGGACCACAACAAGTCTCTGAAAGCACAGGAGAGGGTTTGGGCTGCCTTTGTCTACTGGAAGCAGCCCGTGGCCACAGCAATTCTGCAGGTGCTGGGTGGTGCAAGCAGACCCACCATGCCACACGAGTCAGGATGCTGGAGAAACAGCCCTGGGACCAGAGAGGCTGGAAGAAGTATAAGCTGTAGATGGTTCATCGTGTATTTGTGCTTTTAGGTGTAAGGCAAGATGATAACAAGCTCCTCTTTAGGTTGCTTAACATTAACTGGGACAGACATCCTTATTGCTTACCTTGAAAACTCACCATATATGCTCACACTGCACTTGTGCATTCCCTTCAGAGCAGCCTCCCCACCCTTGAGAGAGCCACCAGCTAGAGTTCAGGTCATTTTTTCACTTAAGCCTACAGCTGTGCACCCCATTCAGATGCATCAGTGCAGCACTGCAAGCTCAGGAATTTCCCTCAGTCTGGAGGAATTGTGTGCTCCCTTCTAAGCTTGGTCTCTAAAAAAGGAAATTAAAACCAAGGAGCACAAGCACAGAAAACTGAGGAGCACAAAGTTGTCTCAGCAACTCGACCAGTTTGCAGAAGCTGCAGTGTTCACCCGGCCCTCTCAGTGACATTGTAGTGATAATTAATCACATTGTCATCTGACTATTGATAGAAGGGGACAATTAAGCACCCGTCAGAAGCTGCCTCCCCCTTGTGGGTCTGAAGCTAAGTCTGAGATGGCAATAGTTGGAAGGAAAGCAGCACGCCAGGTATTTGCTCGTGCACTTGGGGTGCTTTGGGGAGCAGGCTGGCAAGGACAACTGCCCAGCTGGTGAGGTAGATGGGCAAATGCAGGCAGCAAATGTCACGTGGGCTCTGGTTGTGTTTCCCAAGTCACCCAGCAGAAGAAATCAAGGGGGATGGATCCGATCCTTTGAGAGGGCTCTCAGAAATGCCACCCACCGGGCACTACATTTGTTACGGTTGCTGGCAGACAGTCAGATCTGTCCTCTTGAAAGTACAGTAAATAAAAGGCATCTCAGAGAGGAAACCCAAAGGGATCTAATTGAGCGATAACCAATCTTCATCCTTAGGCACTGAACTTCCCCAGTGATGGAGGAGCACACGTAACTCCTCCAGGTCACGTCATGCTGGTTAACCAGGTCACATCAGGCTTGGGAGGGCTTTTGCACCAAAAATATCTTTAGAGCCTTTTGGTAGCAAATTTTGTATCATTTTGCAATGATTAACCACGGCTCTGGTTTCATGACCTTGGGGTGGGCTTCTACAGCAAGGGGTAGAGGGAGATTATGGACAGAATAAAGTTGCAGATTAGGGATATCCCAAGAGACCGAGTCATCTTGCAGCCATGCTGCCCCATCTCACCATGTGACTGCCAGACCACACTCTTTCTCTACAAATTGCCAGTGCTTTCACACTTCCTCAAGGAGAGATCATTTCTGCGAGGGAGGTTAATTAACACTGACCCACAGACCATGATTAGAAGACAAGACGCGCTTTCTCCGGCGTTGTCTCTCCACATCCCGCTATCTGAAGGAAAGAGATGGCTGGGGAGTTGAAGCTGTGCTAAATCTATTGTTCCAACTGCTTAGAGTGATTATGCAAAGTATTTTTAGAAGGGATAGTGACAACACAACCATGGAGGGATGCATCCTGAATCCATCAGGAAGCCAGTGTCACTCAGAGGTCTGAGTTGGCAATAGCACTCCGAAAAAAAAAAACAATCAGCTGAAACTCCAAACAAACTTAGCTGAAAATGCTGAAATACCATTGCATTCTCCTAGCTATCATTTAGATTGAAAATACAGCAGAAAGGCTCTTCCAGCTGAACTCGTTCCTCCTAATGACAGTTAATAACAATGATTGCTGTTCAGATTGAAACTGCATTAATACAAACTTCAATTTAAACAGCACCATCCTTGTCTAATGCCAAGAGGTTTGTGTGACACATAATCAGATCTTCTAAAAAGTGTCACATTCCATGCCCAGCCTTTTAATCAAGAAGCAGTCAAATAAAGTGCAAAAACGAAGAAAAAGAATGGAATAGAGTGATTCTGTATTACTCAGCATCCTTTTCTGTGTGATATTTTGTTCATCTGGCTAATGCCAGAAGGTGACTGGGCTCAGGTTTTAGATTTGGGCTGAAAGTTGAGTGTTTTTAAGAAGTAAAGCTTTAACTGAGGTAACTGGAGTGTCACATCTGAGAGGATTCTCATATTCAGCCTTAGCCTCACAAGAAGAGAAGACCTCATTGTACACACAGATCAAGTGGCCAATACTGCTCTGTAGAAGGCATTGGTACCTGATGGAGATCTGATAATAAAACATCTTGCATTCCCAAATGATATCAACGTGTATAAAACCACATGAAATTTGCCTTTGGAATAGTTAAATCAAATCAAGTATTTGTTAAACTATATAAGAGAGATATTAGCAAATACCCACAGGTTCAGTGCCCTCACTTCAATAACTGAAGATCTGGATACAAATGGAAATGGGACAAAATACAGAGCAATCTAGCAGAGGCAAGTGGGACCACATTGATTTAGTGCCTTCCAGATTTTTTTAGACAAATCAATAGATGTAATCTAGTTTCATTTTATCAAGCAGCTCAGCTGGCATCACATGGTTAATTATTAGCATGTCTGGAGGAGACAGAAATTAAGACAGGAGGCACAAAATGGATAGGAAGCTAAATAATGGGGGGAAAGAGTAAGAGGCAATAATGGTAGGGCATGGGAAGACTGGAAAGAGTTTAGGTGGAGTTCCTCCAAGGGTTACTGTTGGAACCTCTCTTGATAAACTTCTCCGTTGACCTTTTTGCCCCTCAAAAACACCTGAGCACACTGAAAGCCCGAAGTGGGAGCAAAGATACTGGCTTAATTTGATTCATGTTGTGTATGAGGAAGCAGGACCCAGTGCAGGATCTGTAATTAAACACCATTCTTTCAGAGAAAGGCCTGACTTCATTGTGAAGTTCTTCACTTGGCATGGCTCAGCTGAACTCCTTGAGTCACAGAAAAAGCTTTTTGCTGAGTTTGAGTCACAATTATCAACCAAATATTTCTACTAGTTAAGCCAGTTATTCCTTCTCAAATAGAAAAAGAGGGAAAAGCCCAAGTGATGATTCAGTGGAATCATTTGTAACGGCAGTGGGAATTATGAATAAATGCCTATTTTTAATTCATATTCCTGCTGTGCCACCACTTCATCTTTTCAGGTTTTACTAAGCCAGCCCTCCCATTTTGAATTGCTGGCTATGCCTTTCATCGCTCAGTGGGTTTCCAGCTCTACCACACGTTAACAGCAAAGACAGGAGAGGCCCAAAGGCAAAGGCTGACTCAGGGGGACCGAGCGTGGCCGATCCCTGCCCAGGGTTAACGCTGCTATGGTCTTCACTAAAATAAAAGGCTCTGCATCGTATAGAAGAGTAGGAATAAAAAGAGAGTCTTTTTCCCAAACCCCAGCCTCCCCAGGATGAGAAGTTTCTTGCTAAATATTAACTGAGCATAAATGTTTGTTTCCAGCGGGGGAAGAGGGAAACCATTCACTCCAAGTGCTGCTCCCATCAGAGCCCCCGTCACCCTCCAGCAGTGCCTCTTCCCCGGCTGCCTCCCCTTCCCCTGCGTGCCCAAAGCAGAGCACGGCCGCCGCGTTCCTGCTCCAGGGATATCCCGTTACCAGAGCTTGGCAGCTTACCCGAGGCCAGGAGGAATCCACCTCCCACTTTGTAGGAGCGGGGGCTGACGAAGGGCACGCCGCACACCAGTAGGAGCCCTCCCACCAGCCCAGCAGCCACAGCCAGCATGATGAACGCCGTCCAGAAGCCTCTGTACACTGCATGGTCAAAAAAAAACCAAAGTAAAGTCAGGGGAAAGGAGAGCAAAAACCAGTTTTGAGACATCCTTGCTTAACTCCTGCTTCGGCAACAGTAAAACAACAACCCGTGGGGTGCTCGTGTCAAGCAGAGCTGGAGCTCGTGCTTTGCTGACTCCCTGCTCTTCCATGGGTGCAGCAGGGTTGGAACTGGTGCAAGTTCAGGTTGAATGTCATGCCCTAAATAATGCAACTGGAATGAGTACAAGGGGTTGGAAGGTCTGCCAGGGAAACACACCACAAAAGGGGGTGAGGGGAAAGGACACTGTGCTTAGCTGTGCCTGGGGGGGTGGAAGAGCTTGGCAAGGAAGGAAAGAAAATAGCAAAATTTGGAGAGGTGGAATCAGACCACATCTTTGTTCCATTTTAATTAACACTTACAGAAGGTGCCAGGTTCCTGGTTTAAAATAAAGGCAGATTTTGTTAGCAGGACTGCAGGGAAAACAGGAGCTTATGGTTTCCTCCATTAATGGCCTTGCCTGAATGCAAGTAAGAGAACAGGGCATGGAACAGCTGCCTCTTCATTCACTGAATTTCATAGAATCATAGAATGACCTGAGTTGGAAGGGACCAAAAAAGACTGTCACGTCCAACTCCTGTCCCTACACAGGACAGTCCCAACACTCACACCGTGTGGCTGCGGGCATTGGCCAAAAGCTTCTGGAATGCTGGCAGGGTGAATGCCGTGACTGCTTCCCTGGGGAGCTGTTCCAGTGCTCCACCACCTCCTGGGTGAAGAACCTCTTCCTAATATCCAATCAAACCCTCCCCTGGCACATCTTCCTGCCATTCCCTCGAGTTCTATCATAGGTCATAAAGAGAAGAGGGGAGAGTGGTGCTGTGATTTCATGCAACCACACCAGCCAGAGCCAAACAATCTTGCACCTGTCCCATCCCATGGGATGGGACATAACTCACTAATTTCAGTCTCTCAGTGGCCAGTTGTCTTCCAGTCATAACTATAAACATTGGCCAAAGGTGGTGGCCTTCAGGCAGACACCCTCTGATACCCTGTTCCCAGTTCCCCTGGTTTATCAGGTCCCCTTGGATCACTCCATCTCGCTCTGCCCGTTGTTTTTCAGAAGCACTAGAGAGATTTGAGCTGAGCATGAGCAAGTGCTGAAATGATTCACACTTGAAAAAAAATGATATAGAGAAGATGTGTGTTACTCATTTGAAACCATTTTGTCAGGAGAGCCACTTAGGGAGAGATAAGTATCTTGAACTCTCCAAAACCACAGAATTCATTTTCATGTTTAACCTCACGTCACCCGTTTCTCTCAGAGAGCCTCAGAGGATTCAGATAAGGCAGAATTATCTCTGGAGCAGGTAATAGCTGGAGGACCCCTCTTCTTGGACAGCCTGCTGTTCTGTCATCATTTGTGTATGAGGAAGGGCTGGTTAGAAACAACACGAGCGTTAACGACGGAAGAGTCTGCTCTCTGCAGATGTCCAAGTGCTTTGCAGCGGGGTTGATGCACCAGAGGAGCTCAGTTCTCCTGTGGGTGCTGAAACATCCTCACCTCTGCAGGGACCACAGCAGGGTGGGTGCTGGGAGTCTGCAGGCAGAGCACCCCAGGGTGTAGCTGATGTGCAGAGCCCTCCCCAGGATCCATCCCAACGGGCACTTCTGGGAAGCAGCTGAAGAGGGTTTCATAGCAAGGGCTGACAGGCAGGGGCAGATGTCTGAGGGCCCTTTATCCAGTGTGGAAAAAACAGTGTGTTTATCAGCGAGGTCATTCAGACAAGCAGACATCATACCTGCCTCTCCTAAGCATTAAAAAATGCCACCACTTAACCTGCAAGGCTGCTGCACAGAGCCTGCAGTGGGCTCCTCCTTCCACCCTCGACAGGTCCCTCGTATCCATTTTACATTATAGTCTGTTCCCTGAGGCAGGAATCCTGCACAGCACAGCAAAAGGAACTAGCTGCTTGCCTGCTCCTACTGACAAGTGTGGGGTTTTTAATTATTTCCTCATAAAAAAAATAAAAATAAAAAAAAGGCACTGCTAAAGGCTAAGGAAAAGGTCAAGATGTTTGTTTGTGCAGTATGCCTGCCCCGGATCCCTGGAGGCAGTGCAGAGTGATGCACACTATTTAAAGGAATCAATTCATTTCAAAAAAGATCATTGAATTAATTCTAGCTGCTGCCACCAATTTAGCAAATTAAAATTCCTAACAGCATCTGATTCATTAAAGAACTCTGAAAATATAGAGAAACATAAATAAAAGGGGAACCAGTTGAAGGGAGAGCTCTCCAACTGTGTCGTATTTGGCGTATTAAAAATAAGCCAGTCACTTACGTGGGTCTTCTTTGGTCTTTAGCTGATTTTCCAGTGCTCGTTTATTTTGTCTTGCAACAAATCAACATTAGAGCTCTCCCAGGAAGCCAGACTTTGGAAACAAGTCAACATCAGACTGACACAAGCCTGCAGCCCAGGAGAAATTATCTGTATTGCTTGCCCACAGAGCCTGGATTTGGCCACGGGGCAGAAGCCCTTTACCTCCAGCTCCTCCCAGTGAACAGGAGGTGGGAGAGAGTGGCTTTAGCATCCTTCCTTGCTCATAGGAGTAGGTTCAGAGCACCCAGCAGCTGGGTGTGTGACTTCTGGCCAGGCATGACCAGTTCTGGAGCAGAGAAGGTGTTGGAGAACTTGATGTGCTCAGGGCCTGGGGCAGTCACCAAGCAAGGCCTTATTGTAAAGGAGCTTTCCAAAAGTTTTGGCCAAGTGCATTTACAATTGAAGAACAACACCACAGACACACATTGTAAATCTCTGCCCCATCGCTTCGGAAAGGAGCTGCTGGGGGAGAGGGAGAGGAACTCACCTGCAGTTGTGTCGTAGGAAGGATGGGGGAAAGGTCCCAGAGCAATGGGCATGGGGAAGAGGTAGCCATGCATGCAGAACTTGGGGTGTGCTTGGCTGGCTGGAAAAGAACAACAAAAAGTCCCAGTTTGCTTTTATTTTCTGCAAAATCATAGTTCTATTATTCAGAGGGCAATGTATTATTCTACAAAACCTACCAACCCTCGGTGAAATCAGCAGGCTGGGGAGTACAGAAGGACAGTAAATCCTTGTTAGAAAGGGAAAAAAAAGAGAAAGGAAAAAGAAGAATGATGGGAGAGGGGAGATATAACAGGATCTGAGACTGCTACTCGTACATCTCCTCAACTTCATAACCTGAGTCTGTGGTGGACATAAATCATGAAAGACGGAGCAACTGAAATCAGTGTAAATATTCCCACTGCTGCCTTCCTCCAGAAAACGTGTCAGGCTGCCCAGGAGGGGCAAAGGTATCTGGGTGCCAGAACAAGCCACCTTACAAGACCTCCAGTTTGTGAGAAGTGAAAGCACAATTACAATGGAAGTGCCCCATCAATATTAATACCACTGAGGCTTATCATGATTAACGGTAATAGAATGAATGTTAAGTGAATTAATTAATGGTTGGCCACTTATTTAAATATGTTCTCCAGCTCAAAGGAACACTTTATAATAGGTGGACATTAGTTCCTGCTAAATTGACTATGGAATACCTATTGAATTAATTATTACATCCACGAGAGCAGCAAATTAATTTGCCATGATCAATCCTATTATAATAAATACCTAAAGAAGTAATATAAATTTGCCAGTTATCAGTAAGAGTCATTTTACTTCAGGTAACATTATATTATATCATGTATTTCCATATAAAGTAATTAGATGGCAAACTCCACCTCTCAAACCTGTCCCTTTTTATCAAAAAATTCCTGCATGAAAATTCTCGTGGTCTTCAGTCGAACAGTGGCAGTAACTGCTCCTGCAAGATTTTACAGGAAACACAGCTCAGGGGGTTGGGGGACAGCAAGCTCACCTGAAATTTTAATCATCACAGAGTAAATTTAGTGTTGAACCTGCATTATTTGCAGTCAAATACCCAATGAAGCGATTACGCTGCTCCACAGGCACCTTTGAGTGGACCAAAGCACCAGTGAGCACAGAGTCAAGACTTTTGCAGTGTTTAAAAATCTCTTTTTCTTAGTTCCCCAATACTTCCCCAGGGTTGTGGCTTCCCAGGGAAAGGCTGCCCTCTAATTACAGACTTCAATACACTCTGTCCTTTGCTCTTTCTGGTGGGAGCACCTGGTTCAGTGGGCCAAGACCCCACACTTCACAGCACGTGGGCCACCAGTCAGCACCAACTGGTGTCTCAGAAAGGTTTCACCTTCTCCTTCAGGGTTTTTTTTTTTTTGCTTTCAGAGAAAAAAAAAGAGATTGCATCCCTCTCTGTTTACTCACACGTATTATTTCAATGACCTCAAAAAGCAAAACCTTCAAATAAAGGTCTTATGTGCTTAAACACATGTGGTTACAGCTCTCTATGGTCCACCACTGCCCAGTGTTAGAGGTCCTGAGCACCCAGGGAGACCCACATGCACGTGTGTTCAGCCTTCCCCGTGCTGGAATCAGTGGGAGGAGGGAATGCTCAGCACCCTGATGGCTGAGAACACTGACAGAAGAGCAATGCTAATGGCCAGGAGCAGCACAGGCTCAGATTTAGCAGAACTTAGCAGAACACAAATATCAGGAATTATGGAGGGAGAGTTGTCCTTGCTGGGGGAAGCCGCCACTTTGTAAGACTTTGTAGGTAATTAAACAGGACCAGGAGGTCCCTATATTTCTGTGAACAACCCTCCAAGAGCAAAATCCAAGTCAAGAAAAGGGCATGGAAAGGGTCAAAGAAGTTTGCTTTGGATAGAGAGATGATGAGAATGAAAAAGAGATGAAATAAAGACAACTGTCTCCTCATCCAGGGGGTCCCTTCTCGTGCTTGTCTGCAGTTCAAACTGAGTGAACAGTGTGGTGGCATCATACTTACTGTACCAGAAGGTCCAGATGGTCTCAGAGTGGCCCTCGCCAAAGAACCAGCACCGCCAGAAGAAGCCCTCGTGATGGAAGGTGAGGATCTCCTTCCTGACCTCTGCTGGTATTTCAGCCTGCGGAGGAACAAAGCTCATGCAGTTATTGTTTTCTTATTTTGGTGGGGTTTTCATGGACTATTGTTTGATTTGATTTTGGAGGGGTTGGGGAACACAGAGGCAGCTGCTGTCTTTGACTTTCTCCTGTATCACAGCTACATAATGTTCTGATAACAAATAGTCCTGAAGACCTTCACTAAACAGTTTCTTCATTCTCTAATATCTTTAAACCACAGATTGTCTTCTCTCCCTCTGCTAAGCCCAGTAGAAGCTATTCTAGGCTTAGGCAAGATGCTAATTACTCTGCCCACACCAATTTTCTCATAGACCACCACAGGGATGTTGTTTCCTTTTTTGGGAGTCTACTTCAACCCTCAGAGCAGACCTGCGAGCACAAGGTTCAGCTCTTTCCAGAAGGGAGGATATTGCAAAATTGAGTCATGGGCTCTATACCAAAAAAATTCTTAAAACTATAGTCAAAAGTCAATTTTATCTTAACATATACAGTTTAGTAAAGGAAACATGAGTGCTACAATATTTTCTGGATGATGGAGAAACTCCATACAGGATTGGACCCTTTGAACTGGAGAAGGGAGATGTGACTCAACGGGGAATTGCTAGAAGATACTTCCCTTGCCTCGACGTTTTTACGCATTGAGTTATGAGCATTTCCAGAGTTCTGACCTGATTCTCCTTTTACTTTCAGGATGAAATTTCTAACTATGACAATGGTAACATCCAGCCCTCAAACTTCTTCAGCTGGATGGCTGCTGGCTTAGTGCAACTACGGCACACTTAATCGCTGTTTGGCAGATGCTCAACACCACCCTTATCTGTAAGGGGCAGAACTTGTCAGTTTAAGAAAGGACAGAGAAGGCAAAACACAGCCCATTATTCACAGCCAGTAACTGAAATAGAAATAATAGAAACTGTGTCTGAAATAGAAATAAAACAGCTCAGAGGAAAGAGTAAGAGCAGTTCCTGTTTCTGCTTGGTGCCTTTGAAGTATCTCTGCCTTAGCGACAGGCACCCTAACAGTTGGCCAAGAGTGCACCTCAAATGTCTGAGGTGTTTATTCACAGCACGCGGTGCAACGTCTCCAGTCTCTCCTCTTTAACACACAACAGCACAAACAAAAGTCTGAAACAATTAAAATTATTTCCCAAGTGCACAAAACCCGAGGGGCGCTCCCTCTGCCCATGACTCTCTTGCCACCTTGGGGGCTTTACTGCACTGCTTTAAATGGAAAAGCCAGTGTCTTCTGCCAGGCAGTTTTTCTATCACGTTTTTATTTTTCAAGAGAGAAAGTCATTTGCAAACATGACTCAAGCAAACAGCGTCCAACAATTGATTATGGCACTCTGAAATGAGAGAAAATATTTCTTGCCGGCATCATGACGCTCACCCAATGTGACTCACCACACCAGAAAAAATCAAACCTAATTGGGCTGAACTTTGAAGTAACAAAAAGTCTGCACACAACGAGGATCTTCCTGTCATTTTGTAATTGAAACCACACACGGCGATCGCTGCAAAAACATTTTTGAAGAGTGGGTGGCTCAGGGAACGGATCTGGTTTTTATTTCATTGGAGAGTTAGGCAATAGCTGGTTCAGCTACAATCAAAATTTCAAAAGGATCTATAAACAAGCAATATCAGCAGTTAGCACTAAAATAACGAATTGTCCTTCCAAAATTACATTTCCTGCTATCTGAAGTCTTATATAAATTTTAAGTTTGAAATTCATATGCCTCTTCTTGTTAGATGGGCAGGAACTCTGCTCTGCTCTGCATCTGATGCTTGCTTTTGTTCTGTCTTTGCTGCAGTCACATCACTTCAGATGTAAATGATTGCCAAGTCCTACTCTTTAAAATATGAACTATTTTTAAATGAAGAAACTACAGAGGGAGAAATCTTTTAATGAAAGATAAGAGGAGATATCTTTTGTCTTTTGAGGCAAATGCTGTCAACAAGTAAAGCTCTTACATTTTTTGCCTTTCATTCCCTAATGTTCATATCTGCCAGTTTACAGAGGGGTTGTCTTCATGTTTCCTGGATGCACTTTACTTCAATCAAAATGGTGGATACCATGGAAATGCTGGTTTGGATTTTAAAGATAGTACAGGCTGATGTTTTACATTAGCAGATTGCTTTCAATGAGCATAAATGCTATCATAGATTTAAAACCTTAAAACTATATATTATTTGAATAAGTCAATAAGACAAGATTTCAGTTTACCTCTCCAGGCTGCAACGTGCTGTTCCCACCCTCAAAGACACCACAGGTCTCAGTAGCCAGGAGCCAGTAATCCGTCCCGAAAGCGATGAGAAAGAGCAAAACGCCGGTGCCGCCGAGGATCCCGGCTACGAGAGCGGCTGCTCCGGGCTTCATGGGGCAGCAGGTAGGCAGCAGAACTGGAAATCAGAAAAGAAGTTAAACACTGAAGTTTCCAGGGCCGCTGGAAGAGGGAGACAAGAGAAGGGCTATTTTTGGACCTGAATAATGATCTTCTGGCTGGTGTGAGTTTCAGTGGGTGGTGGGAACGGGACTAATAAAAGCAGATGACCTGGCGTAACCAAACAGCTGTGGCATTAAGGAACATGACAAATAGCTACTGAGACAGAGCAGGAAGATTTCCAAATAAACACATGGTTGTTCCTTTCAGAAGAGCACTGCAGAGAGCCCTGAGCCTCGGCCGGTCAGGCAGCCCCTGTAGGTCACCAGTGGTTACAGTGCAGAACTGCTCGGGACACGGGAGAGACTTTAAAACCCCATTTGTGCATGAGATGAACAGAGAAGCTGTGCATGGTGTGAGCAGATCTGAACCTGAAGATCTTTACCATGTCATGGATTCCTCAGTTTCCGCAGCCTTTGCTGTCAGGTACATCCAGCCGTGTCCTCACAAGTTCAGTGCAGTTCAGTTCATTCTGGAACATGTGCCTTTCCTTCACCTGCTTCCTCGGACCAAAACACCAACGTAGCCTGTAGTAACTCCAGAGATCCAAGCAATAACATCACAATTTTGGTGCTATCATCTCTTAAAAAACTCTTAAAATTCTGGTGCTCTCAGAACTGATGCAATCATAGAATCATCTGGTTGGAAAAGACCTCTGAGATCGAGTCCAACCACACCTGTCCCCTTACTAAACCACGTCCCTAAGAAACTCATCCACCCACCTTTTAAACACCTCCAGGGACAGCGACTCCATCCCCTCCCTGGGCAGTTGTGCCAGTGTCTGACCACCCTCTCAGTGAAGAAATTTTTCCTGATGTCCAGTCTAAACCTCCCCTGGTTCAACTTGAGGCCATTTCCTCCCATCCCATCACCTGTCACTTGGCAGAAGAGCCCAGCACCCACCTCACCACAGCCTCCTCTCAGGCAGTTGTAGACAGTGACGAGGTCTCTCCTCAGCCTCCTCTTCTCCAGGCTGAACAACCCCAGTCCAGCCACTCCTCATAGGACTTGTTCTTCAGCCCCTGCCCCAGCCTTGTTGCTCTTCTCTGGAAAATCAGGCCAGTCCACATCTCGCTAGGTGAGGAGCATCAATATCCAGAGTACACACCAATGTACTTAGGGTGTCTTGCTATGCAGTTGGAGAAGGATGTTCTCTCTCTTGCACAGAGGAGCAGACTATATAGCATCCATACTCCTCCCATTACCCGAGCTTGCTGTGGAAGAAGTACTTTGTGAGGATGAGGACATTCCTGCATGGAATTTCACTGCCATTTGGTTCCTAACAGCTTTGTCTTCTGCTGGAGCATCTGCTGCAGATCACTGCCAGGAACGGGATGCCAGACAAGAAAATTATGATTTCTGTAGGGCAGTAACTGTATTCCTGTAGCACGCCAGGAGGCTGGGGGAGGAAATTTAAATTACAGTGAAAAGTCAAGCCCTGATTTTTTAACCTCAGCCTAAGCCATGACCTGTTCTAAAAGAGGGATAGATGATGTTTACTTCCCTACCCTACAGGATTCTCTGTTGCCAAATTAATTTCTGAATGAATTTAATAGTTAGAATTAACTGTGAACATATGGGTGTCTCAGAGAAATTGTACAATGGTGAGGGAAACTGGAGAGGGCTGAGTAGAATTTTGACTACACTTCTAGCCAACTGTTGAGGCATATGGACTGATGAATACACTCTCTTTTCTTCTATGAGCACAATAGACTTTAAATTATAATAATTTATTCTGTCCTCTGCATTTTTTTTCTTCAATATATCCCAGCAGGCTGGGGCAGCTTTTAAATAAGATATTAGACCTTTCTTCTGTCATAATGGCAGAGCTGGTGTTTGTTTAACCTGGCTGCAAGTAGGGGAGGCATCTGAGAGGATCCAGGAAAGAGACCTCTGTCCAGAGGAGGCCCCAGACTGCCATGCAAAGAGTAAAGGTGGGACAGGTTGCAGACTTACTGTCATGCAAGGTCGAAGCCAAGTCACAGTCCCCACAGATCCAGTAGAGCTTGAGTAGGGCTCCAAGGGGCAGAGTGCAAGGAGGACAGGAGATGTTGTTGCACCTGGCATGGTGGGGCAGTTGGTGGGGGAGCAAGGCAACGGGAAGATGCAGGACGTGGCCAGCAGGTTGTCTGAGAGGTTAGGTTTATGTCTTGATTGGTCACTGAAGTGGAAGAATGCCTTTTGATATTGTATAATGGGATGAAAGTCACCACGGCAGGGCTGAACGTTGCTCTTGGCAGGTGGAAACATCACAGTGTGGCCTTCAGCAGGGAGCAGTGGACGTGCAACTAAAGGGAGAGCTGCAGCACAAAAGCCATTTTCAGGGAAATAAAAATATACATCATCCCTCTGGCCTGCTTCACCATCCCCTTTCTTCCAAGCAAACTATTTAATCAGCTGAGGGAGAGGAGAAATCATTCTGATACAATACAGCCCCCACTGCACCCCTTGGTGTGCCCGTGGGGGAGCAGCGAGCAGCTCCCAATGAGCCTTCCTCAATAAACACTCACTCTCCTTCATTTAACAACCATCTCCACTGGAAGCAATCCCTGCTACTGCAATGGGTTTGCACATAGGTGCTTCTGGCCAACCCTCCCTACACCTTCACAGATCCCATTCCTACAAACATTAACCCTCTCCCAACCCATCCCGGGGCAGCCCAGCATATCCACTCTTTCTTTCCATACCTTTGAGCTGCAATACTGAGCTCATCCTGCAGCCATTCTGTCACTTCACAGGTAGACATTGCTGGAATGAGGTGATCTCTTTGTATTGAGCATAAAGTGTTTGATTGCACACAAAGTACAACACATCTACCACCTGATTAATCTCCAGTGAGTGTAATTTCAATCAGCTCCCATTCAACTAACAGGTAATGCTGGTCAAACCTGCCTGGAGTGACAAGGGGAAGAGGCTGCCATCTATTCTTGTGCTCTATATCTCAAAGCTGAACACGACTGACTGGGAGCACTGGCAGTGCTTGAAGGTGCTGGGTGAAGACAAGGCTTTGCACACCAGGAGTGAGGACTTTTATTCCAGGTGACTCTCCAGTTGCATGTAATTAAAATGCAAAGTGGGCACTCATGCATTTTAAAAAAAAGGAATTAATGCACACTTCCACATCCACATGTATGCTTTTTAGGCAGCTGTATTTGGCATTCCTGTATTTCTGGTAATGTGTACTCACAAGTTAGTGCTGTGTGCCATTTGGAAGGTGTCCTCAGCAATTCTCGGTCCCGTTGGCAGAAAACCCCCTGTGTGGCTGCAGCAGAGCATTGCTGGTGCCCAGCCTTGGCTCCTCGTGGGCCATTGCAAGCCCAGCCAAACAAGTTCTTAGGCTGCAGAATAAGAATTGAGTTTGCAAGGTCAAAGCATCTCTCTGTGCAATGAGTTTTCCCTGCTCCTTGGCACCTCCCCACGCTGTGCTCATCACCATCAGGACCTGAAAGATTCCTGGACATGAGAGACAATGAGACCAGCTGTGGGGATGGAGACACGGCAGCTCCAGCAGCACACGGTGGGAGCATCCAGGTTTTCCAGACTCTGCTACCGCACGTGAGGGGCTACAACCCCCTTATGTTTCCTTCTGTTCACTTTAATTGTTATTATTTTTAATCAGACATCACAGGATGGTTTAGCTTGCAAAGTTCATTTAGACATCATCCTCTCCAAGCCCCCTGCAGGAGCAGGGACATCTTTAACCAGACCAGGTTGTTCAGAGACCCATCCAACCTGACCTTGAACATTTCCAGGGATGGGACCTCAAGTACCTCCCTGGGCAACTTGGGCCATCAACCCCTCTGTGTCCTCAGGCCAGCAGGTTGTGGGGGCTTCCAGAGGAGCAAACTCCTTCAGCCCCACTCAGCCAGGAGTCACCTAACCCCTGCAGGCCTCTTGCTGCTCTGTTTCGGGGAAAAAGTTAGATAAAATTAAAATTCTTATAATATGAGTGGTTTTTGTAAAACTTTTAGTCTATCAAACTACACTATAGTAGAATAATTCATTCCTGTACTCTTCAGAAAAAACATCTTTATTAATTGTAAGACTCAGACCCATTCTGATTTCAATGTGTAAATGAGTTTTTTGGTTCTCTTTTGTGCAAGCATTTTGTTCATATAGATTTTATACAACGCAGTAGACAGTCTTGTTAATAGACAGGACACACAATATACCAGAAGAGAAAGGGAAAAAGAAAGAAAGAAGAAATGGCAAGAAAGCAATAAATCATTCCAGTCCCACTCTCTTCCTCAGCAGTTAGAAAGGACTGGGGATTTTCTGATGAACCAGTCACAACATGTTGAGTTTAAAAAACAAATCACTTTTGAGGAAGGGCTGGGGTGAGCAAGTAGCCCTGGGAAAAAAAATTAAGAAAAGTATTTCTTAATTTTCAATGTTTCAACATTTTAGAAAAAAATTCTATTCTGGAGAGGAAAACACATTTTGATATCTATCAAAGAATGAGAGCAATTATTAAATGTGTATCTTGATTTAAATTTTTTTGATCAATTTTTTTTTTTACTTATGATCAACTCATCCATATTTATTCATCTCATCAGTTCCTGGGATGCTTTGTGATATTGCCTTTGTTTTGAACTCTGTGTAGAGCGTTGAGGGTCAGATTGCAGACCTGGGGCCACACTGTTAACATCCAACATCCAGCACTTGTTACTGGGAGGCCATAAAGGAAGCCCAGTGGGGCCATCAGGATGGCCCAGCATCTGCCCAGCCTGAGCCCCGTAATTCTTCATGGGTTTGAAAATGTTGTAGGATAGGACAGAGAAAAGAGGAATAAAAATGCTTTTATTACTCAAAAATACTGTAGAATAAATGCTGAAATAGATTTGCAGTTTCCCTGACCTAGCAGGATTTCAGTCTCCATCTCTCAGCATCACCAAGGGCTCGAGGAGCCCTGATTTTACACTGTACAGCAGAAATGGTATTTAATTTAGAGAAGGAAAGAACAATATCCCAACCAGGACCAGCAAGCCCTGGGACCAACACTCACCCCACCGCTCCCAGGTCCTGCAGACGCTCTGCCTGGCCCATCCTCAGCACGAGGCACCTCCAGCAGGCGATGAAGCTCTTCGTGGGCCTGGATGACCACTATGACCACGATTGTTTCCTCCTGCATAGCAAGACTCCACATGTCAACCAGGCCACCCCACAGAGGGGTGCTGGGATCAGGAGCTCCTCTGCCTGCCCCCCCTAGCCTGGAGACAGGAATTTGTGTGGGGAAGCATGGAGAGGAGCAATCATCTCAAACCAGTCTACAGCCTCCTTTCATCACTAGAAAGAGCCTGAGTCAATAGGACACCCCTGAAGCATTATAGCTACAGGTTTAGGACTTCAAAAATACAACCAAACACCCCAAAAGTAACACCCTGCCCCACTTTCTAAGCCTACAGAAACTGGTAATGGTGTTGAGTTGTCCTTTGTAGCTTGTGTTGGGATCTCTGGAGGGCTACAGCAAGGCGAGGTAGGTCTGTTACCAGACCATCACCCTGATCTGTGCAATAGTCAGACAAATATCATTTGATTTCCACAGAAAACAACCCTCCTTTCCCTTCCTTGACTCTTCTGGCCCCACTGGGGAGCTGCCTCCAGGTTCCTCTTATCCAGGAAGGTTGAAGAAGGATGTCACCACGTGCAGCACTGGGATCTGGATGTCAGGAAAAGGACATCATGTCCTGGGCATTTTATTGACCTTTATTTCATAATTTACCTTGATTATTTTTTTGCCCTTAAGCTTTTAAATTGACATGGTGAATCACCAGAACACACAACTCCAGCAAGGAGCTGGGGCCAGTCAGCTCGGATTTTTTTCCCCAGAATCAGTCTTTTACCTTTTGATTTATCAAAGACTCCATCAGCACAGTTTGAGTTGACATTATTTTTTCTGGTTTGATCCACGCTTGCAGAAAATTATATATTATGTAGATAGATCAACACATTTTTACATTTTTATGCTGAAAGCAAAGGCTTTTTTTCTATTTTATAAACAGACATGATTTCAGGTCTGCTTTCAGTGACTTCCCCGAGTCCCTTTGGAGACCTTCATTGAACTCACCCTGATGATCTGTCATGCTCTGAGAGATGTTCCATGCAGGGTTTCCTTAGGCAGGTGAGGTGAACACCTCTCACAGGTCGCTGCCTTTACTCTTGGCTCCCACAAACCTCAGAATGAGAAGAAACCAAGGAGAGCAGAGCCATCTGGATCTGCATCGGAACCACCACCAGCATCCCCAGTTGGTCACACAAAGAGCAACCTCCCAGCATGAAATGCACGGGAAGGGAGAGGAATCCACGTTGCCATTTGCCCTTTTAGTTCTGCACTAAAATTACAAGCACTCGTTCATCTCCATCTCATGCTCCTTTTTCATCTCCACCGTCTGCACGTCTCTTGGAAGAAGCACATAAGCCTGGGTGTTGAAAGATCCTTAATGTTTCTTATGAGATTGAATACCCCCAGCACTTGATGTCAGGAGAGAAAAAAAGCTCAATTTGCCTCACCTGCTTCTTAAGCATTGCCAGTACTTTCCAGGATTAAACCATTATAATCTCCTTAAGCAGCAGTGAAATAAAATAAACAGAAGCATGATTTTCTGGTCCAAATTACAAATTTTTAAAAGCCCACGTGCTGAACACAAATGCTTTTTGGAGTTGTGAGTGCAAGGGGGATTTACAGCCTGAGTTGTAAATGCAGCTGATCCATGTGCCCAGACTTTTCTGAAAGTGTTTTTGGGCTCTCACTTTGCCAGTGAATTGCTCCCCATCATTTGCAACTTTTGCCTATTTGAACCTTAACTTTCAAAAGACTCCTGTAAACTTTCAGAGTAAGTACAGAGCAATAACTCTCTGAACCACTAAAGGAACCAAACTGATGCAATTTATTTCCACAGAACCATGCAATATTCAATGATACACTGAATCCGTGTTTTTAACACTCTTTAAAGGACTAAAACCCTGCAAAGAATTAATTAGGCATGCTCTGAAGCCTGAGCATTTAACAGTTTTCCACTCAGTTGTAGAATTTTAAGACCACCAACACTGGATACTGGCAAAGATTATTGAAGGTATTCCAGGCTGAAATACACACCAGTCAGGGGGCTTGGCCACTAAGCAACTGGAAAATATTTCATGAAAGTTTTAGCTGTACTATTATATTTTATAAAGAAACTGTAAGAAAAAAATCCATAGTGTCTAGAAGGTTATGTTTGGGGCAGAGTGAGTCATTGGGAAAGTATGTACTGCACAGAATATTGTCTTCTCTGCAAATTGTTAATGCAGCAGAGAGGTATTTATGGTCCCAGCACTGCAAAGTAGGGTTGAAAGGGATTAAAGGGCTGGGATCCGTGCAGGATCAGCCCAGTGCACCCAGGGATGGCCAGAGCCACCAGCCTGGCAGGAACCTGCCACTGCCTCCACCTTGCCATGAGCTGCTGAGATGCACACCTGGAGCCAAGCAACACCTGGAGCCAAGCAACACCTGGAGCCAAGCAACACCTGGAGCCAAGCAACACCTGGAATCGCCAGAAGCTGGGAGATCCTGACATTGAAATGTCTCTTTTTTCTGCTAAATTGAGATGAAAATGTACAATTTTTAAAAGACTCAAGCAAAATGTTATGGGTTTAGGTTTTTTTTTCTTTTTTTCCACATCAGCTGAAATTTCATTTCCATTTTCCGAAAGTGCCTTGTCTTTCCCAACCGTTTCTGCTACATCAAGAAATGCACACATCCCAAACCAGCCACCATTTGAGAAGATCCTCAGTAACCCATAACAATATTGCAGAGAACTCATTGTACATGATGGGAAACTCAAATGAAAAAATATCCTTCTTTAAGTACCCAATGCCCAGAAGCACAATGGATGCTGTACAAGACAAAGACAGTACAGACATCCAGCTACTTCAGACAAAAGCAGGACAGTTCAGAATCCAAGCAAGCAAGAGTTGGCCAAGATATTCAAAGTTTCTAGTCTTGATTAAAAAAAACTATTAAAAATTTCTTGGTGAGGAATTTGGTTTATTTTCCTTTTTGTTCTCCAGCTACAGAACAAAAAGGACCAATTTTAGTAAATCCTTCTGTAGCTATTCACTCTGCAGAACTTAAGAAGAAATTTTAAATACTGATCAGCTAAACTAAACTGCAGGGAAAAAGCAGACATTTCAATCCCAGATAGCTGAGAACCTTCAGATTTGGTATTACTTTCCCTGTCACTTGTATATATTTGCTTATGCCAATAAACAGACCATTTTTCTCACTTGCCTTACACCACCTGCAAAGGTGGGCAACTTTCTAAACAAGGTGTAGACCAAGATGGATGAAAGGAAGAAACAACCCCAAATTTTAATAAAGTAACTGAAGGGATTTACACTAAAATCAATAAATATGTACATATCTGTATATGGACACACACACAAATAAGGCTAAAAGGTTCAATTTTCATTTGCAAGGAGGTGAATTTCCAGTGATGGGGCAGTGAGGAGCGGCCTTCAAGTCAAAATGAACTACATCAGCTTATGCCAGGACACAGCAAAGGGGTTTGTTCCAATGAAAATGAGCCCCTCACGTCGCTGCGAAGCAAACACAGCCCATTTGGTGGCTTTAGTTTAAAATCAAAGCCCAGCGTACCGGGTCTTGGTCTCGTAATGGAGTATTTCTGCACACAGGAGATTGGCTCTGGAAGTCCAAAAATATCATAGAGGGGAGTGTGAATTCCTGTACTTTCTTTTATTTTCATTTCAGAAAGAGCTACTTGTTCAGATTAAACACTCCTGGATCCTTCAGTGCAGAGGGAGAGGAAGACAAAGAAAAAAGTTGATGCTTACAATGCTAAAACTTCCCCTGCCACGCTCAGCTAAGGACAAGAACTGGCAGGCTTGGACACTTTCCTGGAGTTCCAAAGAATATTACCCAAATCTGGCAGTGTCTGCCTTCCTCTAACCCTGGAGTTTCCCCGTGCTTGCTCTGCAAAGGGGATTGCACCCTTCCTGGCAGAGGTGTTCCACAGCAGAGAGATTTGGGGTCTCTCTGCTGCATCTTCTAAGGAGATGCAATTCAACTCTGACCCTGCAGCTCTCGGCTGTGGCAGCAGAGATCATCTTAGAGAGCTTTTGCAGGTTTGCTGCAAACAACCAGCCACAGCACAAGGCTTGCCCATCTCTCTAAGGACTGGTGGGAGCTTCTGGTATCACCACTGGATTTGGAGTGAAAAATTTCTTAAATAAATTTAAAAACCCCAAACCAGTAAGAATATATTTCCCCCTTTTAATGCAGCTGTAATAAGGTTCCATTAAAAGAACTGTGTCCAGGTGTAAGGCAGACACTGTGGTAAGACACAACACCTTATTTAACTGGATGGTTTAACTTTGGACTTCATGGGATTAATGTTCATAGTCAGGACCCCCCCCGTTGCTGAGGAGCAGAAGAGTTCTTTCCCCATTTTTGCTGCCTGTCCTGGTGCCAGGCTCTGTCACCTCACAAACCTCTCCTTGAGATTAGAAAGTTTTCCCTAACACATAATCTAAATGCTCCCTGCTGTTTAGTCTCTCCCTGCTGACTAATGAGAAGATCTGATATCTCACCTTATTAAAACATCCTTTCTTGCAGTCGCAGACAGTTTCAGCAACACTCCCAGGCTGAACAGACTCATTTTTCTGAGCTCCTCTGTCAGACATCACCTTGCACTGTTAGTGCTCAGCTGTCCAGCTTTTCCCTCAGCTCCCTTTAAAAACCCAGTGCCAAGCAATGACAGCACGTTTTGATGCACGTTGTGCCCTGTTCACGTTGTCCTTCCCAATATTCATCTTATTTACACTATCTACATGTATAGCAGCCACCCATGAACCACAGTCAGATCTACCACAGGAAGCCAGCAGCACCACTTGTGCTTTTACATCTCCAAAGTCAGTTCTTTCTCTGTTTCTTCCTTCTTCTCACCCCAGGCCACGTCGCTGGGCTGCGGTGGTGGGATGACACACACCGACTTCGATCGGTTCTGCTTCACTCCCTGAACCTTTTCTGCATTCCCCACTGTGGAAAGAGAAAAAAACACCGACTTGTATGAGAAATTTTCCTTTGTGAGTCATCAGGAATGAAGAAACACCAAGATCTGCTCAAGGTGGTGGCCACGTGCTCATTGGGGATGAGCTATTATATCGAAGAGAACACTTTTCAATTATAAAACAGAATATAAAGATCAGTGCTTCAATGGAAGGAAAAGCTGGTACCAGTTTCAAAATGCTTGCCTGGCTGGACATGGGGGACAAGGAAACTCTGTAAACTTATGCACCTGCTTGTAGCACACAGGTACTGCGGGGGTCAAACACCTGGACTGTGACTCCTTTGTCACTGCTACAAGTCCCCGTGCCACTGCCTGCCCCCAGGAGCTGCCTGGGGGCCCTCACTGCCACAGTGCATCCCAGCACACGCTGTCTCTTGTTCCAGGTGGGGCTGAGATGGGGCACTGGGGCTGGGAAGGCTCTTGGCATTCATTGCTCTCTCGTGATGCTCATCTAAGGAGCCTCCCTTTGTCCCCTGGGCTGCTGCGATGCCCCTGCAGCCCCGCAGCAAGTAGGGAGTGCTTTGCCTTGGCTGTCCCCCAACTCCAGCAACAGATATGCCATGGACCTCAGCACATCCACCCTGTCACCTGCTGGGCCATCCCGTGGGCGTAGGGCAGGGTGAGAAGGGAAGGCAGGGAATCCAGCACCCACCAGGTCCCCAGCTTACCGGAGAGGGAGCGGCACAGCCTGGGCTGGGGGCTGGAGTCACCCTGCGACGAGCACGAGGCATCCTTCTGTGATTCAGCAAGAAAAGTACTTTAACACATTTATGATGATTGGTAGCAGGCCCATGAATGACCCTCCTGCTTCACACACAGCCACTCGCAGTCCCCGAGGACTCCGTGCCCCTTTGGTTTAATTTTGCCAAGAAAAACTAAAAAGCTAAAAAAGAACAATTGCTAAAAAAAGGTCGAAGAGATGGCAGGAAATATTTACAGATGTTGATTTGTTTTGAGTTAGTGGAGCTCTCCAGGAGTGATGTGACAGATACAGGATGGGATGGAGCAGCCCTGGAGCGGGGAGGATGGGGCAGGCGAGTGCGGGAGGCAAAGCCCATCCTTGCTGCACAGACGTTTCTCACCTTGGCTGCTCCCCACCTTGGCTGCAGGCCAAGGAGGCAGGTAACGAGCTTGCACTAACGAGCTCCCTGTCCTTTCACTCCAGTGCTAATCTCCACCCTTCAGGAAAAAAAGAAAAAAAAATACAACTCAGGTAGCACAATGCTGCCTGAATTGTTCAGTGCTTCTGTAAAGTGGGAATAAGTCTCTTGCGCAGCTGCGATTTGGCACCTCCATCCAGAAACCCAGACTGCCAAAATAACTCTGGACACCTCCCAGCCTGGGTTTCTGTTTTGTTTCGGTTCCTTCTCCTCCCTCCCCTAACGAGGGCCGATGCCCTCCATCCCTTGTTCCCACTTTCATTGACCATTTCCATAACAATGCTTTCCCGGCTCCAGCAGCAGCGCTGGGCTCCCTGGAAAGCATTCCCAGGGGCATTTAACGATTCTCAGAGCATGCTCCATGAAAGGGCTCCGACATAATTACCAAAGGCAGCATGGCATTTACACACATGGCTTACAGGCAGCTCCAAATTAAGCTCCTTCTGCAGGAGCACACTCGTGTTTTGGCAGAAGAAAAGAGGACCAAGTTGCCTGGCTACAGGTGCAAGGATTTTCTGGGTGCTCGGTGGTAAATAAAAGCTATCCTGGGTCTCCAAAACCGCCCTGCCAGCATGCTCTGGGTTGGATCCTTGCCTACAATAAGGCAAGCCCAAAATCCAGGCAGCACTCAGAGCCAGAGTGATGCACAGCTCCAGGAAGCAGCAGCCTTCAGAAGGAATTTTGTCCTCAGGCGGAGGAAGGAGAACTTTCTGCTGGAAATAGATAGTCTTGGAGTTAATCCTCTGGGCTACGATTCAGATCTGAAGTCACCTCGTAGTCCTGCCAAGGTTTTCCTGCCTGGTGTAAATCATTTAACCTGTGCTGTTGGTTCAGGAGGGATGGAGGATTGTTCTTTTCTAACTTCTTTTCTCTGCCTTCCCCATTCCCTCTGCAGCCCTTCCTTGGCAGAGCTTTCTAAAGCAGCACTACTGGAAAAGCCAAGGCAGACACCCAAAGTCCAGTAGAGCCCTAAGGCACCTAAAGCCACCCGGGTTAGGTTCACCCCAGCTGAAGGCAGGTGTTGGCCCTGGACCAGAGCCTCTCCTGACAAGGGCACCAGTTTCTCTGCACTGAAGGAGAGGGGTTTGTCCACCAGGTGAGATGAACTTCACTCCTCCCAGCCTGGTGGAGCCACAGACCTATAGGAAGATGCTCTTCCATGCATTCCTTATCCTGTGGTAACTGCTACAGAGGAAAAGGCCAACCAGCACAATAAATTACAAGATTACTCTGAGCTACAACAGCTTCATATTTTAACAGCAAGGGACTAAGCAACTCCACTAAAAGAGAAAAATACATATGCAGACAGACAGAGAGCAAAAAGCAGAGTTTCTACTGAACCAAAGGGATTTTTTAGTTAATCTCTCAGCTCATAACATCTGCCTGACTGCATCACCAAAGCTTTTATCAAATGGAACACACGCAGGCGTTTCACCAGCACCCGTGGATTTTCAGTGGCCCTTTCCTTGAAGTCTGTTTCGCAGTTCCTTGATTTCCAGTTGGGTTTGCAAACACAGTTGTAATGCTTCCATCTCGTGGTGAAACGTAGAATAGAAAAGACATGTGGCATGAGATCATCTAGTTTTTTTCTTGCTGACTCAGAACCTGGAAGGCCAAATCCTTCCCTTTGGGACTAGAAAAGATAGAGGATCTGGCAATTAGAAAAACCTCAGACATTAACTAGATGTATTTTTCAATCATCTCTTTTTCTAAACAGGAAAATGCCATTGCTTGCCAACTTGACATGAAACTAAATCTGAGTGGTTTAATTTTTTCCAAAAAAATTAAAGTGTTGAGCTGCTTTTAATGGACTGAAATCTACTTTTTAGCACAGTGCTCTTTCTTTCTGCTGACAAAGTCTGCGATCTGTCCTCCTACACCATGAAGTAACAGCAGTCCCCCAGCCTCCCTCCTTGTCTTAATATTCCGGGGCTCTCACAGAACATTATCCCATCACTTTTGGGTATGGGCTTATTTCTCTTCACAGTAAAATTAGGCAGCTGTCATAAAGCATTAGCAGATAGGCTGCTGATCACACAAAGCACAACTGAACTTTCCTTTTGGGTGCAGAGTGTTGCTTCTAGGGCTTAAAGTCACACTGAGAGATGTCACTGGAATCAGCTCTCAGTGTTTCCATCTGCTTGACTTAGACTGGCACAAAGGTGGCTGCTGTAAAGAGGTGTAATTAGCACCAACAAATTACTCTTACAAGAGTATTTACAGCAGTATAAAGCACCAAATTGGCATTTCTGTATAATCCACACGAGCATTCACCAGCCCCAGAGGGCTTTAACCACCATCCATGAGTCAGCACAGAGACAGAGTGAGTTCTACTGCATTTGCAATTCCCCCCAAAATATCCCATTCTCCAAAAGGCCAGCTGCAACCATTCCAAGTCACAGGAGAAACAGTCTTCCCAAAGGTTCTTAACTGCCCAACGAATGCACCCCAGCACCTAATGGGAGCAGCAGCAAGGGGGAAAGCAGGAGAGCAAGGGTTAACAATCAAATGTCCTTAAAGTAGGTAACATCGTGCTCAAAATCAGCCCCAGTTTGATGTTGTTCTTTTGAAGTTTAATTATACCAAATGTTCTACAGGAACAAGCCACGTTCTTGCCTATCTATTTTGAATTGTAAGTACCAATCTGCATGTAAATGATCAAATTAAGTCTTTTAAGTCGTTTGCAAGAGCCGGAACACCTTTCTGTGAAGGAAGGGCTGAGGAGCAGCAGCATTTGGTGCGTTACTGCAGTTCTCGGTGGGCTCTTCACTGACTGGCATTTGAACAAAGAAATCAGGGTGGAAGGAAGCCTGCAGCAGTCCTGAGTTGTGGTGCTGTCATGGAAAATTACTATCTAAATAGAGAAAGATAAATTATTTCTTTTTAAAAGGTTAATCTGTTCTCCTTGGTGACGGAACTTTGCTGCCCAGAGTAGAGACCATAGTTTGCACTTGGACAGTGCTGTAGCTCAAGCCATCAAAACCTAAGATTCAGAGAAGTGGGTGAAATTTAGGGATGGCTCAGCAGTTACTGATGCATATTTATAGTTTGAGAGAAAAAACTGGGGTGCAGTGGGAGCTGTGATTTCTTTTCTTCTGGAGCAAGAGGAGCGGAACTGGAAAGCCCAAGCCCACTCCTTTTGCACCATCCTTGGACCATTTCATCCTTCCACAGGGAAATGCTGGCCCAGCTTCTCTGGCCGATTTCAAAAGAAGTCAGCAAAGGTCTTCACCAGCCACAGACATTGTATTTACCTTGTTTCTCCTCCAACTCAGAGCATAAACCAACGTGGAGCTGTACCAGGAGTAAATTTGGACTCAAAGCAGTTCTCCCAGGAACCCAATACGCAACACTTCCCTCTATATCACTTTCTTCATGTCTGCCCAGAGTCATGGCTACTTTTAAAAACAAAATCCTCACCTCTAGAATAAATAAGATATCTCACAATTATGCTTCTGTCTTTTCAGAAGAGTTGGGGGGGAAAAGAAACACCGAACAGTTTCAAATAGTTACAGTCCCTCTGGACGGCTGACAATGGGTGAACCAAATTCCTGCCTTTGATGAAATCTTCCAGAAAAAGAAAACATGGGAAAAACAGATCTCTGAATCTACAGAATGAAGCCCAATTGATAACATTTGCTCAGTAAATAACTTCCCTAGCATGGAGGGAAGCCTGTGCTCACAAAGCACTGAACAGCACTGCACACATTTGTTGTCAGGAGTTGGGTTGGGTTTTTTTTCCTCTTGGTATTTCCTACTCACTGGAATGCAATTTAGGATTAAGAAACACTTTTAAAAATGTATTTAAGGCAACAGGATTTGTCTTTAAAAGGAAATACCACCAGCAATCATAGAATGACCCGAGTTGGAAGGGACTCAAAAGGATCATCCAGTCCAACTCCTGTCCCTGCACAGGACACTCCTAATATTCACACCGTGTGACTGAGGGCATTGGCCAAATGCTTCTGGAGTGCTGGCAGAGTGGGTGCTGGGACTGCTTCCCTGGGGAGCTGATCCAGTGCTCCACCACCTCCTGAGTGAAGAACCTCTTCCTGATATCCAATCTAACCCTCCCCTGGCACATCTTCCTGCCATTCCCTCAAGTTCTATCATAAAATAGCAATAAAGAGGAGAAAGTCTTTATACCCATCCCTGGTACTCGTTACATCTGTGGGAAAAGCAGCCCTTGTATGTTCTCTACAGCCTTCCCCATTCCCTCTTACCTGCTTCCTGGAGCTGATCCTTTCACTCCCACTCGCTTCCACCAGCAGGCTCTTGTGCCGGAGGATCAGGATCTCCTTGGCACGGCTCACGGGCTCGGTCTCTCCGGGAAGGGTGTGCCTGTTGTACGCCGGCCCCTGCACATTGCACCAGAGAAACCACTGCTGGAGGTGGGACCATCCCTGTGTCCACAGCAGCATCCCTTCCCTAGTGCCTGCATCTTGCAGCATCCTTCAATCCCCTGCAACCACCCTGCCTAGTTACGGGGATAAACTGATCCATGCAAGTATGAGAGGTGGGGATGGAAGGAAAGAGTCAAAGTAGGAAGATGGGACTCCAAACTCTGTTTCTTTATGCAAAAATGTCCAAGAGATCACTCAATGCTGAGACTGAGCTGCACCTCTACCAGTCCAGGTGACACACCAACCCAGCACACCTACACTGTTCCAGGTGTCTTCAGCCTCAGAGTCTCTGCCCAGCACTCCGATATTTGACATCAGCCCCACCTTCACACATAAATCACACAATTAACAGGAGCCATAAATCCTGCTTCAAAAGCCTTAAGCCAACCAAAGTTAACTCTCCCAATAACATCACTGGGTGCTGGGATAACTCTGTCACTACAAGGGGTGAGGCTGGATTTAGACAGGAGTAAGTGAAAACATCCCATGCTCCATTACTATAGGTTTCCACCCAGCCTTATCTCAGTGCTTCTCCTGGCTTAATAAGGGGACAGCAGAGGATGGTTGATCCCTTGGTGCTGAGCTGCCCACACCAGCCACATCCCCAAGGACTCAGTATTTCACGTGTAATCCATAAAACAAAGACTTAGGTGGATTTTGAGGATAAGGCTCCATGTATCACCATGGAACAGCAATCACGGTGCACAATCCTAGGTGCTGGGTAATACCTCAGACAAATTATCCATAAGTTATTCTGTAAACAACAACTGTTTTCTATGCTATTTACCCGTTGTACTGGTTCCATGGCAAAACTGCTGAGCAGTTTTAAAGCCTCTGCAAATTAATTCTCACTCACAGCTCACTGACTCTGCTCTCACCTATGGGAAAAAATGCAACATGAGGATCACCCCATCCCCACTCTGCCCTGGAGGTAACCAGGAGCTGTTGCAACTGCTGCCTGAAGATCCATGTGCTCCTCCTTTCTCCTTTCTGGTTCTGGGTACTGCTGCCTAAAATACTTTGGGGAAATTATAGGCTGACTGGGTGAACCTTTCAAAAGCTGTCATGCTGCAAACAGAAATGTGCCACTGACTTGGAAACTGGATCTGGCTTCGCACAGCCAACCATTCTCTGCTCACAAAGAGACATCAGTAGTAATTATGTAAATATTCATAACATCTGCTCAGGCTGTTAGGAAAACTGAGGTAACTTTTGTTATTGGACAGCTAAAATACAGACTGAGGGCAGAGTTATACCGTTCTCCTTATTCGGTACAGGTTCCTTGCCAATATTTCCTGTATATTTTCCAGGACATCCAGATTCAGAGTATCCTCCAATTTTTTGTCAGTTATGACAGTCCTGTTGTTGTTGCTGCAAAGAAAACCAGAACACCTTATTTTGGAAGATGCACAGGAGCCCCAAAGCCCAGTGCTCCCAGCAGCCCTTTTGGAGCCCACCACCAGCAGAAGTGACCAAGCTCATGACCAAGGAGGAGCCCACTGCAGCAGGAACACGTGGTACCTGCACCACAGCTGTGCCATCGTGTGCTCCCTGGTTAAACTGGTAACAGAGCTGTGGTAGAGCAGACACGTCTGTGGGAGATGAGATGGCTGTTCTGATATGCAAATATTTGACCCTGTTCTCTCAGCCAAAGCTCATTCTTGCTTTCTGTTCCCTCCAGTACACGGAAAGGGGGAAAAAACTATCAAAAGTGGTGCAAGTGCCTCTTACTCAGAGCACTGCTTCTGTGTAACTGGGGGGACACAGCTGTGCCTCCAAGAAGCAGCTCAGAAACTGTTCATCAATGCCAGCAGATTGCCCATCCACCTGATCACTTTTAACACCCACCTACTAATCCTGAAATAGTGTTTGTTTTGCCTTTGTCCAAGCCGTGTTGCTCCTTCCCATGGCACAGCCCAGGAGGGAAGGGCAGAGCAAGCAGAGAAGTTTGCAAAAGCTCCGGTGGGAGGGTTGGGAGGAGTGGTGGAAAGGGATCGACTGCAGGGGAGCACTTACAGCAAGGATGGGTGAGCCGGGGCATGGCCCAGCTGCCCCGCCTCTGCCAGCTCCATCGCGTGCTTCCGCTCCAGCTTCTCGTAGAGAAGCACAATACTTGATTTTGGTTGGTCATATTCTCGAAGCAGGATCTTCTGCAGGTATTTGCTGTTGAAATATTCCAATCTGTTTGAGAACAAGACAAGACAGGCTTAGCCTCTTCCCACAACTCCCCAGCAAGCCAGCAGGTTCATAGCCCACGCCTGCCCCGTATTCCATTACATTCCACTACTTTCTTTCCACAATTCAGTGGGCCAAAGGGTCTGTCCCTAATTATTTTTGCACTACAGTACATAAGTTGTGATATTAAAACTTGCCAAATATAATAAAAGCCTTAAGATTTATCATGAACTCTGAGTGCTGCAAATACCTGCAGTAGCCCCAGAGGATGCAACAGATATAAATGTTTCCAGGTTCCCTCTTGAGCCATTTCCTCTCCCTTTCTGCTCAACCGCAGCACAATCAAGTATCGATGCTCAGGTTTAGCTGCTGTTAGCTGCACACAGCCCTGCTTGCAAGGAGCAGAGATTCCCATACCCTCTAGTGGCATTTCTCAGCACTGACATTCCTAAGAAAATCCTGCCAGCTGTGTTGAGCAGCTATCATAAAGTTTACTGCATCTGAGCCTGCACAGCCAAGGAGTTAAACCTGGCAGGCTGCTATCACTATATTTCCTGTTATTTGTATTTAAAAAAATAAAATCTGATCTTCCCTGTTTCCAATCGACAAGAACTTAATGGAAATTGAGCACTTTGCTACAGAAATCTGAACAGATCCTCTATCATTTGTCAGTCCACAACAAACAGTTGCCCCTCCAAGTGCTGCCATCTCATATGTTTAATGTTAATTGTGCACAGACTGGGTTGGGACCCCCAGCTCCCACGTATGTGAGGCCCTTTCATTTTCAGCAGATTTCTTTGGACAAGAAGGGACAAACACAATAGGAGGGGAGAAAGAGGGTTTTTAAGGTGAAATACAACATGTTACCTGCAAGCAGGGAAGTGTCTTGAGAACCTGGACTAAGCCTGGACAAGGAAAACCTTCTCCTTTGTCACCTGCCTTGTGCCATGAGGATGAACAAGGCTCAGCTGCCCACAGTGGAAACTTAGGGAATAGAAACCAGCCTCTTTTTTTTTCTACACGTGTACACAGCTGTATTTTGGCAAATCCTTACTTGTCTTTCCAGTAATACTGTCCCCAGTGTCCAGATATATCTTCAATGCCAGCCAGCAAATGATCCAAGAACTAAACAGAAGAGAGGATTTTGCTGTACACCGGTTGCATGTGTTGCATACGTGATGAACTCAAGTCAGCAAACATCAAAAGCCAGCAGACAAAACAGGGGATGCTTTCAGCTCTGCACACAGCTCCGGTAAACAAGAGGAGGGGCTGTTGGGCTAATTCCCCATCCAGTCACCCACGTGTGTCCCTCAGCTCTGGAGTACAATAAGTGTTTTGGCTGCTTGCTTTCAGGTCTGTGCAAGCAAAGAATAATCACCAAGGGATGTGGATCTGCTCTTTATGAGATGTCCAGGATGGCTGATGGCTTGTATGTCCTGTAGATTAGGCCTTAATAAGAAGGAAATGCTCATATTGGGGGGTTCTGAAGACAATTTGTCTCAGGAGATCAGTATATTCAGGATATAGATAATGTACAAATGATGCTTTGACTTGAATAATAAATACTGCCTTCCCCCAGACACTTCCCACTTGATTAAATCATTGGCCATATTGTGCCTTACACAAACCCATTATTATTGTTTAAAATTATAATAAAAATCCTGCACAGGTTGATTTTTCCCTCTAGGAGTTAAAGCTTTATAATTTCCCAAATCATTTTCCTTCCTACTGGCGTCTCTAAACCAGGAGAGGTCTCTGCTCTACCACGGTCAACACTGCTCCACAGTCAGGTACCGACATCCCCGGAGCTTCCTCCAGCTCTAATTTAAAAGAAACCTTACTTTTCGTGGGGTCAGAGAAGGAAACATTTCCGAGTGGGTTGCTCAGCCCTGCAGCCCAGTACAGGTGGAGAGTCCTCACGTCACTGTCAGCCACTGTATGATCTGAGGAGCAACAAGTGACCCCCCCACTGATCATTGCTCTTAAGAGTCCAAACCATTCAGATGGAGAAATCAATGTGAGGAAAAAAAGCTGCTTCTGTGTGCCTGGTTTCCACCTCTCTGCATTGTTACCTTCTCTGCTTAATTAGTATGCAGTCACTTTCAGCTCACGTTTCCTAATAAACACATTTCCAGAGATGATTTACTATTCACAGGCTAACAAAAGAGGAACATATTCTCTGTTCACGATGGGAAAAGCCTCTTCAGCCTATTGAACCATTGTGTTAACCTCAGACAAAGCCCTGTAATACCACCTAATTGTGAGGATGCCAAGCAGGTCCTATAAGTGTCCTCAGACCTAATGTCTTTATTTCTAGCTATGCAAAAAAAAAAAGGACAAAAATTTTCCTGAAGTAGCTACGTGGCTGGGAATAAACAATTAGATTCAGAAACATTCTTTTACGCTGGAGACATGGTATCATCACATTAAAAATCCCAGTCTGCAGCTCTCTATCAGGCTGTAAGTCTCTCCGCAGAGGAGACTTGGTGCAAAGCCTCTCAGCACACAGACAGCATCGTGGTGGGATCCAGCTAAGCCTCCCTCCAGCAATGCAAAGCCTCAACGGGGTGTGCAGAGCACTTTGCTTTCTCCTGGAGTTGACTCACTCTCTGGAGAAGGCCTCTGTAACCATTTCTAGTTGTTTGGATGGCGAGAGCAAGGGGAACTAAATTCCACCCGTGAATTAATGTGGCTCCAGTGGTCCCTTCAATACAGCATTTTCCTTACGCTTCCTTTCCTAAATGTTTTTGCAAGACCCTCCAAACTGATGGGGGTGAAGTGACTGGAGAACACAGGGAAAATCACAGTATCACAGTATCATAAGGTTGGAAAGGACCTCTGAGATCATCAAGTCCAACCTATATCCCAACACTAACACCAACCCATCATCTAAACCATGGCACTCAGTGCCTCATCCAGTCTCCAATCCTAACCCTGAAAGCAACCAAGTTTCATTTTCTTTCTTGCACTCTTTTCAGAGAAGCTGAAAAGTTGGCATTAGGTTCAAGTATAAACTTTTGGGTGAATATTACCTTTTCCTGTCATGTTTTTGCACCACCTCATGCAACATCAGCCCAAATCAATCAGTGGCTTCTATTCCAATGCAAATAATAACCCACGCTTAGGAAGCTGCACAGGACTTCAAACCTGGAAAGGGACTGCCCTGCAGAGGATTCAGGTAAAAGTGTGGCTCTGTAGAGCCCCTGGTGCCACACCACATTTCAGAAGGACCATAGTGCTACCAGCAATGGGCACTGGCAAGCTCTAGCCATGTGTTCATGGATGCATTACTTACCCGAATATGGATCTGCTCTCCCACTGTAGGAGCGCTCTCTCTCTTCCTCTTGACAGCCAACAAGTCAACGAGAGGGCGGATGGTCATTCCCTGCAGCATAACCACAGACACAAAAACGAGCCTTTCTTCACATCAAACGTTCTTAATGTCAATGGGATGGGGGCAGGGAGAGAGGAGAAAAGCTCTGTGCTCCTCATCTGGCATCTCAAAGACCACAAAGAGTCAACCAATAACATCAAGGTCAAGCCTGGGGTTTGCTGGTGTTTGTAGCCCACCAGATGGAAAGGGGCTTGGAACATTCAAAGTTCAAATGCCCTTAACGATGACAGTCCTTGAGCCTTCACAGCACGCAGCCTCCACCAGCATTTGTCTGCCAACTTTGTGTCATAATTCATTACTCCAACGATCTTTGATGGCCAGCCAGTGGCTAAGTTTATTAATCAAAGTATCCACCTGGTGGGAAGGGTCAAAGGAAGAGTTTTAATGGGCTTTAAGCCTGTGAGAGAACTTCTAAAATGCTGCTGTGGTGCATTTCTTAGCCTGGGTTTGGTTTGAAATGAATTTTCTAGGACATGTTTACAGCAGAAATGATGGAGTAGTTGAGGTTTATGACTTCTGAATGTCACAAATGCTGGCACGGAGGAGAGCTGAACACATTTTTTAATTGAGGAAACAATTAATGTGTCATTTTAATAGCTAATAGCAATAAAAAAATGCATCACTATTCAGAGTAAACAACATAAAGCTCACAAACTCAGAAATAACAGATATTGCAAAAATTAAGTAGAGACTCTGCAATTCGATCTTTTGCCTTTGCTGGATAATGAGCTGCATTTGGTTTGATTTTGAAGTGGTATTTTGTAACCAGTACTCCCAAATAAAGAAACACTTGAACTCCTTTGGCCCTTCCTGACTTGGGAGCATTATAGGAATCCCAGAGTGTCATGTTCAGGCCAGATGTAATTTCACAACACCCCTCCCTGTGATGCTCCTGCACCCATCAGGGACGAATCACCTGAAGTCCATCACCCGATGCTGGCAGCTCTATCATGGCTCACACAAAGGCTGTGCCAGGGATCCAGTGGGTAATGAGTCAGTGTAGGCAGCAAAAAAGAACAAATAACCTCTTCAAAATTATTATATTTGCTAATAATTTCATGGCAGAGCTTGGAGGCCGGTAGGCTGAGAGAGTGAACATCAGATGGAGAACATGGCATTTCATTTTTAAACCACACTGAGAGGCAGAACAATGAGGGCTTTCTGTGACATTCCAGACAAGCCCACAACTCCTTGGAAGACTTTCTGGTCTACGTGGCACATATCCAGGCCTGCCTGGAAGCACTGAGGACTTGACAATTGCTCAGTCAACCTTCCCAAATTCATTAACCAGGCTTGTTGTGGGAAGAGCCTTATGCAACTTAGTTAGAAAGGCCAAAATAGATGAGTTTCCTGGTTGTATAATGCCCTGACAGACCCATGCATGGACAAGCCCAACTGCTCACACAGTGTTTGCTGATCTGTGTAGCATGAGGCTTTTCAGACAGCACAGCCAGGATTTCCAAGAAAATGAACTGGGTTTGTGCTCTGGCAAGGCTCCTTGTTGGCCTTCACCAGCTTAAAAGGGCTCAAATCATCTCTCCCCCAGTTTCTGTCCTGTCTTACCAGATACACCCCCAACATCTGTACTGGTATCACTGTGAACACAAAGAAAATCTATTGCACAAACCAACAACAACTACAATAAGTCCACTGTCCCCAGAAGCTGTAGCCAATATTTCACTTGTCCTTTCCACCCAATGTGCCACACACCATGACAGATGCTGGGATATTGAAGACAGTCACTCTTCAGTCCTGCATCCATCGATGTGGCTGGCAGCAGTGCCACGAACTTCAGAAGCTGCAGGGCTCGCTTGGAAACCCAGGCTTCTGAAGGTTCATCTCCATTCCTGTTTCAGCTGCATTTACCCATGTTTTCAGCAGTATCTTTTGGGTTCAGCTTTCAAGCAAGTTTACTCCCTCCTCCCGCCCCTTGGTGGCCTCGGCCACACAACGCTGCAGGTACCTGGAGCCTGAGCAAGCTCGTCTATAGAGATGCTGTGTTCCCACCGAATGGCAGAAGCTCACGGGGTCGAACATACAACTCTCACCCTTTAGCATGGAGATGACATCAGCAGCTGAGCTCTGAGGTTACACAAAAGCCCTTTTCCCAGTCCTGGGAAGGATATTCCGGAGCCTCCGGAGAATGGAGCAGCTGCCTTAGAACAACTTTTGTCTGAGGCTGACATCTCTGCAGGAGCAGACGTGCCCAGTGACCATATCTTTTCAATTTCTGACCCACATTTTCATCATAAAACTTTCCAGCCTCCACCCAACTACACTCCAGCCCCACCCCATCCCCTGCTCTCTCCTTTCAGTCTGAAATCTGCACCTCGGCCCGCTGCCCTGAGGGTTCCAGCTCTGAACCCATCAGCACATCACACTTGTTGGTCATTTTTTCAGCTCATGATGTGGATCAGGTGGATGTGGGGAAGCAGAGTCAATCCAACGCTCTGCATTGCCCAGGTGCCCAAAACCCACACCTGAGGGGTTCAGGAAGGCCAAGAAAAAGCAACTTACTCTCATGGGGTGATGCTTAGCCACGGGGCAGCTGTCACCATGACCCACCACCTCCCAAGCCCCAGTGAGGGGAGGGGAGGGGTCTTCAGCTTTGCATAGACCTCACATACTTGAGTGGATGAGCTCCCAGGGAGCTTTTCTGCACAGCATCATTCCCAGAACCCCACCCTGCTCACTTTGGCCCTGTGGAGACCCACTCTTCACACTATCACGAGATTGGAAAAGACCTCTGAGATCATCCAGTCCAACCTATGACCCAACACCAGCACCCACTTGTCATTTAAACCATGGCACTCATCCAATCTGTTTTTAAACACCTCCAGGGACGATGACTCCACCACCTCCCTGGGCAGCTCATTCCAATGGACAATCACCTTTTCAGTGAAAGATTTTTTCCTAGTATCAAGCCTAAACCTCCCCTGACAAAGCTTGAGTCCATGTCCTCTTGTTCTGTCACTGGTCACCTGAGAGAAGAGACCAACCCCTGACTACAGCCTCCTTTTAGGTAGTTATAGAGAGCAATAAGGTCTCCCCTGAGCCTCCTCCTCTCCAGGCTAAACAACCCCAGCTCCCTCAGCTGCTCTTCACAGGGCTTGTGCTCCAGCCCCTTCACCATCTTCGTTGCTCTCCTAAATCTTAACCTGTTGGGACAGAGCACACCAGGTAGACATCAGCATTCCTCACTTGGGGACCAGATGACTCCAGTTTTTCATCCACCACATCCTCCTTCAGATGTGACAGCGTTTGCCAGGTGAACTAAAAGGTGGATTTCAGAGAAACCCTGAAAGGAGCCTCGCTCTTACAGACTCCCTGCTGGGCAGAGCAGAACAGAGTGACACATCCAGACCTTTCGCTCCGCAGAAGCTGCGGGAATGTTCTCGCCACTAGATGTCACAGCAACGCCGAGAGCCGCTCCTGCTCCTCCCGAGCAGCGCTTCACCGCCCCGGAGCGCAGCAACATCATACAGCCCCTACCTGTGCCTAGGGTGGGGGGAACCTGTCCCATCACACACCTGGACGGGTGCTCACTGAGAATCCGCGAAAAACAAACGCAAATTAGCAAGGAGAGCGATCCCAGCACCCAGCTGGGTGGGAGGATCAGAGGTGGCACCTCTGGATGTTCCCCAGGAGCCGCTCAAGCTGCGGGTGCTCCTGCAGCTTCTCCATAGGATTGGGCTTTGCAAAAACATCCACAGCAGAAAAATTCTTTAAAAAATAAAAAACCAATAATAATATTACTACATTCGTGCATTAAATAAACCAAATATCTCAGAGCAACCAGTGCTGTGAGGGTTCACCTCCCCCTCCTTCCCTGGGCAGGTCACACTCCCTGGAAGCTTTTCCACTGGGTAGGAAACTACTCAAGAACCCCCAGGGCAGAAAGAGAAAGCAGGTAGCAACAGGGCTCAGGGACCAGTTATAAAAGGAAAGTTAGAGGCAAATAAATCAAATGTGTTCTGACTTTTTAAATTTGCTTTTATAATAAGTAACACACCCAGGTTTTTTTTCCAGTGGAAGAGTTAAAGCAATCCCCTTCCTGCTGCATCATCATAAAAGAACTGCAGCTGCTTTGCTGCATGAAAATGAAAACACCTCCAACACATATACAAAATATTTTGATAAACAACTAATGACAGTTTCTGCTTCAGCTGTTGGAGGCCCCAATATCATGGAACTCATTCTCAGAAGACGTCAAGTTGCTCCTTCAAAATTAGGTCCTTTTAAATTGTCCCATGCGTGAATTACCAGAACTGAGACAACCAAACCATAAACTTCTTTTGAAATTCTTGCTGCCCATGTCCAGAGGGTTTGGAGCAACTCCACTATCTTCCACCTTCTCACCTTTGGGTTCAGGAAAGCTGACCTTCCTTACTGATTGGCTTGGGTAGTGTTTTACTTCATGACAAGGCCCACAACAACAAGTGGTTCTAACCTTGCTCAAACAGCAAATTAATTGTAGCAGTTGATTTGCATTAACCTCACTCTCACATAAAATACAAAAGTGCTACTTCAGAGAGGAAACTTCATCGTTCTTCACAATTTTCACCACTGCTACCCTGATATGGATGGACCAGGTCAAAGATGAGACAAGTAATCATGGAAAATGCCACAGCACGTGCTGTAAGTCAACAGCTGCTGGTCAACCTCACAAACACATGACACATTCTCACACATTCTGCCTCTTTCAGTAGTTATTTTAGATTTTTATATGACTCACTACTCAATGAGAGAAAGGCTTAATGACTGGTAAATCCTTGTATCCATCTAATGCTTTAGCACTGGTTACCTGTCTGGAAAAAAAAAAAAGTCATGCTCATTCTTTCCATCTGCTGGTGACACCCAGATTGGTTTTACCTGGACAAACACGGTGAAGAGGATGACAACAGTTGTTGCTGCAATGAAGAGCTTCTTTCTGTGGAAGTCAGGAAGCAAGAAAACCAAAGAGAAACAAATGGCTCCTCGGAGCCCCCCGTAGGCTATAATGAACTGGTCTTTGCTGGTGATGGTGTTCACGTGAAATCTGTTCACAAAGAAAGTCAGCACAAGAACCCCTGGAAAGCAGGAAAGAAGATGGGGCCACATCAAACCAAAAGAGCAATTAGATCCAACTCATAATCTTAAGATATATTTTACAGTAAACCATCACTGAGTTGGTAAGCACCAGTCACGCAGAACTGACCGGGACCCCAGGTAGTTCATTCCCAATAAGGCACTGGAAAAAGGGGGTTCTTCCAGCCTGGTCCAACAGGTTTGCATTTGATTTGTCCAGAGAAAAATCAGTGCCCCAGACCTTTCAGATATGGGTTATTACAGACACCACTGGCTGGCCACAGTTCTGGGCACTGGGAGAACCATAGAATGGTTTGGGTTGGACAGGACCATGAAGAAGGATATCTACCCCAACCCCCACAGCGAGCACAGGGACTATAGGACTATAAAATTTTAGGTAGTTTATGACTTTCAACTCAGCCTTGTGCTTATCAGAGTCCAGCTGGGAAACCAGAGTTTCCTGCAGAAGGACTCAGCCTCTGCAGGGGAGTTCTAGTGACATCCTGCCCCCATGGCCACGGATCCCCAGAACACCTGGCGACTTGGTGTGAGGCATCAGCTCAGCACTGCACAAACACTACCCCACGGTGCCAGTGGCTGTATTAACATATTGATTTTGATGGCAGCTAATTAAAGTTTTCAGGGCAATTCTATGGTCATGTGCCAGTCAAAAATTTACTCGTACAATGATAAGGAGCCAGATTCCAAGCACTGAACTGAAATATTAATTGATTTATTCTATTTTGTGATAATAAATGATTGAATTGCTTGGGCTATAAATGTTGTCAAGAAAAAAACATCAGCAACAATTTAGCCTCCAATTTCCAGAAGTTTCCAGGCAATAGCTTGGATAATTAGCTATATTCTGCCTGTGTTTATGTTGTTTCTCCACAAATCTTTCACTCCAAGATTTATACTGTATGAATTTAAGACTACGTAAGGTGACAGAGCAATTGCTGTAATTTATAGTCATTTGCAAATACATAAACAGATGCAAAAAGGTACAAAAAGTCAGGCCTTAAATCAGTAAGCTGTGATCTTAACACTGATGGATATGATAAACCTTTTATTTCCCAAAGATTAATGGCCTTTTTGAGAACTGGTGACAAATTGCCAGTGGCTTTTGCTAGGAATTAGCTGAATCCACATCACTATTGCTTTTCTAAAGGGTGTTTGTGTAAAAAAAACCCAAAACAGTAAACTTAAAAACTAGTGCACTTGTAATGTGCATCTCAGACATCTTCCCACACATGTGTAACTAAAAATATCCCAACTTTGACTGCACATCAGATCAGTTTGGAGAAAAGAAGAGGTGAGGATGTTCAGAAATAGGGAATTCACCGAACCTTGCAACACCTTCCCCGTCTCTGGAGCACCGTGGAGCTGGTGCCCACACCAGGAGATGTGAAGTGTTTCAGTGTTGAGGTTCTTTGTAACTCAGAGTAAATAACTACAATTAAAATTAGGGCATCGCTCATATCACAAACGCCGTAAGCTCAGGCAGTGCCAGTGATTTAAAGGAACAAAATTTACTTGAGCCAATATCCTGGCCTTGGACTTAATTTAATCCTTCTTTATAAAATATTCTTAGCATTCCCCAAACTAATTCAGGGCCAGTTTGCCCCAAGATCTGACAAAAAGCCTACTCATTTGGAGCAGCATTCATTTTCTTTTAGAGAGACACCTTGAGAAACTGCAGAAGGGAATCTCCCCAGTGCTGGGATATCAGTGGGATACCAGCATGGTCATGTAATTAATGCTTTCTGCTTTTTAGGAGATCTCTCTCATATCAATGTCATTCCAGATCCCAGGCTTCTGCAGAATCATTTCTTATTTAAGAGCACTGGGAATGTCCAACAAAGGACCAGAGTACAGCGTATGCACAACCCCAGCACTGTCAGCCCTGCAAGCAAGCCCTGTGGGTGCCTCCCGTTTCTGGGTCAGCACCCTGAGCATGCCCAGAGCTGCTGGATGGGTCTGAGCAGCCCAGGGGCCAATCCCAGTCCCCTCAACAGCAGGAGTTTCCCAGCCCAGCTTCACGCAGCTCCCTGCCCACCTCATGCCCTCCTGGCACACCCGTGGCTCTCCAGCAAGGTGCTCCAGAAAAGGGATGCCCAAGGCACAATCAGATATGCAAAATTACTTTCAGCCCTGGGTTGTGTGTTCTTGTTTAAATCAAGGAGGAGTTTTGAATATAAGGAGGGTTTTCTTTCCTGGCTGCAGCACTCAGCCCTTCTCTAAGAAGGTGCTGCATAAATTGAGACTGTGTTCAGAAAGCCATAGGATTTTCGGTGTGTTTCTGTAATCAGGGAATCCTGGAATGGTTTGGGTTGGAAGAGACCTTAAAGATCATCAGTTCCAACCTCCCTGCCACGGGTAGGGACACCTCCCACCACACCAGGGTGCTGGAGACTCCAGTGTTACTGTGTCCCTTACATCTTGCAATGGAGAATTTTTAAACTAAAAAAAAAAAAAAGTCCAACTCACTCAGAACTTCTTTCCATTCAAGCAAATAATTTAACAGAAAACCACATGATCATAATATAACATTTGAACACACACAAAACTGACTAATAAGCACATTTCCAAGTGCATTTGTGGTGTGCAGCTACTAAAACAAACCTTGGCAAGAATTAGCAGCTAATAAAACCCATTCTGCTATGTCTTGCTAATCATGGCCCATCCTATTTAAGCAATTTCTTGAAGTGTCTATCAAATTTGAGCTCTCTGTTTAACTCAGTGGTTTGTAAACATAAATCCTGTTGAATGTTTTTTTTTTAAGCTGTCAAATTCTTTGCCAAAATGTGTGCTCTGTTATATTTGCAGATACAGTTAAATATGAAAACATCCATAAAGGAGAAGGCAGGCACTCTGCACTGCACAACATAAGACACAACGGAGATTTGGCCTCTCTGAACACCAAATCAGCCCAAAATACAGCAGAGGGCAATGGTGAAAGAGTGCATCTATTTTTCTGGCCATTTACAATGCATGAGAAGGGAATTCCAGCCTATTCTGAGACCAGGATTCAGGTTTGTGTTGTAACTGATCTGGAGATCATCTTTAGGCACAACTATCAGGCAAGTGTTTCCATGCACAACCCTCTTCCTCCCGTAGTCACTCAGTCGTGGTCACTTTTACTGTGAGGCTGGATGAACACTGCCATGGGGTCCCCAGGGAGACTGATGAGAGTCTCCATCCATGGAGATAATCAAAATCTATCTGGACTCCATCCTGCCCAGCTGACCCTACCCAAGCAGGGGGTGGCCCAGGTGACCTCAAGAGCTCTTTGCCAACTTCTGCAATTCCCTGATTCTGTGCAATTTGTCATCCTCAGTCCTCACCTGAAGTTCTTGAGTAGGAGGCAGAAACATCCTTAGATTTGTGCCTTTTACCTCCACTCTTGGTCCCAATTCCCACCTGCCCAGAAGTAAACTGTGTAAAGCGGAACAGCATCTCCAGGGAGAGCTGTGTGAAGGTTCCTCCAGTTTCCCATTTAAGGATGCTGCTGTACACAAACTCACTATGAATTACATCCCCTAAAATCTTTGCAATTCAGAATATGCAGCCAGGGGCCTGGTGCTGCACAGTGCTCAGATCCCAGCTACACACTCACAATCGCTCCCACTCTGTGAAGATACCGGGGGTTTAAGAGGCACTGACTTGGAGGAGGATATTGTGGTAATCAAAGGAGGGTCTAAAACAGAGGTACCAATGAAATAGATGCCACAAGAACTTCTATTTAGCAGCAGTGCAGATTAGGAAATGGTGGTGAGACCCAAGACTTGCTTTGGAATCAGACATGAGTGGTGGGGGAGGAGGGGAAGCATCAGCTGGGGTGTCCTGTTTCAGTCCTTGCAGGACCACACACACAGAGGAAAGGATGATGGTGGGGGCAGGAGCATTCTCTCATTTAATGGAATCAGAATTTTCACCCCTATAAATAAATAAATCAGTCATTTCATCATACCTAATGCTCTCCAAATGAGACAGAAAATGACAGTGAAGCAAATGTACGGCCAGTTCCACTCATGATTTTCTCCAATGGTGGAAACTCCAAGAAAGATGAAGATGAGGGTTTCACTAACACTGCTCCACATCTTCATGAAGTATTTGACCGTGGTATGAGACTTCAGAGAGATGTTGGCCTCCACGTAACGTTTCATGCCCATGGCACAAGCAATGATGCTGAGAAAATGAAAATGAAAGAATACATTTTTCTATTGATGGACACAAAAATCAACACATTGTGATTTGTAAAATAAAAATAGGCTTCATCAAGGCTTTAGACATTCACAGGCATCTCACTGGGTAGCGATTCACTTCCTACATCAGTCCAATAACATCAGGAGGACCAACACAGGTTGAGCAGACTGTCTGAATCTGTTGTTTTTAACCTACAAACAACTCCCTACCTATGGAATTTAGCACAGCCACATAGCAATGCCTACAACTAATCCCACCCAGCTTTTCTTGTCACAACACACTGGCTTTAGTTCTCTAACTTTGCCAAACTCTAACCATCTGGCCTGAAGAGTTTCAGGCTTAGGATCCCACATTGCCTATTTTGCCCAGGTGAGGGAAAGATACTCGAGGGAATAGGAGACTTGTTTCTCAACATGAGAAATGTGTAAATAGGACTCCCATGAGTTTGGTTGGTATCTGGTCACTACAGCAGATTCTTGTAGCACTCAGGATTGATGTAGTTCAAGAGCAGCCCAATGCTACATTCCTTCACCCAAGGGATCCAACCTAACCTAAAGCTGGAGGAACTGAAGCACAGGATGTGCCTCACGCTACATTTCCAGGCCTGACCAGACTTGTCCGGAACATTCTTTGGGCACAGCTCCCTGTTTGCCCACTGACTCCATGCAACAAGGACACGATGAAACGCTCAAGCAGGCCCACAAGGCTGCACAATGAGCCAATAAATGTTGTTGCTATAGACAAAACACCTGACCTGTGCAGGTATCGTGTACTCAAGGCCACTTCACAAGTGTGCAGCACCCATTAAAACTTCTGCCCTGCAATTTTCCATGGATAACTGGTTTTTCAAATTCCACCTGGTTAGCCTAATCCATCAGCTTTTCAACTCAATACAGTTTCAGGCCAGCAATCTTAGAAGGTCAAAGCGACTGAGCACTCAAACAGTTAAAGCTCTGATTTTTATATTTTAACCTGGACAGAAACATTTTGTTCCAAATATTCTATTTCTTTCACTTAAAAATATTTTTAATTGGTTTTCCTCATTGCCATGAAAAAAATCCCACTTCTTTTAAGAAACAAATACTTGGGTTTGTCTGAAATTAAAGCTGGACTCCAGGGAAAGGACCTGTAGTGATGACACAGGGTATGGCTGGGGAAAATCCGATTACTCATAGGGGAATGAGATCCCATTTTATCCAGTAGCCTAAGACCAAGATTCAAATCCCTTTTTCATGTGATGTTGCTTGAGTTCACATCTTTCACGTCCTAATAAAATACACTGATATTTAAAAATATACTGAAATTGGTCTTTGAAGTATCCTTTTTCAGACTGTCCCACTTTGCATAAAGTGTTAAGGCAGGAAGAGCATGAGAGATTGAACCACAAGCCAAAAAAAATAAAATACAAAATATCCTGACTCAAAGAAGAGCAGATAAAACAGTTCCAGGTAGGAACGAAGATCCAACAACTCCCATAGCCATGATTTGGGAACACTTCTTGGGGAAAGGACATGGGTTCACACCAATTTCTCAGACAGGGAATGAACTTGATCTGTTCTGTCACGGGTTCAGAGATGGGCACTGCCACAGGGGAGGGGAAAATAAAATTGAAAATAAAAATCAAACTAAAAACCTTGTAAAACTGGGGGTTTTTTTTGGCAATCACATTATTTTTCAAACAAACAAACTACCAAGACGTGCTTCGTAGATAGTATTGCCTGATCATGAGGGAATGAATTGTTTGAAATCAAGATACATACAAGAGGCATTTATAATTTGGCAATTGTAAGACCAGCAGGGCAGGAAGCAGCTGCCTTTGCAATAGTTTTGCTTTAGAAACAATGCATTATTCAAAAGAATAGAAAATGGGTTCCATAATGGGTACAGTGGATCGTGATTGATAGAAGGAGACACCATTAGGAGTGAATGTTTTCTGCTCCATGATGATTATGCAGCATATTTATTTCACCATTCTGTCTTACACTCCTATAAGTTGGTTTTCTCCTACCTATTCCCACAGCTAGAATTGTTTTCAGTAATGCTGGGATATTGCTCCTATTAAGCATTCAAAGAAACAATCTGCAAAATATAAGAAAGGTTTATATCCAGAGCAGAATCAGTAGTTCTAAAAATCCATCTCTGAGATACTCCCGTGTCTAGCAGATACCTGACTTAATGTTTTTATTTCCTTTTTATCCTCATTATTATCTGATCTGCAGCTGTTTATGTGGCAGCTTTCAATGTGGTCTAAGTGCACTTTATAGTCTTTAGGGAAATATGAAATAGTTGGTTGTGATCCTCAGCACTGGCTGATTTACTTCAGGTAGGAGAAGAGAATACAACAGATATCAGCCCACAGAAACACTGAATCACTCACTCTGATTTTCATGTCTCTGCTTCCCCAGGCCAGCTTTCTATTAAGATTATTATATCTAATTTTTTTTAGCACCTGCCACAGAAATGCACAAGGGGGTAAGCCTGAAGTTCAGTTACCTCTCTTCAAACTGAAGGATCTGGCCCAAAATTATTCACTGTATTGAAAGACCTATTCAGTAAAAAGAAAAATTAAGTGTATTATATATAAATTTCAATTTGTGAAAGACTGAATTTACAGAAAAGAATATGTTTTTCCTTCACTGATCCAGGAAGTTGCACGGAAATACATGAGATGGGACCTGATACGGTGTGGGACCCAGCTGCAGGACACAGACCCTGTGTTGCCACAACCTGCTTGTACAAAAGCTTCACAGAGCAAACCCTTCAGTGCTCTGAAGTGGTTTTTTTAGATTGAGAAGCATACAGGGCTGGCTGTGCTCCAGCGAATCGCAAGCAGCTTGGGTTTAGTACCTTTGAAACCTCCATCTCCAACAACTTTGGCTGAAACTGGTCAGCAGACTTTGAACATTACTGGAGATAGAGATGATGGATGTCCAGACAAACTTATGAGCTGTGTCCTAGCTTCTTGTCTGCATATCCAAAGCAGAGGTTCCCATCAGAACCCTCTGCTCCCTAACAGTAGGAATATTTCCAGGTTTAAGCTCTGTAGGGGATATGCAAATCCTACCCCATAGAATCATAGAATGGTTTGGGTTGGAAGGGAACTTAAACATTATCCATTTCCACTCCCCTTGCCATGGGCAGGGACACCTCCCACTGGATCAGGGGGCTCAAAGCCCCATCCAACCTGGCCTTGAACACCTCCAGGGATGGGGCAGCCACAGCTTCTCTGGCCAGGGCTTCCCCATCCTCACAGGAAAATCTCTTTCCTTCACTTTGTTGTGTCACGATAAGGTCTGCCTCGCCTCGCCATGACCCAAAGCCAGTTGGTACCAGACCACACAGATCAGGAGGGTTCTGGAGCAGACAGGCTGTAAATAGACACCAGACTTCTCTGAAGAGTTCATTAAATGTTCATTGGAGCTTTTCAGATGTTGGTTTTGACTGGGCCACACACAGAAAGCAACAAAACATGCCAAGAAAGACTCCTCTGGATCTGCCAAACCCACAAGACATCTCACTCCTTGAGCATTCGGGGTTTCCAAACCAAAAACAAGGAGTTCAAATAAACGTTCCTCAATAACCTGCTCAAACCAAGCGGCCATCTGAAGCTCACCCAGCAGTGGCCATCTGGGTTGATTTTGTCTTACAGCTACGACCACTGATGTGCAAACGTGTCATGTGTGAAATGGGGTGCCACCTTTCAGATCTTCCACAGGTTTCTCCCTTGTGGTGCCACACACGGATTTCCAACTGAGCAAACTCATGTTAAAACTTTTTCTAATAGTTTTCAGTAAATATAGCCTAAAATCTTTCCTGGGGAGAGGAGATGCTGGGACATACTTACGCCATGATGCCCGAGAGGTGAAACATCTCAGCGGTGAGGTAGGAAAGGTAACTGTACAGGAAGACAAAGAGCGGTTCGATGACACGGATATCCTTGGTGAACCGCGTGGTGAAGGCAGCGGTCATCCCAAAAGTAAGACCCACTAAAACTCCTCCTAGCCCAACCACAAAGAATTTTCCAACTCCAGCAAAAACGTCCACACTTTTGAAGGTTGGCATTTCACAGAAGGATCGAAACAGCTTGTAGAGCACCTGGGTGAAAAACGAAAGAGAAAAGCAGCCGTTAACAAGGTATTGACCAGACATGGCCACGTGCAGCAATGGCATTAAGATATCCTGCTGGGATTTGTGCCAGTGCAGGGTCTGGAGGTCAGGCACCCAGCACGGGAATGCTGTGGCACTCACGTGTATTCCTACCTCCAGACACAGAGTCAAAGAGCTGTTCACTTGAAAGCTTCTCATGAGCAGAGAAGTGGACGAGGAGTCCTCTGCTAGAAGAAGCTGTTGATGCTTTTTCCCCTTTTCACATCTCTCATCCCACCTCATCACCAGAACATCCTTCCTCTGAACATTAAATACTCAAAATAAAGGCTATTCCTTACCACTGTCACCGCGTCGTTGAGGAGCGACTCGCCGAAGACCAAGATGTGCAGCTTTTCGTTGACGTGTATCTCCTCAAAGACCGCCAACACGGCCACGGGATCCACGGCGGCGATCAGGCTGCCAAACAGGAGGTTGTGGAGCAACGACACGTCCTGCAGGCGAAAGGCTTTCACCTGGCAGATCCCGTACAGGGAAAAGCCGATCCCAAACACGTTCCATATTGTCCCCACGACCGCGTAGAGGAGGATAGTGCCAATGTTCTCAAAAAAGGGACGGCTGGGCATGAAGTACCCCGCGTCAAGGACGATGGGTGGCAGCAGGTAGAGGAAAAAGATGTCACTGTCCATAACAGGGGGTGACTTGTCGTTTAAACCATAAATGATTCCCCCCATGATGAGTCCTACAAATATCAATAAACAGCTCTCGGGAACGACAGAAGGCAGCTTGTTATATAGATGAAACCCTGGAAGGGGATGGATACATAAAAACATGTATTATCACACCCACCCAAACTGCATAAAGAGCACCAACCAGCTCCTTGTTGGGGTGAGGAACCTCCCTGTGCTCCCACCTTCAGCAGGCTGTGCCCTGGAGTAGCAGTAATAAATGCACACAATTACTGTGAAGTTTCTCAATCAGAAATTGGCTGGAAAATCTGAAAGATTACTGAAAATACCAAACTTCCTAAAATTGCTGTTCGTTCAAACTGCATTTCATCATGGCGTCAGGTTAAAGATATATTTTTTAGGTAATACATGAAATAAAAACTAAATAATCTGCATAAATAAAAAGGAATTTGGAATTACTTGAGGTTGAATTATTCTGTGTGGCTGGCCAGAGACCCTTTAAGACCAAGAAGTCTTCAAATGAAGATGAAGATGGCAGTAGACAACCTGCATGCAGTGCAGCTGGCAAGCTGATCGTGGTGAATGCACACCTTGGGGTGTTCTGCACTTAAAATTCCTGGGAACCCTGACAGTTTTCCTAAAAGCAACACTGTGCTCAGGTGTGAGCTTCTAGGTGGAAAACCAGCATTTTCAATCTTAAAAAGAACTGGGTAGTTATTTTCTGTGCATGCAGTATGTCTGATACAAAATAGGTGCATCTTTAGGACGTGGCACATTATCTCATGTTATCTCCAAGACTGCAGAAGAGGTGAAGCAAACGCTGTCTGCTCCAACCCTACAGAGACCCCCATCCTTCCTCACCCTCTCAAGATGCCTTACCTATTTTGGCCAAGGATGCAAGCATGATCCAGAGGGTGATTTCAAAGGGGACTTGAACATGCTGATAATCCAGAGAGAAAAAAGCATGCTCTGAGGATTCATTGTGCTGGGCTTCCTCGGCCCAGCTGATGTTCTCCAGGATCACATCCTCCAGCAGCGGCATCGGGGGGGAGCCCTGCAGCGCTCTGACCCTGGTGGCTTGGAGGATGGAAGAGAGCAAGGATCCAGCTAGGACAGCAGCCGTAGCTTTGCACTCGGGTCTCTGCCCCTCCATTTGCCCTGGAAGCTGTCTGCCACGGGGATTAGGCCCCTGGGTTGCTCCTGGCTGGTAGATCCCACTGTGTGAGTGGCTGGAGCGCTGTCGGAGACACTGGAGCTCCTCGGGTCACCCTCGTTGCATGGGTTGCTGCAACGAGAGGAGCGACCGCCCCGCCTCACACTGACTCTCCACCCTCGTCCATCGGTTTCCAGCTGGGAGACCCTGCTGGAGAATCACAGCCTTTGGCAACACAGGCCCACAAAGGCAGAGGCTCCTCCTGCTGATGTGCCCTTAGACCAACTGCACACCCAGGGTTGCTTGAGAAAGAGACAAGTTGCATTTTAGTTGCAAGCCTCGACACAGTTTGGATTCCAGTCTCCAGGAAACCCTTCTTGGAGGGGAAACAAAAAAAAAAAGACATCTCAGTGCTGTTAGGATTTGATGGAACAGGTCCCACATAACAGTCTCATCCAGAAATGGCCCCACCTTACAGTGGGCTTCACCAGATTTCTCCAGTGCCCACAGAGAGAACACATGGCAGCAACATTACTGATAGACACAGATTCCATTTGGTAAATCAAGCAGAGCACCCTGCTTTCTTATGCTAAACACAGAGCTGCAATGCTGCACTGAATGGAGGTCACCCTACTTGGAAGAAGCAGCTTCAACAACTGCTTAAATCTTCTGCCCAGAATAGGGGCTCACAGAAAAAGTTATCTTCAACTCTCTCCGCTACTCAAAAAAGGCATCAAAAACTGAGTGAGCCTGCTTAGAAAGCTTGGAGAGACTGAAAAATAAAGAGTTATTTGCAACAGCATTAGATATATTAATAATACAGAGCAGGGAAGAAAAACATATGGGGCCAAATTCTTCCATTGTGGAGTTTCATTTAACTTGATGATGGGGATAAATTTGGTCCAAAGAACACATATAATTAAAATATGGAGGCCTCAGGCTGTTGCTAGACTGATCGATGGCCTATTTGTTTCTCTTCAGCTGCCTAAATGACACCAAAATTGTGCTGCCAATAACAAGCTGGTGACCCACTTTCCTGCTGTAAAGTCAGAACCCAGCATCGGGCAGACACAGGGCCTGGGTTTCTCAAGACCATGTGGGCTCCCCATTTCTGATGCGATTTCTAAAGCAGGAGGACAAGCTTTGGGAGAGAGGAGAGATGCAGAGATACACTCTAGGAGTGACTTCTTTCTACTTTACCATGGTTAATTTCAATTTATAGTCTGCCCTTACCATGCTTGCTGACTTTAAAGCAAAGTGACCCTCCTCTTCAGAGCGGCCTTCCAGCAAGCCAAGCTTTTTAAACTTGGTGCAACTTCTCCCTTTGTATGTTTAAAAAATAAATAAAACTGCAGGACAATCACTGGAAGGACAGGAATCCCACTAAGTTTTACCTATCTCTGTTCCATAGTTAAGTTCCATAGAGTCTGGGATGAGGAGAGGAAGAGGCGAGGAGGCAGGATCCCTCGTTACTCTGAAGGAGGGAGAATACAGTGCTCTTAACAGCATTTAAGCAGCAATTAAGAAATTACTCAAGTGGAGCTGAGAGCAGGGAAGTGGTTCTGAGCCAGGGCTCAGATGCCAAGCCATCATAGTTCCTCTTTCTGCTGAAATATTTGGTGCTGAAGCTGGGATTTTGAAGACTTGTTCCAGTTTGGTGGCACGGAAAAGGAGTTTTGCAAACCTTCCATTGCCTCCACCCCAAACAATCTGTTTTGATTTTTGCTGTTCTCAGGAAAAAGGCAAGAAAGGTAAGACTCACATTTACCTTAAGGTAAAGATGAAACGTGTGTCTTGGAGAGAAGAGAGACCTGCAGCACAGAGCTCAATAGCTCTGGGAAATGGTTTCATGCATGGAATCAATACCTATTTGATAATGGAACCAGAAAAAACCAGCAGTTGGGACAGTATTTGAGGAAGGTCAACGGAGAGGATAGCGTTAAAATATGCTCCTTTTTTCAAACAAAGTTAACCCACAGAATGAGGACCTCAAGGACAAAAAGATACATGGATATTTCTTTACCTTCACTGCTCACCAAACCTCTCTGAACAGAGCAAAACACAAGAAAAAGAAATAAAAGGTCAACAGAGGGGGCAAGAGCCCAAGGCAGAGCCCTGCACAGGCTTTTGAATGAACCCCTTTCACCCTCTTTCTTCTCTGCTCCTTTCTGTGATGATGGTCACAACCCTGCAACAAGTTCCACACAGGCAGATCAGCACAGCCTCTCTGCAAACTGGCTCTCACCCTGCAAAGCTCCGAGCACCTCCTTGAAAGGTCCATTTCCCTTCTCACTCTAATTCCCAGGTCACTGTACCTGTGCAGGGATCATGAAAGACCCTGCAAATATTTTAGGCATTTATGTCATTACAGTGAGAACCTAAAGTTTGCTCTTTGGGCTTTAAAACGCCTCATTTTTCTGCTTTGCATTGTTTTACCCTAAAGTTCTATATCAATAAGCTTGCTCCTTCCCTTAAATTATTATAGAAATCCCTTTTCATTGTATATTAGTTATAAATAAACCAAAAGCCAAAGTGTTTTTCCAAAGTTCTATGATAACAGAGCATGTGCTGTTCCTCTTGTAATGGCTATTGATAGTATTGAACCAGTTTTTAATGTGAGTACCATTTGATCATATGCTTATTGACATGCTTTCATTTTTTTTCTAATGTAATGTGCTTTCCCACATTTTTAGCTACATTCTGATCCCCATAATTGTATTGACAGGTACCTTGCTCCTGCTGCAATGATGAGGACAACAGGAAGAACAGAGTATTGTGTGTAATATGGTAACAGGGACCAGAACTCAGGCTCCTCCAATGAAAATGTTATGTTAGATTAATCAAAGAATCATGGAATGGTTTGGGTTGGAAAGGACCTCAAAGCCCATCCAGTTCCAATCCCCCTGCCATGGGCAGGGACACCTCCCACTGGATCAGGGGGCTCAAAGCCCCATCCAACCTGGCCTTGCACACCTCTAGGGATGGGGCAGCCACAGCTTCTCTGGCCAACCTCACAGGAAAACATTTCTTCCTAAGATCTCATCTAAATTTTCCCTTTTTCAGCTTAAAACCGTCCCCCTCATCCTGTCCCTGCACTCCCTGATCAAGAGCCCCTCCCCAGCTTTCCTGGAGCCCCTTTCAGTCCTGGGAGGCTGCTCTAAGGTCTCCCCAGGGCCTTCTCGTCTCTGGGCCAAACAACCCCAGCTCCCTCAGCCTGTCCTCATACGGGAGGAGCTCCAGTCCTCAGAACATCTTTGCAGCCTCCTCTGGACTCAGCTCCAACAGATCCATGTCCTTCCAGAAGTGGACACAGGGCTCCAGGTGAGGTCTCATTAGAGCAGAGCAGAGGGTCAGAATCCCTTCCCTGGCCCTGCTGGTCCCACTGCTTGGGATGCAGCCCACGTGCCCATTGCCTGTAATCAATCACAACAGGTTATTTTTCTTTACTTACTTTGAGTGATTCACACAATCCTAGCAGAGTTATTTCTTCTTTCATAGATGAAAATATGTTTTATTTTACAGAAGAAAACACCAGAACTGCAGCAACCCAGGAGAGCAGGGACATCAGGGCCAGCCACTCCAGAGGGACAGGGCTACCTCTGGCCCCAGCAGGGCTCCCTGTGGTCTTGTGGTTTGTGGCAAGGATAAAGAGATTTTCAAACAAATACTTGTGGTGTTTGCTGACCTCAGAAAGGCTCTGGCTTCTTTTTCTATTTCCATGCTATGAAAGTTTAGTATTTCCAGAAAATACTTAAATATAGAGACATTGTGCCCACTCCTAGGATGTTTTTAGTTTCTCTTATAGGATAATGTCTTTTGATGGTCCAAACACCCTAAATGGGTACCCTGATTTGGGAAAACACCCACATGTGTCTCTGCTAGCTTTCAAACTTCTCAGCCTCTGCAGATGCTGCAAAAGCTCCCCCCTGTTCCTCCCAGCTACTCGTCCATCACCCAAACACCTGGGAACGCCGCTCAGCCCATGGCCACCAAGCCATGAGGCCTCCACACCACTAATTCCTAAACTGCCCTCTGCACCTTCTTTCCAAATATTATTTTGGCTTTGACTGCGTTACCATTTCCAGGAGACCTGGGAAAAGTCTAGTTCCATAAATTCCCCACTCTTCAAACACCATTAGATCCAATTCCTTACTTACTGTACACCTATTTTCAACACCTTCTGACCTTGAAACTATGGGTATGACACAGAAATCAATTTTTCACCTGCTGTTAGTCCTCAGCAGACAAATGATTTCTACATCTTCCCCATAGGGAATGCTTTACCTTCAGACACAGGCAGCCCCAGAAGAAACACAGTGGATTATCCCTGTGGGAGCTCTTGGCTTTCCCTGGGGAAACCCTTCAGTGTGCCATGCTGAACTCTGAATTTTGTTTAGGGATCACCCAGGTGATGTTTTAGTGTTATCACCTTTCCCACCCCTTTTTCCCCCAAGTACACCTTCTGTTCACTGACCCTAAAAACTCTTCCTTTTTGCAGAGAGCAGCCAGATTTCCTTAAAAACCTCCTGCCTCACAGGAAAAATCAATATCCAGGAGCCTCTCCAAAAAGCTAAGACAGGTTGGCAATCCAGTTCCCTCTCCACTCCTCACACCACGCAAAAATTCAGATCAACATCCTCATTCGAGCTGGTTCTGCACTGCAACAAACAGAGCTCTCCAACAAAAGTAGGGGGGGACACATGGAGAAAGACCCTATGAAGTCACCTGTATGCTCCATCTGATCAGCTCGTTGTGAGAAGATAAAATACAGGTGTTCATGATATCTCCATTGAGTATTTAAGTGTGATTTTTCCCACTCCCATCAGAGCAGCCATTTGTTTACAGGCATTTGAAGGAGAAAGTCATTCTTATTTATGGATGTGCAAAATCTCTTTTCCCCCCCATCAGAATGGAAACTACTCATATTTTCATATATAACCACCTTATTTTTCAGCTTCTCCTCCTCATTGCCTACATTTTCCATTACATTTTAATACATAGAGTGAAGACTGCACAATAAAATACTGATGTTCTTTCTGAAGGAGCTGGGACAGGAGAGAACATATTTCCATCCATATGCAAGCCTGGGAGTAAACACAGAGAAGATGTAAAGCAGACAGGCAGTTTAGCAAGAAGATTTAATCAGAACTGAAATTAAGACCAAACCCCTCATCACACTTCCCTTGCTGGGAAGGATCTCATTCTGGACAGCAGGAGTGGAAAACCCCTTAAAATTCAAAGCCATAGCATGGGGTTTTCTCAGTTTATCACAAGCCATGAATATATTGAGAAACTTTGCATTGCAGGGAGCTGGAGGAACTGATGTGCTGCTTAACTCACGTGCACCCCGCAGAGCCCAGGCAAGAATGCATTTTTAATTTAACATCAAGGACTTCATCCAAAAGTCTGGTTTTATCAAGAATTTGAACAAAATGACAGCAAGGGGATTGAATATTAATAAGAAATGAGTAGAGAGGAATAAATCAGAAGGATAAGACATTCTCTGCACCCACAGCCTCCCATCGTCAGGAAGCTGCAGAGAAAGTATACAGCACTACATGCAAATTTTGTGGTTCATTGCTTAACACTTTGCCAACTTGAAAAGCACAGATTTATCACAAATACATTGCCTCATGAGAGAGAGTTTGACAAACAGTCCCTCCCAATATCAATATGAGGAAGATCCACGTTCTCCTGGCCTTGCCCCTACTCTTTGTCCAAGCAGTGTCCATGCAGCTCCCACCCTGCTCTCATGTTCCACTCCCACCCCTCAGCATTCAGGCAACAAAAATGCATTACAGCTCTGCATTTAACCACTGCCTAATTAGTGTGGTCTTAAAGAATTGCTAAAGGGCAGCTCCAGGCCGAGTACCACTTTAATCATTTTGGCACCAACTTCTGTCTGGATTCTGCTTTTGTCAATAACAGCTTGAGCCCTTCCAGCAATCCTTTAAAGGACCTGCAGACTAAATGGCCTTTAATATTTTTCTTCATCATTATAATTGGAGAAGCCTGTGGCCTCAACAAAACAACTAATATTGGTCATTTTTGGTAACCTACTTTTCTGATTTCAACTCCACACTTCTAAATCCCAGAGACACCCCCAGAACTCACACACTCTTCTCATTCACCATTTTCTGCCAGTTTATTCAACTCTTCCTGTCCCCTGCCCGAACTGCTAACAACCCTCTGGGAAAACACACATGCCTGGACAAAGCACTTGCTGACCATCACGGTGTGTGGTCATGGTAGTTCTGTAATCTCAACACAAAGCAAGAGTCAAAGAGGAAAAAGAACTCTGAAAATCAGCATAAGTGATTACAGCAGGCGAACCGCAGTGCCACCTGCATTAAACGTGACTGCAAAGGCCTCGTAATAAAGCTTTTGTAGACCCAACACACACAAGCACAATATTTCCTCACCTCAGACAGAGGTGTGAGCAGGTCCTGCCTCCTGAAAGCTGTGTTTACTAGTGATATGGGTATTTTAATTCAGGGACTTAACTCAGTGGGGAGATCAGTCCCATTTATTGGCTTACTGAGCGCTGTGCTGCTCTCTGGACACCTCCACACTGGTCCCGTCACTGCAACATCCTCCAGGGCAGGCTGGAGATGCACTGTTAGGAGATGCCTGCTTTCTCTGAAGTCCTTTTATCTGCTGAATGCAGCCCTTGGTTTTCTTTTGTGGAATAAGCATAAGCAGGTGACTACTGCCTAGTTTGGATTTGTTAAATAAAAATATTCTATAAAGGTGACTGAAAGTCATTTGAATGCAATGGCTCTGCCTGTGATCAGTGGCCTGGCCCTTGTGTTTAATAGCTGAGTGGTGAACAGACAGCAAAGGGAAACAGGGCTGTGCCAGGCTCCTTTCCAAGCATTCAAACACCACCGCTGCAGACAGCCAGCCGTGTCCTTTTACAGCCCAACTTACACCATTTTTGCATATGCAGCGTTAAAGTTTTCATTTTCTGTTCCAGGAAAGCGTTTTTGTCACTCAGCTTGCAGGAAAGAGGAATAAGAACGATCAGAATTTGTTCCTTGAAAACTCTGAGCCAAGAGGTTTTTGGAAGCCAGTTTGCAGTGAGGTTCCTTGTTCCGTCGGGTTCACAAAAATTATTCATTTCAAACAAGTAATGTAGTTTATGTACACAAAAAGCACAAGAAGGAGAGAGTCTGAGCTTTCTCTCAGTCTTCATTAACTTCTGTTGCATCTCAGTGCAACAATTAATTAGTGAAACAGCAGCTTTCAATGGTTGAGCAATGGTCAGTGTGTCTTACAAATGGGCACTGGAAAGCAGAAGTGGGCAGTCACGGCAGATGGAAGCAAAAAATAGCAACACAGCATATTAAGAAATCATATTATTGCATGAAACAAGAAATTTGAGGAGGATCAAGAACCCCTAAACAGTAAACCAGAGCTCACACATCAGCAATATTGTGTGGCTGCATTTCTCAGCATCTGCTGGGCTTTAGAGCTTGGGGAACCACTGAGGGGCTTCTCACCCGAGAACCTGTAGGAAAACCTACCACAGGAGCCTGGGAGGTGAACCAGAGCCATGACACCTCTCAATGCAAAGTAAAGAACTTCAGCGTTGATGAATAAAGCTCCACATCCTCAGCAAAGCAAAGCTTTCCAGCCCCATATAAACCAAGAGAGAAATTAAAGCCCACAGCCTTCTTTGGGGTTAATTCAACTGCAGTGGATGCTACCAAACTAAACAAGTCAGCCAGCGTGGGCCAAAACACCAGCACTGCTGATGGATGGAGCAAACAGAGCTTCACAGCCACATACTTCAATTTTACATAATCAGAGCTATATTTAGGAAAGATGCTGTTTCCACTCACCCTCAAGGAGAAGCAGTGTTACTGAGACATGGAAAACTTCTGCCAGCCCTGGTGCTCCTTCTGGGGCTGGTTTTAAAGGCACAACTCTTCTGGTCTCCTGCAGGGAGAGCCCATTCAGCAGGTGAGAACCCTCAGCCCCTTGCTCACCCATCTTTCAGCACTTAAACATCAGTATTCAAAGCCCCAGGAAAAGTGGCAAAATACCACTGTTTCCAAGAAATGGCAATTTAACAGGATTTTAATGGCAGAGCCATATATTTTCTCCCTGAAAGGCAGTCCCAAACAAAATCCCAAGCCAAATAAAGCCCTTTTGTGCAAGTTTTAGTAATGCAGCTCTGGACGACCCTGCTGCTGCTGGATGCACGGATCCCCCCTGGCTCCACTGCATCAGGTGTTCCTCCAGCCTTTTTGCCTTCCCAGAGCACAACCCTGAAGCCAACAGAGAATCCCTGCAGTCCCTACATGGGACAGGATGGAAGAAGAAGGAAGATCTTTGGCCTCTTGGGATTCAGAGGTCAATAGTAAACATATTTATTTCCAATTAGAGCCCACAGGCATCCAGGAAGTGGCAAGTGGCAGAGTCCATTAGCAGGTGGGCACTCATTTACCCAGCATTGCTGACCCACCCAGGTGATTTGTATTCCCAGTGATTGATGGGGATAAATAAATTAACTCAAAGGAGATGCAGGCAGGAATTAAGTGGCCAGGTGAGTGAGAAATTAGGTTAATTAATATCAAATAGCTAATTTTTTTAATCCTCTAAGTAAAAAACAAGCAATACAGGAAAAAAAATCAGAACTGCAATTTACAATATAAACTAGTGGAGAGAAAGCTGGATTACCATCTTTCTAGATTTTTAACCTGCAGGATATAAGAGCATCAACTGATGGAAGCTCTTATTCTGCACACCTGGGCACTCTTTTTATGGGAAGCAATCCTCTCTCCAAAGAGAGGTGGGCTTGGAGATTTAGTTCTAAAATGGTTGTAAATGTGGAAACCTTGAATTAAAAAGTACTAAAGGAAGCCAACACAAGACATTATTGCTTGACAGATACCAGAAAAATTAACTCACCCTCTCCAGGGGGTTAATTTCCACCCCTGACAGCAGAGAGCAGGCTGGGAATGATGTCCAAACCATGGGTCTTGGTTATCTGAGTAGATTGAACTAAAGAGCCCAGCTCACACCAGGGTCCTGCTCCCAGTACCTGAAGAGTGTTTCTCTGCAGGGCACGTGGAATGAGGACTGGAGGTGAGAGTAAAAGTTCCCTTTCTCTTTCAATTTCAGATTTTCTGGCACATGGATAAACACAATTGCCAATGCACAACTTTGATCTCTTCAATGGCCTGACTGGATGTCAAAGGCCTTGATTTACAAACACAAGCATGTTTGTGTTTGATGTATTATTACCTCAAGATCACAAGATGCTTTGTATTCTCTTAGAGGAAAGCTCACTACTGTATAAATACAGTTTGTTGCTAGATTTCAGGTTTGGAATTCATAATCATAGAATAACTTGGTTGGAAAAGACCTCAGATCATCGAGTCCAACCGTACCTGTCCCCTTACTAAACCATGTCCCTGAGCACCTCATCCACCTGCCTTTTAAACACCTCCAGGGATGGAGACTCCACCCCCTCCCTGGGCAGCCTCTGCCAGTGCCCGAGAACCTTTCAATGAAGAAATATTTCCTGGTCTCCAATCTGAATCTGCCCTGGCTCAGCTTGAGGCCATTTCCTCTCATCCCATCACCTTTCACCTGTGAGAAGAGCTCAACACCCACCTCACCACAACCTCCTTTCAGGCAGTTGTAGACAGTGATGAGGCCTCCCCTCAGTCTCCTCTTCTCCAGGCTGAACAACCCCAGGTGTGTCAAACTGTACTCAGTCTTGGGGCAAGTGAAGAGGTTTCCTTCCTAGAAGAGAATTCCTGCAGACCAGGTAACAGTCTGACTCATTTATTATTTTACAATGGTGACACCGTGATTTGTTTCAGTTGAAATACTTACGGAGAAGAAGGAACATGAGAGGAAGGAAGCTAAGTAACATTATTTCTGTATCAAAATCTGCATTTAAATTTCCAAACACAGATGAAGAAAGCTTGCACTGCCTTTTCAGGAACATTGTTGTAGGTTTAGCTGGCTGAGGTTGCAGGTGCTTCACTTCCAAGAAAACAAAGGCAGAGTTCATTTATTAAAAGTGCAAATGGAACATAAAATAATAATATACTGCTGTGAATCTATGTGGATTTCAAAGAGGTTTTTTATTTAAAAGAGGTTTTTTTTACAGAAAGTAAAAATCAATCTCAATCAACAATTTCACCCAGATTTTCATTGTAATATACTCAACCCATGCAGTACAAACACACCTGCAGCAACATCAGTGTCCTGGTTCATGTTCATGTTGAGCCGTTTCCTGTGTGTGATAATATACACAAAACAACCCAGAGTCAGAACAACTCCATCTGCTGACAAGATTTGCAAACCAAAGAAATATTTCTTCAGCCACAGTGATCAAGCTTTGCAGGAGCATCATCTGAGCCCCAGTGTCCAAACCTTGGGCTTCAAACACGTGGCCTAACCCAAAGTCCAGCAAAGACACCCTGACTCTTTTACCTGGATAAGTGTCTCAGATCAAAGTTTTACCAGCACATGTCTCGACTGATTATCCTTGCAGGAGTAAATCCAATGGTACATGGGTACAAGTACTCACACAGCCAGAGTTTTGGGAGGAAGACAGTGTAATATATTATAAAAACATGTCTGACTGGCATTTTAGAGAGAATTTACTTTTCAATTCTATATTAGAAAAGAAGAAAACAGTGACTTTCACTTCGTCTGCTAACAAAGTATGGCTTAAGTGTTGAAATATATATCTGAAAGTTTGTAGTGTGCAAACATTTTCATTTCCCAACCTAATCCTCAAAGTGAAACACTTATATCCAAATCATATTCATCTCTTCAGCTGAGCAGATCAGTCTTGATGCAAACGCTCTTTTTCACACACGCTGGGTTTGAGATTTGTAGGTTTGGGGTGCTAAATTCAGAGCTATTTCTATTGGCAGTGTTGCGCATACTAAACAGAGCTAAAGAGTGCAAGAACACTTCCCTGGCTTTTGATGTTTCTATATTCTGCTCCTGGGATATCTGAAAGCTTATCTGATTCAGGTTATTCCTTATCAAACTGCAAGTGAGGAGGTTTGTTACAGAACCACACCTGGTCAAGTTTTCTTCAAAGAACTGTTTATAAAACTCTGCCACTTTTGTTTCCATGTACTTGTTGAGCACGGAGTTTGAAAGAGGCTCCTCACAGAGCACGATGCTCCTTTCTCCAGCTTCATCTCCAGACAGGGACTTCAAACTCGGCTTTTTGGGATGCTCACACAGAGGGGACTGACCTAGAGGAATATCTATGGACACTAGAACAGGGCCATCGGGAAGTTCATCACACACATGGTCCAAAACACAACCTGAATCACACGTGTGGTCCCCCACGCGGTCTCCCCCGATGTGTAAGTCAGGATAGTTTTGATAAATGCTGTTGCAAGACCAGGATGTGTACAAATCCATCTGTTTGGTATTTGGTTCTCTTTTGGGGATACATAAAGCTGGCGACATGGCTCCTTTACAAAGCCTCTTCTGATCCTGTGCAGGTACCTCATTTACAGATCTCCACTGAGGAATGCCCCCATGCTCCACTTTGTTACTTCTAGCAGAGATCTCTCCCTGCTTCTCATGTCCATCAGCAAAGACTTCAATTTTTTGGTCATCTACAAGTCTCTCTCTCCAGATTCCCTCTTTATCCTTTTTGGATGCATGAGATTTCCGAGGCTTATCTTGATGACAGCTTTCTTTATATACAAGTTGAGTTAAGATGCCTTCTGCCAACATGACAACAAGTGTGAGGAACGGGCTGATCACCAGAGTTCCATGTAGTCCTGTGAGTGAAGACAGGCAGAGGACCTCAGACTTCTTTGGACAAAGGAGGATAGTCATAAAAAAAAAAGACTAATTCACCTTTCATAAAGACTGTGATTTTTCCTTCTTCTCTACAATGTTTATTTTTAGTAAATGGTAACCTGCATGCTTTTCTACAATTTTAACCTTTATGCCATGTCAACAAAAGTCACTCTGAAGATATAGGAAGGGCATTAACGGGGTTCTTCACCTGTAATATCACTCTGTTCCTAGATATCTCTTCTGCATTGTGCCTGGTTGAGGCAAGCCCTGTGTATGAGCCATAAAAATCAGAAAAATTATGTGCCTTACCCAGGTCATTAAAATCAACTTTTCTCATAGAAAGACAGCAATTCCTAAAAGCTAAAGAGGTGACACAGGAAGGAAATTGAGATCAAATTCAGACATAGAGGTTGATTCTGAGTAGGCTTGAGCCTTCCTGTGAGGTACCAAGGAGGTTCAAAAGATGCTGATAGTTCTTCAGGACTGCATACAAAATGCAGGTCACACATAGCAACATTTTTAGAGCCCCTCTTAATGATATTTTTAAAGATAAAGAGTTAATTTGTCTTCCCCAATAGTGAAGTGATGAGCAGTATGTTTGTGTATTAAAAGGCTCCACAGTTTTACTAATTGCAAATGAATAATTAAAAGCAAGTCAATATGTTTCAAAACAACTTACTACATTTATTGATTCCTTATCATTCCTTTTCAACTCAGCTACTGTTAAAATCAAGGGGAATCCTTCCATTTAGAGCCAAGTCTGACCTAAACTCCCTAAGGAAAGTTGCTCACCAGTCCTTTTATGGAGGAATGGGAAAGATGATCACAAGAAAACCCTTCTGTTCTTCGAATGCCTTTTTAATCCTGCATATTTCAAGCACCTTCACGCACCTCTGGTGTGCTCATGGTTTGAAATAGTGGGCAGAGGCAAGGGATGAGGCTCAGTACTGTTCCCAGTGCTGGCAGCTCCCCGTGCCAGCCAGCAGACAGCTCTCCACACAACTGAAACCTCTGCAAATTTAATATGATATTCGATACATAAACGGAAAGATCCTCACTCAGTTCTTCTATCGGCAACCAAACCGTATACTCTGGCTTGCTTGGTCTGCCATGAAACGTGATACACTGGGTCACTGGTTTTAATCCCAGTACTCCTTACAGAAAACTACTCTAAAACTCCAGTTACTGCAGAGGTGGACATTTCTGACTTCCCTCCTCAGTTTAGGCATTGCCACAGTACAACCATTTGCTTTTTTCTTTTTTGGGGGAGTCTTTTTTTTAGCTTAAATCACACTGTTCCCTCCCTGAAGCTTCAGGTAACACTGGAATTGTGATACACCTGCGAGTGAGAGCAGAGCAGAAGAGAAAGGCAGCAAACAAGGCCTTACATCAGCGTGACTGCAGAATCATTGACAGAACGAAGGACAACATTTTCTTAAGCAGTTAATGGACTTAGGGAACCAAGTGCCACTTTCAAAAGAGGCAGGAGTACTTGCCAGCCTAAATCTTGCTGATCATCAATGGGATTTGGGATGCTGCATGCCTCATTCACTTCCAAATAACATGACACCGGTACTCAGACTCTTCCACACTGCAAAATTTTGCTGCATCACTTTGAAAATAAACACTCACAGTGCTCATGCAGATCTAAAATATGGTGATCTTAGCAAAATCACTCCCTTTTAGCTAAAGGAAATGGTGCATCTCTCATGGGACAAAGCATAAAGAATAAAAAAAAAAATTAAAAAGGCACAAAAAGCCCAGACTTACCAGTCCCAGTTGGGTAAGAGAGGTGAATAATCACATAGTCCAGAGCTCTGCTACTACAGCTGCTGTCAGAGACCAGTTTCTTACATACTCTGTCTTACTGCTGTCTGTGTGGAAAAAAACCTGACGTATATAAGATTTAGTTCCCCCTTTTTTTTTTTCCCTTCTAAAACAGAAGTGATCCTACTGGAAAAGTGCACGGGTTTTTAATACAAACGGACAGCAGATCTAAAAGAGGATGTTAAAAACATGAATTGAGATGTTTCTGATGGAGATGCTGCAGAGCTGCTACCTGCTGTGGCAAGACATTTAAAGACAACAAAGGCCACTGGAGGGTTGGGGTGCCTGTACTTCACCAGGCTGTTCAAAACTGAAACCCAATTCCACCAAACTCATCCTCCTAGGGAAGTTCAGTCTTGTTCTATCACCCACCTGACTTATGGAGGCGATGTTTATTTACACTATTTCCCCTTCTGAAACAAACAGCTATTTTTTTTGTGTTCATGTGACCTTCTGGTGGGGAAGAAGTTGGCACCTTCGTCAATCAGATTTTGATGAAATACCATCTGTCTATAAAGCACAAACACGAGGAGCTGCCTCTGAAAGCAGCAGTCAGACAGCTGTGGATGGTTTTGTTCACTGATCAAAGCCACTTTGGGTGCAAAAATGACCCCATCTCCAAGGCTCGGCAGAGGTGCCCCAGGGTGGGTTTAGGGTGCCCTTCTCTGAGCCACACCACTCCCCCAACACCAGGTCCAGTCCACGGACAGTTTGATGAGTTCTCCATTGATGCCTTTTCTAAATTCCCTTTTCCTGAGAAGATTAAAAAAATCAGAAGCTGAATCTCATCCAAGTACTAGACAAAAGCTGTTAAATAGACACTGCTTAGTGTAACAACAGGAGACACGGATGTAAAATAAAACTAGAGTGTAAAGATAACTTTACAGCAACATATTGATTGCAACCCACCATTCACCGTGGCAGTAAAACAATGATACGCCTCAGAAATTCAGTAATTCCATTGCGGGCTCCTCATTACGGGAAAGACTGAGGAGCTGGAGCACGTCCAGAGAAGGGGAGCAGAGCTGGGGAAGGATCTGGAGCCCGGGGGTTCTGGGAGCAGCTGAAGGATATGGGGTTGTTCACTCTCTGCAGCTCCTGGAAATGAGGCTGAAGTGAGGTGGGTGTTGGTTTCTTGTCCCAAGTTACAAGCAGAAGTTTAGGTTGGATTTTAGGAAAAACATTCTTTACTGAAAGAGTGGTGGAAGAGGCTGCCCAGGGAGTCTCCATCCCTGGAAGTGTTCAGAAACCATGTGGTCGTGGCACTTGGGGACATGGTTTGGTAGGCACAGTGGGGTTGGGCTGACAGCTGGACTGAATGAGCTTAGAGGTCTTTTCCAACCTTAACGGTTCTATGATTTCTGTTCTGAATTATAATGGAAGGACTGAAGTAACTGTGACCATACAGGCCCAATGGAGTCTCTTTAAATCATCCCTCTTCCCTCCTTATCACTTGTATCACATAAGAGACTTCAGTTTTAATGGAGACAGAATGAAGGCTATTTTTATTCCCACTGAATTTCTATAAAACTCACTTCATCTTTAAAGTCTGTTCAGAATTACTTTTAATCATGTAACATTACTGATTTCTGCCACGGTAGATGTGGTTGTGACTTCAACCTTGGAGTATTCCTGCCCCCAGTCTTGGAAGGGACCAAACTTCACAGGAAAAAAGGTGGTCCACATCCCATGTGCTTTAAAACTTGTCTCCTTCACCAAGTTTATAACAAGTGCCAGCTGCAGCCAGATTTTTTTGTGCAGGAGTTTCAACAAAACACAAAAGTTACAGAGAGGAAGCAAAGAATTTAGGTGATTAGTCTTCAGTGATTAAAAACAGGCCAACCTTCATTTCAGTTGTTCTCAAGTATCAAATGCATCAATAAACAAGGAAATTAATTACTTTCTATCAATAAGATCTTATCAAAAAACCCTTATTTAAAAAATCAAATGAGAGCAAGACAAACCCAAAGTTATGTTAGAAGCTGCAAACAGACTGCAGTAAGCATTCAGCAAGACAAACACGTCTGAATCTCAAGCCTAAACTTAAAGCCAAGTGTATAAACAAAGAAAAAATAATTTGACTGTACCATTAATATGCGGGAGAAACGAATCGTGCACCACAGGAACTTTGCAACGTGTGAACAAAGTGCTTTATTTCAGCCCAGACCGTGTGTTGTACCTGCACATAAACATGAAATCGACGTGGATTACATTGATTGTTTATTTGAAGCACAGCTGCTGCATCCCCTCCGCTCCCCCCTCAGCACATCACCCGAGCAGCCCCAGCCCCTCCCCGCCTTCAAACACCGCCCTGCACGGGGAGGCGGGCCCTCTCGGTGACTGACAGGCGGAGCGGCCAATGGGAAGACGAAGACAGGCGCGCCGCTCGCTGGGGCAGCGAATTGGAGCGTGGCCTCAGGGTGACTGACATGCACAGTGGCCAATGAAGAAGGCGAATATGCTCGCCTCACGCAGGGCAGCACACTGGGGCGGGGCCGCACAGTAACTGACAGGCGAAGTAGCCAATGGAAAGGACAGAGTTGCTCGCCTGAGGCGATGATTGGCGGTTGTTTGTGGGGCGGGCGCCGTTCGCGTCCGTTGCAGCGGCGGGAGAGGAGCTCGGGTTGCGCTGCGGGGCCGGGGCGGTGGGCTGGGCGGGCAGAGCCGGCCTTTGCCCTCACAGGGGGCCCGGGAAGCGGCACTTATTTTTGTTTGGTTGAGGTATTTTTAATTTTTAATTACTTTATTTATTTTTTATTTTTAATTTATTATTAAAAATTTTAATAACGCATCATTAACACAGCAGCCTGAGGGCTTCTCCTCGGCTGGTTTGGAGTTGGTGCCTCATTCGTGGTTACAAACCGAGTGCCTGGCCACGTTCGGCTCGCATCAGCCAGAAATAACTCACCCTGTGCTCTGGGAAAGGGCAGGAAGGCAGATGGGAATCACTGTGTGGTTGACAGGTTATTAATTATCTTCCTCACTCCTTTCTTCTAAGGACCTGCAGGTGTTATTACCAGGCAACCGAAAACAAAGAAGTCTCCAGGTTCCATCAGGCAGACCTGTGAGAAGGAATTGCTGCGTGTAGAACCAGGGAATGGTTTGGAAGGGACCTCAAAGCCCATCCAGTTCCAACCCCCCTGCCATGGGCAGGGACACCTCCCACTGGATCAGGGGGCTCCAAACCCCATCCAATCTGGCCTTGAACACCTCCAGGGATGGGGCAGCCACAACCCTGGGCAACCTGGGCCAGGGCCTCCCCACCCTCATTGTGAAGGCTTTTTCCCTAATGTCTAATCTAAATCTTCCCCCCTCCAATTTAAAGCCATTTTCCCTCATCCTATCACTACATGTCCTTGTAGAAAGTCCCTCCCCAGCTTTCTAATAGGCCCATGCAGTGTAGCTGTATATATATATATATACACACATATACACACACTCTCTTACCAGTAACCAAGCTGCTCAGGAGCCACAGATTTACTCCACTACTTCTGCCAGCTGCAGCTGTAGCTCGACTTAACCCATGCCTTCCTGCAGGGAACCTGAGACAACTCCAAATGAAGAGTCCAACGAGGGACTAGTGGGCACCCATCACCACTGTGCACACATTGGATTTGTACTGCAAGGCATTTCTGGTATTTGAAATAGGCACAACGTGAGCTCTGTGATATCGTGGGGCTGCACAAGAATTGTCCACAGCATACAGATTGAGAATGTTAAATGAAAAATGAATGAAATTCCACAGTAATTGGTAGAAAAGTTTATTATCACAGTGCACCTGAAACAGCAAGTTAAGTAAACATGAGAAGCACACAAGCAGTTTGTTTTTTAAACAGATTTTTGAACACATTTTGTATTAAGCTTTACATTAATGAATAACAGTTTGTTTTTTTAAGACTTTATAAACAAACAAGAAAACCAGAGATTTTTCCGAGTTATACAAGTGAAGGGTATATACAGGGAAAGTAAGTGGAATTCATTGTAATTAAGAAATGACCTCAAAAGCCCTTTTCCCTATCTTACATTAGGGACCATTTTTTAAGACACTGAAGAAGGGCAAGTAAGTGAGAAACAAGCAACAAACACCGCTAAAAGACCTCAATGGAACTGGAGGTGCTGGCTGTGCTGTAGTTGTTTAGACAGAAAAAAAGATCCTATAAAAGGCAAGCAAGCAGCCTTCTCGCAAGCCACCCCTGAAAGACCTAAGTTATTGTTTCCTTTGGAGCACGTGAACTGACACCGGGGATTTGGGCAAATCCTCATGCAGTTCAGGGGCTGAGAATGCATCTCCTGTAGCTCTACTGAAGGTCTTCAAGGTGGTGCAAAACTTTGGCATGTAAAGCTTAAAAGAACACACCAGCTGGATGCACCAGGCCAACAGGGAAGGTAAAAGTGAACAGTTTTAGTTTAAAAATTGATCCTACACCGCCCTCTGGCAACACACATTAAACAACACAGTTCCCCTGCTGCCAGCAGCGCACAGCTCATTAATTACTCATCGCCAAAAGAGCAACTGGGACTGTTTGGCAAAGCTCTACTGGCACGGGTGGAGCTGCTTAGCCCTGTCCTCCTTCCCTGTGTAACTGCTCAGGGGAAAGAGTGGGAAAGCCGGTTATTTGGGAAGTGTAGTCAGTGCTCTCCTAAACCCCCAAACTTCCCAAGGCTGTTTCGTGTAGGTGTTTCCTAAGTAATTAAAACCCACTCGCTGCACCAGGTAAGAGTTCCAACCCAGCGCAGCCGACACGCAGCAGCAGCGCGTGCGTCCTCGTCACTGTACAGATCCTGTGCTGGTAAAACACAGCAGCCTTTTCACCTGGGAAGCCCACTCCACTTCAAACCAGGAACAAACCATGCAAACAAGTCAAGAGAGAAAGCATTCTAAACCAGCTTTATTGGAATGATACAGGAATGGTTAACATACGGGATCAATCCCCAGTGCCTGCCTTCTACATAGGAAAAAATAAAGAACAGAGTCAGCTCTTGTGCCCATCTTCAACCTAACACGGGTTTGGGAAATGGAAAAACAGCACACGGGCAACACACCTGACCTCAAGCGAGGTACCTGCATCCAAACGAATGCAAGTGTCCCCCGCAGTCCCACAACCAAGAGATATGTTTGGAATTTTTCAGTTTGTGTTGGTGCCTTGTTCCCTGGACAAAGAAGTAATTCAGTCTGTCCCAACCGAGCTCCCTCAGGAATGCTGATACAGTCTGAATGCAACCATATGGCGAGGGTGGGGGAGCAGGGAAGGGAAGTGACTTTGCTTTCTTCAACTTGGCAGTTTTCTTGACCGTCAGAAACAGAGACTGACCCCATTTCAGAGCGTTTTGGGTCACTGAACTGACAGAATTTGGCAGCAACTTTCAATTACAGCTTCTCCAAACTAATGACCATAATTCACAAAACTTGCCCCATACTTTCCTTACACAGGAAGCAGCGAATTGGCAGGACTATAGTGACTCGTGTGTCAAATTCCACTTCCTTCACAAGAGTTCACTTAGTATGCGTAAATTCTTCCTCAAAAACCTGACACTAGTTTAGACACAGTGGAAGATTATGCTGATATTAAGAAAGAAAAAACACCTGGGTTCAGAAAGAGGAAATTATAGCAAACAACAGAAATCCGACACTGCATTTGAAACATAACCTACCTGCCATCCCCTTAAGATCTTACAAATAGATTTCACCCAAGTTTAGTAGTTACTAATAAAGCTTGTGAACACAAAGCACAAGTGTGTGTGTTAATCCTGCAGGTGAGGCAACATTAATCTGCCCCTATGCTTTCTGATACGGCGCTTGCTCTCCTAGGCACGAGCTTCAAACTGGCTCCCAGGCTCCCAAATCGGAGAAGATAAGATACTAATTAAAGGTCTTTTTAACTAATCTGGCTCCACACTGCTCCTGCTCACTCAGGTGCCCGTGAGGGTTCACCACAAGCTCTCCAGAGGCAGAGCTCCTCTCCAACCAAAGCAGGAGCTGCGTCTCTCTTTGAACAGACATTGAAAACATCACTGCTTGTTACAGAATAAAACCCCCAAAGAGATGTTGGTGAGGGAATTATTTCATTACTGCACTTTAGAATATCATTCTAAACCTAAGTTCTTACTTCTATCCTGTTCCTAATTTCAGACTTCAGAAGTCTGAACTGTGAGCTGCTTCAGAAAGGATTTAAAAAGCACTGCAGATGCTCTACAGCACTGATGTAAAATTAAAATAGTGGCGTGGTGATGAGAGGCTGCAGCCTCTGGCTGACCTGCACTGCCTGTTCCTGTGCCTTCAGAGAGCAAAGAAAACCACAACGTGTGTGTGCAGAGCCTCTAACTACAGCAAGGACTAATTATCATTCTTACTGTCTTTTTGTGCTTTTGGGGAGTAAGTGCATCACGTGGTGCACAATGCATTTTAAATTCCCCACACGCTTTTTTAAACCTCTTTCATATCCTTCAGGGCACTTGTAATTATTTGTATTTTTGCAGAGCATGGCCAAGAAATACAGACCCTCTCATGAGCACTGGGAGAACAGACAGGTTAATATTGCACATGGTGAATTCCCCAACACAAGACACTAATTTGCAATTCCTGCAATAGCTTCATGATATGGCAGTAACGATGGGAAAAATGGATTTAAACCTTAAAAAAACCCGAAGTCTTGATTAATTACAACAGCTCTTGCTATTCCAACATTTATTTCCTCATTTGAAAAAATAGGATATGACTCTAATGACTACGTAAACATGCAGTAAGATGCCTGATGCTATAAGCAGAGTGAACTGGTATTTTATAGAGAAATATATTAAAGGCTTTCACCCTTACACAGGTAAAGAAACACCATTACTGGCTGGTTTGGCTTATTTGCAGCATTGCCTGGGAAGGAGCACTAAGTTCACTGAGGGGCCCTGGATCCCGCACGCGGGCGTGTGACCAATCATGCTGAGGCAGCTGTGGGATGGACTCGCCAGTAGAAAGGCTGTTCATTGCCCCAAATCCCTGTTTGTTTGTGCAAAGAGCCCACAAGGATCACTTCAATGTGATCTCCTTATAGCATCTGTACGGTGTGTTACAAACCTTAAACACCCAGTCTACAAATGTAACTCCCAAAGTGACTACGATGGCTGCGCTACATGGTACCACCTACAATTCCATCTGAGACCAGGAAAGACATTGTGAAAAAGCACTGTGTAATTCAGGAACATTTCTGAGGCAACTCAGGCACTGCAGTCAGTATCTGATACAGGTTTAGGTGCTGTTGCTTGTTTTCCATATTTCAATAGTCAGATCCCTAGGTATAACCCCATCTGCATTTTTAGTACTAAAATAGTTTCTCGGAGTTTACACAAAATGGACAAATTCCCAGGACAGTTTAAACTACATGAAAATCATTCATGTCTAATTGCTTCAATTCCCTATGCTTCCAACTTTGTAACAATACGCTCCATGCTCTCTACCTTTATGTTCACATTTTCATCTTGTGGTCGAATTTGTATTGTGTACGGTGAATGCTGCAAGCACCAATCACACGTTAGGAATCACATCTGCATTTCTTGAAGCGGAGACAATTGTACTATTTTATAAAAAGCTGTGGAAATTCCCTTTACAGAACGGTTAAGGCAGTTGAAATTCACGCTTGCTGCTTTGCCAGTGCTTCAGCTTCCTGGAAGAGCAGAACAGAATCACACACGTTAGTACCTCAGGGAAGGTGACAGCCCACCACACCCGTGTTCGTGTCTGCCCTCACCAAACCCACAGCAGACCGTGGTTAAGCAGTGAGCAGCACTGAACCCAGCTCAAGAAGACTCCACGATGCCGTTACAGATCCCATGGGATGCCAGCTCCAATTCCAATTCTGAGCAGGCCCAAGTAGGACTGGCAGGAATTGTCCAACCTGTGCCCACAGCCAGTTTTGACCATAAAAGTTTAAAACAACAGATCAGCTATAACGAGTTACCCCTCTTTTCATGTTAGGACACAAGAACTAATTTGAGATCAAAAATTATTTGAAGAACTATGGTTAAATGGGAAAAGGTTTCTTAATAAAAGTGTCCCCCCCAAAAAAAAGTAAAGAAAAAGAAAAAGAAGTCTTAGGAGAGACAATTTACCTTCTGACCTAACTCCTACCCAACACCAAAAGCCAGCAGTTCACTTTTGCCTTCCAGGAGGGTAACTGGAGCAGCCAGAGAGTCCTCAGTCAAACACAGCCCGAGCTGCTCCGGCAGAGGACCCACACGTGAGCTCCACCCCAGGACTGGCAGCAGCTCCATCCTGGCCCCGGCACTGCCAAGCAATCCCAGCTCCCTGCTGTGGTGGAAGTGAGCCAGCAGGGACGTGCTCCTTGGGAACAGCTCCTGCCTGCCACCTGCCCCTCCATGCCCAGAGCTCCCAAACCACCTCTCTTAGAGGGACCTGGATAGATCTGGTGCCCTGGGCTACAGCAACCCACTCCCATGAAGGAAGAGCTGGAGCAGTTCAGCAGCCATATCAGCCAACCTCTAACAATTCTCGGTGTGTTTCAAAAGGAACATTAAAAACAACAGCCTGCATTTTTCAGTCATCTTTCAGCCTTGTAAGAAGCAGCAACGTGGCCTACAAGAAGTTGAACGGTCACAGCGCTCTCCATGCAGCACTTCAGGGTGGACAGAAGGGTTTCTTTTAAGGTTTGACATCTGTTAAACTCAACTTTTATGTAAGGGAGTTGTTTGCTTTGGTGACTGTGGAGGAATAATGAAGATAGAAGACTCAACATCATTGTTAACATGAGGCAACATGCTAAACAAATAAAAAGCAAGAGGAAGAAGAACTAAGTGGGGAATTTCCAAGAAGCCTGTGAGACTTAGGAGTGGGAACACAGAGGGTGACCCCAGCCCGCCGGGCAGGATGTACCACGCGCATCTCCGTTATCGTAGACGTGGTGGATCACTGTGGTTTTCCTGGCTCTCTGCCCAAGCACATCACATCGTGCTGCCTTTTAACTCGGGGGCGTGGGAACAGCCCTGCTCAGACCGCTGGCTCAGGTCTGAGTGCTCCTGGGCCGCGCTCTGCTCCGCTGGCCGCACGTCACAGGTCAAAGAGCGGAGCCAGGACGTCACTGCGCAGCCCCGCTGCTCGTGCAGGGGCATCCTATCAGTTCATGGCAGAGAAGGCAGGTGAAGAATAAAGGAAGGATTACAAAGGACTACAAAGCCTGGAAGAAAACAGGATGTTTGATATTCTCTAAGAGACAAGTGGTTCTTTGAGTGGTAACAAAGAGGAGATGGTTCCCTTGGCTTTGTAACAAGTCCACTGAGCGGTCACAGCCGCTGCAGAAGTGAAATCTGGCTTTGGGGTTGGGGCTTTTTTGGCAGAAAATGCAAAACAAAATACTTCTCTTCCAAACTGGCAGTGGTGAACTGGAGAGGTATTCCCCTCAGCTCCAGGAAAGGGAGTACAAACCACACAGAGAACATGCTAACCTCTTTGTCTTAGAGGTCCAACTCCATTTCCTTGGCATGCTCTGGCAAGTTAGGCCCAGCTTTTCAGATGTGACACTGCTCCTCTTCCATACTTTTCCTAATTCCTCCCTCATGGCCCCTCACTGCTTCTAGTCCTTAATAATTAATCACAGCCTTTAACTCACAAAATACTCTGCCTTTAATCACGGGATCACAGAGTCATTTAGGTTGGAAAAGACCTTTAAGGTCATCGAGTCCAACCATAAACACAACATGGCCAACTCCACCACTAAACAGTGTCCCTAAGCAGCACATCCACGCATCTTTTAAATCCCTGCAGGGATGGTGACTCCACCTCTGCCCTGAACCCACTCTGACTGCCTGAAGCAGGGCTATTTAAAATAAATTGAGTGTCAATCAGGTTTTGTACCTCAGTGTCCAAAGCACAACCCAAACCACCAGGGCTCAGTGAAGAATCACTCGCATTTCCCCTGCTCACTTCTGAACCCTTTGGCATTAACGTTGGACCTTTGTGTTCAGAGCCACGCAATGTTCCAGCCACTCATAATGACATTTAACAGAGGTTTGCTGTCGAGGTCCTCTCTTGCAATAGCACACAGGTTGATCCCACACTCCTCTGTTTTATGTAGCAACATATGTAGACACGATGCCATTAATACAGCAACCCAAGCTGCGTGCAGCTCTGCTGTAGATGACAATTTCAGTATCTAAAGATCTGTTTCTCCTCCTCAGCAGCAGCCAATTGCCTGGATTTGACACCAGGTAATTGTGGGATGGACACAAGTCAGACCAGCACAGAACGCTCCGGGTACAAGGTCCCTTACACAAAGGTTATCTTCATCGGCTCAAACGCACCCCCTGTGCTGTAGCAAGGTACATGAAAATGCAGCACAGTACTGCACTATGCTTCTCCCTTTTAAAACTCACCTTTTCCTTAAAAGAACATAATCAGAGCAACTTATAGTCATGCAGACTGCTTCTGGCAGGTTAAGTAAGCAGGGACGTTCATAAATGTTATGGAGACAGGTGACCTGATTCATCATGGCAGCATCTGCTCTCCAGCACCACTGCGCTTCCCAGGTCTCAGCCATGAGGGGAAATACACAGGATTCCTTACGTCCCGTGGTCTCAGGGCTGCTCTCTCACTGCTTGGCTCCATCCTAAACACTCTTTCATGCAACACTGTGCAGATGTTCCACGAAACTTAGAAAATATCTACGTGGCTGTCACACGCCTGATGCCGGCGACGCAGGGTGTGGAAGCACAGCTCACAGGCTCTGCTCTCCACGGCTCTCTCTGCGAGGCAGAGTGTTTCCTCACTACTCCATTCACATCAGTGAACATGTTTTTCTCTATTGCTAGAAATTAGTTGGGCTCCCAACACAGCTTCAGTCTGACCCACAGCTTGTAATGCTTAATCCCGACTGATCATCATCCACCTTTAAAATTAGGTCTCTGAGCGATGCGCACAGCGTGACCTTCAACTCCTGCTGAATAAAGTTGAAAGGAAACGGCGTGTTTATCCATTGGAACAAGAAAGCTGGAAGTGACCTGGAGGATCCTGCTGCTGTCAAGTGAAACGTATAAAGCAGGCTTGTCCTATCCTATCAAAATCAAAAGGAGAATTCCAGCCCATTGCATCCGCAACCCAGTTTGTAATTGGCAAAGGAAAACAAGGCTTCAGATAACAAGCTGAAGGAAACAATTGCTCTGACGCAAGACCACGTTATTTCATAAACAGTGACTTGGGTTTCAAGGTATTTTCTAGTACAAAAATCTCATCAAAATGTCACTTGAATTGATTTTTTTCATTGAATTGAAATAATTGTTTGAGTTTATGACAATTATTCTCATCTAGATTTCTTGTGCCTTCTCCAATGCAAATATTAACAACTCATTCGCTCATTCCCAGAGTGTACAGTAAAAAATAAAACCAATGGTAAAAGACAATTATTACTAGTGAAGAACTTGACCCAGCTCTTCTTCCCACACCAACAAAAGCTTTTCCATTAATTGAAAAAGAGTGGTGGATCTGCAGTGAGGAAACCAAAAGAGCATCTGTGCTGAACACAGAGTTCTGCTGGAAGGAGGGGAAAGAAGGTGCCTCCAGGGAACACAGCATCCATCAGGTAACAACAGCGCGTTGCTGGGATGTTCAGGCCTGAAAGTGAGTCTCTGGGGACTGAGTGTCAGACCAGCAGGTAGATTGACTGGGGCAACCACGGAACACACAGAATACCCTACTACAAGCAGAGGAGAACAAGGTGTAAAATATAGGTTGTTTACTGTGAGAAATGCACAGACCTACCTTGGAACCAGGTGGCGCGGTCAAGCCTAGGAACGCGTATACTGCATTGTTCTCGCGAGCTTCGAAGAAAGCTTCGTAGTCCTTCAGGAAGGGAGTTGGGAGGAGGGAACCAAAGACAGAAATATGGATGGTCAGAAACAATCACAGCTCCATTTGGTGTTACCCAACCTGCACCGAGCAAACCGCTCCCTCTGGCCAAATGCAGAATTCAGAGCCTCACCCCACATAAGTATCGTTAGCGCCAATACCACAGAAATCCTACTGCCTGAAAAGTGATAAGCTGGGAATTCCACTATTTGTAGCAACAAGATGCTGCTGTGAGGTGTCTCCACCTTTCCCAGAGGGATGGCCTCTATAGCAAGGTAGTTGTCACTGGTCTGGCACGAAGGTCCCTCCTCCAGGAGCAGGCTGAGCCTGGACCTTGTCCTCAGCTGTCATTGCTAATTCCTGATTAGGGGTGGCAACTGGGCAACCATGGACATTAACTCTTAAACCTGTTAAAAGTTAATTTCAAACCTGCAAGTGGAGAATACACCCTTTCCCATCAGGTTTCCCATTAATGATCAAATGCAAATGAAGGCAATGAGGTGGCACTGTTGGTTCTACTCATAGCTCACTACAGCTGCTCTGAACCCAGCCACTTCCTGGGAAAATGAAGGTAAAACCAATGGAGTAGTAAAAGGAATACCAGTGCTTCCTTCTCTGCCCTGTTTTATATTTGAGGCAGAACGCAGTGCTCTGTGGGGTACAAACAACACAGCTTAGTTGGTTGCTAAGTTAGGAAAGAGCAAGCAAAAAGCCCGCAGGTTTGTGCAAGTCAGAAGTTTTGTGCAAGTCCATTATTGCCTGAGTTACCACATATTTCCCTCCCCACGACTTCGACACTCAGCACGTATCTGTCCTGTGACTTTCCTTCTCTCCCCTTTTAACTGAAGCAGCAGTATCAGCTTCCCTCCAGCTTTCCTGGGGAATGTTTTGATGTGGGAGGCCCGGCTGAGAAACCCGAGGCCGGGCAGCGGCTCGGAGCAGGCTCGGTCTCGCGCTGAAGTCAGGGAGAGAGCTGCCATTAAGGGCACGCTGCTCCACGTGCTTGTCTGGCTGGTGGGCAAGAGCCTGAGAAATAGCAAATGCTGTTGGAAAATAGCCCTCTGTTCAGAGCAGGGGCAGCTCTCTGAAGAGGCTGTTGCAGCTGGAATAGAAGGAAGTACAGGAACAGAGCAGTTGAACAGCCAAGGATGTCAAATTACCGTACACCTAGAATTCGGGTGCTAGCTTGATAAAAACGTGTACAATTATATTACATCCTCCCTGAAGCCCTTCTGCTGACAGCACTGGGGCTGCTCGATAACAAAGGGGTTGTTTATCTTGCCCGTGCATAGTCCAGCAGTCTGCTTCCTAACATCTACCAGGAAAGGAATGCCTGTGACTAAGGAGTAGGGTTCATGCCAACTCGCACGGCGTCTGCAGTTACAGCCTTTCTGCCATGCACAGGCCAATAAAAGTCAATTTGCCAGTTCAGCTGCATCAGATGATACAAACAGGGAAATTCATGCTTGAGATGAATGAGATAAAGACACACAGAGGTTCAAGTGTATGTGCACTGAATTAACTTTTACCTTCCTGAAAGCTAAACTGCAGCAACCTGAATCCAGCTACACAAACTGCCAGAACTTCAAAAGTTCAAAGTGACAGCAACAAAAAACTGGGGGATGAAATATACCCAGAGCAAGAACTGGCCCGAAGCATCTACACTCCTCTCCCCACAATCACTGTACTCAGAGCTGCAGCTGGGGGTATGTGTGATGAGCAAAAATGCAGATCCAGCTGCACACAGCTTTCTCTCTTCCAGTCTCACAGCGTTGCGCAGCAAAGCCCTGTTCTGCTGCGCCGCTGCAGCAATGCAGCAGGAACCTGGTAACCCTTCCCTGATAAAGGAGAGCTGCACAGTGCATCCCTAAAGCTCTGGTACAACACCAGAGACAGGAGATACCATTGCAAGCAGACTTCCTACTGGTACAGAAATGTTTGCCTCTGGTTTTGGTTTGTAAGAGAGGTAATTGAACAGAGATTTTCAGCCCTTTGTGACTAGCCCTCTGCTTTCAGTCACAGGCAACTACTGATCATTACCTCTGTCGCTCCAAACCAACCTTTTTCCACGTCACAACCACAGTCAGTGAAATTCTGAGAGCCAACTGGTACATTAGCTCACAGGGGATATTGTTTCAAGCTCTGCTTTCATTACAAGCAAAAAAAAATTCCTGGCACACTGAGAGTAACTTCTTTCAGTAGCCACAGAATTGCAAAGGTCCAGAACTGGCAGGTTCTGACTTACAGACTTTGCAGGTCAGGATCAGACTGCAAACGACACAGAAACCAACACCCGGAATCAGAGGAATGCGCGCTGCGAGCTCTCGTCAGAAGATGTTCCGTTTTAAAAATAAAATTAACAGTTAATCTAATAATCACTCGAGCATGGTCTGCTGAGTAGAAGTGCTGCAGGGCAACTTACTTTGGATCAAGCATTAAAGTAATTTCAAGCAGGAATTGTATTTGCAACATGAGTTTTAATTTGTTCAAGGCATTGGAGCAAGTGGACCGCAACGACCTTCATTTGCAAGCAGTACACAAAAACTGATCCCAGGAAGGGCCAGAAAACTGATTTATGATTGTGGCAGAGATCACTTCATATGGGCGTGTTGTGGTTTGATTTTGGAAGAGGAGCAGATCAGGGAGCAATCCGGGATCCACATAGACTGGCAAAACCCATGAAGCCAGAGATCTCTGCTGCAGAACATAAGATGGGCCAACAGGGCCAGGTTTCTGTCAGGTGTCAGTTCATCATGGTGAACAGGACAATTAAAGAACCCTGTAAACTCTGAGAGCCATGAGAGGGGAAAAAAAACCACAGGGAAAACAAAATGTATACACACTGCGAGGTGGTGGGAGGCTCAGAACAGTAAGGAGCACAAGGAGCTGAGAATCAGGAGGGCCAGAACTGGAATATTCAAGAATCAATTACTGTTACAATCCCCAGAGGAGAGGGGAACATCTTACACCTTCCATGCCCTTCACAGCCTGCACACGTGAACGTACAGCTGGCCAGGACCCTCCCTGCTGACCACACGGAGCCTATGGCAGCGAGCAAGGCCGGGATAAGGAGAGCTGGAGGCGACCCTTACCCCGAGGTAGCGGCTGTCGTTGAAGAGCCGGGGCGGCAGGGGGTTCCCGCTGGCCGGCCGGCTGTCCTCGGGGACGTTCTCGCGCATCCACTTCCGATTCTCCTCATTGGCGGCGATATCCTTTTCCTCAAATTCGATTTTGTTGGCTTCCAAGAAACCTAACACATCTTGTTGCTGCTTTTTAATCTGTCACAAAAGAGGGAGAAGAAAGAAAACAAGACCGGTCAAACCATTTTCTCTGCTGCTGATTAAGCAATTCCAGGGTTCAATGTAGAAACAAGTGGGTGCAAAACACGCTGAAAATGGAACTGATGAGAAAAGTCTTTGAATAAAACAATATCATGGATCTGTTGGAGTGAGTACAGAGGCCACAGAGGTGATCCAAGGGCTGGAGCATCTCCTGTATGAGGACAGGCTGAGAGAGTTGGGGTTGTTCAGCCTGGAGAAGAGAAGGCTTCAGGGAGACCTTAGAGCAGCCTCCCAGGACTGAAAGGGGCTCCAGGAAAGCTGGGGAGGGGCTCTTGATCAGGGAGTGCAGGGACACGATGAGTGGAACAGTTTGAAACTGAAAGAGGGGAGATTAAGATGAGATCTTAGGAAGAGATACTTTATTTTGTGAGTGGCAAGGCCCTGGCCCAAGTTGCCCAGGGAAGCAGTGGCTGTCCCATCCTGGAGGTGTTCAAGGCCAGGTTGGATGGGGCTTGGAGCCCCCTGATCCAGTGGGAGGTGTTCCTGTTACTCAGGTACCGTGAAGTTCGCTGGGGGAACGTGAGTACAGCCTCCTTCCTTCATGCCCCTGGAAGCCCAGGCTGAACCCACCTTTCCCAGAGACCAGGCTTTTGTCCTTCTCACACAGGTTATGTACCTTGCAGTGGGGACTTCCCAAAGAGATCCCACTGAGTCATCATGATCTCAAAGCGATTTCTGCTCATGTTTCTTTGCACACAAAGCCCCTCTTCTGCTCCACTCGGGTTTGAGCAGTGGCAGGAGTGGTACCCAGAGAGCCATCCCCCATCCTTGCTTGACTCAAGGAGAAGTCTTGGGGCTGACAGCAAAGGCTGGATGAGATCCCAATGCAGCCCATCCTCCGTGTACTCACACAGCACCCAAACCAAAAGCAGGATCTCTGCAGCAATGACTGTGCTGGCTTTTTACAGAAAAAGGTGGGTTTTATTACTGTCATATACAAATTATTAACTTCCTGATACTGAGATGTTCTGCTTATGCTCTGTTCTTCCTCTACATGACTTTATCACCATAAAGGAAATTATAACCATGCGCATTCTGGCAAACAATAAAAAATGGGATTTAATGGGAAATTTGTTCTCTTCAAATTATTCCTTCACTAGAAAACCTGTCCAAGGCCCGTCTTCCACCTAATTAGCTCAGCATGACAAAAGCTGGGCTTCACCCAGATGTTGCACTGCTGCTAATTCAGGTCAGGCAGCAGCTCCCCGGAGAAGCAGCTCCATATACGGCGAAAGGAAACCAGGCAGCTGGCGGCGAGGTCAGGGCGCAGCCAGCCGAGAGCCAAATATGGTGCCTGTGCACAGCCCCACACCCCCGGGACACGGCTGGAGGGACGGTGGGAGGCTTCAGGGCAGGAGAAGTGCTGCCCTGGAAGGGACAGCAGAGCCCGGGGTCTCCAAAGCACGGACTCCTTAAGCACCCACTGACTCACTGAGCAGCTCCGCTGGAGCCATCGCTGCTGCCTGCGCGACAATGCGTGATAGGAACCTGTCCAGGCTGAACCTGACCCTGGGTGGGTGGTTTGTTTGTGAAAAACGGGACAGGCAGATCTCCCTCTGTGTCCAGCTCAGAGTTAGTGCAAAGGGACCAACCCCGCTGTCCCGACGGAGGAAAAACGTGCTCCAGGGGCAAAGCTGCCTGCCCAGGGCTGCCAGAGCCAGCGTAATCCCTCCTGGCTTGTGAGCAGAGGAGCCGGTGAACTCGGTCAGAGAGTGCCCTCGGACCCTGAAACAGAGGAACATTGCAGAGCATTTGCTAATTTTCATCATGGCTGAATATAAACAGAAAAGGACAACTTAACTCCACCCTGAGGAAATAATCCATCTTACAGACTGTGTAGAAAAACATTCCTCAGTGGACTCGAATCTACTGGTAAGAGGTTTGCTTTTAGTAACAGGGGTCAGAGGGAGGGAGCAGACGGGGCAGTTTTTCCCCACTGTGCTCCACAGCTCAGAGAAATGAAACACAAGCACTTCCTTCATGAACGATTCTACAGGAGGAAACAAGGGAAAGGTCTCTGAGACTGTAACTCCTCTGCCAGTGGGCAGTACCTGAGGCAACAGACCAACCCGGGAATACAGGGATAAGTCTTTGTCCAAACCAGTTACATTTATTTAACACTTTCACACCATTTGTAAAGTACAGAGCTAGTTTTCATCAGTCTCGGGTCCTTAACTTGTCCAAAATCCACTGCTTAGTGAGCACATGCTTTGAGATGTCCCAGAATTTTTAAGGAAAAACAAGAAAGCCAAGTTTTTACCCAATCTGCTGTTAATCTATGGCCCCTGCCACCTGAACAAAGAGCTCAGAGTTTGAAGGTGATTAGCATTTTGGTCTCCTGAGTGCTTTTTAAACCATTTTTACTACTGGATCGCCCCCCAGCCACACTCCCACCCTCGTGCTCTTCACAGTATCTCAGCAGGGTCTCCTAGTGCAGCCCCTCCGTACAGGCTCCACACGTCCCAGCCTCTCATGCAGCGCCCGGTCTGACGGGGCTGGACTACCTCAGCCAGCAAGATGCTTCTTCAACGTGAAGAAAACGCCTCCAGCTACCCTGTGTTGCCATCTTTTCACACGATGAACCTAAATACAGGGTTTTTTTCTCAGACATATGTATGCGAAACACACAGCCACGCTGCCTGTTGTGCTCTATTCTGGCTCCTTCTTTCAGCTTACCGGAGCAAGGACAGTCTCTGGGTTGATTTTTCAGGTACAGGTAGCACAATCACATCCCAGGTTCACAACTGCAGCTCTGCAGAGCTATCAGAGCAGATAACCCCCTCTGCCTGTGTGTGAAGAGCTAGCAAAGCTGCCAGTGTGTTTGTTCTGCTAGAAAAGGCACTGTGTGGAAGGCCACCACGGCAGTTTGGGCTCTGTGCTGCTCTCAGTCCGTGTGTGGTCGAAGGAGGTGAGACTGAAGAACTGTAAAAAGCAAGGAGCTGATGTCGATGTGTGAATCATTAGTCTGAAACTCTCGTTGTCTGGCCAAAGGGAAAAACAAGCTGGAAGATTAAGTGGTGATGTCTCCCTCCCACCTCCTCAGAGAAGTCTTCCAACCATGGTGACAAGCACTGACACAAGAGCATCTGATGCTCCAGAGAAACGCGGCACCAACCGCTGGGCAAGAGCAGACACGGAGCTGCCAGACTGTGTTATTGTATGGGATTTTATTTAGAAAGCTTCTATTCATCTCCGTGGTGGAACACCATGGGAAGAGCCTAAAATAGAGCAAGGGACGCCTGCTGCCGCTTCAGGGTGTTTTGTCTTACTCAAAAGGGCATATGCTCTCCTCAGGACAAGAGCCTGGTGGATGGTTCCTGCTGCCCATGTTTGGGAAGGAGCGAGGAGCCTTTCCTCAGGATGTGCCTGTCAACACACAGCACTCGCTTCCAAAAAAACCTCTGCCAGTTGCCTCAGCAGGCATGGACAGCAGCCAGCGCCCTTCCAGATCCCGCACCTCGTCCTACGCAAACAACTGTCACATCTAAAGCTATTTTGGCCAGTTAACTGCAGCAAACCATGGTCTGCAAACAAGAAAATCCGTGTTTATACTCAGTGCTCCTGACACATTTTCCAGGGCAGAGAGCGGCAGCGGAGAGCCGGGAACACACAAACAGCAGGAGTGCTGGACAGACACAAAAGCACAACAACAAGAGAAATCATGGGCAGGGACGGGGAGACCACAGCTGAGGGCAGGAGTGGATGGGGAAGAGCAAAATGCAGGGATGAATTTTGGCTTTCACTGTCTGCTCCAGAGACAGAAATAGCTTCATGGCAAGTTACCGGTGGTTAGATGAAGTCTCACCACCAAGCTGTCATCTTCTGCATAGAGAATTCCCACCGGCACATGAGAAGCTGGTGCTTCCAGCAGACTTTTTTTGTTTCAGGTATCCTCATGTATCAGGATTCTTTTCCTTTCCCATTAGTTGCCAACCATGAAACGTCAGGCTTTTGACAGAACATGTGCACAGAAATCATCATGACAGACTAGTTTAAAATTATGAAGCACTGGAACACACACCAGAAATATAAATTTACTGTTCTCAGGTCTAACTCGCATCAGTCAATGATGTCAGTAACGCAACAGAAACACCACCAGAGCTGCCAAGAACAGACACACGTGAGGTTTTCCAACAAATCACAGTCTATCAAACCCAGAGCTTTAACCCCAAAGTGGGGTTAAAAACTTCATGGTAGAAAAGTCTCCAGAAAATGCTGCAACGTTTCAGATTCAATATTTTTTTCTCCTCCAAAACGTTACTCACTGAATAAAAATATGAACAGAAAGATGGTCACCAGGAAGGAGGCAGGGGCGATGCTGCCCAGAGAGCAGGCAGTGTTCCATCGCCAGCTCCGGGCAGGACTGGGAGCTGCCTGTCCAACAGCTCTGAGCACCACCCTGCTGCATGGAAACAGTTGTTTTAAATGCTTTATTGAAATGAACTTCAAAGAAGTGTTTCTCTTCTCTGGTACGCGCAGGCGTACACGAACACAACGGTCCAGTTTGCTGTGCTGGCCAAGATGGGGTTGGGGGTTCTTCAAGACCTGCTATTTCCTCAGTTTTAAATAAACTCCTTGTTGGACAACAGATGTGTTTACAAACCTATTTATGGAGCACTGGAACTCAAAGTAAGTTTACAGTGTGAGCACTGCTCTTCTGATCACACAACAGACTTCCCCGTGCCGATAACGCGGCTGCAGCGCTGCCGTTCTGGCACGCAGCACGGGGCGTTCTCCACCACTTCTGTGGGTCCTGAGCCCTGCCCTCCCCCAAGATGTGATTAAATGGCTCGGGCATTGTGGTGAGGAGTTAGAAGAACTCTGAAGAGATTTCCTACGAAGTTCCCAGCTATGGCTGTATCATCGCTCCCAGCATCCAGCTCCCGCTGGACACGTGGCCCGTGGCATCTCCAGCCTCGCAGCCAAGAGCCAGCACCAGGACAGCAGGGAAGCAGCACCTTCCAGTAGGCCTGGACCTTGCACACTTCTCAATTTATTTTAAAGACAAAGCCAGCTTTACAAGGTTTTCTACCACCTCCAATTCCAGCCTTCTGCATTCTAGATAAGGAAAAGCAACTACATCTTCGAAGCTGTTGCATTTTAAGCCTCTGATGATTTTAAACAAGCCACTTCATCATTACGTGGACAATTCCTTAAATCCCAGGGGATATCTGATTTGTGCAGAGGGGTGAAAAAGTTCACATCCCCAGATGATGCTCCCGTTCGCAGCCAGACTCGTGACCAGCGGTTCTTCAAAGGGATCAGTAACTTTTGAAGACGGATAAGCTCAAATTTAAACAGTGAAGGGGAAAAGCACAACATAAGAAATCTTCAGGGAAGGCAGGTGGCAGCCAGCAGTGCTGTCCTTTCGCTCACTGCAGCCAAGGTGGAAATACCCCAACCGTGTGCTTCCTTGGAGAGACAGGGCAGCACGAGGAACGCTGTGCTGCTGCCAAGCCAAAGGGTGTCCTGCAGGCAGAGCTGCACATCACGGCCCAGCCCACTCCCACAGCACCTCCTGAGCCCACGTCAAGAAGCAAACTGGTGGCTAAAACCACCGGCTGGGTTCAGCCTGGCCTCTGGGGGTGTGCAGGGCAGTGCAAAGAGGGGAGGCAAAGAGAAGGAAAGCTAAGTGTGCCCAGGAGCAGCGGTGACACTTCTGTGTTCCACTGTCACTGACTTTAGGACTTGACCAGCTCTGCCGCTGCGTGCGGCCACCACTACAGCAATCCACAGCCACTCTGTGGAATTAAATACATGTTGGGTTGGGGTTTTTTGATATTTTGCATCTAATTTCTGAAACAATAATGCCTTCCTCATGTGAGTTGCTAATGCAGAAGCAAATCAGCTGCAAAATGCTTGTAATTTTGCCTCCCAGTACAACACAATTTGTAGGATTTAATCGCACGGCAGCTCAGCTCCGCATCTGAACGTGATGCATTCCTGACGGCCCCCGTGAGCTTCTTCTCCACCCCCAGGACACAACAGCAGGACAGAGACAAAACACCTCGAAGCAGGCTTGCTCCTGGCCTTCATCAGCATTTACCATAATATTCAAGGAGCCATTTCTTTGTATAAAGTGGTTTTGTTTTTTTTATTCATATGAACAAACCAGAGTTTTTCTCCCTCCATATTAGCTTAAGATTCAGAGGTGCCAGTTCGGGTGGTGCTGGTGGCCACCATTGGCTTTGAGTGGTGGTCAAAGGGTGGGAAACTTTTAGGCACCTACAGCAATGCCCAGCTTGACCAGAGCCTTGCAGGCTGTCTCCGAGGTGTCTCCTAGCGATGTGTGTCTCACTTCTCTCTCCCTGGCAGAACATCCTATTTATAGGTCTGGGCAATTATCATCACAGAACTCAAACCACTTCTTTGTTCCAGCTATTTTAAGCCCAGGTTACACATAGTAACATCATCATTATTCTCCTTCCTTGGTTTCTGGTCTGTAAGGAATGAGAGTGAGGGCAAATACAGCAAAACCACCATGAACTCATGAAACCTAAATCAAACACAGGAGGCTGGAAAAACTCACGCTGTACTTGTGCTGCTTTTCTTTCAGAGATGAGGCAGTGTCCAGATGGGTTCCAGATGTTCTTACTCTCTCCCTCCAGTTTCCTTTGGGAAAGCCCATGGCATTATCCACATGTATCCTGCATAGCTGCTAAGCAGCCCTCTCTGGATGAGGTTTGGCCCCAGGAGTTCAGAAGTTGTTTATTTGGACACGGTTCTCACCGCCAGGCACCCACAGAGCCCGGGCTGCATCAGCACCACGTGCCAGCCTGAGGCCCAGGGCAGGAGGCAAGAGGCTCCCAATTCCCACTTCTCAGGTGCGGTTCTGGAAGATGTTTTTTAAAAGGAGGAAAAGGTCCTGGGGTGAAAGGATGCAAACCCATCAGTCACAGCAACTTTGGGGGAGCAATGCAGGCTAGGGAAAGCTTTTTGCAACCTAACCTGGAGGTTGCATCACACCTGGAAGCACGAGGTCTGCCTGCAATGGGGTATTATCCAGGCATAAGGTACCACACAGCCGATCAGATATTGCAGTGCAAGCCAAGAATATAACTAGAACAAAGGACAAAGTCTGTACTTCTCAAAACAAGACCACAACCTGTTCCAGAAACTGTAGGAAGTTATGTAAATAGAAAAGCTGATTCATGAGAACAAAAATAAAAGCATTTCTTATGGATTGTAATGCCACTGTAAGTACACTACTTCAGTAACCCACAGCCTAAATACCAGTTAAATCCCACACCAACAAAACCCAAGTCAAAAGATGCCAGCATGTTCAACAGGTTTCTTTTTCCTGCCAGAAGAACCAAACACAGAAGTGAACGTCACCTCTGTGTAAAGTTCTGGAGATCAGGATTTCTCAACAGAGCACTTATGGACCCAACTCCCACTCACTTATTTACTCCTTGACACAGACTGCAGAGCGAATAAAACCCCCAGTGGGAGTCTGGCTTTCAGTCCCCTTAAGCTGCTCTGAAAAGCTCAGCTGGGCCAGCCCAGCAAAGCGTTCTGCTGAGCAGGATCCTCATCGCTCTGTCGGAACGGGCAGGAAAAATAAGAAACCTTTTCTCTATAAAGTAATTACCATCATCATTTGGAAGATGTGTATTTAGAAAGCTCACCTCAGCCTAATTCTGTGCAGAAGCAGAGAACACTAAATACAGGGCCTCATGCACTGAGTTACGCTGTTTAACAGCCCTCAGAGCACGCAGGCTCCTTGTTTCTGAAGGGCTCTGAGCCCTTCAGCTCTGAGGGGAGATCCAGGTGAGTGCTCAGTGTCACAGCACCCCAGGCAGAGGGGTAAATACGGCACTGTGAACAGTGTGCATTAGCAGTGCTGTGCTCGTGGAAAGCAACTGCTCAGAAACAGGTTCTGAAGGCTCTTCACAGCTACGTTGCATGGGGATCAGGGGTATGTGGCACTTGGGACCTACAAAAGTAGGCATCTGCTGGCCAAACTCGAGGCTGGAGGACCTTAAACAACCCCTTAAGCATAGTGCAGGCATAATCACAGGAGCAGCTGACAGAAGCAGATCTGTAAGTTCACCTTTGTTAGTGTTACCTGACATGAACAGTCACAAGTATCTGGATTTGAATGGTACTGACTCTTTTGTTTTAAGTGTACACAGGATTCCAGTTCAAAGTGGCAGCAGGATTTGAGTGTCGCAGGCTTTGTGCTGGACACTCAGCACAGCCAACCCTACCAAAGCTCTGCTACAGCCAAATTCAAATAAGAAAGATACTAAAAGGCCAGAAATAGGTCAGAACCAACTGCTCCACCGCATCGAAGGTCTGTTCAGCTGCTTTCCTCCAACGGTGGCCAAAAGCAGATTCCTTTATCCATTAGTCAAGGATGAGGACAAGTAACATTTCCTTATTTATATCTTCTCAGCTTCTGGCAAGCAGCAGTAGCAGCTCTGCCTAATGAAGGCTTGATTGCTTTTTAATGTGTTTTAAGTTTACTTTCTATGAAGGCACCTTAAGGATCAGCATGTGATCACAGCTGAAATTCTGCTCTTACCAAACAACATCCAAGCACTGGTGAATCCATTCATCCTTTTATACCTGCTTGTCAAAACTATTGTGGTGCTTCACCTTATCAGTGGCAGTCCACGTCGCAGCCCTCTACAACCTGGATTTACCGCACCCTGCGTGACCCTGCATTCCAGTCTGCAGGCAGGTAAGTGGCAGAAAGGTTTCCATCTGGCTGATCCTAGTGACTAAAGTGCCACAAATAAAAATCTTGGCCGTGCCACAAACAAAAACCCTTGGCTGCACTACACGTCCAAACCTCCCACCTCACCATGCGACTCAGCCAACGATGGACACACAACACCAGCAGCTACCACAACCACGATGCTGATGCTCTTCGCATGCCAATACCCCCGAGCCCACCACTGCACTGGCTGACGTGCAGTGCCAATGTCACCTCTCTGAACACAGATCCCTCTGCACATGAAGAGATTTGCTTTTTGTTTGTTTGAGGTTTTACCTTCTTTCTTTAAAAAAGGTTATGTATAAAGTGACAGCAATGCCCAATGGAATTATTTGTCTGGATTTCAAAAGCAAATAATCCCCACACAGCCAAACATTTCATTTTCAGAGATTTTAATGCAAGATTTTAACATTTAATATCACTTTTCATCATCTAAGAGAGACATTTCACAGGGTGGCAGTAAGCCTTTCTACACTCTGCATTTTTGTGCACATGAAACACAAGATCCCCAGCAGCTGGGCAAGGGAGGAGCTGAAACCCAAGAAGTCATAAGAAGGGGCTGGCAGTACCAGAGCTGTTACTACAGAGGCACCAAACCTCCCTAAGTGATGCTTTTTGTAGACAACCCAACAGCCTGAACAAGGAAAACACTGAATGCAAATGAAGTTTCCAATTGCCGAGCACAGTGTTTCAGACCTGGAGAGGCATTAGACTTACATTTGTGCTCTCTCAAAAGGAAGGATCTGTGCTTCATTCAGATCAGGGGGGATGCCTGACCACTTAACTCTGCTCACACTGCCCTTCAGGCCCCTGCACCTTGCGAGCAGTGACAGCAGCAGGATTCTCCCCTCCCTTTGTGGGATTTCTGTAAACAGCCCCAGCAGAAGCCTTGTTTGATAAAGGATGGACTTTGCACTTGAAGCAGCCTCTTGTCTCCAGGTACTGGCTTAAACAAGCATCAAAATCCTTGCCCATCCTCGCACGGAGGCTCTGCCCAGGCTGCTCCCAGAGCCCACCTCCTCCAGCACCGGCTGCTGCGGTGGTGATCCAGGAGGCACTCTGGGGAACCCTGGCTTGCTGCCCGAGTGTGTATACATTCAACTTGAATAAATCAGGGTTATGGAAAGAGATCGTCTCCTTGAACTCCACAGGTTTGTCTCTCACCCCTTCCTGCACCTGCCTTGGCACTGCTACATGGAGCTCTGAGCCAGAGGCACAGCAGCACAGTTTTGGAGAGCCTCGGCCCAGAGGACACGCAGATACTTGTGCCATCACAAGCAAAGCCACGGGGCAGGGAAGGAAACGAGCCAGAGGGTGCAGGACTGCCTCTGCCAGCAGCAATACCACCTGAAAGCATACATCAAACTGTGCCCTCGGGCTACTCCTGCGTCTGGCCTTTCCTCCATTCACTAAAACCAAGGATTTGCAACTGCAAATATCCACAGATCAGGATTTTTTATAGCTTCTTTTGTGACCAGACTGCTGAAGTTAGCCAAAATAAATATATCTTGCAAAATCACACTCCCAGACCAAAGCCTACCCTTATCTTGCTTTAGATGAGAACATCAACACTGATGCATTGCAAAGCCATAGGTTCAACCACGTGCACCAACACCGTCCACGAACCATCACAGCGCACAGAACTGTCATTATCAAAAGGAAAACACCACTATTACAATACAACATAAATTGACCCTTGGCAATTTTCTAAGTCGATTTTGTGGCATTTGACTTTCATAAGCCTGAAAACTGTTCATCTGGTCCAAAACCAACAGAGAGGCAGCTTCCTACTGCAGGAATACAGGCTCCATTATCTCGGTTATCCACTAACAAAGCGTAAGCAGCAGCAGAATATGAACTCCTCATTTATTACGCGCAGTTGCCTTCTGCAGCAGCCTTGGAGCTTGGCAGGCTGTATTTCCATGGATGTGTAACGTGTGCCTGGTCACAGCATCCAAACTGTGCACAGGGTTAAACAAAAACCAACAGATCTGCTCCTTCCAGAAACCAGTATAAACCTGACATAGCTCCTCAACACCACGAACATGAGTGGCAGGAAAAGCTGACAAAGGGACCAAAGGCACACTGTGTTATCTTGCAGCCAGCACCAGGCTTCCAAGAGTACCCAGGAGAGGGAAGCACAAACCATAGCACCTGCTCAACAAAAACTGCCCCCGAGCCCAGAATGAACTCAGTGGGCAGCTCAGAGCAGAGGGCAGGCTCTTCTCCTGCCATGACTGTTCAGTTCATTGCCAGTGTCTCTACAGCCCCAGCACCTCGCCTTAGTCTCTCGGCTGCACACGCTCATCTGAGGCACAGAAAAGTCTCAGGAAATGGGAATTTCTACTATCTGGAAGAAAAAGAGATCTTTAATCTAAGCTACCCCTGTTGCAGACTCCTTGAGCAATTTTCACTGCACCCTTTTCCTCTCAGACCTTCCTTTCCTAAGCTGTTAGTCAGCAGCAATAATTATTCTTTCAAATCACAGCTTGTTTACTTTGTTATTTGGGTTAGGGATCATTGCTGGCTGTTTCTACAAACAGTATCAAATACACCACAGCCCAGTCTTATGAACAGCCTTTAATGTGCTGCCTGTAACACACAGCATTTATCTCCAACAAGGTATCAGGCTCAGAATCACATGAGACACAGAAAACCCTCAGGAACGCGACATATTCCTGAGTATTCAAAAGTTCACAATGTGGCTGAGGAAAGCAGGGGGAAAGGCACTGGGGGTGCCACTGAAAACCTGCCTGTTTGCTCTAAAAGCTTTAAACAGGGCTTTAGTCCTGAAAGTCTGGACCTCACCACCACTGTCAGGTTCTGAGTCTGTTTTTTGAGCCAGTCTCCCTCTGAAAGCCTGAAGAACTATTCCTCCTTTATCTTCATCTCCACAGAGGGCTCCAGGACAGGTCTCACTCCCTGCAGTATCAGCAGCGACTACACCCCAGGAAAAGCCGTGGCTGTCGCGTTGCGTCAGCTAAAACAAAACCGCCAGGTCCCACCTCGTTCCACCCTGCAACTCCATCCTCTGCACAGCACTTGGCTAATCTTTACCAGGAGCAGCCTGAGCAGACACCCTTCCATCAACACCCACCAGAGAGAGACAAGGGCTGCAGCTTGGGATGTATTAAAACAGCTGCTACTGCCATTATTTTTCCGAGCGTGTGGATTTACGCTGGTGATGAGGAGCCCTGGATGGCAAAGAGAGCAGAAGGGAAAACCATTTTTTTGCTTTGTTGGTCTGATGAACGCTGACCTCTGGTCAAGGAAAGGAGCTAAAGGTGCAGACAAGTGTTGCACGAGGGCCCTGTGGTTTGCAATAAAAAGAAGCTTTATTTCCTGTATAGTTTAGCACACAGAGAGGCTGAATTAACAGACAAGACTAAAAGTTAAAAGCATTAATTGTTGTTTCACTGCCTTTGTACTGTCAGGTATTTATTATCTTTAAATAAAAAACTACTTAAAAAGGAAATACAATATGACCTCAGGGATCCTATTCTAAATCCATGTGCTTCTGTTCCGCATTACTTGATCGTCAAAGAACTCATGGAACACAGACATTATTTAGCAAAAGAGTCTTTTTGATGGCTGTTATTCTAAAACTAAAACAAATAAATTCTTCAAGAGAAGAGAACATTTTTATCCTGAGCCAAAATACCTAAATATCACAATGCAAAGGGAAAGGGGATTCAGAGAAAGCTATGGATTAAATACAAGTTTTTCTCCTCTTTCCAAAGACAGTCAGGCTGTACCGAGATAGAAAAGCACCTCCGTGCAGCCACACCAAAGTGTCCCAGAGCTGAGCTGCAGCAACAGCAGCCTGCGCTGGCACAGCCTTTGTGACCATCCCACCTCCCTGAGTAACAGTCCCATGAGTATCGTGCTGAGGGCCCACACTCCCTCTTTATTTCAGTGCACACTTCTACAAAATAACTTCAGAAACTCTGACATTAAACACAGAGAGAGGGAGATAAACAGAAAGCTCACAAGAACTGGCCACATCGCAGTTCCTAATTCTTTCAGTAGCTGAAGCAATACAGGAGTTGGCCAACTTCTGCTTGCAGCAGCCAGGAAGGCCAGTGCCCAGGGCTTTGCTCTCGAGAGGACTTCTTGGGAGAAAGCCTGCAGTCACTCTGTGCAGGAATCAAAAATGGAGCATTTTCCAGCACAGTAAGGTCCTTCCCACCAGGAAGCTTCTCTCACCTGCTGCATCGCTGCAGCCAGAATGGAAGTGCCAGCTCCCACCCTGGACCAAGGGCACTAATCCAGACGCTGCCCACACCTCAGTGGCAGCAATGACCTGGAGGCCACTTTGCAATCCCTCACTGTCATTTCTCAAGTTTTTTAGATCGCTTTTGTCACCACAGTACCTGCTTTGTTTTCTTCTTTAAGCCACAAGTTTGCTTCTGTGCAAGCCAGCATTTGCAGACCATAACCAGAAACAAGACAAATACACTCTGCATTTTGTTTTTTTAAAAGATGAAGTCCCCCAGCTGTTTATTTGCTGCAGGATGGAGTCCTCCAGGGCTGGGCAAGCAGCCAAAATAGCTTCATTCCTCTGACGCGCCTCAGTCTCGGCATAATGCTCGACGGCTGGCGGTGTGAGGTGATGGCTATCCTAACGCCTGCCAAGCTGCTAATTTTGGTCCCAAATCATTATATGGAAGACACAGCACTCTGTCCAGCTGCTCCTTGTTTTATACAGGTGTAAATTCCTGGAAGGAACATTCCCCAAGACAGCTTCTCGGACCTATTTTGATTCTTTCCCAGCAGGCACAATTCAAACCTCAGTCCTCTGCAAGTGAAAGGGAGGCTCTCACGGCTCCCTCCGCGTGCGTTTCAATGCGATGAAAGGAAAGAGAAATTTAGAAAAAGACTGCTCAGGTGCAAAGGTTTCATGGACTCTGCCACCAGAACCATGAGACCTGCTTATCTGCATTACAGGGTGGAAAGGAATTTCCAGTTCATAATCAAGATTATCAGTTCACTAACAAGGGAGTTTGCAAACCTGCCCCTTTTTATCTTTTTATTTCCACTCACACAGTTTGTATTTCCGGCCTAGGGCAAAAAAAAATTCTACATCTATTATCCATAAACCAGCCTCACTTGAACTTTGTTTCTATCCATGTCCACTGATAAAGTTTTGGGATGTATTTTTAGTTCTTTCACTTGCTCTGCTGCTCTCCCAATCTGCCAGTTGTTCTACAGCTGCCGCTCTGGCCGAGTACATGTGCACAGGAACAATCCTGGATCAGCAGCGTTAAGTATTTCCTAAGGAATCAAGTCCCTCCCTGCTGTAGTCCATGGCAAAACTCCCAGTGACATTACCACAGCCAAAGGTTCATCCCATGAGGTGAATACAGATGTGCTGTTTGAACGTGCCTGGAAACTACCACTCTCATAAAAATGTGGGTTTGTGTAAAAACCACTACTATTTTCCCTAGAGGTTGCCTGCTTTCTGTTTACATCAGGCTTTGCCAGTTTATTTTGACCTCTGCCCAAGGCAGCAGGCGTTTCTGATACACCTACCTCACTACCTAGGTCTAAACATGATCTATGTCAGCATCTGCTTTCCATGCTGCAAATTCACGTTGGTTTTGCAATCTCCCACTGTCCATATTACCAAACACTGATGCTTCCTACATAAGAAATGCTGAGATTGTGACCAGCGATGAAGAAAAGGCACGTTCACTCCCACAAGCTCCCACTCACACCTCCCTGTCTGCCCAAGAGCCCAGGAAAACAGTGATGTTCCAGCTCTGATGAATGGAAACCTTTCCCCAGCCACACCCCAGCACAACACCCAGCTCACACCTTGGGCAGAGGCTGTGGTGCATCACCTGGCAGGGCTTGCTTCATGCTGACTCCCCCAGTTAGCAACACCCCAACCCCATCTGCGTCCCACGGCGCGTTTCATTACACGTAAAACAGAAGATCTCAGGGCAAGTCATCCCTATGCAAAGTCTTACTCAACACCCAAACCCTGACATTTCAGTGTTTCTCCCTCAACAGAAAGTTCTGAGCCAGCAGACACTGCATCAAAGGGCTTCACACACCACTTTGTACAGCCTTGTCCTCACCTCCTGAGCTCAACTGCAGTTGTGCAGAACGAAACCAAGAGGAGAATTATTATTAACTTCTGCTTCCCCCTGCTCTGGTTTCTAAGATACAGGGGACAAATATAGTTAAAGGTTCCTCTCATACCTACAGCCTCTCACAGCATCTGAGCGTGCAAAGCAGAAAGAGGTAAAGCTTCAGGTGTGCTGGTTTGTCTGAATATAAGCCAGACACAGAACCTGCTTACAGTTCAGAGGAAATTCCTGGGTACACCTAAACGTCTGGGGCCTCCTAATACTTCTACAACACTACTTCTTGCAGGCGTTTGTAATAGTCAACAAATTCAAAACAAACCAGCATATCCTAAACACACACGTATATGCTTTTCCATCAAACATTTCTCCTGGACAACACATTCTTAATTTTTTTAAACTCAAACTGTTTGCATAATTTTGGGAGCAGAGCCAAATTCATCCAGGAACAGAAGAACAGCTTTCTTGGGTTAGATCCAACACTTGTCTACCCCAATATCCTGTCTCTGCCGGCCACAGATCCCAGGGAAGAGCTCGCTAACAGATTGAGCGCAGACAGTTACACCACATGATACTTTTCCAGACTCCAATAATCCTCAGTTTTCAGTCAGAGGTGCAGTAATTATGCTTAATAGCCCTTAATAGACTTTCCCCCTTAATTTGTCTCACTGTTTCCTGAGCCCATGCAACTTTTGCCATACACGACATTCCCTGGCAGTGAGTTTATCCATTAAACTGCGTGTTGTCAAACAAAGAACTCCACTTCTCCTGAACCCGCCACCTCCTTCTCTCCTCTGCTCTCCCCCAGTTGTTGCATTAGGAAAAGTAAGAACAATTGCTTCCTATTTGCTCTCCCATGCCTGATATGATTTTATCACTCTTCATATTTTTTCAGCTCTTTCCTTCTTAACTACAAAATTCTACCTTATTTGGTTGTTCATCTTACAGTGATCATCTTACCGTACTTAACAGCTTTTTTTATATCACCTAAGGACAACAAATCCAGTCTGTAAAAGATACAGACTCACCACAGATTTATATAGTTTATATTGGTTTTTTTATCTTTGCTGTCTCCCACCCTAAAAATTCCCAACATTTTGTTTGTTTTTTATAACAACAAATATGATATTTTTGTAGAATTACAGCTCTGAGACCTCTCTGCTGAAGAGTATTGGTTAGTTTAAACCTCACTTTTGCACAGGATGATGATTGTTTCTTTCCCCTTTGCCACCTGGAGCTGCTCTCACACTGTGCAACCTCACTTCAACAAACGCCTTTTGTCCTCTCACTCTTCCTCTGGATTGCTCAGGGTACAGCTCTGTAGGATCTCCTCCCAACTTCTGCATCCTGCAAAAGTCGCCTATACATTCCAATATCTTGATCATTATCGCATTTATATAACTGGCACGTAACCAGTTATATAAGCCAAGAAGAAGGAACATAACCCTTCCATCTTACACCACAGCAGCTTTGTTTCTTTATGAAAATGAAAGATTTTTAGCCTGGCCAAAGTTTGTTCAAAACCTTCTGGAAGTCTCAGGATTCAATATTAGGGGATCCCCGGATTCAATATTATGGGATTGCCCTTATCCATATGCTCAGTGGCTGCCCCAGGTAACTCAGCCGGGAGGCACAGCTTTCTTCCCCAACACTGTTTTGATTCTTCCTCCTGCTCTGTCTCTGTCCACGTGTCCAGCTGGGAAAGAGTCTAACAAAGAAGAGTCTAACAAAGAATAACATCCGTTTGTTCCACACAGGAACACAGCCTGTAGCTTCCAGATTTCCCTCAGATCTGGTTTTAAACTACTACTGCCTCTGACTTCTTTCTTCAATCTGACACCACAGCAATTCAAACAGCAAGCCCCTCGACAGTTAATAGTTAAAATTTTATGCTTGAGTGCCTTTAGAATTTAAAGCAAGGCAGCATTCACACATGGAAAAAGAGCCCCAGCAAAACTGAACTTCAGCTAGCTAATGAAAGAAATCAACTCTTAACCTTCAGTGTTTAAGCAAAGCCAGCACAAGCTTCTTCCCACAGCCTGCCTTTTCTCCCGAAGCAGTGCAGGAGAACAACACAATCCTGCTGCACCACCTCAAAACAAACACAGTTCTACCTGCACATACTATCTACAGACATTCTCAGCAAGAAGCCCTTCCCAGCCTTAACTGCAGACTGTTCTTTCCATCTTTCTCATGCTGTCAGAAAACTGTTTTCATTACCACACAGTAGAGTGTTTTTCATTTTGATATATTAAAACTATTGCAACAACTGCAGTCAATTTAATCTCTGGCTCGATTAAAAATTTGAATATAATATTTCAAGAAAAATATTTGACTTATCTCAAGTTTGGAACAATGGCTTTAAAAAAACATAGCCCAAGAGGCAGATGGAACACGTCCGAGCTAAATGCTTTGCTAGATTTGTGTTCGGTATTTTGTCTTCCACCCTGAGAGATCTTAATTCAGAACATTTCATACCATTTTATTCAGAGAGATTAAGTTTGGTTAGCGCTGGTTAGCACAAAAAAGTACTTCATGTGTTTTATGTTTACAAGTTTAAAAATCAATACCAAGCCTGCTCACAAGTTGGTTCTCACCCACAGGGCAAAAATGCATGAGCCGAGTACCAGAAAAATGCATCCACACTTGTGAGATTGTTTTTAAAACTACAGATGCAGCTTATTTTCCCCTTATTTACTAAAACTTGCATCATATAATACCAGGCTATTTGTAAGATTCATATCATAGTTTTCTTCCCACACGAGCTGCACTGGTGGGCAGTGCCATTCAGAGCAAGGGAGGTTCATTAACAGCTCCGTCTGCTGCCACTGCTTGGAGCTTCCGGGGTGACAAATGTGAGCACACGCATCCGGGCTTTGACAACACCTTTGCAACCCGAAACACGACTGGAGAACAAGGCACACTTATCATACACACTGATAAAATTGCTGGATAGGGAGCAGCAGCCTGCTGTAGGCACATTTGCCCTTGGGAGGGCTCAGCACAGAGCCACCTCCTGCCACAGCCACCAGCTCTGCAGCCACCTCAGCGGCCACACAGCACAGGCACAGCACGTGGGCTGCACTCCTGGTACCTCAGGATGGCAACATTTGCATTTGTTCTGATAGAGGGAAAAGGTCTAAAATCCCCTAGAGGGATTTAATTGCAAAATATGGGGGGGTTGGTACGATCTCCATCTCTCCATGTATTACTTCACTGGCATTGCTGCAGAAGGATGAAGTGGTTTCACTCCCAAAGCCCTGAGTTGTTGACAGGGACAAGAGCTGATGGTTCCACACAACTCTGCTCCTTCCCTCACTCTTATCCAAAGCTGTACTCCTCAAATTGCAGCCCATAATGCTCCAGAAGGCGCCTGCCACTGGCTGTACATCCACAGCAGCTCCAGTGTTATGTGGGGGAAAAGAGTAAGGGTAAGTGCAAGCAAACATTTGTTGTCCAGACCACAGGCCACTTTCCTCTTTGTTGGCTGGTGAGTGGGGAAGAGTAGACCCAGATCCATTCCTAAGCAAGAAAACAATAAAAGAAAAACATGAAATCCCTCCCATCCCTAACTTTCTGAATGAAAAAATAAACTCAGATTTCCTTTCCTCTCTAAAATCATCCCCAAACAGTGGCAACCTTATGTATAACATAGGACTCAGACACCGACTCTGGAGGTTGTCCCTTATTTTTGCCATGTCTTCAGTCACTGTAGGAGGTGAGGAAGGAAAACCACCCACACAGTCATCAAAACAAGTGAGGGGGGAGAGCTCGCAGAGATGGAAGCATGGGCTGTAGGCTACAAACACAACGTTCCTGGTGCTGAGGAGCAGTCTGGACACCAGGCACCCGATGCAGCAGTTTCCACAGCCGCAACTCTGGCAACAGCACACGGGAGAGCTCAGCCCACAGTCTCCAGCGCGGGCACTTCACGTCCATAGCCAGAGCCTCCAGGTTTCACCCATTCTCCTGAAGCATGCAGGGTAAAGTTGGAGGAACGAACACAATTCTCTCGGACAAAGTCCGTTGTTAAGGCCAATGCAGTTGTTGCCAACAAATGCAGACTCGTAAGACCAATAAGAATTTAAACAGCTGGCTCCTTTCCACATGAGATCAATAAAACTGGTAAGCCAGCTGCCGCCAGGAAGGCGCCCACAAGTGCTTCTGGTGCCACAGGAAGGCCGGGCAATCTCAATCTCAAAAACCAAAAGAATACCTAAAAGCTCGTAGAGGAAATGACAGACTGGACTCGTGCAATTTAGTTTCTTCTCTCCTTGTATCCTTCTTCTTCCAAGAGCAAGAATCTAATTACTCTTTAGGCTCCCCTCCTTTCATCTCTTGAAGGATTTGAATAGAAGTCTACAGTCAAATCACTCTCTTTGCCTGCACAGTCCCAGCTCGAGCCAACGTTTGGGTGCTTCTGAGCGCAACATCTGCGTCTCTCATTTTAGCTTCATAGCCTCCAACACTGTCTTATACAAAGTAACATGTTTATTTCAACTGTATGTTGTGCAGAAAGACTCCTGGACAGAAGCTACACATGTGCATTCCCACCTTTCTTGTCTACAGCTCATCTTCACAATTACAATCCCCTCTGCATCCTTGCCGCACCCCGCGACTCGCCAATACAACTCTCACTGTGAGAAAGACTAAAGAGAAAGGGCACCTTTCTGTAAAAGACTTCCAAACACAGCAGGAACCGGTGCTGTAGCTATTACATTATGACTTCCAGGGTGAAATTCAAATAGGAGGCCATGACAAGACTGCAATCATCTGGCCGAGCCCTTAATTATAAACCTTCCAGTGCATTTGGTTATCTCTGCTGTGGAGAGCCGTGGCAATGAACCACCCCAACCCAAAGTCACCTTTACCATACAGAGCACAAAGCAAACCCTGGGCTCGTGTACAAACACAGGACTGCAGCCCGTGAAATGCACTAAAGGTAACGCTGAGCAAAAGCCACAGTGGGCAGTCACTGCAACGCCCATGCCCAGGCGCTGTACGACACACGGACACGGGAACTCAGTCATCTTCATCAGAAACCCTTTGTAAAATAATTTTGCTTAGACGTGAGCTTCGTTATTTCCTCACTGATAGATACTACTGAATATAAACCTCACGGAGAACAGTGCCTTGGGGGAAACACTTTGTGCACTATGATTTGGCAAATTACACAGTGTAACAAAGTACGACTTTGTACTAAGACCACAAAATTTGGGCACCCTCCAAGACTTACAGCCCGGGGTTGTGAGGTGTGAAGCAATCCCAGCCCCTTTTCCCTTCAACAGAAGACAAAGCTTTCCAGAGTCTCACAAAAGCTTGGCCAGGACAGTCGTTTTCTAGAAAGGAGGAGGTTTTAAACTTATTTCTCTTTTGCTTCTAGTCAAGCAAATTAGCCTTGTGAAAAACAAAATAACACAGTGCTGAGTGTCACTGACAGTACAAAGGCGACTTAGCAGGAATGAGCCCTCACAGGGCTGATGTTAGCCAGTTCAGTTTCTTTGCTGGAAAGAGCTTTGATTCTGTTCCATCCCTCTGAAGTAACCTCCTCTGATGTGGATTTTCCATCCCCCGAGTGGGTTATTTCAAATTCAGCACTCAGAAAGGCTCCTCTGGTGCTCCAAGCCTGTCTCACTAACAGCTTAAGACCCATGAAAACGACTTATTCCCATCAAGCAGCACATTTTCCCTTGGATAGGTGCCTCTCTGTCTTATTTTAGGTTGAAATATCGATTAAAATTCTTATATCAGAAGGAAACCAGCCACCCAGTGAGGTACTTGGCCGATCCCTGCCAACAGAAACACCCTTGGTGTATTCAGTAAACCGAGAATGTGCAAGCCCTGCTCATTACCACAATATGACTTGAGCTGTGCCAGCTTTAGACACAGGCATGAGTGTGTGTGTGTATATATATTTGTCATAAAACTGGCAATTATGTGCATGTTACGCTCAAATTCCACAAAAAAAAACAGCCTACGCCAACGCTACATTCGAATTCCACAGTCAAGGATGCACAAAGAAGCTTAAAAGGCAGCAATAAGACAGAAGTGAGCCTTGAAGAATGTACAATCCAAAGAAGGACAAGGCAGCATTGCAGAAACCACTAAGCTAATAATTAAAAAAAGCTAATTTAAAAACAGGATAACACAGTCAGCATTGAGATCAGTGGCTGTACCCCTGGAGCTCAGTATCACCACACAGACAGGAATCAATAACTGCCATTAAGAGGTCACTGGTAAAAATCCATAGCAACTGAATCAGTCAACTTGAAACCTATTAACAGCTGTATTAGAAAGAAGGAATTACTTCTTTAATTTGCTAATGATTGCTTCATTCCTTCCAGATGATCATTTTGTACAAACCCTGCAGAAATCCCTTCAGACTCCCCTTATGAATAAACTACTTGGGATTTCAAGACACTCTCCAGATCAGCATCAGATAACCATCTGCTTTTCAGCATCAGCACGTCGATGTCAGCATCGATAGCAAGATTAGCAAAAATGACACGGGAAGAGAGCGACAGCAGGGACACCCAAGGTCCACACTCCCCTGCCATCTGCACTCGGCCACTACAGGGCTCATTAGCGCTAAACGAGGGCTTACAGCCACCAACGGCAATGCTTACCAACCTGGCATTTTATCTGCTGAAGGCTGGAGACCAGTGACTGCACTGAACCAGAGAAGAATTCAATGAGGAGGTTTTTATCCTCCGTACATCACTGTCCTCTGAAAGTTTAGGAACCTGCACTTTAAGTGCACAGCCTAACAGGGACACACAAGCCCATCACAAAGCCCCAGCGTAGTCTATCGACTTCTAGCAAAAGTCACTGATCATTGACTGCAGTAGCTGGCATTTTCTAAGTCTCTGGCATTTTCTAAGTCTGGCATTTTCTAAGTCTCCGGCACATCCACACTAAGGGCGACAAAATCCCCTGGATTTTAGCCTCAGGGCGTCTCTCACACAGGTCAAACAGAAATCAGCTGATCCTGAGGACACTATGCTCAGAGCCACATCGGAACCCAGGCACAAACCCTCAGGTTTTTTGACTCTTTTCCTTTAGGAAAACAGAGTCTTCTGCCCGGGCTCTGCCTACAACACGCTGGGGCCATGAAAAGCGAAACCCTTTATTCCCACACCGTGAGAAACCCGGACAGTGCCCACACATGCCACGGACCATTCCACAGAATCACAGAATCCCTTGGTTGGAAAAGACCTTTGAGATCATCAAGTCCAACAGTACCTGTCCACTACTAAACCATTCCTGACCACCTCATCCACCCACCTTATAAATCCCTCCAGGGATGGTGACTCCACCACCTCCCTGGGCAGCCTCTGCCAGTGCCCAAGAACCCTTTCAGTGAAGAATAAACCCACCAAACCCAAACATTGGCACGATGGGTGACACAATTTGGAAATAAACTTTAGGAATAACAACAACAAAAAAACAATAAGCGTTGGGTTTGCCTTCGCAGCGCAGGACGAGGAGTGCGAACGAACCCGAACCCCTAAACCCATCCCCGAGCGGTGTTCGCGGAGCGGCCCCGAGCTGGCACCACGCTGGGAATCCCGCTAGGAATGGCATTTTCTGCGTGGCACCCATCGCCCCGCAGAGCCGGGGCCAAGCCCGGCCGCTCCTCCTGCCGCTCCCAAACCCCGCATAAGTTTTCCGGAAGCCGCTTACCGCCGTGGAGCCCGAGGAGGAGGCGATGTACACCTTGATGACCATGCTGGGAGGCGAGGAGGCTGCGAGATGCGGGATGCGGGGCGAAGGGATGCGGGAAGGAGGGAGGGCGGGGGGGGAGGGAGGGATGGAGGGAGGCGGGAGGGCTCGCCCCGCCCCGCAGCGCTCGCAGCCGCCGCCGCCCGGCCCGGAAGAGGGGGAAAATGGTTAAAAAAAAAAAAAGAGGAAGAAAGCAAGGGGCGAGGCGAGTTCCCACGGAGCCACGCGAGACGGGCGCGGGGAAGGGGCGAGAGCGGCGGAGGAAGAGGCGGGAGGAGCCAAATCCCCCCACCCCGCTCCCCCTTTCCCGGCCGCCCCCTTCCCGTCAGGTTTCCCCACGGCTGCCTCCCCTCGCAGCTGACGCCCCTCCATCAACACCCCCTCCCCGGATCCCCTCTCCTCACGACCGCTGCCTCCCCTTCAGGTTCCCCATCCTCACGCTCCCCCCATCACGGCCGCCGCCCCCTCCCCGTGCCCCCCCCATCTCATGCCCCTCACGGTCTTCCCCTCCCTTCAAACCGCTTTCCCTCACTCCCTCCCGTCTCCCTCTCCCCCTCCTCCCTCACCCCCCCCTTCAAGTCCCACTCACCCTCCCCTCGACCCCCCCTCCCTCTTTTCAGGTGTGTTCCCCCCCCATGCTCCCCTCTCCCCTCACGGGCGCCCCCTCCCCTTTAGTTTCCCCCCACACACCCCTCCATCCCCTCACTCTACCCCCCTTCAGTTACCCCCCCTCATGATCCCCCTTCTCCATCACGCCCCCCACCGCCAAAGCCTCCCCTGCAGGTCCCCCCCCCACTCCCCCTCCCAGCCGCAGCCTCCTCGCAGATCACAGAATCACAGACTGAGCTGGGTTGGAAAGGACCTTAAAGATCATCCAGTTCCAACCCTGATATTGGGAATTAAGAATTTCCTTCTCAAATCTCTTCCAGCGAGGCAGTTGCTGTCCCAGTGCTGCGAGGGCCCGTGCCACAGGATGGGCTGTGTGGGCATCCAGTCGAGTTCCTTGCCTTCCCGCAGCCCCTCTAAAGCTCTGCCACACCAACATATCATAAACCCGCTGCCAAGGGCCTGAACGGCTCCTGAGCTGCCCCAGCATCTGCCAAGAGGATGGAGACTCCCCTTTTACAAGGAGTCACCTGGAAAAGACAAGGGGTAATGGGTGTAAGTTGCTCCTGGGGACATTCCTATTGGATTCCAGGAGATAACTTTTCCCCAAGAGAACAGTGCAACATTGGAATAATCCCCCCAAGGAAGTGGTTGGTCCTTCTACACTGGAAATCTTTAAGGCTCAGCTTGGCGGGGTGCTGGGCCATCTCATTTAAACTATAGATCAGCTTAAAACGCTGGACCAGGTGATCCCTGAGGTCCCTTCCAACCTGGCATTCTATGGCCTGTGCTGTGGCCAGGGGCTTGGGTGCTGCTCAGATAACCCAGGATAGGGAGGCTGTGTGGAAGGGCCGCCACACGCTGCAGCTCCACAGCACGACGCTCCATCAGGTGTATTAATTAGGACCACTGGATGAGACCGTGAAGAGTTCTTAATTGCTACGGTCACGGTGACACACTATTTAGGAAGATTGATATTCACCACCTGTCTTCGCTTGCCTCTGGTACTCAAGTGTTACCTTACATGCATTTCACCGTACACTCTGATAGCAACCACACAGAAAATAATTACCGTGATAAACATAGCAAGCTGGAATTTTAACACCTACCAGCTAAGATGAAAGGAAGGTATTTGTTCTGCTCTTCACAAAAAAAAGGTATTGCTGAAGTGATTTTTCGAAAAAAATCCTTATCAGGTGTTTTTTCTAACCACAGACAGGAGGTATCAAGGATGGCTTAATCATAGGTATAGTTGGACTCGACATCTCAAAGGTCTTTTCCAACCTAACAACTCTGTGATTTTTAAAAAAAAATGGTTTATTAAAAAGTCTACTGAATTAAGTCACCTATATTTTATTAAACTGCCAATACTAAGAGGCAAGAGAAATATTTGGTGCCTAATTTTGATATTACTTGTGATACTCATCTAAATCTTTGAGACTGTCAGGAGATTGATGTATGTTTTGAAAAAGCAATAACCCAAAATTTATTTAGGATGATGGTACACAATAAAAATTCCTTGGTTCAGGGATTTTCAAAATTTTAAAAAAATAAATGTTGTACTTTTTAATCTCTTTAAAACAAACCAAGTTAAGTCCAGAAGATTAAAATTCCTGGAGGAATGTTCCTTCAGATGTGTTTGTACAGCCTCTTCACAGCTGCTTGAGAAATGCACTGATTATTCCCATCTCCCCTGAAGCACCGCACTATGTGCCAGTTGGTAATGGAACACAAGAGGCAGAGACCACAACTTATCAGAAAGAAGTAAAAAATACAGGTAGAAAGGGGTTTATTTGAACTTTGGGCTCACTTGTCATTCTGCTGGCCAGCTCTCCTCTCCTCACTCCTAACGCGCTTCAGCTCCTTGGAGCTGAAATTCTTCTGGAGGCAGCTGCACCTTGTCTTTCTGCCTACTAAAAAACCTGCTGTAATCATGACTCTCAGAAGTGCACTTTAGAAGGCATTTTATCTTCATGAAAGAAGATTTATTAAGTTAAGAGCAATACACGAACTGGGTATTATTGAAACAACTGAGTTTTCTTGACTCATAATAGTAAATTTCCTACTCTATTGGCAGAAAAGTGCGTTGATTTCTATTCCCAGGCTGCTCATATAAAATCCAAGGTATTATTTTTGGTTTCACTATTAAACAGTTGTGAAGTGTTTAATTATCCTTCTTAAGGTAGACCAAAATCTCAAACAAATGAAGAAATTGATATTATGCCTCTCCTATTCTCACACAGCCAGGAAAATAGTACGTATTTAATACTGAGAGAAGACTTTGTCTCCTCAACTCTTTTGCACCCTTGCTGTACCACGTGCTTGTACAAGGCCATCTTGCCAGGCTGCATCTTTTATTCCTCCCTTGTTAAAAGGCAAATTAAACCATTGAATTTTGGTTTATATTGTTTTATGTATTATAAAGCAGCAATACTGAGTCAGTGGCAGCTCCAGCACTGATTTTAATGGCAGCAGGACTGTGAGTGCTCCTTGATGAGGAGCCCAAAGGTTTGCCCACCCTGGAGTCATCCAGGGATCACTTTGGGACACAGTTTAGCAGGCATGGTGATGTTGGACTGTATGATCTTAGAGGTCTTTTCCAACCTCAATAGTTCTACGATTTCTATGCCAGTAATGGCAAAGATCTGCTCACTTTTTTCTTAAACTACAGGCAACGATGGGAGTTGCTGAGCACTGGCAAATTAAGCTAATTTAAAAAAGAAATGTGTTAGAATCTCGCAATGAAAGAGATTACAGTAATCGACTGCAAAATCCCTCTTGTACAAAAGGTCAGGCAGGACACATGCTCCAAATGCTCCACGGTGTCTTTGTAACCATGGAGAGAAATGGAATATTGGGTTGGTAACGTGAGAATGTGCCAGGTTTCGTTCCCTAATTGTGCCTGTACTGCTGCGAGGGACGATGATCTGGCTCTGTCTGAACTCCCGAAATGCAGGAACGTGTGTTTGGTACAAAACAGCATCTCAGCACTCTCCACAGGAAATAAGAAATCTGCTCTTTGTTTCCACTCCTGGCCCACCAAGCTTGCCCATGACTGAAGGCTGAAGGCAAATGGTGATACCAAACCTGTCTTCTACCTGTGCCCATGCCCTGTCAGAGCCGTGTCCCACCACAGCTGATGCCAGCCCACTGCAGATTTATGGCAGGTGGAAGCTCCACTCCCCAGCTCCAACGTGCTCGTGGGGAAGGCCAGGAAATAATCTTCTCCTCAGGTAGAAACAGAGCAAGGCCAGGTTTCCTTGTTTTGAGATCTCATTGTGCAAGACTCCAGGCATGCAGGAGGGAATTACAGCTTGTTGTCTGTTGGCCACCTCTACAGTGGAGTTAATAGAGCCCTGCCAAAATCCCTAATGGTGTAGAGGTGTGGATCTGTTCTGGTTCAACCTAAAGTAGAATGAGTTTTCTAAATTCAGCTAAGTCTTATCTAAGTAACTTCATTTTATGGAAGTTAAATGCATGTTTTTCAGTCAGGGTTTCTCTCCACCATGGAGAGAACACCATAACATGGAGCATTGGTGGCAGAAAGGCCATTGCTTATACTTATTCCTCTACTTATTCCTCAAGCTGATGGAGTGCCATAAGTCAAACATGAAGAATGGTCGTACCTGCAGGGAGGGGCGGACAGGAGAGGTGACCCCAAACTGACCAACAGAGTATTCACAGAATCATAGAATGGTTCGGGTTGGAAGGGACTTCAAAGCCCATCCAGTTCCAAACTCTTACCATGGGCAGGGACACCTCCCACTGGATCAGGGGGCTCAAAGTCCCATCCAACCTGGCCTTGAATACCTCCAGGGAGGGGGGAGCCACCACTTCTCCAGGCAACCTGTGCCAGGGCCTTGCCACGCTCACCGTGAAGAATTCCTTCATGGTGAACATTAGCCTAATCTTAGTCTTTCCCCTTCCAATTTAAGGCCACCCCCCCTCATCCTATCACTACACATCCTTGTAAAAAGGCCCTCCCAGCTTTTCTGTAGCCCTTTTCAGGGCTGCTCCAAAGTCTCCCTGAAGTCTTCTCTTCTCCAGGCTGAACAACCCAAACTCTCTCAGCCTGTCCTCACTGCAGAGGTGTCCGTATACGTCATACGCAGTAGAAACTTGCCAGACCACGAGGGTCTCACTTCCTTCTTTGATGGCCGATATCCAGTGAGGACCTCGTCTGTCTGTTTGCCCCGATCTTGGATCTGTGTGTTCCTGAATTCGGTCCCTGTGTCCAGCATCCCTCCTTGCCACTGACAGTGTCTGCTCTAAAGCATCTGTGGTCACGTACAGTCATCGAGGGGTGAGGTGTGGGTGCAATAATAATAATAATAATAATAATAATAATAATAATAAGATGATGATGATGATGATGATGATGATGATGATTTAAAGCTGTTTTAGTGTCCAGCCCACAAGTTTTTGCCTCTCATTGCTCTTCCACTGGGGTTGGACACGAACCACACGGCACCCGCTCCGGGCTGAACGCTCAGCGCAGCCCTCGGAGTCGCCCCTCGGAGTAGCAAAGGCACGAGGGGGCTCAAGGCAAGGCTGCAAACCCCCGGCGTGGTGACAGCGCCTGTGAGAGCGCTGGGACTCTCCAGCCACCCCCGCCCCGCCGGTCCCAGTGCCCCCAGCGCCCCCTGCCGGATGGGGCCGGTACCGCAGCGCCCCCGCTGCCCCCGCCTTCGCCCGCGGCGCTGGAGCCTCCCTGGGGCGGGAGAGCGCGAGCTGTGGGCTGGGGATCATAGAATCATGGAATCATAAAACCGCTTGGTTGAAAACAGCTTCGAGAGCATCGAGTCCAACCATGCCTGTGCATCACTAAACCACCCCTGAGCACCTCGTTTGCCCAACCTCCTTTCCGTGAGCTGCAGAGAGCAATGAGGTCCCCCCTCAGCCTCCTCTTCTCCAGGCTAAACGGCTCCAGATCCCTCAGCCACTCCCAGAATCCCTGGGCTCCAGTCCTGTTCCCACCTTCCTTCCCCTCCAGACGTGCTGTAGCCCCTCAATGTCTTTCTTGTACTGAGAGGCCCAAAACTGAACCCAGGATTCGAGGTGCAGACTCACCAATACTGAGTGCAGGGATGCAGGCTGGAACCTTCGGTTTAAGTCTCAGCTTGCAACTACACGTGGTGTTAATTGTTGTTAATAACGGATGTGTTCTGATAGTTCAGCATTTACAGAGCCAAAGTGACCTGGGGATCTATAAATGCTGAACTGCAACCCCACTCCGGGGGTCTGAGTGCACAGGCACTGGTGTGTTGGGTGGGATCAGTGAGTCTCCCAGCTGTTGGAACCATGCTGTGATGGCATCACAAAGCAGTCTTGCACCAGGCTGATGAAAATCAAAGAAGTGTGGGCAGAAGGGCGAGAGAGGGATTCTGCCCTTCTACTCCACTGTGGTGTTAGATGTACTCCGCACAGTTAGATGAACCAGGTTGAGAGCTGAGTGTGTCCCCCAGGCCATGCCATGCCTTTTTCTGGTTTAACGTAAGTTGTCAGGGCTGACATCAGCACAGCACTCAAGGCAGCCTCACTACACCATCATCCACCCTTCTGATTCCAGAGGCAGAGGTGTTGCAGAATGGCGTAATCACGGTACCTTCAGTAAGACCAAGCCTTTAGGCATCAGAGACAAATTCATCAGAGAATAAAATGCCTCAGGTCTGAACAGCATGACCATGAGAGCCGCAAGACTACTGGGATTTCAGTGGAAAAGAATCTCCTAATGTTCAAAACTGACATGAATTTCAGGACAAAAAAAGAGAAAACATCATATATCTAACAGCCTATTTGGGGAAGGGCAGAAGTCAATCACCTGGGAGTGACTTTGGAGTATTTTGCCTTTGTTCTTGATGTGCTTCGGTTCTAGTAAGCAACCTAGAAGAACATTCATTAAGTACTACAGATTTTCTCTGGCATCAGGATCTGGCTCTCCACCTCTGCAGGATATTCCTACAACAGTAGGAGAAACTACGTGAGATGTTGCGATGTGGATCACAGCACCTAGGAGGATGCTGGAGAGATGTAGATCCCGGAGATGAGTGAGGGAGCAACAGGCGTCAGACCACGGGGTTACCCAAATCAAGTTGACTGAGCCTTGCCCTGTTTTGCAAAGATTAGAGGGCAAAAATAAAACCAAGATGGGATAAGTGTCAGCCTGAAAGCACTTTCTCACACTTTGGTTGTCTAAAATTTCCCAGTTTTCTAAAACTTTCTCAACATTTGATCATTGTTCTGTGAGTTCAGTGTGGGCCGTTCAGACTACTTGCAGTGCTGGCTGTGTGTTTAGTTTTGTTTTGACATAGTCGTACATTTCTGCTTGCAAACTGGATGTTTTTACTTCTGGAATTAATAAGTGAATAAGAGAAGCAGAATTTAAATTTTACCATGAAGTTTGCTCGTGGAAACAGCAGCACAAAAAAGATTAATTTCTGGTTTGTTGATTTGATTTACTCTTGACATAGTCCATCAACATGGTATCATAAATTCAGGTGTAGGTTGCACAGAGGAAATGTTTAGCCCCAACCCTGGCCTGATCAGCAGCTAAATGAAAGCAGTTGTAATCCCAGTTCCCCCTTGCCCAGGGAAAGGGAAATGAGAGAATTGTAGATTGGAAAGTAAAACTAAAACAGCTTTGATGAAACAATAATAATAAAATAAAAACAATATTGATAAGAATAATAAAATACATACAAATATATTAAATTGCCCCCCCTCGATGGCTATGTCACCACTGATGCTGCAGAGCAAGCACCGGGGTATGGACACCTCCAAATGGATCAGAGTCTTCAAGGACTCATCCAACATGGCCTTGAACACCTCCAGGGATGGAGCAGCCACCGCTTCTCTGGGCAACCTGGGCCAGGGCCTCCCCACCCTCACAGGAAAACATGTCTTCCTAAGATCTCATGTAAATCTCCCCTCTTTCAACTTAAAACCATTCCCCTCGTCCTATCCCTGCACTTCCTGATCAAGAGCCCCTCCCCAGCTTTCCTGTAGGCCCCTTTTGAACATAACATGAACAAAAGTACAACATAGCTGTAATGGCAGCTTTAAAAATGCATAAGCAGTCTTTCTAAATTGTGCAAAGAGTGGAAAGAAGTAGACAGCTGAGAATTAGTGGAATGGGATAGCACGGGCACGTCGACACAAAATTAGAGACAAAAGTCCAAAAGCAGTTGCAGTGAGAAAGGAACACAGAAGGGTTTTATTTCTACACATTCAGAAGTAAGAGCAAAATGAAAGTCAAATTACTGATAGAAAAGGAGAGCAAATAAAGGAAGGCACAAAAAAGTTGTGTTTTCCATGCTTCAGCTTTCAAAAAATTAAATGAATCGCCACCTTTTTAGGAAGATGACAGCAACAGGTAGCAAAGAACTAAATCATGTCTGGCTAAGTAGTCACAACGAGGTTGGCAGCACCTGAAAAATGCTCTCCTCAGTATTTAGGAGGCCACTCACGATTTTTTTTGAATAATTGGTGTGTATCAACAAAAAAATCATGGCCTTTGGTAGTTCTACAGCACCTGGAAGGAGGGGAAGAAAGGTGAAACCATGGCTGGAAAACTGCTCAGCTTGATTTCAAAGCCCAGGAAGATAACGAACAAGCACTTTGAGAATGAGGTAATACGAAAAGTGAGAAATCAAAAAGTCACCATGAATTTGTCAGGAACAGGGGAAACGGCTGTCCCAATAGCAGCATGGAAAGGGATCCAGGGATTACAAGGGATCAGAAAAACAATCTGAATCAACACAGTTATGCTACTGCAAAGTCAGCAAATGCCACGTTGAGAAAGGTTACCTAATTATTGGATATAAATGTAAGGTAGAACATGAAGCTGATGAGTCCTGAACAGCCTATGAATGGTAAAAGGCTTAAGAAATATGGCCTATGAGATCATGAAAATTTGTTTAGTCCAGGAAAATGAAGTTTAAGGGAGAATATGATAATAATGTGTGAAATGTCCGGCCAGGTTGGATGGGGCTCTGAGACCTCTGATCCAGCGGGAGGTGTCCCTGCCCATGGCAGGGGCTGGAACCAGATGGGCTTTCAGGTCCCTCCCAGCCCAAACCATTCCACGATTCTATGAAAAGACAACTTTGGAGCCTGAGCTGCCCCCAAATCCCCGGCCCCAGCGGCGCTGACAGCCCGGGGCGCACACAGGGCGCAGCGGCCCCGCGGCGCTGCAGGGCCCGTCCCGCAGGTGCCGGCGCGGCGAGAGGCGCTGCCCGCGCTGCCCCCGCCATGGCGGCCCCGCGCCCGCCGCCATGTTGTCCTTCTGCCGCCTGGGCCAACTTTCGGGGAAGTTTCTTTCCCGGCCTCTGGGGGGAACGCGGGGAAGGAGGCGGCGGAGGGGGATCTGCGGGCGGCGGGGCAGAGCGCAGCCTGCGCGGAGGCGCTCGGAGAGGCGGCGGGACGAAAGCTGCCTCTGCCCCGCGCCGCCTCCGCTCCCGCCAGCCCGGGGCTGCCCGGGGCCGCCGTATTCACCGCGCGCCTTAGGCCGGCGCCGCTGCGCAGACAGCGTAGGGGCCGTCTTATTCACTGCGCGCTTCAGGCCGGCGCGGCTACGCAGACAGCGTAGGGGCCCGCCGTATCCTCCGCGCGCTTTAAGCCGACGCCGCTGCGCAAACAGAGTATCATCCGCCGTATCCACCGTGCGCTTCAGGCCGGGGCCGCTGCGCAAGCAGCGTAGGGGCCGCCGCTCAGGGGCCGCCGTATTCACTGCGCGCTTTAAGCCGGCGCCGCTACGCAGACAGCGTAGGAGCCCGCCGTATCCACCGCGCGCCTGAAGCCGGCGCCGCTGCGCAGACAGCGTAAGGGCCGCCGTCCCTCCGCCCGCCAGCGGCTCCGGCTCTGCGGCCGCCGCCCCGCCTCCCCCGCCCTCGCCCCGCCTCCCGGGCCGCAGCCCGCGCTCCCATTGGCCGGCGCGGCCGTCACTCAGCGGCTGGGCCCATCTCGCGCTCCCCATTCATGCAGTTTGGCTGCGTGTTGGTGTATTTGACTGTTTGCAATAAAGAGGGGGGGATTTTTTTTTGTTCAGTTTCTGCTGCAATTAACTCTTGGTCCCTTTTACATCTTTCTTTTTCTTTTTTTTTCTTTTCCTTTTTTTTTGTTTTGTTTCCAATTTTGCAGAACGGTTGAGGCAGTTTTTCCGTGGTTACATTTATTTTTTATCCCTCTCTCTGTATTTTGCAATCAACTATTAAGGTGCAACTATGCCCAAAAGAAAGGTAAGTACAAAAAAAAAACAACAAACCAAACGAGGGGAGACAAATGGGGAGCGAAGGGGAAGAGATTGGCGAAAATCGCTGTAAATTTTTCGCGCGCGCGTGGATGTGGAGTTTTTTTTTTTCGCCTTTTTAATTATTTTGTGGTTTATCCTAAAGCCGAGCCGGGACCGGAGGGAAAGGGGTTGGGGCGTGGGGAGGTGTGGGGAAAGGAGGGGAGGCTGCGAGTTCACTCCGGGCCGTTTTGTTTGGGAAGGAGAAGGCTTGGAGCTGTGTCTCCATGCTGGATTACCAACAGCCATGGTGCTGCTGCTGCCCCTGTGGAGAGAACACAGCGCCCAGGGCTCTGCCCAGCGCCCAAAACCCCCCACTACCGCCCGGCTCCAACCCTCCCAACCACCTCCAGGTGCATTTTAATGCTGATGGAGCCATTCCCTGGCAGGATTTGAACCCAAACGGTGCCTCTTTCTCCTGCGTTTGCCTTTGTTCTCCCTCTCTTTTTTTTTTTTCCTCCCTCTCCTTCCTCCTCCTCTCCCACTTCTTGTCATACCAGATGGTTGTGCAATGGTAATTCGGAGCCATTAGGCGGCGCAGAATTTAAAAACTGGCCCTTGAGAGCGGGGAAGGAGGGGGGAAAGGGATTCACCACCATCACGAACAACTTTGGCGCGGGGGGAAAACGTGCCCGCACCACCACCACCCCCCCGCATCACCCCCCCTTCTCCCGCTTCCATCAGCCCTGCGGGCAACGAGGCTGCTTGAGCCCCCGCGGGGCTTGGCCTCGGCCCCGCCGACTCCTCCTGGGACCCGCCGTTCAGCCGGTCCCGGGAGGGGTCGGCGGGGCCGAGGCCAAGCCCCGCAGGCGTTTGCGGTGGTCGCCATCATCGCCCCTTCGCGGAGTTGGAGATTTGGCGGGAACTTTTTGAACGCGGCGACGCAGTGGCGTGGTGACGTCATGCGGCTGCCGCGGGGCATTGTGGGAGTTGTAGTCCTCGGGGGGGTGGTGCGCCGCCATAGCTTTCTGCTCCCTGTCCTGGGAGGTTGTGGGCGTTTTCCAAGTGGAAGGTCCTACGCGTGGATCAAGGCGATTTGTGGGTTGGGAGCAACACGGAGGAGAAGGACTGGGGGGATAAGAAGCTGGAAAAGTGTGCTTGGAGTCCAAAAACCAACTGTATAAACACAGACTGGGTGGAGAAAGGATTGGGAGCAACCCTGAGGAGAAGGGTTTGGGGCATAAGAAGTTCAGTTGGAGCTGGAAAAGTGCACTCCCAGCCCAGAAAACCGAGAAGATAACATAGGCTGGGTGGAGAAGGGATTGGGAGCAGCCTCAGAGAGAAGGGCTTGGGGTGGTGGGGGATGAGAAGCTCAACAGGAGCCAACAATGTGTACTCACAGCCCAGGAACCACCCGTGTCCTGGGTGCATCCAAAGAGTGGGACCAGCAGAGTGAGGGAGGGGATTCTTCCCCTCTGCTCCGCTCTGGTGAGACCCCACCTGGAGCCCTGTGTGCAGTTGTGGAATACCCAACATAGGAAGGATGTGAAACTGTTGGAATGGGTCCAGAGGAGGCCACGGAGATGATCCGAGGGCTGAAGCCCCTCTGTTATGAGGACAGGCTGAGAGAGTTGGGCTTGTTCAGCCTGGAGAAGGCTCCAGGGAGACCTTACAGAGGTCTTCAGGTACCTAAAGGAGCTACAGGAAAGGTGAGGAGGGACTTACAAGGGCATGTAGTGACAGGACGAGGGGGAACGGCTTTAAGTTGGAAGGGGGAAGATTTAGGTTAGACATTAGGGAAAAATTCTTCATGATGAGGCTGGGGAGGCCGTGGCACAGCTTGCCTGGAGAAGTGGTGGCTGCCCCATCCCTGGAGGTGTTCAAGGCCAGGTTGGATGGGGCTTTGAGCCCCCTGATCCAGTGAGACGCGTCTCTGCCCGTGGCAGAGTGGTAGAACTGAATGGGCTTTAATGTCCTTTCCAAGCCAAACCAGTCTATCATTCTGGCATTCCCTGCCCACTGGGCTCCCTTCAGTACTCCAGCCAGTGTCAGGGAGCCAACGCTGTCTTCTCACCTCAGTCTCTCGTTTTCCTTGCAGGCTCCAGCTGAAGGCGAGGCAAAGGAGGAGGTAGGAGCTGCTGCAGCAAGAACTTCGATGGTGTTCCCTGTTCTGTGTAAATTAGGAGACCCCTGCATCTCACGCAGGGTCCGCGAGTGCAGCCTCACCTGTTTAGGTGCTCAGGCCCATCCCTATTGCCCGTGGTGGGCGCTGGGTGTCCCAACCATTGAGGCCACCAGTTCCAAAGGGACTGTTCCCCCTTTATCCCTGCAGATTGCTCAGTGGCAGAGCCTTCATGGCACGACTCCTGGAAATAAAGAAAGTTTATCACTTGCCACCTCAGCAGGGTGAAAGCGTGGCAGCGTAGAGTGGGAACTGTTGAACAAAGCTGCACTTTTGGGAAGTCATGGCCACAATGCCCATAATTCCATAAATCCTAGAGTTCATATGAGGCTCCAAGTTGTAGTGTGTGTGCTGTGTTAGTCTGGGTTGGGGTTCTGAGAAAGCACTGCTTTATGTGCTCCCTGAATTGTAGTGACACCTCTTTCTTTATGCAGCCAAAGAGAAGGTCAGCCAGGCTATCCGCTGTGAGTATCTTTATTTATTCTTTTAATATAATATCACATGGGTGCTGAGTTCTGGGGTTTTCAGTTTCGTGGTTTCTAATTCATGAAAAATAAGTTAATTTTTCTGGACAGTGGAATTTGGAAGTGTTAGCCTAGCTATGAGAAGGGATCTGGAGCTCTGGTACCTTACTGGCGTATCAGCATGAGGCAGGCAGCTTGGAAATGGTTTTAACAATATTAGATTGATTCCACATTCAGTAGTTCGTCAGCTTTCAGCCCATTAGTAGTGAATGTAAGGAATTTACTGTCTAAAATACTGGATAATATTTGTATGGTAAAAAAAAGTTCTGTTTTTACAGAAATTTAAGTAGTATTATTTACAGAAATATGAAGAATACAATAGGACATCCTCTTTTGTCAGGGCAGAAATTGAATGCTGAAAGACTTGGTAGGAAAACCTTGTCTTTTGGAAGTTGAGAACTTGTGAAAGGCATGGTTGGAGTATTGCAATATTTAAAGGTAAAATTCCTACTCTGTGTTTCCAATCCATGGGTATCATTACAGTCTTACTGTTAGACATTTCATTTGAGCTACAACATCTGTGTTAGTTAACAGTCACTCTGGACTGAGTATCCAGAGTCAAGGAATAGTGATTTCAAGATGCATTTGTTCCCTGTAGGTCTTCTCCATACAAATTCCTGCTCGTAGCTCTGTAAATTACCTGCTCTCTCCCTACACTTGTAATTTTCTCATTGATTTTGTGAAGCCAACTGTTGGGTAAGCTGAGGCCTAGAGGGTGTGAGTCTGTGTCATGCAGTAGGGTTCAGTCCAAAGTCACAGCCTTAAACAGACTCTTGGCATCTTGGCCTTTTTTAAGCCATCTTGGAAATGCCAAGTGGATAACGGTTGGTGTTTAAAAAGAAAGTACTTAATTTTAGTGAAAGCTAAGATGTGTATTCGTACATAGAATTATGTCCAATTCTTAATACCTTTCATTTTTGACAGCTGCTTGGCTTCACAGCAGACAGTAACACCCAGACACAGTAATGATCCACTTACTACTACTGTTGGCATCTGTACCATAACCTCTGTAACTGGGTTTGGATAACAAAGGATACCCATATGTCTCTGACATTTACTCTTCTATGATACAGAATGAAGCAGACAGCTCTAAACTATGCAGTTTTTAAAAGTTGCCAGCATCTTGCTAAAACTTTTACTTACAGCACTCACCTGACTGGTTCTTATTTATCTCTTACCCAGAAACCTGCTCCGCCTAAACCGGAGCCAAAGCCCAAAAAGGCAGCACCTAAGGTAAGTGTTCAACATCTCTTGAAATGAAGTTATATTTTCCTCTCTCAAGGTGTTTATAAGGGGTAAATCCATCCACAATTAATGTTTTTCTGTTTTCATCATTGTCTTTAAAGATTTCACATTGAATTATGTGAGTTAAAAGCACATCAAAGATGTAAAGATAATTTTATCCAAGTCCTAGTGGAGGAATGTGGCAAACTGAACAGATTTTCAATCAGTTGTGGTGAGGCTTTGCTGCTTGCCTTGCTTGTTCTGAAGTTTCATCTAATGCATTGTTGGGAAAACGATGCTTTGAATAGAGATCAGAGACTCAGCTAGAGAAGGCATTGAAAATCATGCTTTTAATTACAGGGCCTTCCTGTGTTTTCATTCAAGTGCATTCTTTTCAGTTAGTTATCAGTTTATCAAATTTTAATCACTGCAGATTAAGTTCTACAGTCCCTTTTCTTCAAGCTGGATATTTTGGGAAATGTCAAAAATATTGGCATATCTGACAGTGTAGTTAAAAAAGAAACTATTTAAAGCTCCTCTGTGCTTCAGAGCAACAGTTTGAAATTAAAAGGGGGCAGTTCTGCAATCCATGAGGTTTTTCTTTATACCCCATCCCTGCCACAAACTTCCCCAGCGGTTGCAGTTTGCGGTGCTTTTTTTAGATGTGGCTATAAATATCCAGATTGTATCAGGATTTTGCTGCTGGGAAAAAGAAACAACCAACAACAAAACTTTAGTGTTCTTTTTAACCTGTTCCCATCATCCAGTTTCCATTGTGGTTTTGGATGGTGATATGGGCAAAGCACGGGTGCAAGAGATGCTTTAGTTACAGGAGGAGCTGGGAGCCAGGAGCTCTTTTCTGTACATTGAAAAGGCCTTGCAGTTGCACAGCAGAATTCCAGGAGATGGAACCTCTTCTGCCTTCAGCTCCTGCTGTGTGAAGCAGCAGAGATGTCACGAGATGTGGACAAGAAGGAGAACTTTGCTTGTCATGTTGGGGACCCTGCATCTCTAATCCTAGTGATGTGCAGAGCATATCTTTCACATCTGTGTCCTGGATCCCAGCTGGATTTCTAGATCCCATTCCAGAGCAGCAGGGGAACAGAGGAACCCTGCTGCCCCACATTCCTGTGGTGTGAGTAGCTGGCACACTCTGGATTGCAGTTCCCTCTAGTGGCTGCTCCCCCAGGAAGAGGAGAGCCTGGTGCTGGTGGTGGCTTTTCCAAGCCAAGCGGCAGAGGGCTGGCTTGGGGATCTGAAAGCCCTGGGTTCAGCCTCTCTGATGGCCCCTGCAGAGGTCACTGTGGGTGCACACGATGCACCTTGGTGGTATTTTCTTTTTTTTCAAGTTTGCTCTTTTTATTTTTGTGGAAACATCTCAGGTTTTATATGCAAAACCTACATTAACAGACTATAAAAGTTGCAAAAATAAGCGTTCAAAAGTTAGGGGCTGTGACTGTCCAGACTTAGCTTGGTCCCTTACTGCACAAGCTGTGTGGTGCAGTCTCCCTCTGGGATTGCATATGATTTATTTCTGCTGGGAGTGGTGCCTCGCTCATTGTCCCACACGTTGCCCCCCGGTTGGGCTTGGAAGGTGTTGGTCCTCTTGCTTCTAAGGTGCTGGTTTGAAGCCAGGATACTCCAGTTGCGCTTTTGGCTCTTTAGAGCTGTCTGATACTGGATCAATATCTGTGCAAAGCAGGGTGTGGTAGGAATTGTGTGAGCATCTTTAATTCTTTTTCCCCCCCAAATGCTTAACTTTGCAACCTTGAGGTTCATGGAATGTATTTTTGTGTGTCAGAATGGATTTCAGCTTTTAAACTTTGCCATATTGAAAAACACGGAGCTGGGAAAAAGTTTTCTTCACTTTACAAGACACGTGACCTTCTTACTGAATCAATGTTTCCATCTATATAGAAAAATTCTTCAGCAAAGTTAATACCATGGTATTAGCTCAGAACTCACTGAGAGCATGGAAGAAGCTTGGAAATTGAAAAATAACATTGTCTCCTTGGGTATTTTTTTTCCTGGACTCACTGGGTTGTGGCAGGGGGCTTGATCTCTTACGGAATAGCTGTTAACTTGGCCCCAGAAGCCATGGATCTTGCAGAGCAGAGATCCCAGGATCCTCACTCCAGCTGTGTGCTGAGAGACACTTTCTCTCCGGTCGGGATCCAGCCATGGAACCTGTGGATTCTCCTCAAATGCTTTCTTAAGTGGGGCTTTACGAGCAAAGAGTGGGCTGCAGAAAATTACAGGTTTAGCTCTGTTAATGCTTTGTTGTCTCTTTTTTAATGGAATAAGGGAAAAGATGCCCCCTTTCAAACAACCCCAAGTCCTTTAAAATCCTTTCTGGCTTACATGGGAAGAGCAAGTGACTGAGGCCTGTGGGCTTGGGTTGTGCTGGTGCTGCTGGGGGGACCGGCCTCACTGGGGGTGCTCCAGAGGTCTGAGGGGCTCTGTTCCAGTGATAGAGAGCAAAGCAGTGCCACAGTGGTACTGCAGCTCTAAATCTTACTGCTGAGCAGTACCAGAGTTCTTGGGAGCTGATATTACTGTGATGTTTGTCTTTCTTCTGCCTCTCTTGAAATCTGAGGTACTGTTCAGCCAACAAAGGGGGAAGAAGAGTGAGTGGAGGCGTACTCTTCTCTTTCCTCCTCTGGTGACTCTCTTCCTTCTCTGGGAAAGAGCCACTACCTATCTGTGATGAGTCAGTCCCTGGAGAGGAGGAGAGGCTTGTCCAGAGCAGGCACAGCCCAGGGCAAGGGGACTCCTCGCGCCGTTTTGGAGCAGAGGTTTCCCGGGTGGGTCGAAATCCCTCAGCAAGGTCAGACTGGGGAGTGGGAGGCTGGAGAGGAAAGAGACCCTCACCCGTGTGGGTGCTGCTGACCTCCCTCCTTAACTTTGCATTATTGTAGGATTTGGTGTTCATTTTAGTGAATTTTTAACCATCAGTATCGTTGGAAACGGGTGACTTTTCCCCTTGTACTCTGTATGTGAGTTTACCCTCAGCGAACTCCTCTTTTTAATGGCAATTAATTTTGTACACTAAGAAGCAAGGTGTTGAAATAAGCAAGTACATTTTTCCAACTTCTAGATGGACACCTCCATCTTCTGAGTGTGTATATATATATATTCAGTAATTATCTGTTTATTTTCACTTACCTGTGAGTAGTGGTTTGCAGGTATTTGTGAATCCCTTGCTGTAACCACGTTAATCAAGCAAGGAACTAAGCTGGTTTGCCTACTGCAGTTACTGGCAGCCAGAGACAGATCCTCAGAGGTGAAACTAAGGAGAGTCGAGCTTTTTACTGTATGAGGTCAGGATGTGACCTTGCGATACGGAAAACAATCACTATGGGAGTTGTAGCATCAAGTTTTGTTTTGGTAAGAAACTGCGCTTAAATAATAAATGCAAAGTTCTCATCGTTATTGAAGTGATGCTGTTGAGCTCCCAACTTGTCTATCACACAAATGGTTTATTATAGTAAGGAATATTTCTGGCAGGGAAGGAGGAAAGTCCTTTGAGTACAGCTTTGTTACAGTTTTCTAAATAGGCATTAATAGCACATCTGAAGGACTCTGGTATTTGCACTGGTCGTACATGTTCTTTTTGTGCTGTGGTATGCCTTTCAGCAGCACAGCAGAACCACAGGCCAGTCCAACTCCAACATTTTTTAGCTAATTGAATTGAATGCCTATTTAAAACAGGAATTCTTTTAACCCCAGCCATGGCTGCTTTTTTATTATGCACTTCCCAGTAGCGCATTCAGGACAGAATAGAAGGAAAGCACTTCTTAGAAACTTCCATCTCTTCTTTGTCCATGGAAGTTCAACGTGTAGAGGCAGGTTGTGTGGGCAGTTTAGGAGTTGAGAGTGTGGATATGCAGATGTACAACGTGGAAATGAACCTTTACCACAACACTCTCTGTTTTCTTAACAGAAAGAAAAGGCAGCAAATGATAAAAAGGAGGACAAAAAGGCAGCAACAAAAGGGAAGAAAGGAGCCAAAGGCAAAGATGAAACTAAACAAGAGGATGCTAAAGAAGAAAACCACTCTGAAAACGGAGATACCAAAACTAATGAGGTACTGTAGCTACAGTAGAGATGGGGATAAACACAGATGCATTGCTAATAACACCTGCAGGAGCGAACGGTTGGGCCTCCCTGTCAGAAGGTGGTGTGTTTCACTGCCATCCTGTAGAGCCAGCCCAGCTGCAGGAGCTGTGCAGGGCGACTCCCAGGGAGAGCCTGAAAAATAGCATTCTCCTTCCAACTCATTCCTGCTGTGTGATAGAGCCCTCCCGCAGGTGGTGTCTGTGCTGTCGTAGTGCCCCTGGCAGGGCTGCCCTGAGAGCAGGGCAGAGCATTTGGGGGAACAATAGAGCTCAGTGAGATCGCTGTCCAACCCGGAGCTGACCTTGTGTGCCCTCTCTGGGCTGCTGGATCACCTCTTCTGCCCAGCACGGGCTGGTCCTGTGCCAGAAATCCGGGTTTGAGTTCTGCACAGTTCTTCAAAATATTTCTTCGCCTCAGAACAAGATCTGCAAAATAAACTTGGTCTTGTCTCTTGACCTGGCCAAGCCTCTTCCTTACAGGTTTTTACTATATCAGGTACCTGCCTAGGAGCTGCTGTTTGCTAGGACAGCTTCAGTCAGCTCCTGATGGCCTTGTCCTAACACTGCTTGCTGATGGAAGCCCAACTTTTGCTCTGGGCTCCCTTTGCCCCTGTAGGCACAGACTGGCCTCTTGCGTTCTCTGTTGCTTTTGATGTACAGTGACCTCTCCCCACATGTTGAGTAGCACTATCCAGTTAATGGGTCATTTATTCCTTCATTTTTAAACTAATTTGGGAGCTTCAAAAAATTAATATGGGGTTAATGTACTTCAAAGTATCTTTGACAGGAGCTTTGCCATTGTGATATGTTAACTTAAAAAGTAATAGCAGACATTTTTATAGAAAACAGGTGAGAATCGATTTGCCCAAAGCTAGATAGACAAATATCACTGGTTTATGTGTGATCCTTGCACTTCCCTGTGCATTAGGGAGATGAAAGCTTGAACTTTCCCTAGCATATGACTGATCCTAATCTAAAATACATACAAAACTTCAGCCTCTTTGGAGGCACTTATCATTCCAAAATTAACGCAATAATTAATTAATAAATACTCCTCTGTGTTTTAATTTTTAGAATTATCACCCGACATGGTGTTGTGTTGGTATTTTCTGTAGTAGCTGTGTGTTCTTGTCTATCTACACGAAATGTTGTCCATGTGTGTGCTACCAAACTAGTCTCTCTTTGATGCTTGTTAGGATGAAATCCAATTAGCATTACAAATAATATTTCTATTCTTCCCAAACGCTTTTGTAGGCACCAGCTGCTGAAGCATCTGATGATAAGGAAGCCAAGTCCGAGTAATGTTAACCCTGCCCTATATCTCCATCATTTGGTATCCGTACCTCCATGCTGTATTGTTAACAGAGAGGAATATTTTTATCAACTATTTTATAAATGCAGGTTTTTTTAGCATGAATTTAATTATGGAACATCTTCATCTCGGTTACTTGGGAATTAAATCCCTAACAAACAAAACAAAACAAAAAAAAATCATTGTTTTTAAATTTTGTGATTGTAATAGTTTGTATGGTACATGGAAAGAATAAGTGGTGGTAGCTTTTGACTTCTGTCAGTGTGTCCCTTTTTGTGTAAGTCATGCTTACAGACTTCAGATTTTAATTTTACCCTTCTATGTGTTGTACGGTTTCTTAAAGTGGGGAGGTCTCAAAACAAATAACTGTGTTAAACATTCCAGTGGTTCTGTGGGTTGCTTTTATAAAGAAGGTGAGCTATTTTCATGAAAAACCTAAGAGCTGGAAATCTGTTGTTTCCCAAATGTAATTTTATTTTGTCAGTTTTGAAAAAAAAAAAATAAAAATAAATAAAAGTGTAATCATGTTTTTAAATAAAATACAAACATTTCTTTTAAAAGGGCAGGTTGGTTGTATGTACCCACTGTTAGGAATTTTGCTGGATTTATCTTAATAAAAAAGACTCCTCAAAAGCTGATTGTGGTTTGTTGCTTGTGCTGCTGGAAAGCTCCCAAATCCCAGGAGAGCTGCTCAAGGCTTCGGGCTGAGAGAAGCCCTGCAGCCGTAGCGTGGGTAGGGCTTGGGCCCACGTCTTCTTCTGTTGTGTCCACAGAAATGACTTCATGGGCAGCTGAGATGGGAGTAGATGGTTTCAGAGGACACACGGGGTCTTCAGCCAGGGCCTTCAGAGGAAGGCTGACCTTGTAAGCTCTCGTTGCTCACGCAGGTGCAGGTGGGACGCTCGGTGTTGGCCAGCGCACCTTGAGCACTGTAGATGTTTTACTTTCTGAAGGGCCCTGTCTGTTTCCTGTTCTCTATGTGCCTGTTAATTGTGATTTAGAGGGGGTTCCTTCCTCTTAGAAATACTGCAGAACCTTCGAGGCTGCCACGTTGGCATCAAACCCTTAATAGTACAAAATAGTTCTCTCTTGATGTCGGAAAGTTCGTAGTCCTGGTTAAACTTCCATAACTGTTTATAGCTTTGTTCTTTAAACATGTATTACAGAATGTTTTCTTGGGTTCACTTGGGTTCTCCTGGATGGTAACTCGGATGTGTACGAAGTGCTTTCCATTGATGCAGGTTTCGTTATTCTGGGCTCTGACACCTGGACCACACAGTGGTTAAACAAGAATCTAGTGTTGGTTTTACCTCACCTCAGCTTTGCCATAGCCATTCTGCACAACTCTATCAAGGACACTTCAGATTTTCCTCCTAAAACCTGCTTTTGTATAAAGTCTCTTCGCATTGATGACCAAGTCCATTAAATATTTAAAAAGAAAAATGGCTGCGATGCAGAAACCTTATCTTTTGCATTAAATTGTTTCACAGCCCAGAAATGTGAAATTCCAAGAGCTTGCATATTTTATCTCCTATCCAAAACCTAGCTCAGCATCTCAGTGCATAGTGTCTTGGATTAAATGTGTATTTCGGGATCAGTACCCCAGGGCACTGGCTGCTAGATGGTGTTTAATGTGGATTTAATTTTCAAAGCCTAAAGCACTGGGGATTTTTATTCCTGCTGCACCACCCTGCATTCTGTAGAGCTGCTCTATAAAATCATCAGGGTTAACTGAGCTACATCTTCCTCAGCAGTCAAGGTGAGAGAGTGTTGAGGGGCCTTTTCCTTTGGAGAACGTTCCCATAATCCAGGTACAGTGGCTTTCAGGCATAGTCTGTAGATTTCCTGTAGCGAAAACTGATGGAGAGAAGGAGCTGCAATCCCCTGCCTGGTGGAAGGATGGTGAGATGGGGGTGTTTTATTGTGCAAGCTGTCGTGGAAATGTATTCTTTCCATGAGCTTCTGTCATCAATGTGGTAAGAGCAGGGCTAAGTTGCATGTGTTCTGTTGGCATTTTTGCCTCCTAGACTTGGTTTTTATGGGATGCCCAGATCGGTGTCTGAAAAAAATCGAGTAATTAAGTAAAACCAGGGAAGTTATGGACGTCCCAGTTTGAAGAGGATCCAGCAATAGTTCAGATAACATCCTGACAGTTTTACACCTGGATTATTTACTGAATTCAGCCTGGTTTTGAATAATAAAAGATTTCTGCTTTGGGCACACACAGGCATTCTTAGGGTCTGACCGAATGCTGCTTGAAGCTGATGAGAGATCCTGGGGGGCCTGTGCTGCTTCAGGGAGCAAATGTGTATTGGAATGACATGTTTTATGCTTGAATATAATCCCCTACCCCCAGAGTTTTCTCTAAAAGGGCTTAAAACAGCAAATCCAGTTCTGCAAGGAAGGTGAGCTCCTTCTCCAAATCTTGGTACCGTTGTGCCACTTCTCGTTGGCTTTAGCCTCCAGACACTGAGTGTTTCCAGCATTGTTGTTTAAGTAACAGCAGACACCATGAATATGGCTGATATTTTCTTCTTAGCAAAGGGCTTATCCATATGCCAAGGTGCAATCAGCCCGTCACAGGCTAATTGGGGTCATTCTGTATGTCAAGTCATGTTTCTCCGTCTTAACACAGAGTTGTTGCACAGAAAGAGCCTTGAGTGTTTGGTTTTGTTTATTTCTTCCTCTTCGAGTGCCAGGGCGAGGGTTGTTCTTAATTCTATAACTATTGTTATAATCAAATTGCTGTTTCAAATAAGTACAGAAAATTGCTTAAGAACTTTTCAGACAAACCTCCTTGCTCAAGTTCATAACTCCTCTGAGCAGGGGGGTATTGAGCGAGTTGCACAACCAAATAGATTGCCTGCCTTCTGCCAAATCCTCCTCATCTGTTGGTCCCGATGCCTAGACACTGAGCCAAAGGCCGGCCCCATGGCAGCTCACAAGCTTTGCTGAGTTGATGGTTGACTGAAAACCAGAGGGTTTGGAGGGAGAAGACCTTTTTTGGAGACCAGTCAGTTGTGTGTGCAGGCTTTCAGGGTTGGCTGGAATATGTGAAGAAATCTCCTTCACCAGTATCCCCAGCTGGTTTTCAGCAGTGCTCTGGGCCCAAGGAGGACATTTGCCTGATGTTGGTTATAGAAAAGTCACAGAATTTCTAGGCAGGCAAAATCAGCTGTGGGAGTTTGGTTATCATTATGAGTAACACTTGTGGACATTAGAAGATGTGGCGTGGTGAACAGATTCATGAGTTTAAAGCTGGTGATGGTCCTGAGGTGGCACAATGATGCTTTTAGCTGGGGGGGAGAGACTGGAAGTGAGGTTGGCAATAATGTGTGAAGGTGAGATGCCTGTGCAGCTCGTCAGTTATTGGACAGGTACACATAAAACTGTTGGCTTGGCTTTTGCAGTGAAACCTGGTGATATTGCTGCTCAGAATGTTTTAGATACTCATCATCATTTGAGGTGGTTTGACAAACATCACGTCCTGTTTAACCAGCAGACTGTGGGCACTGCTGATGCTGTTACCTGCTAAGTAAGAACCCTGCAAATCATTAAATAAATAGTGTTGGGCACTCGAATTGTGGTGTTGAGAGGATAGCAGAGCAGTTTGGGTGGGAATCACTCTCTTGAGGCCATGTTATCCTGTCCAAATAGAAACACTGGAGGTGCACGGCTATGGAGTCAAGGTTTGTGTAGTGAGATGACAGTGAACAGCCCCCCAGTTTAGTGCAGCACTGGAGGGATTGTGTTAATGCTTCAGACCTGTCTTATTGCAAAGGGGGTTATTCATAATAATTTTATTTAGTAGCAATTATTGAGTAAAGCAGGGCTCTTCACTAGGAGTTTTGTTTTGTCATTCTTGCCAGGCTTGGTGCATTAATATGACCCAGATGGAACTTGGTGCTGGCTCCTACTGCAGGACGGGGCTGAGGTAACTCGGGATGCCTTTGAAGTACAGGAGAAAGTACTGAGACTTCCCATTCCTCACAGTAATGCCTGTTCTTACAGGATCTCCAACAGAACTTGGGCAGGAACTTGCTTATTGCTTTGTCAGAGTAATTAAAGGCTTAGGAAAAACACTGCTCATCGTCCTGGACACTGAGATTTGAAAGGGCAGGAAGCACCTCTAGACTTCCTCCTAGCGTCCATCATCAGCAACGTGCTGGAGCACCATGAGGAAGAATGGGAGAGGGAAAGCAAGGCTGCCATCAGCAACAGAAAATGAAAATCACTGTGAGGGTCTTGGGATTTAAAAAGGAGAGGGTAATTGGGGGAAAGAAAGCAAATCCCAACCCCACCAAACCACATACAAGGAAGTTTTTTGTAGGTGCATCCTACATCCACCTTCAATCCTTTGGATGAAGTGACTGCCCACAAAAGCCAGGAAATCCAATGGGTCTGATTTTCTGATCAAGAGCAACTCCCTGGTAGTTAATGGAGTTACACTGGTGTTAATCTGATGAAGTCGAAAGAAAATTGAATCCCCTGAACAGAAACGGATGGCTCTTGTTTCTAATTGTCCCAGCGGTGATGTTCCTTCCCCGTGCAGCTGGCGTGGGAGCCCCCGCTTTGAAACCTGATGCCCTGGATGAGCTCCAGAGAGCCCAGAACACCCCTCGGGCTCGCTGCTGCCTGGCTTTCAAGGAGCCTCTCTCATTTTGAGAGAACAATGCTAACGTGGCTTCTGGCCAGAGGCCGTCCCAGTGCCCAAAGGAGAGGGGGAACCGGTCACAAGGGAGCGCGGAGGTGGGTGACAGAAGTCATCGGTGTCTCATTTGGCTGCCGTCTGCTGCCTGCAGGAGTGTGATGAGGATTGGCCTTGGGGTGATGCAAGGAGGGGATGGGGAGAGGAGCAGTGTGCTGCTCCCACACCCTTCATCTCCATGATTTAACTGCCTTCTGCTGGAAGAGGACAGCGAGGGGCTGGCGGGATCAGACCTTGGAGGACCGAAACTCTGCCTTTCCCCTGCAGTGCTAGAAGGGAATTGCTTGGAAGGTGTCAAACAGAAATACGTAAGTGATGTCCGGGTGTGTCAGTGTGAACTTTGGATAGACCTGACACCTGAAAGCAGTGAAAAGGAGCAGGTGCTGCTTAGGGGATGTAAAAGGAGTAAAACTGCAAATTAGAAAGCTCTATTTCTAAAAGAGCAGAAATCCAACTGACACTGTACAGCTCTCAAAGGCATGTTAATACAATTGGACACATCTTAAACACTTCCAGACATTCTTAAAGAAAAGGGAGGGGGGAGCATAAATAACACAGGCAAAAATGCCGTATTGAAACCTAAAAATGGAGTGGTCAAGATTTAACCCAGGTTCATCTCACTGGAAACAGGGAATTCGTCTCTCCCCAGGAGAGTTCAGCTTCCCTTCACTCCTCGGCCAGGCTCTCCGGGGCACAGTGAAGCTGAGGCCCCTCACAGCTGTCCCAGCGAGGTGCAGGAGCTCCAGCAGAGCACTGCACAGGGTGAAGTCTCTACAGAATTGTCCCAGGTTGGAAATACTTCCCGGTGCCGAGGCACAAAGTGCTTCTCCCTCCCGGTGGGCACCAGAGCGTGTGTGCAGACCAAGGCACAGCTTTTTGAGTTGTCTCCCTCCCGGCTGAGCGAGGTGTGTTGCTTTCTCCAGGCACGAAGGGCAGCGCGAGCCTGGAATTCACTCAGAGCTCCCTGGAAGTTATCTGAGAGCCAGAATCCAGGAAAACCGCCGGGGTTTTGTTTGCTTAACATTAACAATTCGGGGCGGGGGGGGGGGGGGAGTACATTTCTCCGAGCTAAAACCAGATGTGAGGCATCTCGGCCACAAAGCTTTCTGCTTCTCTTCTGTTTGTGTTTCCCCCCCCAAGATAAAAGAAACTGCAGTGAAGGTTTAGGTTGCGGCAGCTCTCGGGTTTCCTCCTGGCTGTGAGGGTGCTGGCAGGGGCTGCTCTGCGAGACCACAAATGATCTTGTTTCTTGTTTTACTGATTCAGGGGCTGCTGTTCCCCAGGCCATGTGTAGTTAGAGGGAGGCTGTTGCTAAGCCCAGGGTTCCAGCCAGGCAGAAAGTTCCCTTGGTCTGATTTCTTCCTTCCTAGAACCACATCCACCTCCACACAAAACAATGTGGCCAAGTCGTGGTCCTTTTTGCACTGAACACATCGTCTCTGCTAAGGAGGGAGAAGCTGGAGTCACCACTCCAGGCTCTCCAAGGGAATTCCTGCAGGATCTGCCTTCCCCTACGGCCGCCTCCTAGAAATCTTTCCATGCTGCAAAGAGAAATTTGCAAAGTTAGGCCAAGCTTTCCCTACTCCGGTTTCACCACCCAGGGTCCTACAGACTGGTTATATCCGTGCAGCTCTTTGGAGCAAACACTGAGTTTTCTGCTCTTTGTTTATGCCTGTGTAGCCCAGTGGGGTCCTCCTCTGTACCTGGACCATTACCCTGGGAGCAATTAAAATAATTAACAAGTGTAATTAACTGTTGGAGGGTAAAGGAGAGTTTTAGCACATTATATCAGCAACAATTAAATAAATTACCCTTTTTGTCTTGCAAAGAATTGACAGACAGGGGGAGAGAAAAGGAGGAGGGAGATGTATAGAGTCATGCAGTGGCACGGAGAAAGTGAATGGGGGTCGATGGCTCTTGTGTTGGAAGACAAAGCGAACAAAGAGGCACCAAATGAAATTACCAAGTGGCAGATGCAAAACGCACATATTCCACACAATGTGTAATTAAAGCCGCGGAACTCATTGCCCAAATGGATCCCAAAAATCGTAACGGTTTAGTAAGTGATTAGACCAATTCTTGGAAGACGACCCAGTGTGGCTGTCAAACACAAAAACACGGCCCCAGTGCGGGATGAGCTGGAGTTGCAGGTTATGGGAGGCTGGGAGAGGACCTGGAGATGTCCCCAGGCTCTGCTCTACTTCCATCCACCCCCTGGCTCTGCCCTTCGCCATCGCCTCTGGCCGGAGCTGGAGGCAGTGGGATACAGGCTTGCACACCTTTGGTCGGAGCCCCGCTGGCTGCACTCCCAGCACCTCAAGAGAATAACTTGTTTGCTATCAAAGTCTGCCCATGTCTCTGGCTGTTGGTGGGGACAGGCACACGGGGGGACATCAGCGTGGAGGGACGCGAGGAGCATGGCCGGGCGAGCTGCTGTGCGGCCCTGCTGAGCCCTGCACTGCTGGACCTCGACTTCTCGGCAGCTGAGGCCGAGGACTGCAGCCTCTGTTTACATCTCCTCGTGTAAGCACGTGCCCAGGAGTCTGGTTCTCTGTTGGAGCTGAATCACGGGCTCCTCCTTAAGGCCCCTCAAGCTGGGGAGGATACAGAGGAGGAACAGGGCACCCCGCTCTTCTGCCTTTTGCAAAACTCCTTCCCTAAATGCCTCCCTCTGGGGTGGCAAGTTTGCCATGGGCTGAAGTTGAAGTGAGGGCCACCAGTGGGTTGGAGGAAGGTGTTCTGCCTACCCAGCTCTTGTTGTTTGGGTTCATGAAATATTTCTAACCCTTGTTTTTGGCCCATCTTGGCTGTAAGTCTTTCCAGCTTCATTTAGTGCTGTAGCCTCTAGGTGGTGGTCATGTCTGAATGTTCTTGTGTAACTGCACTGCAAACTCGATCATCAGGGAGGGCCTGGGTGTTTGAGGTCCATCAGTTGGTGGTGGGTGTTGATGGCACTGTGAGCAGGACCATGTGCCACAGCTCCTCTGGGGTGATGGGTGCCCCTCTCTGCCCTGTCCTGCAGCCTCTGCAGGACAGAAATTGGGGTCTGCATGTCCCCATCCTCTGGTCCCCACCACCAGGGACCAGGGGCTGAGTTTGGGGCAACCAGTCTGTTTTTCCTTGGGATGCAGCAGAACATGCAGGCACTGGCTAATGGGTACCTGGTAGGATGCCCCAGTTGCACCAGTGCTGGCGGGATAACAAACTGTGGTGGATAGTAAACACCCAAGTACTCATTCCATTTTGCACAACCTACTTGATGAACTATGTGAGCTTGGAGGAAAATAGCAGTTTGTAGAAACCCAAGAGGATAAGAAGATGAAGTTGTTGCCCTGTTGCAGTCAACAGAATTTTCTCCATCAGGTTTAATAAGGTGAGAATTTCATTCTCTAAACCTTTGTATGAATTTCATGTGCTGGATAAATGATGACAAAACAAGAGTGAGTCCATGGCAGATGCTGGAAGCCCTGTTTGACTTTAGTAAAGCCTTTGACATCGTTTCCCACAGCATTCTCCCAGAAAAACTGGCTGTTCATGGCTTAGATGGGTGTACTCTTCTCTGGGTAAAACCCTGGGTGATGGCTGAGCCCAAGGAGCTCTGGTGAACAGGGTTCAATCCAGCTGGTGGTCGGTCACAAGCAGGGTTCCCCAGGGCTCGGTGATAGGGCTGCCTCTGTTTAATATCTTTATCCATGATCTGGATGAAGGGATCGAGTGGTCCCTCAGTCAGTTTGCAGATGACACTAAGAGAAGGCAAAGAGAGCTGGGGATGGGGCTGGAGCCCAGGGGTTCTGGGAGCAGCTGAGGGACCAGGGATTGTTCAGTCTGGAGAAGAGGAGGCTGAGGGGAGACCTCATAGGTCTCTGCAGCTCCTGGAAAGGAGGTTGTGGTGAGATGGGTGCTGGTCTCATCTCCCAGATAACAAGCGATAGGACAAGAGGAAATGAGCTCAAGCTGTTTAGATTTAGATGGGTTTAGATTTGATATTAGGAAAATTTACTTCACTGAAAGAGTTGTCAAGCACTGGAAGAGCTGCCCAGGGCAGTGGTGGAGTCACTGGATTTAAAAGCCTTGTGGATGTGGCACTTAGGGAAGGGTTTAGCAGTAGACTTGGCAGTGTTAGATGAGAGGTTGGACTCGATGGCATTAAAGGTCTTTTCCAACCTGCACGATTCCGTGGTGTCCCTGCACTCAGCTGCCCCGGGGCTGCGCATCCCCTCGGGGGCTGCCCCTGGGTGCCCTCGCAGCCACTGCTGCATCAGTCTCTCCCTCGTGCTGGTTCTCCTTTCTCTCAGCAAGGTCAGTGAGTTCAAAACTGCCCAGTTTGAGCCCTCAGTCCTGCAGTTCTCTTCAGTCAAGAGCTGCACGACAAAACCACCGGCCCAAGCTCGTTCTGGTGATCGCTTGCACCAGGAACCTTACGAGTTTCATCAAAAGCTTGGATGATTTTAGGGTCTACATTTTTATTCATTACAGCATTGGCTGACAAAGCCCATTACATCATCCAGTTGGAAGAGAAATTCTCTGCAGCTGCTTCTGTGGCACGGGAGGGGTTTGTTTAAAAAATAAGGCAGATTTTTGTTTCTTTCTTTCAGGGCAATTTTCCTCCCAATTGCTGGAAAACTGTATGCTAAAAGGCTTAAAAAAGTGGAAAGGAACAGGGCAGCGCAGCAGTTCGAACCATTCATCTATTTTTTTTATTATCATTTCCTTTGCAAAGACCAAGGCGGGGAAGGGGGGGGAATAACCCCATTACCCCGCGCATCCAGCGCGCCCGGCCAGGCGTGAAAAGCAGAGGCAGCGTCATGGCAATGGCAGATGGCACGAAGTGGGAGGGAGGGCTCCGTCCCCGACCTCCGGACGGACCACGCTCCTAATTAGCTCTGGAGCAGAGAGTAATTAAACCTGGACGTAAGGCAAGTGATTACTTTTCCTCGGAGGGGAAGGAGGGATGGGGTGCGGGAGCGGGGCTGGGATCTTGACACTGGGAACTCATTTTCCTCTCAGCTCAGCCCTGACAGGGAGCAGGGAAAGTGCTCCTCCTTGTTCTCCAAATGACCACAGCCTGCATAATGTGAAATAAAACGTGGCGTGGCATGGAAATACCGATGGAAAGGAGAGAGGCAGCATCCAGACTCCGTGCCAACAACATTAAAACGTGACATACTCAATTATTTAGCATTGTTGCAGTACCTAACTATGCTTGACCCAGGCCGGTGGCAGCACTGTACCTTTTTCTCCTCCTCAGTTGTTTTGGAGTATTTTGCTGTGCTGAGATAACCTCATTTCTTTTAATCCACTTTCCTTGGTTTGCTATGAAAGCAGCAATTGGTAGTAAATTATTTTTGCTGCTGTCAAAATGGGCGCAAAGCTCTCACAAAGTGAGATTTGTAGGGTAAAATGCACACAGAGTTTTATGAAGAAAATATTTAAGCTCTTCATTCACTGTAATCAAAAGACTGCTCAGGGAAAATTCCATAACCTGATACAATATTTTCTCCAGTGCCATCACCCTTGGGAACAGCCCGTGCTGCAACAGCACTGGATGGAGCAGGAGCTCTGTGTGGGACCGTGGGGTAGGTGAGGATGGTGGCTGGGGTGGGGGGCAGCAGGGAGGGGATGCTCCTCCTTGGAACAAGGTATTAGCCAAGAAGGGCCTGGCTGCGAGCTCCCTCGCCCCTTGGTTTGGAACCACCTGCCAAAGCCCATGGGGGCTCTTCCTTAAGGACTTCTGGCTCCATTTGGAAAAGAAGTGACTTTCGTCCTCTTGCTTTCAGGGGCAACTGCGTAGACTCAAAGATCAGGAAGCAAGTAAAAGAAGGAATCTGACACTTTAGTGGTGAAGCCCTGGCAGGGGCTGCCCAGGGAGTCTCCATCCCTGGTGGGGGTCAAAAACCATGTGACTGTGGCACTGGGGACGTGGCTTGGCAGGCACGGTGGGGTTGGGCTGACGGTTGGATTGGATGAGATCAGAGGTCTTTTCTAACCTTAATGATTCTATGACATTTATATTTTCTTTCCCAAAGTATGGCTTAAAATCCATGATCGGATGGACCTCACGGTTTGGATGTGAAGGTGGGGGGCCAATACTCCACCTGGGCAGGTCCTGCACGGGGCCGGGGCTGCTGCTGGACACAACCCTGGGACTGATCCTGTTCAGAGCCACAGGCTTCATCATACACTCATGGAATCATGGAATGGTTTGGGTTGGAAGGGACCTTAAAGATAATCCAGTTTCAACTCCGCTGCCACGGGCAGGGACACCTCCCACTGGACCAGGCCAGTCCCCTCTTGGGGACTCTCCTTATTCTCCCCTGGGAGGTGCCAAAAGCATTTTATTATTTTAAATGTATGTATTTTCCTCACTGCACAAAGTAGAAGCCCAGACCCCCGTATGCAGCCGCAGCTGCCGACAATTCCTGCTGGGCTTTCCTCAGGTTTTATGAACGGGCTGAACTTTCCCAAACAAATGGGAAAAATCACAGCTCCGTGGAGCCCTCAGCATTATTTCCACACTCACAGCCAGATGCTCGGTACCCAGCACACACGGAGGGGCTGGGTTTTGCATAACTCCAGCTGCCTTTTTGTTTGGCTTAAAATAGCTCTGGCTCTGGCCCTCCCATCACCCGCTGCAGCACCAGGTACATCTCTCCATCACAATCATTATCAAAGTCCCTGGGGATAATTATGCTCTGCAGAAAAACATCCACCTCTCGCAACGTATCATCCGGATGATCTCCAAGTCAAATGTCACCAGATCTCTGCTTCCTCGCTGAAAAGCCGGACAATTCTCATTTCTTTTTCACTCTGGATTAGCCAAGGCTTTACTGCTGGGCAGGAAATGTGATGTCCTTCCCCATGGCCTTGTGTTTTACCCTATAAATGCTCTTTGCTTTTCACAACCAGGAGAGAAGCCCAATGGGATAACTCCTGTTTGCTGCTGGGGTCTGACCCACCAAGGGCTCCAGCTCGGCACCACAGAGTTTTCCATCGCATCTGCTCTGACAGAAATGGTCAAAGTTATTTGCTCCAGTTTAAAAAACAGCCAGGGTTCGGAGAAAATCTGGGAATGTTTCACTAGCAGCACTCTGACTGAACCATCGCCATCCCAGCCCAGCTAGGATTGCTCTTGGGGATGAAAAGAGCCTGGAATCATAGAATCACAGAATCTTCCATGGGAAAAGACCTTTGAGAACACCGAGTCCAACTGCACCCATCATCCGCTAAACCATGTCGGAGGATGGGTGAGGTTGGACTCGATGATGGAAGAGTTTGGAAGATAAACTACCAAATTTCCACTCCTTACTCTTATTTAACATGGAAATCATAGAATTCACAGAATGGTTTGGGTTGGAAGGGACCCCAAAGCCCATCCAGTTCCAACCCCCCTCCCACTGGGTCAGGGTGCTCAAGGCCCCATCCAAACTGGCCTTGAACACCTCCAGGGATGGGGCAGCCGCCACTTCTCTGGGCAACCTGTGCCAGGACCTCCCCACCCTCACAGGAAAACATTTCTTCCTAAGATCTCCTCCAAATCTCACCTCTTTCAGTTTAAAACCGTTCCCCCTCATCCTACCCCTGCACTCCCTGATGAAGAGCCCCTCCCCAGCTTTACTGTATGCAAACCAAGGGAACAAACATGGGAACAGCGATTGGGATTGTTTGAAACAGGTGAAGGTTGCACCCATGAAATATATTTAGCAATAATTATCCCCCTCCCATCATCTCCACCTTCAGATATCAACACTCTGGATCTCATACCCAGCGGATATTCCGTAACTTCTTGTGATCAGCAACTCCAGGGTTTTCCTGCTCCACGTTAAGTGTGTATTCACTTCTGGTTTTCATGGTGATTTTTTATGAGAGCAGAATGAAGGCAGAGCTGCCGGGCAGCGGCGCAGCAGATGGGGGAGCCAGCGGCAGCTCCTCGCCATCCCCCGGCTGCTCCTAATGACGGATTTAATAGCCCGATTTATTTCAGTTACCAGAGCAGGGCATCTTAGTGCTTTATGTCAGATGAGTGGGCTCTTTCTTGTCCTGAAAAATAAGACCCCCCAAAAAGGAGGGGGGGCAGGCAGGCTGATTGGCACCCCCGCACTAAGCCTATTTACTATACAAAGGGGATTTAACTCCGAATTTCAAGCATAATTTAAGGCTAATGCTGAACATTAAAATGGTGCTAACATCACACTATTAAGAAATGGGTATAAAATGCATTTGGAGTCTAAGTCATTGAATTCTTTTCCCTCCTTATGTTGAAAAAAATGCCCTGTAACTGTAATGTGTACCAGGTTGTTTTTTTAAAATCCAAACAAATAAGAGAAGACCCAGAAAACTGAGGCTGAACTGAGCTGCCAGCCTTGCCCTCGGGGTTGGATCAGGTGCTCTCCACGATGAGCATGGGCAGCCTCTGCCACAGAAAGAGAAATGTCCATTCAGGAGAAGAAACCTTCAGCAGGAGCAGCCAGAGCTGCTGCCAGCCAAGGAGGAACCGCGACTTAGAATAGAATCATGGAATTATTAAGGTTGGAAAAGACCTCTAAGCTGAGGTTGCTTCCCAATGCATGTCTGATTTTAAGGTGAGTTATTTTGTTGCCATAGTAATAATATTCAGGTTTTGAAGTGCTCCCATTTTGGTTTTCTTCCAGGCTAGACCTGTCACAAACGCTCAGCATCCCAAGCCCCTTTCCAGCCAGCAGCTCCCCACCCTGTTGCAAAATACCTTGGAACTTCAGCTCTGATCTGTCTGCCGAGGCATCACCGATCTCTGCAGCAACGCAGGGCAGAGAGGGGACCCCGGTCAGAGGGAGGAGCTGTGGGGAATGAGGGTGGCTGGGACAAAACCCAGGCGAAAAAAACATCCCTCTACTCATTTCTTATCCTTTCTCCCCATCCCTTGCACTAAAGCTTGGAGAAGGTCAAAGATAACCAGTGGCTTTACTAATTATCACTAATGAACAGCACTCCTCTGGCTGGGGTGCAGTTGTGCTCCCGAGTCCTCCTCCTGACTCACTGAGCAGGCAAGAACAAACCCAGGCTGGCCCCACAGAGCTCAAAATCTCTCTAAATCCTATTTGAAGCTACACGGTTGCCTCATTTCTTTACCCCAAGCTGAATGAATTTATGTTATTACTAAGAGAACTCTACTAAAATAAAGACATTAAATAGGAGGGTCTGTAATGATGTTAAGAATGATGGAAAGGAAAAGGATTCCCCAGTAAGGAAACATTTCTGTCGACATTTGGGTGAAACAGGGTCTATAAAGATATCAGAAATTACCATCTAATTTTATATATTTATATGTTAAATATTTAAACAAATTGTATCATTAAGCTATTAAAATATTTAAATTTAAATTGGAAATGCTTTTTTTCTTGGCTAGAATTCGTTTAACTAAAGCAGGCACAGCGTGCCATGTATCAACCTAAAACCTATCACAGGAGTGCCAGTCCCATACACACTGGGCAATGTGCATGGGAACGGGCGCCCGTTCCACTGTGCAGTCAAAGGCAGCTCAAGCAAAGCAGGGCTAAAGTTTATTTTTCTTTTTATTTTTCTTTTTATTTGGAATAAACCATCTCCAGATTAATAAATGAAGGCTGCGTGCACGTAGAAGACCTGTGACCCATGCAAGCCTTCCAGTGATTGCTGCATCTGGATAAATCCAGCACAGATTAAAGCGACGCTTCCATTGCACAAACTCCCCCTTGAAAGGAGCAGCCTGTGCTGACGCTGCTGTCCCTGGGAAGAGGATGGAGCCGGGAATAGCGGGCAGTAAATGACGATGCTGGAGTCAGGAGGGTGATTTGGCAGCAGAGGGGTGGAGGTGACGTCCCTGAGCTGTACATGGCTCTGTTGCATCTTTGGAATTACTGAAGCGGAGCGATTCCGGGAGCATTAGAGCTGTGGCAGTTTCTGTGCTCCACGAGATTACCCTGGGCTCTGCCGCTCCCTCAGAGAGCACCCTTGGAAACACAAGGCTGTGCCTCAACACAATAGCAGCCTAGAAGAAAGCAACAGCCGTAACAATGAGTTTCTTCACGTTTATGGGTTTCAGCGTAGCCCATTGTGCTGCTTCAGCACCCCTTTCTGCATTCAGACTTCTGGTGTCTGTGACTGGGGGAAGGGTGAAAGGGGCAAGCAATTTAATTCGATAATCCCCTAAGCCTCACTTAATGCACTTGCTCTGCTTTGCGTCTCTGAATTTTATAGTGGTATTTTGGGTGGTTGCAGCACTGCACGGGAAAATGTCCCATCATTTAATTTGCAGCTATTTGAGCTGGCACCCTGATCCAGTGGGAGGTGTTTCAGTCCCACCCCCCTGCCGTGGGCAGGGACACCTGCCACTGGGTCAGGGGGCTCAAAGCCCCATCCATCCTGGCCTGGAACACCTCCAGGGATGGGGCAGCCACAGCTTCCCTGGGCAACCTGTGCCAGGGCCTCCCCACCCTCATCGTGAAGAATTTCTTCGTAATATCTAACCTAAATCTTCCCCCTTCCAATTTAAAGCCGTTCCCCCTCACCCTATCACTACAAGCCCTTGTAAAATGTCCCTCTCCAGCCTTCCTGTAGCTCCTTTAGGTACTGGAAGGCTGCTATGAGTTCCCCCCCCCCGGAGCCTTCTCTTCTCTGGGCTGAACAGGCCCAACTCTCTCAGCCTGTCCTCGTACGGGAGAGGCTCCAGCCCTGGGGTCATCTTCGTGGCCTCCTCTGGACCCATCCCAACAGCTCCATATCCTTCTTATGTTGGGGATTCCACAACTGGACACAGGTCTCCAGGTGGGGTCTCAGGAGAGCAAAGTAGACGGGGAGAATCCCCTCCCTCACTCTGCCATCCACACTGCTTTGGATGCAGCCCAGGACATGGCTGGTTTCTGGGCTGGGAGCATCCGTCGGCGACTCATGTCGAGCTTCTCATCAACCAGCACCCCAAGTCCTTCTCCTCAGGACTGTTCTCAATCACATCGTCAAATGGGGGTGACAAAGGAAATATGTATTGCAGCTCAAGCACTAACAAGCCCAGAAAAATTAAAAAAGGGACATTCTGAAAACTGAACTCCTGAGGATATTGGAGGAAAGACTTGTCCCAGAGACCAGCTGACAGGCTACAGGAGAATGTATTTGTCCACCAAATGAGGGAAGTACACAAACTAAATCAAGTGTGTGGCCACTGTTTATGACAGAGGGATTTATGGAGGTTTCCATGTTAAAGCTTTCCTTTATGAGGGATAAGACGCAGAAGTCGTCTCAAGCTAAAGATCAGTAGAAGAGGCTTTGAGCTGAATAAATAAAATTAACAGCAACAACATTCCTGTACGGGACAGCATTTTGAGAAGTGCTCCAATATGAGACTGTCCCACTAGTGGGAAACCCCTTGTCTAAATCAGGCCCAAGACTGGGACAACAAAGGAAACCAAACCTCAATGGATGCAGAATCCCTCAAATCACTACAAAGGCACAGGAGCGGGCCCCGACCCACTGTTGCTCGCCGAGATCTTGGCATCGCTGCGCTGGTGTTTCCATAGAGCTGCACACAGGGCTCAGAGGCAGGTGGAGGGCAAACAGACCGTGAGGAATTATTCGGGAGGACACAGAGAACACACAAACCCGAACGTTGTTCCGGCACAGCCCCAGCCCGTGGAGTGCCCACATGTTGCAGCACGATCTTTGCGGGGTGGGTACCCAGAAAAAGGGCAGAAAGGCCCAGGGTCTGCAAAAAAATTGCCTTGTGGGGTTAAATAGAGTAGGGCTTTCTTATTCAGAAGAGGTGCCTGGCAGAGCATGTGATGGGGTACCTAAAGTGCACAATGAGGGGGGATGATTGCTCCTTGGTTTGGTTTTGGTTTCAGCATCCTGATGCTCCTGCGTGACCCACTGGGTGTGTTTTCATGTTCCTCATTGCTGAACTGAAGCATTAGTTTCATTAATGACTTTGAAAGTTCCTTATAAACTCACACTGATACAAGAGAGTTTTCTCATCATCACCGCACTCAGTAATTTATATTTAAATTCTATTTTTTTATAAGACTATATTTACAAAGTATCCGTGAGCTCATTTACAACATCTACATGTTATGGATACCAATAAATACAAAAAGTACCTCAAACCAGTCCTAAACTTCTTTTTGTTTCAATAAATGAAAGCAGCATTTCTAAAAACTCCCGTGAACCCTGTGCACCCCTTCACAAACCAGTTAATATTTTGGAAAAACAGATGAACAGAATTCAAATTCAAAACAGAACTTCACAGAGAAGGGGTACAGCATACCCGGGGACAGAATTTCATTTAAATTAAGTACTTAGCTCAGGGAGCCCCAGTAAAATGTGCACACCCAGCTCTGTGGTAACAGAGGGGATGAATTCCCAGTCGGACACCGTGCGCCCAGTGAGCTCCTGTCCACTTCCAGAAGCAAAAAATGCAGGATTTGGCCCTAAAAAACCCGCACCACAAACCAAATATCCAAGGAGTATTTTTAAAAGACGAGCAGGTTGTGAAAGTGCTGGATCAGTCCCGGTGGGTGGTGTTTCTGGGGAAGCCCCTGTGTGCCCTCAGCCCCCAGAGAAGGCGGCTGGGAAGGCCAGGGACGGGGCTCAGTCCCAACCAGGGGCTCCTGCGGACAGGGGATCAGGCCCTGGGGTAGGGATGGAGGCGACACAGTAATATCAACAATAACAAAAACTACCCGGTCCCTTACAACTAATATTGATTTTCCTGCTAATAAAACATGCAGGCTACAGGCAGTTTCAGGTGCAAGGCTGAGGTTCAGTGATTCCCAGTCCATTTTCTGGGAATATCGACATTATTTACCTGGTCCTCTGCTTACGGAGCTCCGAGCGTACAGGTACCTGGAACCCTGCTGCCCATTTCCGTTTGCATTTCATCTACATTTGAGACTCTGCATTTCTATGTAAAATAGGGATGCATAAACGTTCCCAGAATGTTCAGAGAAGGGGTTTGCCCTGCGAAGCGGCCGCTCCCGGCGCGGCAGCAGCGGTGGACGCGCAGTGCGGCCCAGCAGCCGCTCGCAGCACTTAATGGCTGCCATCAGAAATATGAGATATGGATCGCGCCGCGGAGGAGCACACGACACTGCTCCAGGCAGGAGGCACCTGAGGCTCCGGCGAACGCGCTCTGAGACACGCACGAGGAAGAAACAGCGTATTTACATCACGCAGAACAAGTAATCGATGAACTTCGATGAACTATTTTAAAATAGAATTTAGAAACAAAGGAGAGTGGCGTCCTGACCATTCCTCAATAGCCTTTCCTCTGGGATGGTATCGCACCCAATCCATGGGCATCGGGCACCATCTAGAGGGAAGGCTGGTACCATGCAGCAGGGAAATTAAATATTCAAATCTTAAAAATAGCAAAAAACCTAGAGCAGATCTTGTATAATATCTAACGGCTAATTAATTATTATTTAACAGCTGGTATCAAGGAAAAAAAACTGTTTGAAGGAGTCGAAATTTGGAGATTCCTCCTGTGAGACTGGATGTTGATTTGCAGACAGGACTCCACACGGAAGCAAAACCCATGACTGTGATTATCACTAATTATTATGCATCCCATTTTTTTTTAGAATAAATAAGTTATGACACCAAAATTTAATTCTGAGGTTGCTGCATTTAGAGATCATCTTAAAATAAAACTTGGCTTCTCAATATTCATATTACAAGTGCACAGTACAAGGCATCGATTCCTAAGCTCCTTCTACATAGCACTTAGGTTTGTATAATCTAAAAAAACCTTGGATTTAATTTCTGCAACACTTAGTGCCCTCATGTGCCATTTAACTGCATCTGAAAGGCCCCAAATGAGCAGGATATACATAGGAATGTGCATGGAAAATACATTAAAAAGCTGAAAAAGCTTAACTTGCTTTAAATTCAAATCGATTCAGCCATACGCATTCCCATCTACATTCACCAAAAAGGAAAGATAAGTCCTGGGACAAGCCAGCACCTGGCAGGATTCCGCTCTAAACCTTCTTTTTTTGTTTGCAACTGCACGTTTCTCTCTGGTTGTGAAACACTGCAACCACTGCAAGGGCCGACACGTTTGGTCAAAGCAGAAGGAGATTTGTGCCACTTTGCAGGACAGTGTCTGAATACCCACTTATCACAAGGTTTCTGCTCTGAACCTTCAAAGGCTTTCAGGTTTATTTATTTTTCAAGAGCAGTATGGACAGAAACTGTTACAATTCAGCTTCTTCACTAAAGCACTTCTGCTGCTGAATACCTCTGTTGTTTGTTAGTGAAGATTAGCATGTTCCTCTTCACTGCTTGGTGCCACTGCTGCTTCTGGCATTTAGGTAATCATAGGAAGGAACCTCAAAGCCCATCCAGTTCCATCCCTCTGCCATGGGCAGGGACACCTCCCACTGGATCAGGATGCTCAAAGCCCCATCCAAGCTGGCCTTGAACACTTGTAAGTAATATAGTTCTGCTTTGGAGCAAGATGAATAAGCACAACCATAAGGTCTTGTTTTCAATAGGAGATTTACTACCGTCCCCAGCATACTGCTGCTTGGACACAGAGGATCCAGATAGAGATGAGTCACAGTGCTGCAAGAGCCGTGTGTGGCTGCAGTGTGTGCTGTGAAAACAGAGCTCTGGGGAATGAACGTGAGGATGGGCATTGCTCACCAGACAGATGAGCCCTTATGGGAAAAACCTGGGAGAAGCAGGAAGAGGTATCGATCACAGCCCTTACAGGAACTGTAGGGAGCAATAAAGCCACCGGGGAAATGTTATGGATAGGAAGCTGAGGTGCCAGGGAACCAGCAACGTGGGAAGAGGCTTGGGAGTCACTGCAGAGCAGTAAACCACAGCCGTGATTGCGATGGAGCCCGGCCAAGGGAAGAGTTACACAACGGCTGCTCCGGGCATGACTAATGCTCTGTTTGCAATGCCCTGGCTTGTGCACCTCCGCTCCGCGACACACGCAGAACACAGAGCTGGGCGATCGCTCAGGCCAACAGCATGTGGCGATGCTCCCCGTCGGAATGGTGTGGGAAGGACACAAGAGAGGGACGGATGAGCTTACTTTGGGAGCATTTCTACCCCACGCTTTCAACTCAGGAGCCCATTTTAGTTACTGTGGAAATAGCCACCGGCTCTAGACAGGCCCTAAGTGAACAACCCTGCCTGTTGTGGTGGTGCAGCTGTGCACGCTGCCACTCCCAAGCTCAAATAAAAGCAAACTACAAGCAGAGGGGCTCAGCAAGACACCGATCAAAAAGTGTCAAGGAAACACACCATATCCATAAATACATTAGGAAATGGCTAGCGCTGGAATACACCAGGATATTGTGATGCCACACAATATCTACAGTGCTGTTTTCCCTCAACATAGAGTTCTATTTAGCACAGAAAGATCAGTCTGTATCTTCAGGGCACAGGATAAAACATTGCTCGTGATTTTTCCTTCATGTTCACAGCTTGCATAACCAAAAGAAACTGCAATTCTCCATTCTGAAGCCTGGTGGGAGAAAGATTACCTCTAAAACCAGTGAGTATTGGCATGCTCCTCTCCTAGCTGGTAACATATTCCCAAGGCCTGCAGTTTCACCCTGTAGCTCTCGCAGGAAGCACCTGTGCTGCAACTTCAGTCTCCAGTAACGTCAGAAAAGCGGGAGAGCTGTTACTATCAGGAAGCCACCAGCACTGAGGTTTAGAGCTTGGCAAGGTGGCACCACATGTCCCTGCCCTGAGCTGATCAGTGAACCCACCTTAAAGAAAAGGTTCAAAAACACAGTGGTGAGCCATTTTTTTTATATTTAAACTCTTACAGCAGCTTGGGAACTTTATAGGATGAAATGAGGTCTATGCATCAGCCAGTTAATCTAAGCTCCTGGCACTATATAAACACCTTCCACAGCTGTATTAAGGCGAATTATGACGAGCAGCTGAACATCAACTGCCCAGCTCCTCCTCCAGAGAGCTGCTGGTGTGGAGTCAGGTACTGCAAAGCATCCTGAGAACAGTCTGACAGCGGGAAGGCAGGAGGAACTCTGGAACAGCACTTCACAGAACGCCTAGTCATGAGTAGACGCTATAAATACATGCTAAAAATGAATTTATTCTTAATGTTTCAGCAGCATCAATTTACAATGATTCAGCTCTTGGTATTCAAAGCACAAAGATGAGTTGTCTTTTTTTGTTTTTCAGTGATGACAGCAACTGTTTCACTGCCAAGGCTCGTGGAGTTCTAATACCACATGTCACATTTTTATGGTGCAAAGCACAACTTTACACTGAAGAACGCTGTCAGTTCACTTAATATGTTTTAACAACTCACCGTGAAATGGAGATAAATTTCTGGAGGTTTGAAAGGATGCTTCCCATAGCAAAAAAAATTGTTTCTCTTAAGAATACCTACAGTGAGTGATACTGAACCCTTTTTTTCTTTGAAGAGGTAGCCTACCAATCATATTTCCATTTCCCAGACACTGGGAGCAAACACTTCTAACTGCCATTCTGTATGCCAGCAGGACTCTGCCCCTTGGGGTGCAGCGCTGAGGAAAGGACCCCTGGCACAGCCCATTTCATGCGAGGACACCAAACAGTTCCTCTGAACATCAAGAAATTTCTCAGGCTGCCCAACACATCACACTGTGTCTTGAGGACCTTCATTTAAGGTGGATTGAACACTCATAGACACAGATGAAGAATGGTATTTTTCTGCCCCTCTAGGACATCCCCACACTGCTATTCCTACCTAGTAAAGTCTCCTGGAACCTCTTCCATCAACTAGGCCTTTTCTAAGGACTGCCAGCTGCCTTCCTCTACTCCTCCCTCCACAAAACACACGCAGGCTCCACCACTGTTGGTGCCCTACCCACCTAACATGAAGCTAAAGATTCCCATATCCTTCCATGTCTTTTTGTTCTTTTTTAAAACCATTTATTTCTCGGGCTTCCACTTCCCAGCTGCTGCCAGGCTGGGCTAGAGGCTGCTTCCAGTCCCTGCAGCTCTGGCCAAGACAGCTCTGGCTAGGCCTATAGGGTGTGGGGATGCTGAGGTGCAGGCAGCCACGCTCTCCCCATACTATCCCAGAGCAAGGCTCGGGCAGGGAGGGAGCCAGGCCCTCGGTGGGGGCTGCAAGGTTGCTGTGAGAGAAGAAAGCAAGGCCCTGGTGAGGAGTTCGAGAGGCCCCCGGAGCAGGAAGGGCGCTGCAACGGGAGGGATCCAGGCCTTGGGCAAGGAAGTTTCAAGTCCCTCAGGACGAGCAGAAAGGTGCAAGGGGAGCCTGCGAGTCCCCAGCAAGGAGGGCGCAGGGTCCCGGGCGGGGAAGGTGTGAGGGGCGGTACGGGGCCCCTCAGCTGGGAGCAGGCTGCGGGAGGGAATCGCAAGGCCTCCAGGCAGAGAGGCTGCGAGGCTGCGGGTAGGGAAGGTGCGGGGCGAGGCCCCTGTGGCAGGGAGGGCACTGCGAGAGAAGGGCGCAGGGCCCTGGCGGGAAGGAAGGTGCGAGGAAGCCAGGCCCCAGGCGGGGAGGGCGCTGTGAAGCCCCCCATGGCGCAGACAATGCGAGGCCCCGGCGGGGAAGCGGCTGCAAGAGGCCAGTGCCGGGCCCTGGGCAGGGATGCTGGAGGCCCGAGCCCGACCCAGCTTCCACCACCACCTCCCTCCTGCCCGCGCGGCCGACCGGAAGCGCTCCCGGCGCTCAGCGCCGTCCCGGTGCGTCACGGCCCCGCCCTTCCGGCCCGGCGCTTCCGCCCTCCCCTCGCTGAGCTGCGAGCGCCCCCGCGCGACGGGCGGTGGCGCCGCACCCCGCTCGGCCGCCTCCTCCTCCTCCTCCTGCCGCCGCCGCCGCCGGGCCGGGCCCGCGATGGGGCCGCGGGCGCTGCGATGAGCCCAGGCGGGAGCCGCACCGGGGCTAGCGCCGCGCACGGGCAGCCGGGCTCCTCCATGGCGGCGCGGCCGCTGTAGCAGCGGCGTCTCCCCGGGGCGCCATCCGCCACCTCCCCTCCCCCCCGGGCCTCCCGAGGAGGATGGCGGCGGCCCCGACCCAGCTGGAAGCCGGTGGGTATGGCTGGGGGGGGGGGGGGGCTCCTTCTGCCCCGCCCCGGTGTAACCGTGTCCCCTTGTCCCCTCCCGCTCCCCCGCAGAGCTCTACTACCTGATCGCCCGGTTCCTGCAGTCCGGACCCTGCAAGAAATCCGCCCAGGTGAGCGGGGAGCCGGGACGGGGCTGAGCCGCGGGTGGGAAACGGGACCGGGGATGAAAACGGGGTGAATAGTAGTGAAAACGGGGGGACGGGGGCGAACGGGAGAGGGGCTGGAAAGGACTGAACAGGAGAGGGACGGGACTGAACTGGGACAGGGAGACGGAGGTAAATGAGGAGGAGGGGATGAACGGGGCTAAACTGGGGGGACTGGGCTGAACGGGAGAGCAGAGACCTAGCGGGGGGGAGACGGGACCGAACGGGGGTGCTCAGCGCTGCGGGCGACGTCCTCATGCCCTTTGTTCGTGTATCCGCAGGTGCTGGTGGAGGAGCTGGAGGAGCACCAGGTAAGGCGCCTGCCCCGGCGGGACGGAACTGCCGTGCCCGGTGCCCCCGCTGCGGGCGGAGGGAGTTCGCCCCGGGCGGGCTGGCCTGGCAGGGCTCCCCGAGCCCGCACGGGGCTCTGACGGCCGCTTCCCTCCCTCCCGCAGCTGATCCCGCGGCGCCTGGACTGGCAGGGCAAGGAGCACCGCCGGAGCTTCGAGGACCTGGTGAGATGGGGAGAACGGCTTCCCCGCGGGCTCCGCGCTGACCCAACTGCGGGCAGGGGGGGTTGCGCGGGGCAGCTCGGTGCCGACTACGGGCAGGAGGGTGCGGAGACAGCTCGGTTTTCGGCTGCAGGGGCCACTCGGTGCAGCTCGGCACCGGCTGCGGGCGGGGGGGTGAGCTGTGGGGCCGGGACCGCTCGGTGCCGGCTGCGGGCAGGAGCTGCGGAGACAGCTCGATGCCGGCTGCGAGAGCCGCTTGGTGCCGGCTGCGGACGGGGACTGCGGGGCTGCGTGGTGCAGGTCGGTGCCGGCTATGGGCGGGGGGATATTGGGTCGCTCGGTACCGGCTGCAGGGGCCGTTTGGGGATGCTGGGTACCGGCTACGGGGCCGCTTGGTGCCGGTGCCTCTCGGTACCGGCTGCAGGGGCCACGGTGGATGCGGGGCCGCTCGATACCGGCTGCGAGGACCGTTCGGGGCTGTTCGGTACCGGCCGCGGGCGGGGGATGCGGTGCCGGTAGCGTCCGCGACACCGGGCGGCTGCGGGGCCGGGCGGGGTTATCCGAGGGCACACGCCGGGGCCCGGCCTGGCCAATGGCGCCGCGCCTTACAACGCGCGGAGCGGCGTGGTGGGGTGCGAGGCGACCGCTGATTGGCGGGAGCGCTGGCGGGGTGGGGCGCGGGGACACACATCGCTGCCCCTCTACCCGGGCACTGCGCGGCGCTTCGGCAGGGTCGGACAGCCCCATGGAGGGGCCCTGACGCTTCGCTGCCTGACGGGGGCGGCTTGACAGCTCCCCTCCCGGGACTGCGGGGCCGGGGGGCTGCAGTCTGGTGCGGGGATCCCAGGCTGTCGTCGGTCTGGTGCGGAGATCCAGGCCCATCTCCGGTCTGGTGCAGGATCCCTGGTGCAGGGATCCCAGTCTCTCTCCAGTCTGGTTCCAGGGATCCCAGTGTGGTGCAGGAATCCTGGTCGCTGGTCTGGTGCAGGGATCCCAGTCTGGTGCAGGGATCCCGGTCTCTCTCCAGTCTGGTGCCAGGGATCCCAGCCTGTCATTGGTCTGATGCAGGGATCCTGGCCTGTCTCTGCTCTGGTGCAGGGATCCTGGCCTGGTGCAGGGATCCCGGCCTGTCTCCAGTGTGGTGCAGGAATCCTGGCCTGCCACCACTCTGGTGCAGGGATCCTGGCCTGCTGTTCACCAGAGCAGCTTCAACATTGGAAAAGGGGATTTTTAGGGTGTATAATGTTGACACTATTAAACAGCTGTGAAATATATGGAGTGGCTGCTGTTGGTTGGTATAAGCCGTGTGATGATCTGTCACTGAGGAAAGTCAGTGTCCCTCTGTGCTGCCAAGGGGCTGGCTGCATGGGGTTGGCTGTTTTCCCTTCCTGTGAGGAACATCAGTCCCACCGCCGTGAGATGTGCCTGTTCTTTCCTGCTGGCCTCTGGGTGAAGGCAGCAAAACTGAGAAGTCATTCTGATTTGTTTCCAAAGAGTGCAAATGGCCTTGTTTTCATTTCTAGGAGCTCTGGGTAATGACGTGTGGCACTGATTTAGCACTTTGCAGTTGGGATGCTGCAAACTTACTAATAGCTTTTCTAATACTGATATACGTGTGGTCATCGCTGTCCTCTCACCTAGAAGGAATTGAAAGTATAGCCTTGTCTTTCCCATCTCGCACAGCACAATGGTGATGGGGGATTTTGACATGACTGTTGCTCAAGCTGTGTTGTAACTTGCTCAAGAGTTAGTTTTCGACTTTAGCAGTATTGTAGAGGCTCAGATAAAAATGAGGGAGCTTCTTGTGTCACGATGAGACATTTGTACCTGCTGGCTTTCCCTTTCCACAGTGTGCTAAGAATTAAAGACGAACATTGTGCTTCGTCATTCCTCTTGTGGATAGTTCCAGACTTGGAATATTGAGTGAACAGACACGGAATAAGTACTGCATTCGATAAACTTTAGTGCTGTACAGTCTTCCTAGAGAACCTGAAAACTAACTGTGGGCTGCTGCTGTTTAGCTTGTGACTGCACCTAGTGCCCAGGAGGAATAGTAACAGGGACAGCATGAAGTCTGGTTTCAGACACTGATTTTGCTAAGACAGTTGCATGAACATGTATTTTTTTTTCTTTCTTCCTATGGGGCATGAACAGAAAAGCCTTAAAACCTTTTTTTGGTGGCATTTGACATTATTAAAATCACACTTTTCTTTAAGATTTCAGAATCAGGAAACAAACTGTTGCAAAGTGAGGCTTGGAGTTAATGGCGATTGGTTCTCGCTGTATTGACTTATCAAAATCCTTGTGTGTTCTTCTGTCTTGAAGTAATCCTTTTAGACTGCCTGTTTATTTAGTATTATTTTACTGTTGATCATGATCTACAGTAGGTAACAGGACTATAAATGAATCATTACAGCAAGACAGGTTGATGCTAGGTAGGATGAGCTGAGCTTCCATGTGTTCATGCTCAGACTGCAACTTTCACTATTGAGGATGCACAAGAAAGGCCTTGTTCCTCTCATCACTTTGGGTCTGATGTGTTTGGAGTTTGGACCTTGGGTTGCATACGATTGTATATTAACCTGAGCTGTGTGACTGCAGTGCTGGCTGCATCTCTTAATGTAATGTTTTGGGCAGAGCCAGGGCTATGAAGAACACAAATAACTCTTGACTTTTGTTTTAATTATCTCAGTCCATAATGAACCAAAAATAAATTACAGATGCTGGCAATGGGAGATGAAGGTTTTTTTGACCTGTTTCTTCATTTTGAACACTTAGAGACTGAAAACTAAATTCAACCACAATCCCTTCCTAGTGTGGCAACTGCCCTGGCTGGGCAGGCGGAGATAATGAAACGCAGTGAGAGTTTACAGACCCAGAGAAGTCTGTTTTGTATTTTTTTCCTTTGTTTGTTTCCTCGCTATTCTGCTTTGGCAAATCTGACAAAGTAGTTCTTGTTGCAGTTGCTGAGGTTTCAGCTTGGTTTTCCATTCTCAGTTTGGCTGCTCAGGTTAGCTTTTTTCAGAAAAGACGCCGGTACCCTTGCCATCGAGTGTGTTGTGGTTGCTCTTAGAGCTTTTGGAAACCATAAAGATCCAACAACCAAATCGCCTGATAGTGGCTTTTATCTGGGGCATGTTTGCTCCTTCACTCGAGCTTTTAGTCAAAATCTGAAAACTCGCTGTTGAGATTTTTTTTTCTTTTTTATTTTAACTCGGTCTTTTACTTTAAATGTCATGTACTGCAGAGCAGAAGAGTAATTTAAAACACGCTAATAAGAATCGTACTTAGCGAACAAAACCACGCAGCCAATTCCAGCTTATGTGCGTTTGCATTCCCTTTGCCTTTTCTGCTTATTCCCACTTTGGAATAGTTTTTAAGTGCAACATGTGGCTGCCTGTTAAGGTTATCATCCAGGTGTACTCCAAAGTGGTTTTTACTTTGGTATTGCCTGCCAGTGGTCTCAAGGCATGAAACGTGTCTGTAACGGGGAGGGTCCTCACAGTCCTTATGAGAACCTGAAGTATGTCAAACTTGCCTGCAATTAGTACTCCTAGTTTAAATTAACTGTAGCAGTTCAATGTGGGGTCAGTTGTTGTGCAGACGAGTCAAGCTGAACCGACTCGGATTATCCGAAGAGTCTCCAGCGAACTGCTGTTTGAAATTATCCCAGTTTATTCCTGATGAGGCTGCCTGGCTCTGCTCTGGTTTTCAAGAACTTTTTGATGGGCTGTCTCTTCTGGCTCAGCCTGTTTTGGTCTTTGTGCTGAAGATATGTGTGATTTCAGGAAAAACAGAATCCAAGCTATTGTTGGGCAGAGTATTCAAGTGGAGAATTTGCATCCGTGAACGGCTGTGCTGGTATGGAACAGCTTATGGGATTTGGCCTTGAGTTTCTGCCTTGCCCATCTGCATTGATTTAAAACGAGCGATGAGGCCGAGGTGCTGTTATTTATAGATATCGCCAATCCCAGCTTTAGCAGTGGAGAGATGTTATGGTCTTGTCACCTCAGGAAAATGTCATCTGGTGGTGTGGTAGTTCCAGCGCGTTCTCTCTGGGGAAACTGAGTGGATAATGGCTTTTTAAATGCATGTGTATTTGCATACTGTGGACATCTTGTGCAAGGCCACTATCTGAGCTTCCTTCTGCTGAGATTCTGTATTTGAGGTCTTGAGTAATTTCCTGCTTGCTCAGCTGCCTTGGTCCTCTTGGTCTCCTCTGTTGCTTTTTGATACAGTTGTCAAGTGATTCTGGATTGATTGTTATTTTGGCATATGAGAGATGTGTCGTTAGAGATCCGTGGCCAATGCCCGCCGGCCTGGCTGCGAAGGAGCCTTCGAAGGGCTGCGCTGCTGCCTGTGCTCCCTCCCTTATGCAGCTCAAATTTAGTCCATGCTTTGAAGCAGTGTTTCACTGGGCTTCCCAAGAGATGATTTGGAGAGATCTGTTTCCGATCCCTGGGAAGACAGGCATCTTATAATAAGTAATAATCACAAAGAGTCTCTTTGGTTTTTTTCCTGTTTATTGGAACCTTCCTTGGAGGACAAATTGTCAGCAATCAGACCAGAGGATTTTGTTTGCTTGTGGCAGGCATCAACCAGCTTTGAGTCTGTCTCCTTAGCTGCCAGTGCGGACCCTTCTCTCGATTGTCTTTGAGATTAGGTGCTAATGCTTCCAAGGTAGGAAGTTAAACAGGTTTAGGGGTAGGGCTTTCCCCTGGCCCTGCCTTGACTTCACTAATAGTTCTATACTGCTTGTCAGTGTAACAGCTTATTTGCATACTGGTTCAAGCAGCCCTCGCTCCGTAGAATTTTTAAAAGAATGGGTTCACTTTACCCAATTGTTGAAAGTTTTTAGATCCATAAGTCCAGTCCAGTTACTGCATCAGAGAGCTCTTGCATGATACCATGGCATTCTGGTGCTCTCACGTTGTAACCTTTCGCTTCTAAAGGCACCAAAATGTTTCTCTCTTTACAATTTATGCCAGGGAGCAGAACTTGCTCTCACTTACTGTGTTTCAGCTCTTCTGCATGATTTTAACACGCTCTTTTAAAAGCTCACGTTAAGCCTGTTTTTAGCCTTTATTCCTCATCTCTAATGTTTTCTGATTTACTAATAAGAATTTTTAATATTCTAAAAATATTTTCTTATCTATCTGAGGAGGTGATAATATCCTTGCCGTTGTTTACTTTTGTTGCATGAGGTTTGGACTAGCATACGCTAAGAGGTGTGGCTATAAGTGATGCTGAGCTTTGCCTTTTTCCTTCTTTCTTTGAATGAAAATCTGATTTGGGAGACACTGTTTTACTCAGCTGGATGTTTGCAGCTTCACGTTTTGGAAAGATACTTAAAATCCTTTTACAGCTGTCTCAGGCAGAGGTAAAAGGAAGGGTTTTTTTTGTCTCGAGTTCTTTTGGGAATCTGAAAAAAAAGAATTGCTTGTTTTGCTGTGGACTGAGGTTTAAGCATTTTATCTGGAAGTTATTATGGAAAAGATCTCCAGGAGAATTTGCTACTATTGCTGCCCTGCCCGTGTGGCTGTTTGGTAATAACAACAGTGATGATACTTATATTAAGGGCCACTTATTTGCACTGTTTTGGCTGGTAGAAACATGGAAATATGCAGGGAAAGAAATGTGCTACAGCTTTTCTTCTGTAGAACGGCGTGGTTCTGAGTGCAGGGGGCAAACCTGTGAGCAGGACATGTTAATGGAATGAGCAGTCACTGGGATACGTGCCTGGTCTGTGCGAGATGCCCCACGTTAAATGTTGTGTGGGGAAGTTTACAGCTTAATAAAACTCCGCACTAAACTCGAGATGCTCCAGCAGCTCACTTGTGCCGATTTAGCACTCTGGCTCCAGGATGGAATTGCCAACGTTTCTAGTCCAGGCAGTGATCACGCAGATGTCTGGTATCCTGAGCTGCTTAACGTCTGGGTGTCCAGGCAAAGCCCCGCCAGGCGTGTGCAGTGACTGCAGCTCCGGGCGCCTGGCGCAGCCGCCTTTCATCTCTGGGCGCTGACCGCTCCGCACATGTGTTGGTGTTCCCTCTCTTTGCTGTTCTTTATAAAACTGTGCCTGAATCTGCAGATCATTAAGCAACAAAGTCCCTTTCTATTTCTGAGTGGATGCACTGAGTTAAGCAGGACTGCTTGTTGAATAACTTGCGCTCTGTCTCTGCAGTGGGATGTTTGCTGCCAGGCATAATTCAGCACCTCTCTCTAGACATCGAATAATGGTGACACCTCAAAAGCAGTGCGCTCCCGAGTGGAAGTGGAAATGTTTTGCTTCATTTTGTGGCCTCAAGTTGCAGCAGAGGAGGTTCAGATTAGACATCAGGAAAAATTTCTTCACCGAAAGGATTGTCAGGCACTGGCAGAGGCTGCCCAGGGAGGTGGTGGAGTCGCCATTCCTGGAGGGATTGAAAAGACAGGCAGATGAGTTGCTCAGGGATGGTTTAGTAGTGGACAGGTCCAGTTGCACTTGATCTCAAAGGTCTTTTCCAACCAAGTGATTCTATGATTCTGTGATTACGCTAGGAGAATGGTCTCAATTTTCTATGAAGTTCTGTATTTCCAGAGAGAGTTGTGTGGGTTGGGTTTTTTCCTGCCCTAGAAGTAAAATTCCATAGCTTCTGGATTGGGTACTCTCTTTCTTTTTAATCTTAAGCTTGATAAATTGCTAGAATTGGCAGTTGTTGACTGAGTAGCGTGTTAATAATTATCAGGGATGTAAAAAAGAATTTAATACTCAGATTTTGTTAAATTGCAGATTCTCTCTTTCTAATTGCCATTGTTTCAGATCCTGTACATGGTGAAGGGAGGCTATGCAGGGTAATAAAATACTTTGTAGCATTAACACATCTATAATATTTCAGAAATGAGTAGGAACAACAGGGAAATTCAGAAGCTCAGATAATCCTTTTATCTTGTTCTGACTTCTGTTATACCCTGTGATTTACAGTGAAAGACGATTGGTGCTGATATGCTGGATTTCACTGCCTGTACAGCTGGGAAGGTACCAATGCAATATTGGAATTCTATGGTTTTGGGGAAAAAAAATAGTTAGAATGGCCGGAGAAACCAGTCAGTGCAGGAGAGCATTTGTGGGGTCATTCCTTGATGCTCACAGTATGGAAAGTCATGGAGTGGGACCGCATTAGTGCCATCATTGGGTTTATCTTTCCTGCAGAAAACAAATCTTCTGTTTCTGTCAGAAGGCCAGAGCCATATCTTTAACGTGCAGTGACTGAAGGGGTGTGTTGAAGATCTGGTCTCTCTTCTGTAAGAGTTTCCATTCAGATTGGAAGAGTTTTGGTTGGGTTCAGTTAGATGATAGTTTTATGTGTCCTTAGAAAAGCCTTTGTTGTTTTTTTTTATTGGTAAAAATCTTACTTGTGGGGTGATGTTGATGCTGGTTGTGATGCAAGTGGTTCCACCACGCACTCATGACTCACTGCATTGAGCCTGTAGCACCACGGCTGTTGCCCAATTGGAATGTGCCACTTCCCAATGACATGTAGTAATAATCTTTTTGATGACACAGTTCAGTGAACAATGTTTTGGCAGCAGTTCTGAGCGAATTACTTACCTTTTCCTCCTTCCTGATGCGTGCCGCTCTCTCCCGAGTGCTGAGGCAGGAGCTGGGTGTATCCTTGGGATCCAGGTGGGCAAGATAGCTGGGCCTGTCTGATGATGCTCTGCTTTTGAAAGAGGTGGTCTTGTTCCTTGCTTTCCACCAGCTCTGGTGCTTCTCTGAAGCACAATCAGCTTTGCTAACCCTGGCAGAAAACTTTTCCCTCCTTTTGTCGGGTGAAAAAATGAGGGAGCTGAATTTGCTCCCTCCACAGCAGTTGAGCGCTCGAGCTGATGTAGAGAGGAGCTTGGCCGTGGATTTAGCCAGACTCAGGAGTCGTCCTGGCTCACTGCAGCTGCACAAAACCTTGTCCTGTCCCACCGGGAGGGAGCTGCATGGGTGGTGAGCGCTCACAGCCCTGTTACCACCGCTGGCCTGGGACCGGACACGTTTGAAGCAGTCATGTAGGAGAGAGGGTGTGTGCAGGCTCAAGCTTGCTATTATTTCTTTACAATGAGCACTGTTCTGGCCCTTTCAGATTAGCTTTAGTATTATTTGACACTAGTTCATGGTTTGGTAAAACAAAAAGCTGGTTTATGACAATCTATTTTTTCATAATATTGCAACAGATACAAAAGTTGTAAATAGTTTGAATACAACTGTGTTCCAGTTTCCAGTCACTGGTCCGTAAGTGCTGAGTGACATGTTAATGCTGGTCTTTAGAAACAAGGTGGATGTGGCTGTATGTGCTGAGTTGAAGGAGCTGAATAACCTCTGACGTTGAGTTTCCGCTGCCAGCTGGTAAATACAGTAGAAATGAGGCAAGTGCAGGACACTCTGGATAATGAGGCACAGTTTATTTGCTGTTTGAACAGGCTGTCGAAAAAACTATTGTCTCTCTCCATAGAAAATAGTCTCTGTCTGATGGGGAAAGAATGATTTCTTGAGATGACAAATTAGGAGCCTACACTTGTGGTTCAGGAAGATATCTATTCCCTGTAGTTAAAAACTGGAAGCTGGGTATTGCTTTTAAGACAATGTCTAGAGTTGGGGGGCTTTAGCATGTGTGCTTCTTATAGCGCTGGGAGTGCCTGGCAAGGGTGTTCAGCTAAACACTGAACTCCCTGTGTGAAAAGGGTGGGCTGAAGGCTAAAAAAGACTTAAAAAAAGTCCCCAGGCAATACTTTGATTGAGTACTACACTGGGAACAGGGAGTTTCAGGGCTCTGTGTTTGCTATTATGGGATATCCTAAATCACAGTTGCAGCTCCTACTACCTGGACTTTCTGGTCGGGCTTTTTCAACACTTGAAAAGATATCTTTGGTGTCATTGATTTTGAGGGGTTTTCAAGAGTTTTAGACTTGATTTCTGAAACTTTATTTAGCTTTAACAGAATAAAGCAATTTTCAAATGCCTGCCTTGTTTGTATGTTTAGGTGGCTGTCAATGCACACATCCCTCCGGATTATCTTCTTAGGATCTGTGAGAGGCTGGGACCCCTTTTAGACAAGGAAATCCCCCAGAGTGTCCTGGGTGTGCAGACGTTGCTGGGAGTCGGGCGCCAGTCTCTATTAAGGGCAGCGAAAGGTAAGATTCTCAATTTATGTGTGATTGGGTTTTATTTTAATGATCAACCCCCCTTCTGTTTCCATTCATATTGTGGTATCTGTGTGTGTCTGCATGAACCCTGGTTTGTCTCCTGTGCTTGTCAGCTTTCTTGTTGTGGGCTTGCTGAAATGCCATTATTGCTGGCCCTGTTACACGTTGTCTTTGGTTAACAGTGCCATCCTATGCAGCTCTTGCCCACAGTTGCCTGATCTTCCTTGCTTCCCCAGCCTTCCCTCCTTGGCATGTTGGACCAGCATTTGTGTGAACGATGTGATGAACTGGATTAGAGACTTGATCCATCTGAAATACAACCACTTTTTCATCTATACTGCCTGTGTCTAAAATAACCCAACTGTCTCTGTTCTTTACTGGGCTATTTTTCAGGCTGATTTTTTCCCCTGTTTTGTATTATTTGAGTCCCTGGTCGTGCAGGCAGATGTGTCAGCTCTGAGGGCAGGGTGGCATTTGGGGCAGGTGGAAGGAGGCGAGACTGGTTCTTCAGTAATAACTCCTGCTGTTCCTTGCTTAAACTTAATTTGTTCAAAAGTGCCTATTCCTTTCATGAACACCCACCAGTCCTGTTCTTTTTGAAAAACTGCTCCACTTGAGCTAATGATCCTGAGAGCACAGTTTTGTGTTATAACTAAACAGCTCTGAGAGCCATCTGCTATTAAAAAGAGTGGTTCCTCCCTTCCCTCCTCACTCTGTGCCCCTGCCACTGCCACTTCTTCCCTGTAGGAACCAGGACTTCTTTGATCCTGTGATGCGCTGATTCACAGCGCTAAAATGTTCCAAAAGTTGTTATTGCTGTGTAGAGCAGTCAATTAATTCATGGAAGGATCAGAGTGTGGAGGTGACACAGGCAGCAGGAGCAGTGTTCTGGGAGAGGAGGAGGGATGGGAGAGCAGGACCTTCCTGTTTCGGTGGCAGTTGAGCGCTTAATTTACCACATCCTGTGAAGTCACTCTCAGATGCCAACAAGGACTGTAGCATTCCACTGTTGCACAGGATGTCACCTGGAGGGATGTGCTGTTTGCAATCATGTTTGCTTACACAGAGTTTTAGGACTGAGTTTGTTTTGCCTGTGCTTGGCTATAATTGGATGGAGAATTTCAGATTTGCAGGGAGGCTTGCAGAGAAACATTCCTGCATTTCACATTCAGTTTGCACCTTGGAAGAAAACAGCAACAAAATGTGAAGAGAAAATAAACACTTCAGAGCAGGGAAACAGGAGTTTATTAAGTGGATTAGGGGACAGGGGGTGGATGAATCTCTGAAACATGCAGTACTTCCTAGGCCAGTTGATAAGTTTATCACAAAGAGAAGGTACTCTTGGGCGTCTCTGTGAGACATACAAGCTTGTGCCTTTCAGAGGTCTAAGTATTGATACGCACATCCACCAATTTGTGGCACTTCCCTTCTGTTTCAGTATTTATTCACCATGGAAGTTCATTTCTCTCCTTCCAGATGGCCAGAAATGGATGAAGTCCAGGTCTAATTTCTGAGGCGCTCAGAACAATCTCAGAAAAATCACTATTGTTCTAGAGAGAGGGCTTAGTGAGGCCAGTTGGCAGCAGAGACCTGGAAAGCCTTTAAAGAAAAGAATCTTTATTTTAAAAACAATGGGGTTTTTTTTTTGGGGGGTGGGGGGCAGAGGAGAATCAGAAAGGAGGGCGTGTTGCCACTAATTGTAGGTAAAGAGATTTATTGGAAAAAAACCTCACTTCACCCACTTTGAGGGAGCAAATGTGTCTGTGAGTATATTCTCAACTGTGTACAGCTCATAAGAAGAGGTCCTGTATCTGCTGGGATTGCAGAATGACTGAAAACATAGCAAAGCTCAATCCTGCCTCCATACAAAGTGCACCTGCTTTTTTAATTCTCTGTTTCTTTCCATCAATTTAAACTCCCTGCTCACTGAAATGAAGCAAAAATAAGCTGAACCATTCACAGTTGTGTTCCTTAGGAACTAGAAATGGGAGTAGCAATCATCTTTACCTGTTAGATCTCCAATAAAGTATTCAAAAAGCCAAATCTTCTTTTGGGATGCTGGGAGTGGTGCTTGATGCTCTTGATTCTAAGAAGAGTAGGTCAGTTGGCCCCCGTTTGGCTGATTGTTTCATTAACTCATCTTCTTGGTACAGACTTCAGGCATACGCTATGGAAAGGCTCTGCGTTCGCAGCTCTTCACAGGGGCCGGCCTCCCGAACTGCCTGCAAATTATGGGAAACCACCAAACGTGGGTGAGTTTTGAAACATACAAAAGGTGCTTTTTCCTTCTCTGTATTGTTTTCCAACTGAAAGTTACTCTTACTGACTGAAACACTACTATGGGCTTGCATTAATGGCTTTTTTTTGACATTTAGCTATGTATTAGTCTAAAAGAGGTTTCTCACTGACAATAGAATTACCCTGTTTGTATTATTCAGGCTTGGGTCTTCCACATGCTAAAAAGTTTGTGGCCACATTGAAAGGTTTTGCACATCAACTTCCTGTTTGGAGGACAATGTGCTTGAGTATTTTTTTGCGATACACCTATGTAATATGTACTTGTAAAATGGAATAGGCAGGATCGCAGGGGCATGCAGAGAATCTCTTCATCCAGGAATCTTAGCCAGAACAAAGCACCTGGCTCCCAGAGAACCTTTTTGACTCAAGAATTCATTTTAGTTCGATTAAGACAGAAAACAGACTGCTTGCAACATCTCTCTCCAAAAAAGAAATGATCACCAAACAGCATTTGTGTTACTTCAGTGTCAGTTGTCCCCACAGTCAGATAAAGAACTGTAGAAGACTTGGATACATGCAGGCATTGGGCTTGCACATCATCAAAGAGCCGCTCTGTTTCACTTGAACTGGAAAGTATTTTCTTTGTATGGTCTGAACCTTCATTAACTATTTTTATAGCAAACAAATTTGATTCTTGCAGGCATAGTAAAAGTCCTCTTGGTTATGTTTTCCTTTCCTATTTGGGTGTTTTATCTGTATTTACCGCCTATTTGTGCTTTGTCCTGGTTTGTTAGGAGATGCGTTCATGTCCGTTTCTCCTATCCCTTTGGAGATGCAGGAGGATGGTGGCAGTCTCCTCTTTCTCCTGTGTCTGTTTGTGCTTCTGCACTTTCTCTCATTGCTAAAAACGAATCTTTATTAGACACAAGAGTGACAAAGCCAGGACTCGTGGTTGAAATCGATAGCACGCTTTGCATAAGGTCTGTGGTGTTGTGGCAGCAGAGTGACGGAGCAGCAAAGTTAATTATGGGTCTGCTGTATGAAAAAGAAATGGAGAGTTGCCTGGAACTGGTGCACAGAGAACTATTGCAGTAATACTTGTCCTACTCATAATTTATGAGTCATACTGTGGATCTTAAAAAGGAGAACTGTTTCCATGTATTAGTATGGTTACTTCTGTACATATCTGTGTATTTACTCTTTTAGGTTGGTTCTGAAGTTTCTTTATTGTGTGCAGTTGGGCTGATGGATTGCTGATAGGCTGGATTATAGATTTACTGCACACACTCAGCTTCTACAGTTGTATTTCTGTAAGGGCTCCTGCATCAATCCTTCATAAGAGAAAAATCAAACTGTGTGTTTCTGGAATACACAGTGTTATTAATGAACCGTACCGGCAGGCTGGACGTCAGCATTTGTCCTGCCATCATGATGAAGGTTTGTGCTGCTTGCTTCATGACTGTTTGGTGACTTAGAGAACAGAATGAGTTGTTGGTTTTGGTGATTTCCTATGAATTTTTTTTTTAAGAAATACAAAGGTGTTACATGGAAAAGGGTCTTTTCTAGCCAGGGATTAATTTTTATAAGTGTTAATTCCTGGGAGAATATAGCCCTCCTTGGTGTAGGTATATAAGTTACTGGTAAGGGAGGAAAATGTGTATGTAGATTAAAATTAGAAACTGACTCTGCATGAGCTGTGCAGGAGCCAGGACTTTAGTTTTGGGATTCCCCATTGTTAATCCTGAAGTGAAAATCACAAAATTCCTCTGTGTGTATTTGTGCAAAGTAGGTGATTTTTTCTGGTGAGTAGTGACAGCCACAGATCATAGAATCATAGAAGCATTAAGATTGGAAAAGACCTCCAAGATGTTTCAGTGTGTATGTCTTGTTTTAAAAGACAAGATGAATAAGAATGCCCAACCTCTGTAATATTTTGACATAATTGTGAATTCCTGTACTGTGGTAGCTTAGATTGAGTTTTCTGGAATTACTTGTTGAAGTAGTTGGGATGAAGTAATAGGCACCCCGAATGATGTGTGGTCATGGGTGAGATGAAATGGTTGTGTAATTGCCTGTGTGAATGGTAAAATAAGGCATAGAATTAGCAGCTAGAAGTATTATTTTGTCATTTCCCTTCCACCCATAAAGACTGAAGCTTGCCACCACAACTCTGTTTTCCTGCTGCGAGAGTAGGATTGCTTGTGGTTGCCCTCCCTGCTGGAAGGGTCGCTGCAGTGGTTTGCCTTTCCATCTGGCTGGGGCTGGGACCCTGGGGTCTGCTCTCCAAAATGAAGGGTTGTGCCCAGTGGAACTGGAGCCAGAAGTCAGTGTCGTGTTTGTTCAGAGCTTGGAATCTTCTGGCTGGGGGAGTCTCCAAGGAAGTGCTGACCTGTGGAAGTTGTTCTCGGGAATGTGGTGTTTGTGTGTTGCGTTGGGGAGGTCTGTGGTGATCTCTTGGAGGAGGAGAGGAAGGGCAAATGCTGTCCTGGCATTCTGCTGCAGACAGGGTAACAAGGTGGGTACAGGGAGGATGGTCTTTTAGAGAGTCTCTTTGCAGGTTTGGCAGAAGGGGTGTGGTTAGGACTCCGTTTGTGCTCCTCCAGTCAGAAGGGTGAGAGATCGGTCACAGAGCACCTCAGCGACAGGAGTCACTCGCCTGCAATAAATCTGCTCTTGAATGCTGCCTTGGTTTTGCCAGGGTGGTTATTTTGGAGGCAACCCAAAGCAGAGTAGAAAGAACGTTGTTTTCCCTCTTCAGTAGAGCTGGCCTAACCTGGTTATGAAAAATCTTTGTGTGGGAAACTGCTGTTAGTGCAAATAACACAAAATGTGGAACCAGAAAGCTTGCAGTGTGATCTCTGTCAGCTGGATGGGAATGTCCAGTCGAGGTGATCCAGCTGCCTTGGGCCTGCCCGACAGCAGTGCTTTGGGGAGGTCAGAAGTCAATGTTTCTCTGCTGTAAATGAGTTCCGTGAGGTCACACCTATGGAAGCTGGAACAGCTTTGTTCTTTTTTTTACTTTTACTGGGTCTCACTGTCTTTGTGGCCACGCATCTACTCCCTGAGAAGGTGTTTTGCATGTGTGAGCCATCCATGTTGACTTCCCAGTGTTCTTACAAGATCCAAACTTTCTTCTGCACACTGTGAGTGGTTCCCAATCTTCGTGCCTGATCAGGCGCTACGATGAGGTCACAGCTCCTCACCATGGATCCCAGCTGTGTAAAGTGTTATGTCCTCATTACAGAGTGACAGGGCTCATTTCAGGGGGTAAAATAGTACGATGTGAAGCCATCACCCTTCCCACCAGAGAAACTAATTTTAAAACAAACGTATGTATCAATATTCTGTGGCCCATTTTTGCTTGCAAAAAATGGAGTGAGGTAAGGGTTACAGGAAGAGGAGGATCTCAAGCAGTTGAAAACTACTGCAGCATTGTGACGTTGGCCATGCTGAAATGTTTTAATTCCTTCTGAATCTGTGACTCAGCTGTGAAATTTGTGATGTCTGATGATTGTTTTTTATATTTTGTTTTCACTGGTGGGGTATCATTGCAGGGTTTTGGTTTCATCCTTCCCAGGTGAGCTTTCCTGCAAGGATTTTTATGTTTTTGCTGTTATCTCGAGCAGAATTACTGTTGTACAGTGTGCGTGACTCCCTTCTGCTCCGTGAAACTGCCTGTACTTGCACTAAGGACTGGAATTTTCCTGACAGTGTGATCTTCAAGGAACAAGAAACAGAAAATGCGTGCATTTTACCCCATGTCACCCTCAGTTGGTAGCTGGAGGAGGCACTGGTGTGTGTCTGTAAGCCAGGAGCTGGCTGTGCTGGTGCCAAAGCAGGAGCTGGCTGCTCCCAGCAAAGGTTAAGGGAGTGAAAGCCCACCTCTTGTGGCAGCATCAGTGAGGTCTGCATGGAGGTGGCACTCGTTTCCACAGCTGGAGGTGAGGAACTTTGTCTGAGAAGATGACCCTTCTGCTTCTGGACCAAGCTAGCTTACTTTTGTTAACAGGAAGACTGGATATGCTCATTTTTCATGTGAAATAGCATCAATACAGTTCTGAAAGTTCTTCCTGGCAGAGAATGGTGAGGGGCAGACTTGGCAGCTGTTGTGCCCAGTACAGCCTGAAGTGCAGCAGCTGGTCAGATGGGTTGCTACAAGTTTTTAGGGCTCCAGTGTTGCTAATTCTCTGTGTGGGAATCAGGGCTTTTAAATGCTTTTAGGCTTTGTGAGTACAGTAACTTCATTGTGCTGAAGAAAGCAAACTTCACAGGGCCTTTTGTCATGAGGGTAGATACTGTGTATTATACTTCTACTAACACATAGGAGAGCTGGAATTGGGGATGTTTGGTTTGTTTCATGAGGGGTTTTTACTTTGCAGTTCCTTTGAAGGCAATGATAGATTTTAAAGTGAAGGAAGACACAGGTCTCAGTCATAGCTTTGCATGTGTGGCTTGTATTTCTGGTATATCCTGAGCATTCTTATAGTGAGGACCAGACGCAGTGAATGATTGCTATTTTTTGTTCAAAGATGCTGTTGCTTTGATAAAGAAGGTATTTCTTGTACAACAACAGTTCCATGCAAGGTCTGCCACAAAAAAAACCCCAGACTGTGCCTGTAGCTCTTTTTCTTTAATAAATTGAGAAAATCAGCTCCGATCACCTTCACCACAGTTCCCTTCTGAGCTGACACATGGCCGCAAAGTTTTCTGAGAGGCTGTTGAGCATCTCCCTCAGTTTTGCTTTCACATCTTCTGTCGACCAAAAATGGGTCCCTTTGAGCACCAACTGGATGTTTGGGAAGAGGCAGCCAGCTCTGGCGAGCAGGGTGGGTGCTCAAGCACAGGGATGTTGTCATGAGCTCCAAACTGCTCCACATCCAAGCGCTGTGGGCTGTCGCGGTGTCCTGGTGTGAACTCGCTGCACACTGACATCTTCCAGCCGAGGGTAAGAAAACATCTCTGTTTGAACCCCTGTCCACTCACACTGAATGAAGTGATGAAGTGAAGGTTAAAAGATGTTCAAAGCCAGTTAAAATTGTTTAAAGGCAGATACGTTGTTATTATGTATTTGAATTGACAGGGACAGGGGAATTACCTTATTGCTAAATGACTGCATCTCCGTGTTGGCAAAACAGTGTCCACAGTGTGGGGGAAACATAAGTGCTGTATTTCTAATGACTTGGATTTTATGCTGGCAAACTTACTTAGTGAATAAAATACTGTGTAGGCAAACCTGTTGGTGCCTTTGTACGACATTTGTCACTCAGAGATCCCTGTGCCCTCCTGTAAGAGGTGGGAAAGGGTTAAAGGTGTCATTTGTACTTTGTTAGGGGAGACAGTTTCATTTAGCAGTTCCTGTATACTATCAGGTATCAATGGAATAGTAGGTAGATAGCAAATTAATTTGGCTTAGTGTGTTTTGCTTTTTCAGTACTGCTGCATATGTATTTTACATGCAAAACAAATACTGACCGGAGGGGGGTCACACGGGAAGCCTGGTGCAAGCATCTACACCTTCTATGCATTCTCTTTTCAATTGCATTGAGTGGTTAAAAACAGTCCAAATTTCAGAGCATAAAACTGAGAAAAAAAAAGTGCTTTCTGTAATTCTGGAAACGATTTCTATTCCTTGCCCATTTATCTCTCTGCTTGTACATAAGTACTTCAACCGTGCACGTGTACAGCAGAGTGTTACAGGTTAGAAACCCTTTGAAATGAGGCTTCTTGGCTTTGCAGGGTTTGTTTAGTTGTTTAACATATTTCATAATCCTTTTTTTTGTGTAGATACATAATCATATGAGGAGTTCTGGACAAGGTTCATATTTTTTGTTTTGTTTTGTTTTTCTCTCCCAGTAAATATAATTTCTGCCAGACAATTAACTGGATGCGGACGTTTCAGCCACTTGTTCCCAACATCCACCTACCAACACATGAAAATGCATAAGAGGATTCTGGGCCATCTCTCTTCTGTTTACTGTATAGCCTTTGATCGCAGCGGGAGAAGGATTTTTACAGTAAGTTTACAAATTGTGCTTTTCACGAGAGATTGCTTTGCTTACTTTGATTTCTTTCTTTCTTGAGTCCCTCATCAGCCTCTTAGTTCCCGACTGAGATGCCGACAAGGCTTCCAGAAAAGAAAGGGAAGAAAAATCTTGAAATGTATGGAAAAGCCATCTCTTTTGATACTGATTTTCACTTGGCTTGGTATTTTAAATTTGCTCACAGCTCTGGCAGACGGAAACTTCACCAGCTCTTTCCTTTCCCACGTGGAACCTTACAGCAGGGTTGTTCCGGTCCAGAGCTTGCAACTCACACTGGGAGCCGTGCTCATTTGTCTTTATTTGTCACCTTTCTTGCTGAATGGCACCTGCAGTATTCTGGCATTTGGGATTAATTTGCATCCTGCTTGCTATGTTAAGTCGTAACACTTTTTTTAAAGCTTCATTTTACCTTTTGGTAACCTTGGAAATGCTGGAAATCCTTAATTTATGTTCCAGTCACACCTGGTGATAAATAGAAGACCTCATTATTTCATCTGCAGTTTACTTCTCTACTAAATTTCCTTTCTAGAATTTGTAGGATGTCAGTGAATATAGGAATATTGTTTTAGTTCTTCCCCAGCATGTATTAACACACATTTCTGAGATGCTGCCCTTGCTTTTCATTGTGTGTATTTAAAAGTCAGCAGATTTTTCAAATCAGTAATACATCTGTTAATGTTAATCCCTGTCTTGTCTTTCCCCTTGTCTCTTGTCAATAGGTGTTCAGAAACAGATTACCTGGCAGGCTGATTGTTGTCTTTGTGTTCTTGCTGATGTCTCCACTCATTATAAATTGCTCGGATAGAGATGTTGTTATAATAATTACTCATTGGTCTTAGTGAGAGCTTTTCCATTTTTGACTACGCCATAAAGAAATCTCTGTCATATGCAGTTATGCAAAGAACTGAAAGTGATTTGTGTTTGAATTTAGCTGAAGTTAATAAAATGTGATGTTCCTGAATATATAGAGCAATTCTAGCCACCAGCATGAGCATTCTCTGTAGTGTCTGAATAGTGGAAGGATCCGAACTGTCTAAAAATTCTTGTTGGTGTTGGGGTTGAGTATGAAATGATGTAACTGTTGCTACAGGTGAAGTGTTTTACAGTGCTGTATGCTGGATATGCTTTTGAATTGTGCCCTGGGCTGAATGGAAATTGCACTGACATAATATTTCCCACGATGGTGCACAGCTTCTCTCTTGGAGTGGCCCAACTTTATCTGGCTCACAGAAATCAAACCTCCTGGTACAGCTCCCGGAGCAGAGCAGAGGCTCTGAGCACCCTCAGGTGCGCCAGTGCTCTTTTTCCTTAGAGCTGAAGTCTTACAATCACTTTGATTTTACCATTGGCTCGATCCAGCTCACACAGATAAACCTGTCTTTTGGGAGTGTGTAATGAAACATTTCATCTTCTTAAATTTACCCTGATTACGACTGACCTTCGCTGAGAGGAGTCGTATGAGCATGCAGTGTACCTGTGTGTTATGTGCACATAGCACGTGTTCTTTTATATAATCTTTGGACATTTTTGTGTGGCATTAGGGGTCAGATGATTGTTTGGTCAAAATCTGGGCTACAGATGATGGGCGCCTGCTCTCCACGTTGCGAGGGCACTCGGCTGAGATCTCTGACATGGCTGTTAACTACGAGAACACGCTGCTTGCTGCCGGCAGTTGTGATAAAGTAGTCCGAGTGTGGTGTCTTCGAACCTGCGCCCCAGTCGCAGTGCTGCAGGGCCATTCAGCTTCCATTACTTCCATACAGGTAAGGAATGATGGTTTTTTCTAAATCCTTGAATTAAAATGGTAATATGAGTTGTGGATTAGCAAGCAGGGATAAAGCTTTTGTTTTCATCGCTGTTTGACAGCGTAGCGTTGCTCCAGCTCGAGAGTGTTGTATCCTTCCAAACCCCCTCCTGCACAGTGGCCAGTACTGCCTGAGGGGATGATCCTGCTTCTTCCAGTTGCCTTTGACTATGTGGTCCCATTGCTTCTTCCTCAGATCTAGCAGGTGAATGCTCACTGAGAGCGCTGACTCAGCTGCCTGAGCCAGGAGGATGTGGCTGGTGTCTTTGGTGGTCGTTCTTGCGCAGCGACTGACCCAGCAGTCATTTGTTCATAGAGAATGATCATTTTCAGAGGAATACTGCCTGCTAGAAATCCTTATGCCACAGTTCTTATTTTCTCATTATCTTAGCCTGTACCATAAAGAGCTGTTCTGGATCTTGTAGCAAAGGGAGAGGCTGCAGCATCCATGGAACGGCACAGAGCAGGGTTTGCAGAGATCTGTGCTTGTGTCTGTGCAGTTTCAGTTGCTGGCAAGTGCCTGGTAAGCAAAGGCAGAGCAGGAATGAAATGCCAGCTCTCTCTTCTCTACGGACAGCACAGGCAATGATGGCTAGTAATGTGCAGTTTATTTGCTGAAAAACTGCAAAAAAGCCAGGCAGAAACCTCCAACAAAAGAAAGTTCCAGGATAAAAAAGACAATCCCTGCAATTTGGCACGTTATACACACGGAGGGGAGAACCAGTGGGGATGTTTGGCTCAGAATCTCTCTCCTCTGGAGCCCTTTCTGCCTTTGATCCATCATGGTCTTCTCCACCGTGCCAGTAGTCCCTGGGAATCTCACTTCTCTCCCTCTTGCTTATGCGTCCAATTTTGTTTGATTTCAACTGTGTTGCAAGTTACATTTCCAAAATTATCTTAAAGTATTTCACCACCTGGTTTTGGGGTTTGTCTGTTATATGTCTGTGCACAGATGTACACGCATTCCTCACAAGCTTTTTGTAAAACTCTGGTAATTTAGAAAGTAATCATCCACAGATTTTTGAGGAAACAGTTCTTGATTCCTTTCTCAGATTGCCAGGTAGCCAGAGGATTAAAGGTATTGCTGCAGTTGTGAAATTGAAGTGAGAGACTTGAGAGTGAAAAGCTTTCCCACTCCTTAGAGGTGCAGAAGACAGGAGGGGGGGGAGTGAGGGTCCTCCTGTTCTTCATTGGGCTTGCATGCAGGAGTCATTTTTGTCTTTCTCACCACATTTGATGTGGTTTATCCTATAAAGAAGTATTTCCTTGTCTTGTTGCCCCATTAAAAAGGTCCAGCTTTGTTTCATTTTTCCAGTTCACTAACTTTTGTGTGGCAGAAACAAATACTTGCTGGCCAAAATGCAGGTATTTTCCATTCCTCAGCTTTATTTTTGTGGAAATTCACATTTATCCCTGATGCTGCTCTCTGTGCTCCCGAGGAGAGAAAGATTCTTGTCAATGTCCATTTTCAAGTTTTCAGCATGTAAAGGGAAAAAGAAATGAGGCGGTTTACCTGTTTTGACTTTATTTTTAGTTCTCTCCAGCAAGGAAAGGAACAACACGATACCTCACTTCTACTGGTGCTGACGGGACAATCTGTTTCTGGCAGTGGCACGCTAACACCATGAAATTTAAGTAAGCCTGCTTAGATATTTGGCATTATCTTAAATAAAGGACAAATTTATTTTGAGTTTTAGCACGGAGGGGAATGCTGACATACTTGAATAAGGTCATATTGTTTCTCAATAAATACGTTTCTTGGGATGTGTTCTCCCACAGACACCCTGTGTGTGTGCGATACCGGTGTGTGGGGCAGGAGCGCTTCCTTAGGGGCGTTGGGGAGCCTGTGGTGTTACAGCCTGGAGGGGAGGCAGGGATGAGGGCTGATATTTCTGGACTTTGTTCTTTGCAAGCCAGTGTTCCACAGGAGAACTTCCAGCTTTATGTTTAGGACCAAATCCTTGTCCAAAATGCACAGGCAGAAGAATTTATTTGCTTTTATGAGAAGAACACATGTGCGTAGGTGGCATCAAACCCGTACTTCATGGGGAGTAAATGCTGTTAGGCTAATGGTTTGCCCAAGCAGATTTGAATTAGCATCACAATAAATAAGTGAAATAGTATTTTCCATTTAGAAAATTATGTTTTTCTTACTTAACTAAAGAAGAAAAATACTAAAATGAAAAATAAGCTTTAGCAAGCTGAGGGGAGAATTCTGAAATGAAGAGCTTCAGAATGGGCACATTGACCTTAACCTGCTGAGCTGCTGTGTGCTGCTCTTGTTGAATGGCATTGGAGTAAAGGAGTGAAAAGTAAAAATGCTGTGTTGTTGCATGTAGGGATCGCCCTGTAAAATTTGCAGAGAGGTCCAGGCCTGGTGTGCAGATCTCTTGTTCGTCGTTCAGTTCCGGTATGTATGCATTGCGAGGTAGCTGGAAGTGCTTTATGAACTGTCATTCCTTTGGTGACAGCACTCTTACTTCTTTCTAAATACAGATGGCATTAAATCTTTTTTTCAGTTAATTATAACACTGTCAGATTGTGATTGTTTGAAATTTTCTATGCTAAGCATCTGCCTCAAGCTGCTTTTTCTCTTTTTGTTCCCATAATTTAAGCTAAAATATCTTGACCACTTCCAAGGAAGACTGTGCTGTCAGTTTGCTGATTTGCACAGCAGAGATTTTGCTTCATAACATAATTTAAGATTTAATCCTGTGAAGTTTTTGAAAGAACAGTTCTTGAAATCTGGCAGACAGTGGCCTCTGTTCAGTTACACTTTTGCCGCTCTACCAAAGTTCTAGGAGGATCAGTTCAATGTGTTTGAAAATGTCAGCTTAGCTGATAGGCTTTGTTGCAGCTTTGAATTCTCAAAAATAGTAACTTTTACAAGTAAAATTAAATAATTTATCATTAATATTTGCTGGCTGAAGTTGAGAGCTATTCCAGAGCCATGTCAGCCTTGCCACATTCCCTTTTCAAAACCAGAAATCCTGAAATAACTAAAACCAGTGCAGTCAACGACACACTACTGCAATGTTTGTTCAATATTGTAAACAGAACAAACATTGCAAGAAAATACGTTAATCACCAACTCCTGATTCAGCAATAATTTCTCTGATGTGCTTCAAATAGATGTTGAAGGTGCAGTCATATATTTTGATTGCATTACTGTTTTCTTTTAACAAGCTGTAGTTTGCTGCTTTGGCAGCCAAGCAGTAATTAAATGAGTGGTTCCTTGGCTGGCTCCTTCCTCTCACAACCCCCTGTCTCTCTTAGGTGGCATGTTCATCGCAACAGGTAGTACTGACCACGTGATAAGAATTTATTACTTGGGCTCGGAATCTCCAGAAAAAATGGCTGAGTTGGAATCTCATACGGTAAGAGATGGATCGCAAACAAAGCTTTTTGTTTCCCTGCTTTACCGTAGTTCAGGAATTTAGGTTTTTTACATCCTGTTTGGCTTATTTTCTGTCTTTGGAGTGCGGTTGGCTCTCAGCAGTGTGGTATTTAAGTGTCTGGAATTTGTGGTTTGTTTGTTTTTAAATTCTCTGAGGCAGATGTGTGCAAAACATGCTTTATGTGTTCCATTCCCCCAGGAAACTGAGACGCTAGGTAATTTTCCCATATTCTTGAAGAAAGGCTGGGTTGGAGTGAGAAATTAAAGCAGTTTTCATGCATGATGTCATTTTTCCTATTAAATTTACTGTTGAGTATTTAACTTCAGCTGTGACCACAAATCCACATAACAAGCAACCCCAAAGTAATTCTGATTTTAGAGTGTGAAGTCAAACTTTGGATCATGATGGTAATTTCGTTTAGAAAATAAAACAAGCTTGAAAGCACCCTTTCTCCAGTGATGCAGAAAGGTTCTCATAAAAATTCAAACTATATGGTGGCTTTCAATGTTAATTTTCAAGTTTTAGTCTTGATAGCTTTTATTAAACTGTTTAATGTCTCAGTTGTAGTGGAACCCCATAAAGATGCATCTCTAAAAGAGTATCGGCTCTTCCTTCATTTCTCAGTTGTTACCCAGAGCAGATGATGATTGCATTATTTATTGTGTGCATGGTAAGCAATATATCAGAAGTAGGAGCTTATAGCTACACTGATAGGGCTGTCACTTGTGGGGAGTTTGGAGCATTTATCTTTGAACACTAATAGCCCAGCTGCCCACCTTAACAATATTTTATGGAGTAAGGCCGAGGTCTAAATTGATTCACTGAACTTCAGCAGGAGTCACAGATCTTGTGTTTAAGTCCGAGCTCCAAGCCTACAAATCTAGCAAGTATTTTGCTCACAAAAGAAAAAAAATTGTTTTCTCCATTCAGCAGTTTGGGTTTGGAATAAACTGGAATTCCTTTAATTTTTGAAAGGCTACTCTTCTTACTACAAACTGCTGTCAGCCCACCCCTGCAAAAATCCCACATGGTCCCTCGGTTATCAGGAGCTGGAGCTGTCAGTGGGAGTTCAGAGAGCAAGTGAAGCCAACACAAGTATTTAACAGAACTAAAAAATGCAGAAAACCATGTCTAAAACTTTGCATTTGTTTCTCAGCCATTTAAAAGGAAATAAAGCCAAGATTTGCATGGGGTTTTTTAAAAATATTTTAATTCACTTTAATGCTAGGTTTAAAAATTACAAACTGCTGTGATCATTTATTTGGTTCGGTTGTTCTTCACGTTGTTGAGTACTGGACCTGCTGGGCCTTGTGAGTGCCTGAGGTTCCTTACTCCTTCTCACTCTGTGGAGTGTGAAAGGTGCAGGGTTTCCCAGGCAGAGCGTGTCCCTGTGGCCCTGTGCATGGAGACCATGCTCAGGTGAGAGTAAAGCTGCTGCCTCTTCTTCCTTCTCACCCCCTGAGTGTCTGGAACTGAGCGACTTCTGCAGCAACACGAAATCATCACCTCTCTGAAGTTCTGTGTTTCAGTGTCCAACACAAGGTGTCCAGGGAAGTTTTAGCTTCAAATGTGCCTTCTCTGTTCTTGAATTTGTAAGGGAGTGCCTTGTAGGAGGTATATGGGAAGATGCAATTTGCTAAATAGCAGCTCAGCATTAAGATCTTTTTGGATGAGTGTTTCAGCTTACCAAGTGCTCACTGCTGGTTTTTTCCTCCCTTCTGTTTAGGACAAAGTGGTCGCAGTCCAGTTCTGTAACAATGGCGACAGGTGAGTGGCTGTCCTGGGATTTTGGCAGGAGAAATACAGTATTTAATTTTCCAAATAACTTCTCAGAGCAAATTTGGTGCAACAGGGCCAAATAGGCTCTGAATAACCTTAGACAAATTGTTTAAAGTGTATTGCAAGAGGTGTGCCGTATCCACAACCTGCTGTCGGAGGACTTGCTGTCCTCTGCTGTAGCAACAAAAACATTCTGCAGCTGTGCTTTTGCATTGATTTTTTTTTTTATAAACTGAGCAAATTGGGAACCTATTTTGTATCCTTTCTGTGTCAGCATGTTGTACTTCACACGCAGCCTTGTTAAGTACAGAAGAGGTGACTCCTGGCGTAAGAGTGTTCTAATAAATCTTATTCTAAGCAAAAGCAAAGCACCTTAGGTGGCTGTTGCATGCGATCAAATCATTGAATGAGAAAGTTGTCTCTTCTGGTGCTCAGAGTTCTGAGGAATGTGAGAAGAGTGTTAGTTTTCACAAACACACAATTTGTAATAACTCAACTGCTATGAGGTTCTAAAGTGATAAATGCGATACAGTGAATAACCAGACCCTCATCCCTTGCCTTGCATTTTTTTAACTCTGAAATTACTGCAAAAACCCCATCAAACCCTGATTTATTTCCAAGGGGGAATAATCAAAGAACAGCACTTCTATGAGGAGTAAAGGTGCAGTTGATCCTCTCTTCCCGAATTTGGATCCAGTCTCCCGAATTTGGATCCAGTCTATTTGATAGATAAAATTCTCCTGCTTCATTTGTCAACATTTGAGATTAAAACTGTCCTTTACACGTGATGTTCTCAGTACAATTGATTGACTTCTCACCAGGATTTAGATGCTTTATGTAATAATTCAGTAGTGTCCCACCATATCTTTGTGATGTCTCCTCAGAACTCGCTGTCTTTAGTCTTCACCAAGTCGCCGGTGTGTCTGATAGCTTAACCCCACCAGCTGTGCTATTAAAATGGGCTGATATTCACATTTCCTGGAGTCAAGGCTGTGTGAACCTATGTTCCTTTATGCAACTAATGATGAGCTGCAACACTCAGAGCAGTTTCTGGAACTGCCTGTGTGGGACAGTTACCCTACCTATCCTTGGTTGCTGCCGACTCTCCAGAACAGGTTCACGAGGCACAGTCAGAGAGCCTTTGGGTCTCAATGATAATTTCATTGGTCTTCTGTATTATTCATAATAATTTACTTATCTCCAATGACATATCTGACAAATATCTGAATTTTTAGGCAAATCTATACATTTCCAGTTAATTAGTTCAGATGATAACAGTAATCCTGTGCTCTTAAAATTTATGAAGTGAACCATTCCAACCTGCTGAGCTTTCAGTCTTTAAAGCTGTGTTAAGTCAGGATGCTGTCTCCTGTCCAGCAGTTAGAGTCAGGATGCTCATGAGGGATCACGTAGAGGTGCCTGTAGGGGTGTGTGTGTGTCGAACCTCTGCAGCACAGCTGTGTTGGCGAGGACACAACAAGCTTTTAGTAGTGAGCAGCATCCTGGTGTAAGTGGGTTTATGCCAGGTTTTGCTCACATTCCTTGTTTTGCTTGGCAGGAGGTTTAAGGGGTGTGGGCAGGCAGGAGCCTCCCAAGCAAAACTGTAGCTCTGCCGGCGGAGCTGCACCTGTACTTGGAGATCTTTGTCGTGTAAAATCACGTGGGAATGTGCGGATGGAATTGTACTGATAGTTTCTTCCAAAGGCTGTGAAAGCATCAGTATTGGGGATATTAGGGAACAGAGGGAAATTGTATTCATATGCACAGTGATGCTTATAGTGGAAAATCATAATTTCCTTTTTGTTTTATTATAAAGAAGTAAAAATAAAATGTCGCAAGCATTTTTAAACACGTCATCGTGGTGAAAAAGTTCAGAAACTGAAAAGTTTCATATTTATTATTAAAATAAAATGGAAGAGGCTTGCCTTTTTACACTAATTTGCTTTATAAATGGAAAAGACTTTTAAAGGTGTTGACTCTCCTGTGAAAACTTAGCAATTGAGGATCTTTTTTCAAATGTCTCAACAAAAATGAGACCCCAATAGCCAGAGCTATCATTAAATGCATTTGCTGGATACTTGAATTTTTTAAACAAGGAGGAGTTTAAAAATGAAAATACTGGTGTTCAGCTTCACAGGCAGAGCTGCCTGCTTGTGTTCAGCCTGAGTATTTCCCTCCTCTGCCTTCACTTTCTCCCTAAGTTAATGCATTATAATTTATGCTGCACTTTGGCGTGCGGGTTCTCTTTCTCTGCTGCCACTGAACTGCTCCAGAGATTTGCTGATGTCATTAAAATGGGAATGTGCAGCTTGTATGAATTACGACATTGAAGTCCTTCCAAGGCCATCTGCTAGCTGTAACCAAATGTAATTAATGTTGTGGGGTATGGACTCTTTTGTACTGTACACTATCTGATACGAAAATTGTAACCTCACTGGCTTTTAATTACATCCCTAAATCAGAGATGCACAAACGCTATGAAGAATAAGCGTGGAAAAAAGACTTTCCAGCCTCTGTGCTGGTGTGACTGGGTGTGCTCTGGGCTCGCCAGCGTTTTAGCTGCGTGGTTCCTGTGGCAGTAGGTCATGGATATTTTGTGAGTTGCTAAAGATGCCAATGTGTGAGCATATGGAGATTAAGACAAGTCCAGTTTTGGAATAAGAAGAATGTGGAAGTGTTGGAACGGGTCCAGAGGCGGCCACGGAGGTGATCCAAGGGCTGGAGCACTTCTGCTATGAGGACAGGCTGAGAGAGTTGGGGTTGTTCAGCCTGGAGAAGAGAAGGCTTCAGGGGAAGACCTGAAAGGGGCTACAAGAAAGCTGGAGAGGGGCTTTTTACAAGGGCAGTGATTGATCCATATACAGAATTTCATGACCTTTTTCCTTTTTTTTTTTTTCCCACAGCTTAAGATTTGTCAGTGGAAGCAGAGATGGAACGGCAAGAGTGTGGCACTATCAGCAGCAGGATTGGAAGAGCATAGTCCTGGATATGGCTACTAAAATGACAGGGTAAACAAACCAAACCAAAAAACCACTTTCTAGGAACATTTACACACAAAACAAAGTCTTTCATCATATTGAAAACTATGTGTTTAGTTCCCTTTTGAGTGAATGTGATGCATGTTTTCCTGTATTGACAATGCCATGGCTCTAGGTTACACAGTTAAATAGCTCCTACAAGGAAATAGTAATACATTGCTGGTTCCCTCCTCTAATGCTTAAGGACTGTTTAGTATTTTACATGTGAAGCAGGAACATTAAATAGAGGTCATGTCATGGAAAGAGTTTTTAGTAGAACCTCACTGATCACATCCTGACCTTTGTGCCCTTTAAAAAATGTCCAGACCAACTGTTGGATTCTGTCGCCTCTGAGCAAAGTTACAGCAACCACGGCCATAATCAGTCTCCTCGGGTCATTAGTGTGTATTTTCTGCTCTGTGCTCTGCTGTTTTGGATTGTGTGCTGTGGAATGCACTTAAAATTACAATGAATAATGGAGAAAAATAAGCAAAATGTGTGATATGAATGCAAACATGGACATGTTCAAGTGTTACACACTACTGCTATAGGTAACTGACAGCTTCTGCTATGATTCCAGTAATTACATTCAGTAAATAAGGTGAAATCCATTGATTTGATTCTCAGGTTCAGTTAGAGTTTTGAGTTTTTCCATTTGAGGTCCTCCAGTGCCTTCTGTAATCAGTCTTGTGAGTGAATATGCACTGTAACAAAAAGCAGAGATGGAGAAACCCATCAGGCATTTGACTTGGCAGCATTCTTTATATTTCGCATGGTTACATTTTTAATGTTAGCTGTCAAAAGTGTGATATGGAGTTATTTAGCAGGTTTTTGCTCATTATAGAGTTTACTCTATAAATAAAAAATAAATAAACCCCTCTATAAATCTCAGTGGTAGTGGTTGCGGAAGCCATCCTTCATTCTGCCTTAGCCAGTAGTCACAGTGGTGGCAGCCATGCTCTCCTTCATTTCATACTGAATTAACACTGTTTAATGTTTCCATATGTTGTTACTGATTTATTTCTTTTTTTAATTATTTATTTCTTTAGAAACAGTGTAGCATCTGGGGAGGACAAGGTGACTAAACTGAAGGTTACTATGGTGGCTTGGGATAGATATGATGCCACCGTCATCACTGCAGTCAACAATTTCCTTCTCAAAGTGTGGAACTCATCCACCGGGCAGCTTCTTCATAGCTTAGCTGTGAGTAGAATTCAGGAGGGTGATCCCAAATTGTTGTAGTTCAACTCTGCAATCAATATGAGGGTAAACCATTCCCCCTGACGAGGGGTGTCTTGTCCTGAATGATGCCACCTCTCGTCTGCCTCCTGGGAGGAGTTTGTGTCACGGGGAGAGGAGCTGATGGCCAGAGTGCTGCTGGAGCCTGCTCATTGCTGGCTGACAAGGGAGCCCTTCAGGGGCCTCCGTTTGTGCCCAGATTAGAGGACTGTAGGTGTCCTCACTGCTGATTTCTCCTTCCTCCCCATCCCTCTCCATCTCAGCCGTGCTGAGCTGCAGGCCAAGGCACTTACAGAGTGGACAATGGTAATGTCAAACCTCTGACATTGTTGACTCAGTGCAGACACAGTTCTGGTCCAAGATCCAGTCAACTGAGCTGTCGTGGATGGCTGCCTGCACTGAGATGTCCTGGCACTGAATACTGGTGTGTTTAGAGATACTGCATGGAGAAACATTACCTTCCTTTTCATTGCAGGGCCACGATGATGAAGTTTTTGTTCTGGAGGCCCATCCGTTTGACCAAAGGATTGTACTGTCTGCAGGTCATGATGGAAATATTTTTGTTTGGGATATAGACAAAGGAACAAAAATTCGCAATTACTTTAACATGGTAAGGAGGATCAGGGAGGGGAGTTTTTCACTGATCTTGAGGCAAAAGCAGATTTCATTATATACCTGTTGTGACCAGTGTAACAACAGGATTAGGGGAAAACCCCTGCATGTTAAAATGAAAACTCTACTCTGCAGTAAGCAAGACCAAAATATCTTCTTGCATATTGGGAGTGTAACAGCAAGTCTTTAGTGGGATCTGTCGAAGCATCTGAATATTTTTCACTTGTGTGGGTGCATTTATACAATGCAAAAGGTGACAAGTTCCCAAGGCAGAGCAATGGCAACCTGTGTGTTGTAGCCCAATGCTGTGATCTGGGAAACGATGTGGTTGGCTCTGTACTGCATTTATCTTAGAGCACCTCGTGCCAGGTTTGTTGTTTTGGTTCCAGCACTGAGTAAATGCAGCTGTACTGCTTCAGGACCTGAGTGCTTGGGGCTGGGAAACCTGCTTGTGCGGAGCCAGAACGCGTCTGCGATCTTGGGTGTGGGCTTGTCCTGTCTCTGCCATTAGCATAAAATGTAGACTTCGAGGGAGCTGTTTCAGAATGTACATTGAAAGTTGCACTGAAATTTCAGAACAAAGAGAAAAAAGATGTGAGGTTTTGACTTTATTGTTCAGTAAAACTTTAATAATTGACTGAAAAAAATATGAGTGTAAATCAGTCATGAGTGAGATGAGAATTACATAGAGTTGGGATTAAATACTCGGTGAAGCCCAGGTGAAATTTTTGTAAAAGCACTCCTGCAGGGAATGCGTGATTGTGAAAGGAGCGCTCTGTGCTTGTCTCCAGATCGAGGGCCAAGGCCATGGAGCTGTTTTTGATTGCAAGTTCTCACCAGATGGACAGCATTTTGCCTGCACAGACTCTCATGGACATCTGCTGCTATTTGGTTTTGGATGCAATAAATACTACGAAAAGGTGGGTTGAATGAATTTTAAGCTGTTGCGTGCCTGACGTGATCTAGTCTTAGAAGCATTTGTGTTACAGTTTATTCCCTCACCCTGCCCCAAACAAAAGAGTAGTCAGATCGTGAAGCAGTTGCTGTTAACCTAAATCAGAAAGATTTAGACAAGAGACTCTCTAGATAGGGGAAAAAAGCACTGGCTTCTATCTGTTCACCTCTGTTGGCATACATTCATATTGAATTTTTGCATCAGGGCTTGGTAATAAAACACATTTGTGGTAGGAATCTGTTCTCTGTCATAACTTTTCTTCTGCTGATCCTAAGTGTAGGAGTTGTGGTTTATGGGTATGGGAGCCTTTCCAAAGCAGCAAGACAGCTGCAAATAGCCATTGATTTATTTACTAAATTGCTTTTCTTGCAGATTCCAGATCAGATGTTCTTCCATACGGATTACCGACCGCTGATCCGTGATGCAAATAACTATGTGTTGGACGAACAGACTCAACAGGCTCCACATCTTATGCCTCCTCCATTCTTGGTAGATGTTGATGGAAATCCTCATCCCACGAGATTCCAGCGGCTGGTACCAGGGAGGGAAAATTGCAAGGATGAACAACTAATTCCTCAGCTAGGATATGTAGCTAATGGTATGCTGTCTAGAACTCGTGCATAATACATGTGTTGCACAGTATTGAGTGCCAGCTCAGTAAGATGGGACTGTAAGGACTTGTTTGTTCCAGTTGTTTTCTGAAATTAGTGGTTTAAATTCAGTGTATAGGTAGTAGAGGAGATGGAGTGGCTTTATGGCATGAAGGAAGTGTATGGGATCAACTTGGATGGAGGCAGGACGAGGAGACTGCAGTATTCCAAAATCTGTGGGCTTCTACCAGCTATATGGTAGCGTGCATAAAGAACTGTCCCATAAACCTCAGTGTAACTGTCTGTATGAGCAAACAAGCATTCAAAAAATAGCTTTTTGGGGTTTAAAACAGATTTTTTTTGTTCTTGTAGACAGAAACTTTTGCAAAATGCTGATCTCCAGGGGGAATCTTCCCTTGTTACCTACTGAAGCATAATTTATTTTAGCTGTGGTTGAAGGTTTGGGTTTAAATTTTACGTGTGGTTCATAATTTTAGGGTTTTTTTTGTAACTTCTCTTTTAAACTTTGCCTACCCAAGAGCTGAAGGACAGCTGGTTATGAGGTATTTTGCAAAGCAGACAAATAATTTTGCACAGTTTCCAATTTGTTTTTACGGTGTTTATTAAAACAGAATGTAATCATTTTATAAACAGTTGTGGCTTTGTTCTTGTCAAGGTGACGGTGAAGTAGTTGAACAAGTCATCGGGCAGCAAACTAATGACCAGGATGAGAGTATCCTTGATGGGATGATCAGAGAGCTACAGAGGGAACAAGATCTGAGGCTAATTAGTGAAGGAGAAACTCTTCCAAATCCTCCAGTCAATAGATCCCACTCTGTTAATGTGGGTAAGTGTCCCCTTGTTACCTCCATCGTTTCTTTCCTAAAGCGTGGTAAGGTACTAGTCAAAGCGTGTTAATAACCACTGAGCACTAAGGTATAATCAAAACGTGTTAATGTAAATTCTGAGACTCTGCCTGTGAGGATCTTTTCTCTATTGTTCTGCTCCTTGGTAATCTGTGTGGAGCCATTGGGTGTTCTACTGACGTGCAGCTGAGGGCATGCAGTGGTCTAACTGGGCTGTATCTTATTACCTAGAACTATTCGACTGTAATCATTGCTGTTATAAACCTTTCCTAAAAAAATAAACATAAAATTCACTGAATTGTCTTGATGTCAGTTTCTGCAGAGATGATACTTTGCATCTACATAATGTCGAGATAACGTATAATTAGAGGATGTCAATGGATCACAGCATTGTGACGGGTTAATGGGTTATTGTTGCACCACAAATGCTAAGGCTGAGCATCAGTGTTTATAAAATAAACGTCTGCCTTGTCTTAGTGTTTCCTTAGAAAGCTGGAGATTATTCTCCTGCTAAGTGTTCTGCTGCTGTGATTTTGTTTTCAATACACAGAGTGATTAAAAATTTAAAAGAGGCTCAGTCAGATGTGAAGAGCTGGCTGCCAGGGAGCCAAGTGCAGCTGATGTAGGAGAGCAGATGCCGGGGACTTGCACTGCAAGTCATCCTGAGCTTAACAGAATTTACATCTGCTAATAAATTAGTTCTAGGTTAAATGACTGATTATACGTTTGGATTAGATTTCCTGGCAAAGGTCCTTAGGATTGCTGGATTTGAAGCTGCTTCTCTTTAAATTCAAGAAAGAATAGGAGAAATATCAGTGAAAAAATGCTGAAAATACACTTTTGCTTTGATCTAAACTGTTATTGTCAAGAAGCCACCTGTAACTCACAAAAAGTCTCTTCTGCTTCTTATGGTAGGCTGATGTGTGATCCCTGTATTTCTGTGAAAGGGAGTTTCCAGGTATGGGTGGTATAGAAATTAAAGTACTGTGACCTTACTGAATTTGTATTGATCAGAGGCTTTGCTACAGGAACTGCTGACTTGTATTAGTTAATTACACTATAGATAAAGTACTTCATGCTTTAATAGCCAGATGTTTTTATATAGCTTTGCACAACTGTGAATGCAATTTATTCATATGATTAACCATGTTTAAGCATGTGGGCATTGTGTTGATGCATTCCCAAATGATGAGATAAATCAAGGCAATGCTAGCAGAGTTTCTGATATTATTTGCTACCTAAAGATTCAGTCTGTTTTCTCCTGAGTGGGCAGCTCTGCCTTCTTGTGCCACCGGATGAAGAGCCCAGAGCGGGAGCGGTGCCTGTGGCACAGTGGGTGAACATTGCAAATACGGAACAAAGGGAAGGGCAACAGAAACCTTACACAGTGATCTATTATTTTAGATGTCAACCTCATCTCTTCTTGTGCCATAGAGTTTAAGATTCATTATTTGAGAGTCTTTAAACAGTTGACTTTGATGTGACGGTCTGAGGTGCCTTTAAATCTTATCTCATAGGTGATATTCTTTGGTTGCCTCCAGTGTCTCTGGGGTAGAGCAAGCCACAGTGATGTTGTGGTACCATATGCATCTCCTGTGGTCTGAGGCCAATACAGAAAAACGTTCATTTGAACCAAAAGTCAAAGCCACTTAACATAGAACAAGTGGTGTTTGTTACCAAAACCAAACGCTGTGTAATCCTTAAGCTTTAAATTTTGGATTTCATTGTTTGTTTGTAGAAGTGAGGAAAAATCTTTCTTCTTCCTTAGCTCTTCGAAGTCCTGGTTTGGATGTTTCATCTCCACCAAACGTTGGTCTCCGGAGAAGTGGTCAGATTGAAGGGGTCCGGCAGATGCATCACAATGCTCCCCGAAGCCAAATGGCAACGGAGAGAGATCTCATGGCGTGGAGCAGGAGAGTGGTGGTGAATGAGCTTCCTCCAGGCATCAGCAAGTAAGAGGCTAAGTGAGACAGGGCAAAAGGGTTCCATTGTGTAGTGTTTAATGATCCTTCCATACCCCTGCTATGTTAGAAATGATTTTTCAGAAATGTGTTGGCTTTTTTCTGTTTGTTTTGTTTGTTTTGAAATTCACATATCAGGATTAGAGTGATGGCCTTTGCTGGGGAGCTGAGAATAGTAATTTCTTCGCTTCACAGCTGAATCTTTCTTCAGTAGTTCACATACCACATTTTCATAGAATCATAGGATGGTTTGGGTCAGAAGGGAACATAAAGATCATCCAGTTCCAGCCCCCTGCCATGAGCAGGGAAGCTTTATTTGAAAAAAACAAGGACATAATTCCAGTACCTTTCAGTTTTCTTGAAAATAACTCTGTGTTCTCAACTAACAAGTTCCTTTCCTTGACTTATAATTCTGGGAGTGATGTATGTGTGGATGCTGCTAGGAGGACTTGTGCACAGATTTCTTATAGCAAGCGAACCACAAGTGTTTTAATGTGTACATTTATGAAACTGCCAAGTTATGTGATGATTTATTGGATACAATGGATGTTTCCTGCGTGTAACTAGGGTCCAGGAAGAATGTCGGGCTGCCAAAGGCGAAATAGAAATTAGTTTATACACTGTTGAAAAGAAGAGAAAGCCATCGCACACCTTACAGCGGGTGAGTTAATTCAGAAGTGAGAAACTGGGTGCGAAGCAGCTCTGAGCGAAATAAAGAACCAAAAAAGCCCCAAACCAATTTTGTTAAATGATTTAGAAGATCATTAGTACTAATTGTTTCTCTCTCTACCTTCTATAACTGTAGTTTGTCTCTCTTTATATTGTAATATGCAAATAGCAGTGGTAAATCTCCATCTTCAAGGCTTCAGTAGTGAAGAGGTGTAGTAGATTGACTTTTGGATTTTTCAGATCTTCCTTAAAAAGGAAGGGAAAAGGGCAGAGCTCCAGTGGATGTTCAGTGTGATTTGTGCAAACTAGGAGAGATGTTAGAGGTGTCACACGTTTAGTGGCTAACATTTGTAGGTTATTTTTTAGAAAACAATATACTTCTCCATAACTTCCTTTCTGTAAAAAAGTAGAGTTGGTATTAAACCAACAATACCACCTGCACGTGCACTGAAACGAACCACAAGCGTGAAAAAATACATTTTCCAATTCTAGGTTTCCTAATTGTTGTTTCTAAATGTGATACAACATACAGTCACTTTAATGAGGTTCTGCTCAACTGTGTAATTAAATCTGTCATCTTTTCCTTTGTCCCTCCTTGTCATGTGATAAAAGAACGAGTACCAGCCAGGCAGTGGACGCTCTTTGAGACGAAACCAACGCAAGCGCCAGCACGCCTACCAAACGCGCTCCACCATAGAGCACTCGCAGCAAGGGGCGACCCAGAGCGCTCGAGCACGGGAGGAATCGGACAGCTCCTCCGAGGTCTGAGCCGTCAGGCAGCTCTTTCAATAGCTCCCCCGTTCAGGAACCACGTGGTTTGAGTGCTGAGAGCACTCTTAACAGTAGGGCTCCGAGTTTCTTCACGTAGGAAGAAACACCGAATTCACTGAGTCTTGGATTTGTGGTGTTGCTGCGCTGTGTTGGTCTCGGAGAGAGAAGGGTCGTTTGCCTCAGTGCCAGTACAGTATTCAAAATGAGCTTAAAGCAGGTGGTGTATTTTTGGAAAGCTGAAACATTTTCAAGTAAATTTAGCTGGGTTGTGTTAAACCTCTTGCTATTTTGGGATTTCATACTGCACATACATTCTGTGTCACACTCAGTGCTTTGATGTCATCGACATCTGCAGACTTGTTGAGAGAGGTTGAGTATTGGTATTAATCATTGATATTGGCGAGGGAAGAACTTAAAATATACCTGATTAAATATAACTTATTCAGGAAGCACACAAAGTAAAGAGACTGGATGTTGTCACTCGGTAAATGCATTGAATGTAGAGAAGAGCTGTAAAGCTGGGCATCTGACACTAAAAGTTATTAATCAGACACTTAAATAAGAGCTCATTCTGTGGTTCTAAGACCATCAAAATTCACATTTTTTTTCTGAAGAATTATATAAGCACATAGAATAATATTAATTAAGATACAGAAAGAAATTTTGGACTCGCTTTAAGCTAAACCAGTCCTTAAATACAGAGTTTTCCTCGGGTGGGACAGGCCATAAAACTTATTGCTAACAAAAATGATACATTTTAGATTTGGCACAGAAGTGAAACCTTTTGTTTTCAATACAGGAAGATGAGACTGTTGGGACAAGCGATGCATCTGTGGATGATCCTGTGACAACCTGGCAAAGTGAAAGCAGCTCCAGGTAACTTTACTGGTCTCTTTAATTATTAACATTAGTTGATTTTATAATTTAAGTAAGACAGTTGATATTGTGACTACAACTGCAGGAACGAGTGTTACTGACTGACCTCATTAAGAACAGCACAGATTTGTTACGGTTTATGGCAGAGTGAAGCAAAGTGATTCGTACCTCAGGTAGTTTAAGATGCTAACCCACAGTGTGAAAAAGTCTTAATTTTGAACACTAACATTTTTTTCAATTCTTTTATACTGTGTTTTTTTAGGTTTTGATTTTTTTTTTGCAAAATCAAGAACTATTTTGAAGCACCATTTGTAAGAAAGTGTTCTTTGATTAAGAACAACTGGAAGAAATCACTGCCAGTCATACACAATAGAAATATTGATAGCAGTGCTTGCATATCTTCTGCTCATACTTGTATTTCCTAATTTTTCTGTTGTCACTATGCATTTGTGTACATTTTCTACAGTTCCTTTTCTTATTCATATGCTTTAATGACTGGAAGGGCCATGAACTGATTTGAGCACTCTGTGTGTGTCAATTGGATGTAGAGAAAGCAGGACTGTGTTTTTAGAAGAGTGCTCTGGTTTGCTAAATTCTTCATGCATTATGTGCAGTCAGGTCTTACAAACTCAATCAGAATCAGTGAGATAATTAGCATGGACGTATGTATCAGCCATAACTGTGAGTTTGAAGTTGGTAAAATAATTTGCTGAATTACACAAATTAGGTAGCACTTAGGTTTTCTTTAAATTCTCATGAGAATTAAATTTTGTGCTAATCCTGACATCTGTTCCACATAACCAGAAGAGGAGGTTGAGTGCTTGGACCTTTCACCCCATTATGTGAAAACTGAAGTGCTGTTTTCTTTCTTACACCTTTTTATTTTTGACAGTGATTCATCAAGTGAATATTCTGACTGGACAGCAGATGCTGGAATTAATCTCCAGCCTCCAAAGAGACAAACCAGGCAGGCAGCTCGCAAAATCTGTAGTAGTTCTGAAGATGAAAATATGAAGGGAACAAAAGGACTGGAGCCAAAACGAAGAAAACTTAAACAGCCTAGAAAAAAGGTCAGCAGTTTGAATTTTTGAGGGTGTCTGTAGCTTTATGAATATACATTTTTTTTGAGTGGTTGTTTTCAAGGTGAAATTTTTCACAAGCAAGTTTACAGCAAGAAAGATCCTAAAAACGGTGCAATAATTGGGATAGCAGAGTGATTGTTTTGTTTTGGTGCTGTGATGGGGTAGGTGTGCTTCCATTTTCATACGGGTAGTTCTCCGTTACGGGTGGGACGTTTCCTCCTGGACTTGTGCTCTTCACTGAAGTTAGATTTTCTCCAAAGTGGTTTTGTTGTAAAATTACAATACAGATGCAATATATCTACATAGTGAGATTTCTTTTTCCTAGTATTTTTTAAAGAAGACATTCAGAATATTTCTAAGGGAAGCAATACAGTCTCTTCATGGATGTTTATTCCAGTATATTTATAACGAATATAACTTATTCCCTACGATTTAGGGGAGATTTTTGGGAGGTTGGTATTCCAACTTTGCCCTTATATTTAGTTATCCTGTAAGGCCAGTTTTTCATCTGTTCTGCCACACTAAGTGCAGCTTGCATTCTAAACTTCACGTGGTCTCTTTAAGAAACCGAGCGGACTGCTTGCGCTGGAGGGTGAGCCCAGTGAGGAGTGGCTGGCCCCGCAGTGGATCTTGGACACCATACCCCGCCGCTCGCCCTTCGTCCCACAGATGGGAGATGAGGTAACCAGCACAGCAAGGCTGCAGCTCCCACCGAGGCTGAGGAGCTTGTGTGGGTCAGGCCTGATAAACCTGGACAGCCTGAGCTTCAGTAACTGGCTTTTTAGTCAGGCAGTGGGTTGTTTACAGAGAGCTGTCCTGTGTGTCATCCTGTGCACAGGTAACTTATGAGTAGCAGGAAGAATTGATTGGGCACCTTCAGACGAACCTGCACGCTTCCCAGGTTTGAAAGCACTTGGAGGTGCCACTTTGGGGGCTGATATAAAGCTTCTTAAAGAGAGAAATGCTTTATAATGAAACAAAGTGGTGTTCGATGTGTTCTGGAAGAGATGATTCCTGAAGTATTTGTAGAAATTTTAGAATAAACAGGAAGAGAATGATCAATAAAATAAAATAAACTTTATTTTTTTAATTTTATTTTAAGATCATATATTTTAGACAAGGCCATGAAGCTTATGTGCGGGCAGTGAGGAAAGCAAAAATTTACAGTATTAACATGCAAAAACAACCATGGAACAAAATGGAACTCAGGGTAAGTTAAACAAATGCTTTAAAAGTCTGAATGTCTCTGTAATGTTAAATTGACATTGAAAACCACTATGATAAATGTGAAGACAGTATTACTTTAAAGTGTCAATATCAAAATTAATATCGTAAATGTTAAAAATTAGTGTTTTCATTAACACAAGGCCTCTACATCCCTTCAGTTCCTGATAATAGGAAGCCAGAAGGATATTAATGAATGTGGAAGTTTATCCAGTGTGGGATTCTTGCCTCATAGAAGGCAAGGAGAATATTAAAATTAAAAAAGAGTGAGAGGAATTAATCAGTGGAACAGGTTGCCCAGAAAGAGTGTGGGATCTCCATCCTCGAAGACTTCTCCAAGCTCAGCAGGGCAAGCTCTGAGTAGTTTGACCTGCCTTAGATGTCAGCCCTGCCCTAAGCAGGATTTTGAACCTGCTGGAGTCAGTTTCAACTCATTTTGTCTGTTTTTTCTTTCTTAATGCTAATTCATGCAGAACCCACGCTGTTCATAGTTCTGTCAACACTCCACAATGACTTGAACAGCCGGGTTCTCGTTATTGTTTTACACTCTGTGGTAGGAAGGAAGAAAGACATCGTGGTGTGCAGACCTAAATGCACCCCAAACTCTGTCAAACAGTGGGTCTGGCTGATTGTGTATGTTCTTAAAGTCTTGGAAGGGCAAGACAATAGCTTATAACATACTTCTACAAAATAAAAATGTTATGAAGTGCTTAGCTAGGTTCTAGTTTTAAATAGTTCTTTCAATCTTTCTTATCCTTTTGTTCTGAACCAGAGTCCCTGAATACTTCGTCCACAGTGTTGTCATATTTTTTCTTCTTTACTTAGAATTCACATCAAGAGAAGAACACATGTGTGTGTAATTATTCATACCTGTGTATGCCAGTGGTTCTATTAATGAAAATAATTGCTTTATTGGGAAAATATCCAGTTCCTAGTCCTGGGTATTCAGTGATTCCAGCTATAACCTTCAAAAGCATCACCATTTTGTAAGGAAAAGGAAGTAGCGTTTCACTTAGCACAGAGATCTTAACCACTGGCTGCTGTTTGACAGGGCATGAACATAAAGGCTATTGTTGAGTTTCTGCTTCAAGAGGAAGAGTTTCCATTCATTGCTCCTGTGTGCTGTTGTGCAAGGGTGAGAGGCCCTTGGTGCCATCAGCGTGGTTAAATCCCCAGTAGAATGTTCCTTAGAGCCTTGTTACAGAAGTTAAATAATTTGTGGTGAGCTGTTCACAAACCTAACAAGAAAATGAGCATCTTCTCTTCTTTTCAGTTTTCTTTTCAAGGTAACTGTGATTTATTTTTAGTGTTTGGAAGAGAGAACTTTTATTGGTTAAATTACTTGGGCTGTAAAGTGGAAACACATTTGGTTTTTATTAATGTGTTTGGTACTTTAATAGGAAGTTGTTGTTAGCAAGTTAAAATAATTCCTTCAAATTCCTGCTGATAAATAGGAACAAGAATTTGTGAAGACAGTAGGAATTAAATATGAAGTTGGGCCTCCTACACTCTGCTGCTTGAAGCTTGCATTCCTGGATCCAATCACAGGCAAAATGACAGGAGAATCATTTTCCATAAAGTAAGTAACTGTAGTGCTGAGGACATTCTCCAAGAAATTTTCTTGCAGTGTAGAAGCCTTCACCCCCCACCCCCTTTGCTTTTTCTCTTGCAAGGCTTGATGATGGCGTTAATTAGTTATTATGTCAAATTTGAGAACAAAATGCATTAAATTTCATATTTGGAGCCTGTTTTTGTCCCTGTGGAACTATGTTTATGGGTAACAGAAGCAATGTTTTTTGTCTGTTTCATGAAGGTACCATGATATGCCAGATGTTATTGACTTCCTTGTGCTGCATCAGTTTTATAATGAAGCCAAAGAAAGGAACTGGCAAATAGGTGACTACTTTTTTTTTTCCACTAGAATGTGTTTGGCAACCTTTCTGCAGCTGTTTAATGGGGGGGGGGACAGTGTCTGTGTTACGTGGTGTAAAGGGCTGCTCCACACATGATAATAGAGTGATCATTGGAAACTACATTTGATGTTTGCTACAATTCCTGTACCAGGAAATAAAAAGAGAAATGAGAGAAACTGTTCCAAGGCCTGTGCTGGCAGAAGAATGCCCTGTTATAGTGTGATTTGAGGTGTGGAGGCAGCTGTGACTAATTAACTGGAGATGTGAGAGTCCTCCCTTTAGGGAAGGGCTTGATTCCTGTAGTGCAAAATGCAAGAATGGAAGTAGTGAAAGATGAAGCTGATTCTCTAAAAAGAAGTATTTAACCATTATTTTTGTTGGTTTTTGCTGAATGCCATCTGTCTCCTCACAGGGGATAGATTTCGCAGTATAATAGATGACGCTTGGTGGTTTGGCACTGTGGAGAGTCAGCAGCCTTTCCAAGCAGAGTATCCCGACAGTTCCTTCCAGTGCTACAGTGTTCAGTGAGTATTGGCAGAGCTCTAAATTATTGCACATGTTTGTGGGCTCTGACTCTCCTAGATGCAACTTAAATGTGTACCTCAAAAACTAGGATCCTATTTAAATACATAATCAGCCCCTCTGGTTTTGTTTATTTAATTATCTTATTCATAAAATAACGCTTTCAGTGTAAACAGCAGCGCAGTGAATATTTAGGAGATACAAGGGTCAAAATAAAGAGCTGTAATGTAGCTAGTGATGTGTCTCATTTCTAAAAGGTGAGACCTCTTTGCTTTGAGTCTGTCAGAGAAAAGCTGTGTCGTTATAGTCAGCTCTAACTTATGCATCTGAATGTATTTTTTGTAATAGCTGGGACAATAATGAGAGAGAGAGGATGAGTCCATGGGACATGGAACCAATTCCAGAAGGAAGTAAGTGTGTGGTGAATTCATGTCCATATACAAAGTAAACAGTGTTTTGCCACTGCTGGTACTCACTGCTGCTGAATTCTTCGTGTTTAGCTGCATATCCAGAGGAGGTTGGTGCTGGAGTTCCTGTGACTCCAGATGAGCTGACAGCTCTTCTCTACAAGCCCCAGGAAGGAGAATGGGGGGCCCATTCCAGAGATGAAGAATGTGAACGAGTAATCCGGGGGATCGAGCAACTTCTTTCCCTTGGTATGTTTGGAGAGAAAAGGTAGAAGGATTAAGAATATCAGTGTGGTGGCACGAGAGTGAAGAGAAGATAGGATGGAGTGTTGGGAGTTGGTGTGGAGTGTATGAAATGTGCTCAGTCACTGAAAAAAGCCTGTTTCATATGGTGTCCTTTGGGGCTATACTCCCTTCTTCTGGGGTTTGAGCTGCTTCCTTTCAAGATAGTGGGGATTCTCACTGGATCATATCTACACTTGAATGAGCAAAACATGGAATTAAACCACTCAAAAACCAGCCAACAAATCCACATCAAACATCCTCACCAACAAGTGCCTTGTAACTAGTTTGTAGCTGTTTAATAGCGTGCTCTGAATAAGTTCTGTCCTGTATTTGTACACGGGCCCTGTCTATACTCGTAGTTTATGTTGCTTGTTGTAGTATTCCTGCTGTAAGTGCCTATGCCATGCAGCCTTCCAGCACTTTGGCTGCTGCTGTGCAAATCTCAGATGTGATACTTAAATAAAAGGTGCATTTTCAAGCATAGTTAACAGATGGTACAAGAGGAAGAATCCTGCTCTTTGAGTAATGACATATCCAGCTCTATTGCCTTTGCTGAATTCTCAGGAAGAAAACCCATTATAAGGAATCTCTTTATCTTATAACTGTCTTTCTGGTATCTTCTGAGGCATCTAAATGATTTTGATCTTTTCTCTTTCAGACATTTCGAATCCCTTTGCTGTTCCAGTGGACCTTAGTGCCTATCCCATGTATTGCACTGTTGTTGCTTATCCAACTGACCTTACCACGATCAGGAGACGACTCGAAAACAGGTTTTATAGGTCAGTTGGATTTTTATTTGTTTGTAATCTCTATTTACTCAGCCCCATTGAGCACCATACATGTAGCTGAGTACACTGGCTTGTCCCTTCAGCAATGTATGTCTTCGAAGAGCCAACAGGATAAGATCAGGTTCTATTTGGCTGTTGGCAAAGAGAGTCTTGCTGAATAATAATTTGTTTTGGTCGCATTGTTAAGCCAAAAGCTGCCATGTCTGTATCTGGATTTTTTTAACATATTGAGCCATACTCCCTGGATTCTAGACAGAGCATATTCCCTTCACCTGTATCTGTGCTGGCTTTTAACAAGATGCTTTGCTTGTGTTGCATTTGCCAGAAGTGGGCTTAAATAGTGCTGTAAACTGGAAGGCTCAGTTTTTCCAGTGAACTGGATATCCCAGTTAACTGGGATAAATAATGTCCTGCTCTTTTTTTTCCCCCTCTGAGGACTGCTTTATCTGTAAGGCTGTCCTTAAGTGGGGACAGTCAGCAGTCTCCTTCAGAAGGTTTGTTTTCTCTTTTCATTCCATTGCTGATTTGAAGAGGGACTTCTTTCTTCCACCAGGCTGTCACAGCCTGGCACGTTGGGGCAGTCAGGAGAACGTGAACAGAGATCACTTGTTTAACGGGGTCTCTGCCTTCTGGATCTGAATTACTCGATTCCTTTTTTTTTTGACTGAGGAATCCTACTGCACTCAGAAGGCAAAAACGTACACCTTCCTCTCCATTGCTTTCCTTCCTTTTCTTGTTTAGGAGAATCTCTGCTCTGATGTGGGAGGTACGATACATTGAACACAACGCCAGGACTTTCAACGAGCCAGACAGTCCTATAGTCAAAGCAGCCAAAATCGTGACAGATGTCTTACTTCGCTTCATCGGGTAGGCATGGTTTTCACTTCCCAGACCTGACATCTTGAGTTTCTGAGATGTTTGATTATGTATTTTTGGCTTTTGTTATGTCCTGCAGGGATCAGAGTTGTACCGATATCCTGGAAATATATAACAAAGTGAAAGCAGAAGACCTAAGCAGTACTGATGAAGAAGAGGAGGTAAGACCTTTAGGTCTGATCATCTGAACTTCTTGCCTTTTTGAATTCAGCACCTGGAAGATTTTTGTTCAGTGTTTGTTTTGTAGGCAGTTGCACTGAGTTTTTGAGATGAGTGTATTTAGGTCATTCGGGTTGCTCGCCTGGGGCAATAAGCTCCCTTAAGGAAGGAAAAATGATTCTTGAGACTGCGTATCTTAATCTCCTCTCAGTACATGATGTTTTGTTGTGTGAGGAAGTATTAGTAAGTAAAGGGAGTATAAACTGGGGCTATTATTCAGTCTGCCAAACCAGAGGGACAACAGCTCTGCTATTGTCAGCGAGGTGGCAGAGCTGGTTTTCTGATGTAGTTGTGTCGTTTCCCGTCAGCGGTAGCGCCGAGGGCAGTGACAGGTTAGATATTGCTTCCTTTAACTTCTTGTCTCTCCTTACACCTTCTTTCCTTAAATGCAATCTGTAACCATTTTGAAATGTGCTGTAGTTTCTGATGCAAAGAGGTGACCTGTTATAACCTAAGTCTCTTGGGTTTGGTTTAATTTTTCAGCGTTGTGTTGCTGGTGTAAGATTGTGTTGGGGCTTTCTTCCCTCCTCCCTTCCCCAAGTCATCTTCCCTTGTTGCAGGTTTGAAACACTTAAGTTAAAAGCTGTGTGTTGGCTGTCTGCTTTTGAACCCCTTTCCATTGCTGAGGGTATCACAGAAGATGCACGTGTGTAATCGGTACCTTTGCCTTTAGGTGGCAGAAGTAGATGTGGATTCCGATGCTCCGGGAACTTCCTCTGGAAAAAGACGAGTGAGTAAATCTTTCTGCTGGGTCTGGTTTGTGACAGGAGACAGAGCAGGTGCCGAAACACTCATTTAGGTCTGGGGTGGTTTAGATGTGTCATAGCTGAGAGTCTGTGTGAATTCAGTGCATGTGTGTATCAGCGTGGGCAGCCTGAGGAACTTGTGCAGGAAAATGTACTTAATTTCCAAAGGATGTTTTTATTATTATTAGATTTGAAGTATAGCCATAACAGATTCAATTTTCAGTCAGATTTGGATGAAAGATGACAAAAATAGCATGGCTCAATCACATCCCTCTCATGGGTTTGAGTGTTTACATGTTACCAGAAGAGGCATCTTTCTGCAGTTTGCATTCTGTGTGCTGTTGTGCCACCAGCTACGCTTTAATCTTGCTGGTTTTCATTTCAGAAACCTGCTTTGAATCATGACACTAGTAAATTAGTGGGAATTTAAAGTGAAAAACCTGAATATTCTTAAGAATTATGAAATGTGTCTGTTTCCCTGTAGGTGAGACGACGGGTAAAAAGGCAGCCCATGAAAGCAAGTCCTGATGCTTGGAAAGAGCAATGCAAGCAGTTGTTAAATCTGATTTATGAAAGGGAGGACTCAGAGCCTTTTAGACAGCCGGTTGATCTCTTCTCCTATCCTGTGAGTACAACTTCCATATTCAAAATTGAAAAAGCCTATTGTTCATCCTTTGGCAAAACATCTGTGCAGGGCATGTTTTGGAGCTCTCCCATTCGGAGCTGGAATGCAACATGTTCTGGGCACTGATATTTTCAGAGGATTGTCTGGAGTAACTCTCAAATAGAAACGATTACCTGAGAGCCAGTGTTGTGGCTGAACACTGTGGAGGTTTTATTGCTGTAGGATTTGTCAGCCTTATTATTCTCTTGTATGTTCTTACAGGATTATCGAGATATTGTAGACACTCCTATGGACTTCAGCACTGTGAAAGAAACCTTGGAAGCAGGAAACTACAGCAGTCCCTTGGAATTCTATAAAGATATTCGTTTAATATTCTGCAACTCTAAAGCTTACACTCCTAACAAAAAGTCTCGAGTAAGAAATACATTTTAATGCCTTCTTTACAAAGACCCTGACCCTCTGTGGCTGATGTCTTCACAATATAAAAGTAGAAAGAATTTTGACTCTATTTCCAGACACTAAAATGTTGTAATGACCTTATTATAAGTAAAAGCTGCAAATTGAATAAGGTGCTTGCGTTGTGATGAAAAACATCGTTTAGTGTAGATGAGTGCTGGTTGCAACATTGCCTAATATTTCTGTGTAGAAACAGAAGCATTTATAAACTATGAAGAAATGCAAACCTTTTGGGGCCAAACTGAGTTACTTTTATTTACAGCACAGTAAAAGAGGATTTAGTGTTTCAGTAAAACTTTGACGTGGCCCCCAGCATGGTGGGACACGAGATATTGCGCTGGGCACTGTCAGGTGGGAGAAAGGGCAGATTTCAGTGCTGGAAGCAGGAGCTTGTGTGACCTCATCCCTTGAGGAGCAGCATTCTTAGCTGGTTGGTGGAATGACAGCTGCTGTGTTTTGTGTGAGCAGGACAGTGAGGGTAAGCTTGAAGTAGGATGATGCTGTGGCAGAGAGGAGCTCCTGCTGTGTTAGCGAGCGTGAGAGGGAGCACAAAGCGCCGATGCTGAACGTAGATTGAGCTCTTGGTGTTGCATAAGGACCGAGAGGTGGGTCAGCCCTGGAGATAAAGAGCAGTGACTTTTGCTTGCTTTAATAGAAAGGAAATCAGTAGAGGATGGCAAGAAGACAAGTGGCTTCAGTGTGTTTTATGTGTTCTTGACATCAGAGTAAACTTGGTGAGTTATTTACTGCTGCCCTCTCCTTGGGAACTTCCCGGTGTATTAATAACTGAACAGCTTGTGAGTCAACTCCCAAATTACTTTAATGGAGTGGCCCATCAATATCCATTTGCTTAAATATTGTGAAGTGCCTCAGATAGATGATCCTTGCTGGAGGGCTGGGGCACTGCAGGTTCATCTGCCAAATGTGTGCCAACATCCTGAGGTTTTCCAGCCCATTTTACCAGGTTTGCAACAGCATCTTGAATGGAGATGAGGAGGGCACGGAACTACGTACCAGAGCTACAGAAGGAGGTGTTGCTAAAATAAAGGATCTGAGCAAAAATGATGTTATATGAAAACAGAGAAAACTTGATATCAAAGAGGTTTAATATTTAGACAGGAAATGGGAACAGGTCTGAATATAAGGTGATGATAACATCTTATTGATGGTGTTTACACGATTTTTGGAAGACTGGATGCAGCAGGAGGGGATGGGTATGAGGAACTTGATTTTATTTGTGCTGAGTTTGAATTATCAGTTTGTCATAACTGAAATACATCCAAGGTAAAACCTTGAAGAGAAGTAAATACAGTGGGAAATATGGAGAAATACCCAAGAATGGATTTGTGGGTGAGGCTACACAGAGGCAAGGCCTACAAAGAAGCAGGAAAATGGTTGAAGGATTTTGACATCTGGCTTACAGAAATTAGAAATGAGGACAGCTTAATTGGCTTCTGTGTGCAGCTCTGTAGGGGTGCTGTAAATCTCACCACCAGGGAATTACAGCAAGAAACAAAGGTGAGGGGGCAACCAAGTTCAGTTCTTTTTTCTTGGGAAATTCAAGCCAAGGAGACTGTATTTCAGTAATAAGACTCTGCAAATAAGTTTTACTGTTAAATAGTGAAATCTTTTCATGAAAACACTATCTGTTGTGAGGATACTGTTGTATCATGGAAGGAAATCATCTGTATTGAATGTCACCATGGATTTTTCTTTTGTGCTACGAAATCTGGGCATCTTTGTGGGTTTTTTTGCTGATCTTCTGGTTGTTCAGCTTCTGATAAGAATGACGGTGCTTCCTCACTGCAGATTTACAGCATGACGCTTCGATTGTCTGCCTTATTTGAAAATCATATGAAAAATATCATCTCTGAGTACAAGTCAGCAATGCAATGTCAGAAGAGGAGAAGGCCACGGTACCGAAAACGGCTAAGGAGCAGCAGCAGTTCACCCTCAACTAGCAGAGCATCTAGGTAATGTAATAATAGTAACATTTGCTGTCAGTGGCATTCGAGGTGACAGTGGTGGACGTGCCTTCATGAAGGAACAGTGTTGCTGATGCAGTTGCTTTTCTGGGTGGTAAAATCATCAGCTCAAATTGTATGCTCAATTTTATAGTTTGTGCATAATTCTGGTAAGTGAAAGACTACCTAATTAGAAGTATTCCCTCTGGAGAAAATGGAAGAGAACGTTTCTTTTTGCCTTTCTGTTGAAAAAAGTGTTGTGTAACACTTTCCTGACTTCTGTGTGATACATTATCTGAGTAAACTGAGTGTTTGTTTTAAAAGGTGAGATAAAATCTTGTTCTTGCAAACTCATGTGCCTTTCTCAAACAGAATAGTGATATTGTCACTACTTTTAGTATTCCTACACCTGTGTCAGCCCTGGGAAGAGATCATTTGTGTTATGCAGTTGCTGCAAAAACCAAAGACACTTTACAGGGGAAATTGGTTTTGTATTTGAGTCTTTTGGTTCTAACAGTTTTCTCTCTTTGGGATATTTTATGTCTTCAGCCCAAAAGGGAAACAGAAGCAAATGAAGATTCAACCTAAACCCAACCAGAATACCTCACTGCCTTTGACTAGGACGAGTTCTTCAGTTTCATCTCACGGTGAGGAGCAGTTTTCTGAAATGCATCCTTTCTCTTGCAGCAACTTGTGTGTGCTTGTATTCATGGGACACATTCCAAACCCTGCTGTTGAAAGAGCAGGTAGTGAGGTCATGGAAAGATGTTGTGTAGATGGTGTTAGCTGAACTTGACCCTCCAGCTGTGAGGAAGGGTCAGAGGACAGGGAACCTGGGTCTGTCCTTGGAAAGAATTAGTCTAGCAATGAGGACTTGGTCTTTCTGTATACAAGCTTCTCTCATACAGCAATTACAAGTAGATTAAGCTTGCTTTGGATTCTACCCTGGAGGAATATGTCTCTCCATGACTGAGGCAGCTTGGCAAAATTAACTTCATGACTTGGGCTGTTAACCCTGGTGACACAAAACTTCCCCCAACTGACCTGCATTACAACCCTGTAAACAGAGGATGAAAGTTACTCTGTCATGGTGGTGGTGTCCTGTCTAAAGTTTCAGATACAGCAGAAGAACCTCTGGGTTCAGCCACTGGAGAAGAGATGGAAGGCCAGCCATCTTCCTCAGGCTCAGCTGCACAGAACCGAAGTGGGAATACTGTTGATCCAGGGAAAAGCAGACTGATCAGGAGTAAATCTACACCAGTGAAACAAGGTGAGAGATAAATATTCTGTTCTGTGAATGACTGGTTGCACTGGAAATGAAAGATATTGTTTCTTTCTGATGCTTATGATGTTCTTGCCTGAGTCTGGCATTACACTACGTTCCCAAACCATACTAAAGAAGTGAATTTACCTTACTTCTCACAGTTCTGTGGTCTCTTTGAAGTGTGGCATGCACACACTTCCTTTAAAAAGGGAAAGTTTGATTGCTCATAAACTCCTTGAGTATTACAGTTCCTTCTAGAGTTTCAAAACAGCAAAGCAAACCAAAAGAATCCCCGCCCCAAACCCTTTTCCTTTTATTAATTAAGTTGAAACCAAAGCTGACAACAAGTTACAAATTGTTAAATACTTTTGTCGTAATCAAGACTAAGTGGCTGTGGTCAGAAGTGGAAACACTCTGTTCAAAGCTTTGCTTTTTCTCTGAGATGTGTTAATTCCACTGAGGTAAGCACTGAATGAGAAGTGGCTGAAACCCTCAAGCCTTTGTCAAGGCCTTGCTACTGTGCTGTAGCAATGTTGTGTGTTGCAGGTTCCCATATTAAATATAATTTAATTTTTACTTTCAGATTGTTAGCTCTACAGTTATGCACTGTTTTGGGCTCTAGGCTATCAGAATACTATGCTTTTAAGCTAAGATGTTGAGCAATCCTTGCGAGCAAATTATTTTAATATCTATTTTTGGATTTGAAATGGATTTTGAAGGTTTCTGTGCCTTACCACCCTCGATAGGGTTCACCTGACTACATGGTAGATGTTTGTGTCTAATCCATTCTCTCTGACTGGCTGGATCTTTGCTGAGCTCTAAGTCGAGACAGTTTGCTGTCCTTGCTTCCTGATGAGAAGAACTGTGTTTACCTTGTCTGATAAAATGTCCCCTTAGGGCACCTCTTTGTCTCCCCAGCAAGTAAAGGTCATCTGTGGTGACCGACTCAGAGCTGGGTGTTCCCCAGAGCACGCCTGGAGGGCAGATGAGGCGGATCCTGCAGAATCCTGCGTCCTGTCCTGTTTGGCTCAGCCGTGGTGATGATAACTGATAGGGTTATTCTGTGTTTGCTTAGATCACTCTCCTGATGGACCACTTACAAACGGTGATGGCAGAGAACCTCGGGCAGGAGTCAAGAGGAAGCTAATGAGTGCATCAGAAGATGAGCACCTGGAGGAGGCGGAGGAAGAGGAAAAGAAGAAGAGGGAATTAAAGGAAAAGTCTGGTTTGTCTTCATCTGAAAGTGGGGATTTGGGATCGAGTTCCAGTTCTGAAAGCAGGAGTGGCTCTGATTCAGACTCTGAATCAACATCTAGAACAGATCAGGATTACATTGATGGAGACCATGACTACAGCAAAGTCGTGCAATCCAAAAAACCCCGAAGGAAAATCAAAAGAAAACTCACCCGTGGGAAACGGAGTTGGCAGGGCAGAGGGACAGGGAGGAGAGGGAGATGGGGCAGGTGGGGGAGGTGGAGCAGAGGGGGAAGAGGCGGTAGAGGCGGAAGAGGCTGTGGCAGAGGAAGAGGTGGTGGCAGGGGAGGAAGAAGAGGCCGAGGAGGCCGAGGAGCCTCGCGAGGAGCCACCAGAGCGAAACGCGCCCGAATTACAGACGATGAATTTGAAAATCTGTTTGGAGGACAATTTGGTGAGACCGTGTTTGGAGGGCGGTTCAGCAGACCACCTCGAATCAAAACAAGGAACGAGGGCAGGAGAACTGTCCTGTACAACGACGATTCTGATAATGACAATTTTGTGCACACCGAGGATCCTTTGAACCTTGGTACTTCCAGGTCAGGCAGGGTGCGGAAAATGACAGAAAAAGCCAGGGTCAGCCATCTCATGGGATGGAATTATTGACAGATGAAAAACTTTGGAACAATTTTAAAAGAACTTCTATGGCCTTCTACTGCAGGGATTTTACCAGAAAATCTACCAAGCAAGTTGTGCGGGGACTCCACTCACGTTTCACAGTGGTGCTTTTCCATTATGTCAGTTTGTGTTTGTTCTGAAACTTCAGATCGCCACACTTCATTGGTCAAAAGAAGCCTTATTCATTAGGCCTTAAATTGCAGAAATTCTTCCCCACACACTACAAGTTCATTGCATTAAAGAGGCTTCCAGCTTCTCAATAAGAACATGACATTTTGAGTTGCTATTATGACTTCTCTCTCTTGTTTTGTTGTTGTATTATAGAAACAGCACCTTCTTACAGAGTTTTTATGTGGTTTCTGCCATAAATCCTTATACACAGTAATAATTATAACTTTTGCACAATACACCAATCCTAAAGGCAGCTATAAAATGTTTACAGTTTCTATATTGTAAGAAGGATCTGGATTATTTTAATCTTCCCAGGCCAGACATTCATGAATTGTGCTGAACTGAAGTATGTCTGTACTACAGTTACGGGGGTCCTGATGTGCTTTCTACCGGTTCTTTATTCATGTAAAAAGTGACAAAGGGTTGGTGCCTTGTAAATATGTAGCAAACCTTTGATGTGGTGTGTCCTATGTGTGCATTAACTTTATTAAAAAGAGAATACTTGAGAAGTATGAATATCTAGACAAAAAGGTGCCAAATGCAAAAGTTACGTGCATCTATTTTCTTTTTGTCCTCTCATATTTTTATAGTATTAAGAGAGATTGTGCAGCTAAGGGGTGACTTCAGCATTTGAAAGGTTCCTCTTCAAAGCTTAACGTGATTTTTAAAAGTAGCTCAGCTACCTCTATTTACAACTACTGGAAACTGAAAAGAAAATAGATGCTGTTATTCAGTGCGTGTTGAGGAAGAGGCAAGAAGGAGTTGCTGGTGAAGTGGTAGAGTGTCTGTGTCTGTGCTGTATTGGCAGGATGCAAAGGAATCGGTCACTCTCAGTGTTTTCAGCAGCATGATGCTGTCAGCAGATGGTGGTTTGTTTGGCCAGCTGCCTCCCACTCATTTCTGCTGCCACTTGCTCGCTGCAAATCGGGGTGGGGTTTGATTTGCCCCGTGAAGGTAACGAGGGAGCGGAAGGGAGCTCTGGTACCGCTGGTGGCTGGCACTACCTACCCACACCTGCTCACGTCCTCCAGACAGACTCCTGTATCTCAAGCTTCCAGAAAAGAATTTGTGTTGCACTGTGCTCTTGTTATCCTGAAAAATGCTAACTTGAAAGCAGAAACCAGGGATAGTTTCTGGTAGGAATAGGGCAGGATGTGATGACATTTGTAGCATTGCTCCTTGGGGAACGGAAACGGGTGCTTAGCTGGAGATGAGCAGCCTCTTCCTTCGTAGGGTCTGGCTGGAGTACAGGTGGGGCTTCAGTTTTCTCCCGTTGTTGAAGTCAATCTGGTGGTTCTAGCTTGGTTAAGAGAGTGAGTTTAATCACACAGAATCGAGAGAGAGGCTGGAAGGTTGTAGGGGAGTTCTTAAAGATTTTATTTTAAAGAAAACGTCATCCAATATCCTTAAGTTCTTCTGTGCACAGCTTGGTCAATAATTCTGGAAAAACTCAGGCAGCAGAGAGCGACCCGTGTATATTCTCAGACACAGGAGGAGTTTAATTTTTGACTTTCTCTATTAAGCACTAGCTATTGTATCTCGCTTTCCAAAAATTCTACTTAGATGCAAAATGACTTGAAAATATGCAGAGGTTTAGTTTTGTGAGGGAGGAGAGTATATCCTAAAATACTCAGAGCATTAATAGGAGTTTGCGGTACAGGACACAAATCCCATTTTTAATTGCTTAAGGAATGTTTTGATTTGGCTGTAATCGTTTCTGGACTTGGTTCAGTTGTGTTTTGATGGGGAAGAAAAGGTGCAGAGGCTCTCCTAGGTCTGTATTGGGCTTTAAAGTATAACACGTGTCCTGTCATCTCTCTCGTATCTATGTATATATATACACGCATATATATTTATAAGAAATGTATTATTTGTTTGACTGATGGATCCTTCTCCATATGGTAACCAGGAAAAGCATGTTTGCCTCTGTTCATAGCCAGAACCATAACCCCTGTAGATCAGTCCCGTTGAGCTCACACAAACACTATGGTTTCTGTTCAAAAGCCTGAAAATCTTGAACTGCAAAAGAAATGCTTTCCATATATTTCTGACTGGCTGAAGATCCACTTACTTATTTATTTTGTGTAGGGGAGAGATAAAACACGTGGATTCCAGAGAAGTCATTTTATAAGTTTGTGTATTTTAGCAGCAATTAGAATAATATTAAATATGTTCTTAAATGTATCTTTTCTATGTAATGGAGTACTGTGAAGATAACAGTGAGGCATCACTTTGCTGTGGCGTAAGTATTAATCAAATGTGTTCCATGATTAAGAGCTCAGCAGCAGGGTGTGCTAGAACAACAGAACTATTGCTTCTTGTAGAAAAAAACCAGCTTTTTTTGTGCATGAGAATCTTTTTATAAGCATGGAAGAAATGACTTGCTTTTAGAGATGTTATTTTTACTTGGGTTTGTATCTGGATTCTTTCTCTGAGTTTGGCAGTTGATTTCTCATAGCCTCGCTCTGTGGAATAATTATAATTTCATAGTAACTTGGACAATTTCTCAAAACCCAGGTCCTGTTAGGAGCCACTTGCAGAAAACTTAGTGTCAACCCGGGAGGTGCAGCAGCAGCAGTGAAATGGTTTAAACCTTGTACCATCTCTCTCCCTGATCCCAAACCCGGGTGCTCAGCCCACACTTCACGGAGGTGCTGAGCTCCTCGAGAGTGGCCCGGCCCGGCGTGGGTTGCAGAGTCAGGACTATAATCTCTCTCCTTGCACTTATAAGAAAATCCTCCCAAACTCTGCCCGAGAAAAGGGTTTGAAGGTCTGATTGTGTATCCAGTTTGTGAAGGCTGGCCAGGCGTGCGGGCAGGCAGCGGTTCCTCTGTGGCTACAGGATTCATTCTTGGGCATTGGTGCCTCAGGGTTTGCTCTAGATGTGCAGTCTTGTGTGATCCCTCTCCTGAGCTGCCAGAGCTTTGAGGGCATTCGGAGACACCTTGAAAAACAGGGCTGACACCCTGAGGGCCTTTACTCACAGCTGAGGGTGCACCCCACGCATCCTCCGTGGAGGTGGGGCTGTGATCCGGGGTGCATCTCCACGCTCTGATTTCTCCTGGCTCCAACTCTGCTGTCTCTGCACCGCTCCTGTTTCTGCCCTGACCAGGGCACGGGTGCCGGAGCTGAGTTTGCAGTGATGTGCTCTTGTCTCAGTTCAGCCCAAACTTTGTTGGCTTTTTTATTTTCTCTTATCACTTTTTGTTTTTCTCTTTGCCGTGCTCCACCTCTCTTTTAGCTTCCCTTTATTGCCCCTACGTTATTTAAGATATTCTTTTGGAATATTATGATATCCTGATGGATTTTCTTTCAGCTAGACTGCAAGATTTCATTCTTTCTCTGACTTTTTCCCCCCCAAGACTTTCCATGGTTTTTTATATCTGCCTTGCGTTGCTTGCTGGCAACACTCCCAAATTGCTGGAGGTGGATGTAATGAAGATGGAAAGCTTGAGGGCCGGTTTCTCGGCTGCTGTGCACCTCTGGCCAGCTGTGCCTCGAGTGGGAGCGCTGCCAGGTCGGATGGGGCAGCGGGTGCCTCCCGTGGTGCAGATGCCGGCAGTTGCGAGGCCCTGCGGCAGCACCGCCCCGTTGTGCTGCCATACACAGAAACCACCACGTATTTCCACAGGTATCCCAGAGCACCTGGCTCCCTGTCTGCTGAATCACTCCTTTTTACCTTGCCTTATGAATTCTGGTTAATGTATCCCCTGCAGAAGTCGCGCGCTTCCAGCCTCACGAGGTGTTTCTGTTCTAGATAACTTGTAAAACTTTTAGGTTGGTGCTTGAACTTTGGTGGCTCTGGACAGTTTTATTGCTCCTCTCTGCCTTCCGTCACTCCCTTCTCCATAAGCCAAGGAAAGGCCACCCCTTTATCCCAGTCACCCCACCCTGCAGGTAAATAAGTTAAATATAATCATGTAGAAATAATTTGTGGATGATTTTGGCTGCTTAAAATTTTGCGTCCTGTTGCGTGTTTTCATTTTCCCTAAAGGTTTTCCCAAATGTCCCCCTCAGCTGCTTCTCTGCTTATCAGCAGGAAGGCTGTGTAGTTCCCAAAGCACTGGAAAGATCTGGCACCGGGTGCGGAACAAAGAGGGTTTTCAAGTAGTTTAAAGAATGTGGAAAGACCAACCACAGTGTTGTTTTCAACAATGTTCGGGGGCTCTCCTGCCCACAAAAAAGCAAGGTGAGCCCATGGAACGGCTGCTCCTGGGTGGCTCTGGAATGTTTCCGACAACTGTTCAAAATTACACAGCATTGACATGAGAAAATAAGGTTAAATCACTCATTTTTTTTGTAAGAACTTGATTAATATTTCATCTGTAATCTGAGCGGAGAGTGGAACAGCTGTAGGTTTAAGGATGTCTCCTCAGCCCTGGCTCGGCTCGTCCTGCTGTCATTGGTCTGGGTCACGAATTCCATGTTTTACAAATGTGTTTGTGTGTTAACCTTCCTTGATTTCATTTTTTATTTGAAACCATCCTGCAGAGTTTTATAAAAAGCTACTTATTTATACGATAGACTGCAGGAGCAATTAACAATCCAAGGCTAAACCTATATTTAGTATCGTAGGGAGCTGTCATTGTGTTCTTACACGTATGTATTATAGAAAATTACTGCGCATGTGCGATAGATAATTTTCAAATATTAGTATATCAAGAGGTTTACACATTGAACAAAAAAACCCACCCCAACTGCTTTATGTACAGTAAATAACAGCCTGCAAAATTTAGTCTAAAAGCTGTCTTTTTTTAGTATTAGAAACTCCAAGGCCTGTTGGAAGCTTGTACATTTTGAATAAATCATGTCCAGCCCCCAGCAAACTGACACAACTGTGCTACGAATCCCTGAAAAATTAGATTTCCGGTGGAATTGCTGTCACAGCCTTAACTCTAGTGTTATAAAAATGGTGCTTAAATACATTTATGTGCATGGATATGGGTACCTGATACGAGTTTGTGAGAATTCAAAGCTGAGCAGCTTGGTGCTGCGCTTGCGCGTCACAACTCCTGCTTAGGTGACTGCAGCCGCCTCCAGGGAGCTGTAAATACTTGGGATATAGACAGCCCGGGGGAAAACTAAGTGCAGTTTCTCACTTAAGGGGTTTTTAATTGGCAAGCACTGTGTATCTTTCTGATTTCTGGGTCTGTGAGGAGCAGGCAGGGTGGCAAGAGGAGCTGCTCCGGCGGCCGGGGAGTGATCGAAAGTCAACCCCTTCCACTTCTCTGCCTCCAGATGCCTCCTCGGAGAGTGCCGGCTGCTCGGATACCTTCAGGAATCAGTGTCTGGTGATTGTTTGTCTGTAGAAATCCTCACACAGGCGTTTCATTCCTCCTTGAGTCGTTACAGCAGACTACATTTAGGAATACCAGTCAGAGCAGTGAAACTCGCATGATTTAGGCTCTCCAGTTCATCTTCTGGATTTAAAATACTCCAAAAATGCACAGATCTATTAGAATTCTGTCTACTTTCTCTATTGATTTTTATTTTACAGGTGATATTTATGCCCATATCTTCACTTCCGCTATCTCAGGTCCCTTTAAATGAATACTTCAGGGATTTTGATGCCACTTGTTGGCAGACCAAATGTAATATTTATATGCAATGAGCTGTTAGTTTTTGTATTGTACAAATGTAAATTTGTAAAGATTTTTTTCTAGAGGTTTTTTTGAAGTCACTGATGTAATCTAGGATGTTTCATTTTCCAGCTGTGGGATTGTCTTAATAAAAAAAAGGATGAACTCTTACGTTGCTTTGGCATTGCTTACTGAATAGTTTAGACTCTAAATGGACAAAAAATAAGTTCAAAATTGAGTTTTCAATGTAAGAAGAAAATGACTTTTTGATTCAACTGCATAATTGAATGTTTATAAAAAAATTAAGCTTTTATAAACTGTGCAGGTCTTGAGAAGGACAGGATGGAGACGCTGGCCTTGGCCAAAGGCAGCACGGGGCTGCCTGGGGCCCTGTCACCCATATCACTGTCTGACTCCCTCCAAAGTCCCCTTTTCCTGGACAGAAGGACAGGAACAGCCAATGCTGTCTTGGGAAGTGGTGTGGGAGATGTTGTGCAGGGCGGGAGGGCCACACTGAGCCTCTCCACACAGCACCAGTGAGCAGGAGGTTTTGGGGTGAGGTCCCCCTGCTGCCGCAGGACACGGGTGGGTTGTGCTGTGAGGTTGGGCTCGAGGTGGAAACCAAGAAAGGAGTCCTTTATCATCACTGGTCTCGCCCTTTTGTTCGGTAATAGTGATAATATTGTTTAAAAAGGGCTTTTCTTACGCCAGCAGCTGGGGGTGGAGGGCAGGGAGCTGGACTCAGAGCCTCCGTGGCACAGTGGCCATCTCAGGCTGGGCTCAGAGCCTCCCTGGTGCCCCACTGTCACAGGGCTGCACTCCTCCACAAAGGCTTTAAAGCCCTTGCATCCACCTGGTCAGGCGCAGGTTTAATAGTAATGGCTGTGGTGAGGTACCCAGGTAAGGCTGGCCTGGCCCTGCCCATCCAGCTCATTCCCAGTCCTATCCCACCGTGCACTGCTCTTATAATCCAACATTTTAGCTTCCCTTTCTTTAATCCCTTGGCTTAACTTGACTTTTTATTTCATTGTGCTGACTCAATCAGGCCAAATAGAAATTCCTTTCAGATATGAATGAATATCTTGGATTTAATGCAATGCTCCCACTCCCGGTCCTGGGAACAGAAGGGCTTTTTTTTTTCCTTGGTGTTGTTGGTTGAAGAGAACAAAATTAAACTTGTATTGCTCAGATGCTGGAGCTCCCCTCTTAAGTACATCCATCAAATGGCCTCAGTGGGAAAAAATTGCACTTCACCTTCCCCAAACCACCCTTCCCTGTCACTCCTGTAAATATTATATCATAGGTACCACATGTTATACTTTATATCATCACATGTTTAGGTCATACATGATAATACATGATATAAAATAGATGATATAAAATAGATGATATAAAATACCAATGTAGTAGAGAATATCTCAACTATTCTTCCAATGCACTTTTTTGTAGAAGTACTGTTTTTAATGGTAACTTTTGCAGATGTTTTAGACATAAAGTGTGGGGTTTTATGCATTTATGCAATGTGTGGATTAAATACATTTTCCTGATGTGCAGGACAGCCGTGTTATCCCAATGCTCATTTCCAGACTGAAAAACCCTGGAGGACCCTTCTCCACCCACCCATCAGCGACGCTGGGAGTCGTTGGGCACTGTCCGGCCCTCGGAGCCTCATTGACCTCTGCCGGGAGGGGGAAGCCAAGCTTTGCCTCCATCCCATCTTTTTAATTCCCAACAGGCCCTGCAATGGGGTGGTTTAAGCACCCTTCAATTATCACATCCTCATGGAAGCTGCTTTTCACAGCCCCAGGTGCGGGCTGCAGGGTGCGTTGCCGTACGTGCCCTTTCTTCCTTCGAAGCTGCTCGAAGGCCGTTGTCCTCCTGTGCCCCCGGGGAGCCCGGATTTTTGAGTTTCTTCCTTTCTCAGTGAATAAAAGCCCTTTGTTTTAAAGCCCAGGAGGATCAGATGCTGAGCCAGGAGCGCCTCTCCCGTGACGCAGGTGCTGGCAGCCATCCCACCCCACGCCGCCTTCCTCCCTTGCTGCCTCTTGGCGAAAGCCCTTTGCGATCGGCGCGGTCGGCGCGGAGGTGGCGCTGGGGCTGGCGGCTGACGCAGGGCGACCCGCCCGCCTCCATCAATATTTGCTCAGGCAGCGGGAGGGAAGGCTTTAACAGCTCCCGCTGACGCAGGGAGCTCCGGCCTCGCGCCTCCCATCCCTGATGTGCTCCCCGTCCCACGGATGGTTCCGGCAGCCGGCGCGGAGCATGAGGGACCGGCTGGCAGAGCTGCGGCAGCGCGCGGCGGCCGAGGGGCACCCGCACGAGGATGCCTTGTGCTTTGACAACCCGGCGTTCGGTGGGGACGACGGCAGCTCCGTCAGCCGGGTGCTGCGGGAGGCGGCCGAGCTCTGGCGGGCGCTGGACAGGCTGGAGCAGCTCTCTGAGAGCATCGAGAGGACGCAGCAGGCGGTGCTGTGCTGCACTTCGGAGGAGAGCATCGCCCAGGAGAAGAAGGAGCTTGGAGCTGCCAGAGCCGCCTTCACCCATGAAGCCGTGGCCCTGCAGCCCCAGCTGGGCGCTCTGCGGGCAGCGCCAGAGGTGGGGATGGTGCAAGCGGGGACCCGCATCCGCCAGGCCCAGCTGTGGCTGCTGCTGCGGCGCTACGGCACTGTCCTCGGCCACCACTACGCCCGGGAGAGTCACTACCGGCAGAGGCTGAAGGAGCAGATCGAGAGGCAAGCGGAGCTGGCGGGCATTGACCTGGGGGCCGAGGACTTGGACCGGTTGGCCGAGAGCCCCGAGGTGCCCCGCATCGTGGGCCGGGACCTGGAGGAGCTCAAGGCCAAGCAGCACCTGGCCTTGGCCCAGGCGCGCCAGCGGCAGCTCCTCGACCTGGAAATGCAGATGGCGGAGCTGCACGGGCTCTTCCTGCAGCTGGAGGGGCTGCTGGCCGAGCAGCACGGGGCCACCGACAGCGTGGAGCTCTACGTCCTGCGCACCCTCGACTACGTCGCCCAGAGCGGCGGTGAGGTGAAGAAAGCCTTCACGTACCAGCGGTCGTCGCGGCTCTCGGCCCTGCTGACGGCTGCGCTCAGCCTCTGCGCCTGCTGCACCTGCCTGTCCTGCCTGAGCGGGACCGTCCGATGAGCCGGAGCTGCACCCGGAGCTCTCATGGGTTCCTCTCTGTGTCTCTGCAAGACACGGTGCCATGAGAGGCTGCTATTGTCTTGTACTTCTTGCAGGGTGGTGCAGGAACCATGCAGGCCTTGCCCAGCATCACGGAGACCACACCAGCCTTGTATGACAGTGCAAGGACCGTGCACGCCCTGCTCAGCATCATGGAGACCACCTTGTACGGTGGTGCAAGGACCATACACACCTTGTGCAATGGTACAGGGACCGTGCACATCTTGCACAGCATCACCAGGACCCCACCAGCCTTGTATGGTGGCACAAGGACCACATATACCTTGCACAGCAGCACAAGGTCCATGCACACCTTGCATAATAGCATGGAGACCACAATTGCACTGCAGCACCCAAAAAAAGGAAAAGCACTTTGAATACTATGAAACCCAGCTTAAAGACTTTAATGTTTCTTTTTTATTATTATTTATTTAAAGGAGAGAAAAAAAAAGGGCTTAATGTTTCTCACACATTTGTTGTTATGTTCAAGGGGACCTGATGGCTTGGTGCCACCACGGAGCTGCATGAAGGCTCCTCCACCACATCTGAATTTATTCTCCCCACTTTCTCCAATTTCTACTTCCTGAGTGGTTTTTATGTGCAGTAACGTAGCCTTTTTGTCGATGTTTGTTTGTAAATAGCTGGTCGGGTGTCCCACTGGGCCACCCCATCCTGTGACACCAGGAGGATTTACACAGTTGATGTAGTTTTGGGGAAGATTGCAGGATGCAGAAGACGGCTCTTCCTTCAACCTGCACATTGCCAAACCAGCCACTGCCACCCGTGCACTGGGAATTCTGTGTGACCATTTCCTGTGGTGCCCAGAACACCGTCTGGTTTTCCCAAAGCTGCTCAAAATAGAGACATGGCATGAGAAACTGGTTAAGTTTCTCAGGATCCCTTTGTGGAAGGTCCATTTGTGTCCTGGCAGTTTCTGGGGTCACATCCCAGCTCTCTCAGCCACCCTTAGGTTTATTTTTGTCTTCTGGCTGAACCTTAATAAAAACAATTTCCCATAACCCCTGGAGTGCGGATGGGTGAGTTATTTCTTTGCAGTGGTTAGCCCAGAGCCAACAAGGAGCTGAAATTGAATGATTTCTTGGTGTGTCTATTGGGTTAAATTCTTATAAATTTAGAATACTTAATTTTCAGCCTCATGAGTGACTCCCAGCATTAGGAACATCCATCTGTGCGAGAGTGGGGGTGCCTGGGAGAGCTGAGCTGAGGCATCTCCACTCCTGCCTGCTTCTCCTTTTTTTTGTTTGTTTGTGAGGTCTAAAGGAATATTTCTTTTTCATCCTGAATTTGATGAGTGCAAGTTAGCTCTTCATTTAATTTTCATTTTAAAAAAACAAAAGTTCTTATCTGAGAGACAAAATTTATTTTCTTTTCTATTGAAACAGTTAATCTGTAATGGAAAGTCAGGATGGCAAACACAGCAAGGGTCTGTGGTTTAAACACCTGAATGCTGTGTTTCCCTCTTTCCTGGAATTTGTAGAAAGCACAAATCAAACAGCCCAGCTGCCGTGGGAGCACTGGGAGGCAGATGTATGGGTGATGGAAAAGTGTAGCTGGGACATCCCTGGGATGCTTTCAGTGCCCTGAGAGCTGGAATCCCCAACACGTCACTCCCGGGCAGCGATAAGAAACCCTCCGAAACCGTAGTGTTTTGTGGCTGGACTGTGATTTTGGTGTTCCTTCGCGGTGCTGGGGATGTGCTGGGCTCTGGGCTGAGCTCCCATAACTGGAGCACAGTCTGAGCACTGCACGGTGGGGAAGGAGCAGGGACTCTGGGAAGTGAAACAAACGAACTGCTGGTGAGGTGAGGACAGACCGGATGGGCACAGCAGGAGGCCAGAGACTGTGTTGCTTGCTAAGAACTAGGCACAATCATGTAATTAAAGGTGATATGAAAATACAGGCTTACAAGAGGAGGAAATGGAACCTTAATTATGGCTGAGTTTGGGCTCAGCATCCCAAACGGTGTGTGATGGGATGAAGGTGGGAGTAACAATTTGGGCAGCAAATCTTCACGGAGAAGCTGCTCCTCTTGGCTCATTTCCCTCCTGTTTGTCCAACAGCCCCAGAGGAAGTTCCCCAAAGTGGAAATCAAACAAAAGCAGCAAGCAGAAAGCCGAGCTTTATTTACACTCACTGTGGTGCCACAGCACCTCCTGCTCCCACCCGGCCTCTCCAGAGCAGGGCAGGGACCACCTGCCAGGGCAAACCCCACCTGCCGCCTATTAAAAACCACATTTGATGCACAGATGCAAAAGCAGCCTCCTGGGAAGACAATTTACAGGCTCCCAAGACACAGAGAGAAGGGGGAAGAAGCTCAGCAAGGTAGAGGAGGAGGCAAATCCAGACCCAGCACACCTCGCATCTGTGGAACACCAGCACCGCCCGGCGCAAAGAGCCCCCGGGCTGAGCCCCGGCTCCGCTCACCGCGCTGCACCCAGCACCAGCAGCTCTGCGGAACTGGTCGAGCTGCTCGGTAAATGATTATCCCTAAAGCTGTGGTGTCGTCAGTGCTTTTGGCCGGGGCCTTTTCACAGGGGTTGTCAGGGAGCGCAGCCTCCTCGCAGGCCGGTGCACAGGTGATGGTCCCGAGCACTGGCTCCTTCGCTGGCAGCGGCAGCCAGGGGGATGCTCCTGCATACGGGAGAGCATCAGGATTAGTAAGAAAACAGCCCTGATTTGTGCTGCAAGGACACGTGAGAAGTTAAGAGAAGATGATGAGAAACTTTGCACCCCGGTGCAGATTTTCCACCGATTACTTCAGTGCTTTATGGGACTTTATGAGTTTATTCATTAGGCTTTTATCTGACGCTTGGTTGCCTTTCATTAAATATTGGCCTCAGATGGAGACTGATTACTGTACAGTGAAGTAATTAACAATATTGTGATGATGGCACCAGGATGGGGACGTTTCCTTTCTCTGGGACTTCATTTGGAGCACGCCTGCATTATGAATATTCCTGGAGATGATGAAGCAGAGGTGGAGGACCTGCTTTAATGATTCAAAGAATATACACAAGAGAGCTGTTTTAATTATTTCCCAGATGAGCATCATACATTTAGGAAGTTCACATTTAAGGGGAAAATTAAGAGAAAGCCAAACATGTTAAGTTAAAACCAAACCCCTTAGCTCTGTTCTGTAACAACATGCCCAGAATGAGAATCATTTCAGTAAAATGCATTATAAGGCAATGGCTTAAAAGCACAAAGCCTTTATAATTCACAGGCAGCACAGGCTGGTTTTACTTGCAAAGTCTTTCAGTTGAAGAAATGTCACTGAAAATTAGTTTTTTGAAGAGTATAAAATCTTTTCCTGACATTTAGACAAGCAAATGATTCCAGAACAGTTTAATCACCCTGTGGAACATTTTTTTAAGGCAAGGTAGGTTATTAGAGCTGTCGTTTCTCTCAGAGACCCTGGGAGGGCTCATGCATTCCAGTTCAAACGCTGAATTTTTATCCCTTCAACAGCGCTGATTTTTCCTGTCACAACAAATACCCCCTGAACAGAACAGTTTCTTGTAAAGGCAGCTTTTGAAAAGCCTCCTGAACATCGAATAGGAATGAAGTTCCCTGAGTTCTGTTCAGTTTGCAGCATCTCTTTGGCCAAACCTTGAGAGGTACACGTTTATTGGCAAAAGTGGAGGGGAAACTTGCATCAGTGTCTAGGACTGTAATTCCATTTTGCTGTAGTCCAGTTGCCTTTGAATTGCACACCCTGGCACGAGAGCAAGGATAAATTCTTAATCCAAAATATTTATCTAATTTAATTCAAGATGACAGATTTAATGAATCCTATATTCATTTTCCTCATCCCATCCCACAGAAATCCATCTCCCAATATTTCCATTTCCAGAAATTTTCCAAAAAGTGGGTTTGTTTTTTTTTTTTGTTGTTCAGAAAGGCTTTGTTTACCAAGTCACACTTGGCATTTTTATTTCAAGTATACTCAATGTCAAATTAGAAATTCATTCTTCTGTGTGGGCTACCAAGTTACTGTGATGCCTCCAAACAGTTTTTACATAGCATTCACCAATACAAAAATGTGTCAGCTGTTTAAATTGCCTTGATTTGTTTTCTCCCCAGTTTTTCCTGTATTTTCTAGTGAATCAACAACTCTATTCACACAGCTCATCAAATATCTGCTGCTGCCTGGGAAAAATGCAGAGATCTGGCTTGCCAGCCTTTCTGCAGGAGCAGGGATCACTGCCAAGAAATGTAGGGGAGCCACTTCTTGTCTTCCTCGCACCAGGTTGGAAATTCCATCCTTGGGGTTTTGTTGGCAAATTGGCTCATTTCAGAGTCACTTTTGTGCTCATACCAATGGGATGTCTTTGGGGTCGCAGCAGCCTGATCCGTATGGGCAGCGCAGAGCGGTCACATCTCAATTTTAGATCCTTTTTAAGGTTGTTTCTCTCACAGGTATGAAATAATTTGTGTCTTCCAGTGTCAAAATATCACTGTTGGATAGCCCTGGCAGGGAAGAAGCTTGATCTCACTCCTCTTTTTGCAGTTGACTCATGTAAAATCTACCAGCAATAAATTAGGCTGCAGCAGTTGATGTTTTTTACAAGGGTTCCCATCTTAGAAAATCCTTTTGTTTGGTTTGCTGACCTGCAGCTTTCCGAAGAAGTTCCTGTGAAGTTTTTTTCTCCAACACTGCCTTCTAGTGGGTCTTCATGGATGTGTTGCTCCAAATGTAGAGGGAAGCACTGCCGTGTATCCGCATTTCAGACCCAAGTCTGAGGGAATAAGCCAGGACTTGCCCAAAATAGCTCTGTTTGGCCATCACCAAGAGGAGCAAATTAGAAAAGACTTAAGGAAAGGGAAATGCCAGACTCCTGCCCAGGCAGTGTCTGAGCGAGGGCTCCATCCCTGGTGGGAAACAGGGGAAGGAAAGACCACCGCACGCAGCAGAGCTCACCGAGATGCTCCAGGTGTGGGGTTTGGGACAAAAGGCCAAGGTTTCAAGCGGGGGTTGTGAGGGAGTGGAGGGGGAATCAGGCGAAGCTTGGACACGGGGGGTGCCACTTGTTGTTTATTTTTGCTCCAGTTTGGGGGTGAAAGCCCTGTCTGAGCCCTGAAAGGCAGTGGCACCGCATCCCCAGGACCACGGGCACACCGTGGGTGCACAGAGTTAAGGGTGGCAGCAGTGATGGGGCTGCATGTGGGTGGGAGCTGCCCTCTCCTCTTCTCTGGGAGACCAAATTACTGTATTTTTTTGTGTGATTTTCTTTGTATTCAGCATCTTTTCAGCTTTATGTTTTTATTAACAATGAGCCTCCTCTCCCTTGTTCAGGGAAATTGCTCCGGCAGAGCCCGAGCAGCTTTGCATGAGGAAGATGCACAATGAGCTGTTGTGAGAGGAGTCATGGAATAATCATGGAATAATCATCTTGTGAGTGCTGAATTCAAGCAACAGGCTGGGAAAAAAACAGACCCACGGAGAGCAGAGTCCTCACGGATCCTTCCTGTGCAATTAAGCCCTGAAACCAGGGGAGTTTTGCCCTGCTCTGTTCTGCCCAGGCTGCGGGAGATGGTCCCCATGAGGAGATGGGTGACCCGAGGGCTGAGCCTGCTTCTGCCCAGGTCCAGGAGGGCTCTGGATGTCTCTGCCCATCCTTCACTCCCAAATGTGCCCATCTCCATGATTTGGAGTTCTCTAGGGGAGATTCTTGGTGCTTCCCCAGCTCCCCAGTAAATCCTTTTATTACCTATTACAAAATCAGAATACAGGTACTTTTTATTCTTATTTTCTTCCATGTTTTACATTTCTTTTTATTTCCCATCAATCTTGACATGCAGAGCACATTTTTTTACCACTTTCTTGAGGCTGCATCAAGAAAACACATTTTTATAATTCTTATGGAAAAAGTAACTCCACAACTCCACTGACTTAATTGGTGAACTGAAATCTTTCAAACTGATCACTAAAGAACACAAAATTTTTTGCTTAATTTCCTCCACTGTCTTGAAATGGTTGCATCAATGATTAATTTTAAGCAGTAAAAACAAGTCTTGAATTTACAGCAGGACTTATTTTTGCTTTAAGGCAAGGTGAAACTCTAAAATCTTGTATTAGCAGTGAGCAGCCCCACAAGGTGATTTTTTAAGTGCTGAAGGCTATGGCTTCTGTTCAAATTACTTGATCCATACTTCTCCTAGGAATGTGTGCACTTAAAATCCTCGGTTTTACTGTTCTTCATGTAAAAAGTTGTTGCCTATGTTAACAAGACAATAACACAGGGCATAAACACACATGTTAACAGCCTGTTCCAATTCTTCTGTTCTTTTACAAAATCAGGGGGATAAATCAAATTTGGGATTATTTTGGGACGTGCAGAGCCCAGATGCTTGCACCAGCGCAGCCCTGAGCTGCCCAGCTTGGCTCAGGCTGGATCAAACCCTCACACAAACAGCAAGATGGGCAACTCAGACTGGAAATTCCTCTTCACCAGAGCTTGAAGCCTTGTTTGCACAAATCCTTTTGTTTGCTTTTTTTTTCTGAGCAGAGACCTAAGGAGTTCTTCAGTGGGGCTGATTTATGGTCTCTGCTCGGCGGGGAGGGCAAAGTGCTGGTGATTGGAGGGAGAGAAAAGGGATTGGTGGCAATTTGCTGTACTCACAGCTCTCCCATCAGAGCACTTCTGAACGGGCAGGACGTGGTCTGCCAGGCTCTCACCTTATCTTCAGGTGAGGAGGTGAGCAGACAGCAGCTCCTCCAGGGGTGGCTGGGTTCTTTCTAAAGCTTCGAGACAGATCCAGAGGACAGTTGGATATTGTCATCAGCAATGAAAACCCGTGGAGGCTCAGGAGTGGGGATGGGGCATTGGCCATGGTGCGACATTCCAGACACACTGAATAAGTTTCTGCCTTAGCACCGTTGGAGGAATCCAGGCTGTGGGTTAAAAAGCCCCTAAATTGAAGGTGTGGTGCTTTCCTAATTCACAGGCAGTTTTCCATCCAGCTTTTCACTCCAAAGCAAGCCCTCAAGGCTTTGTAATTTGGATCAATATTTGTTTCTCTGAAAATGGAGTTTGGTTTAGTAGTTTTCTCAATACATACTGAGGCTGGGTACCCAACCACTATAGGATTCCTGTTAATGATAAAAGTCTTAAACAAAGCCTTTTGCTGATTCTGAATAAGCAATTTTTTTGGTTGGAAAAACGGTGAGAGAGAAAAATTGACTATGAATTTCCTTTAGAAGATTGTGTTCCCCTTCCCTGACATTCAGTTGCACAAGAGTCTGGGCAGGTAACCTGGAGCCCCTGTGTCCCCTCCTGTGGATGCTTCTTGCCAGAGTAAAGGAACGGCAAACATCATCTCTGTAGTGCAGGTGAGTGTCTGTGGGGCTGCATCCCTGGTACACTCAAAATCACAGGATCATACAATGGTCTGTGGACCATTTTGTATTTCTAAGGACCAGAAGTGGCCTCAGCCCATGGCATTGGCTGCATGTGTGATGCTCCCAGCTCTAGTGAATGTGGTTCTGCTCCCTCCTACAGAACCAGGCACCCACTGCCTTTCAGCCTTCTGTAAATCATCCTCTCTAAGTTATCTCCCCATTTCTGCCAGGGTTCCTTGCTTGTTTGAAGAGAGTTCAGATTCAGCATTTCACTCCTGGCTTATTTGTCCTTGATACCCTCCTCAACTTTGCTCATCATTGTTTGTACACAACCTGCTTTTTGTCTTTGATGGGTACAAATCAAGCGCAGACAAAGCAGAGTAAATGCCACGGTTCTCGGCAGACCCCCTGGTGATTTGCCATTGTAAATCATTGCAAAACGTTGTTGAAAAGAACTCTTATTTATTCATGATATACCACGTGCTGGAGCGGTGTGAGGAGGAGAAGAACCCTCTAACACACCATGTTTGCTGGGGGAACCGCATTGCATCAGCTGTTTTTGGGTTTAATTAAAGGATCAGAGTTGTTTTTCATCTGAGCTCTTTTTTGAAGCACACAGGAGCTGCATGAAGAGCTTGCAGCTCATCCTTACGGATTTCTATCCATTTAATGTGTGTTTTTCTATACTCTTTCTGCAGCTTATGGCAAAAACAGGCACAGGAAATCAAGTTGGCAGAGCTGAAAGGGGGCATCAAGTGCCACAGTGGTTCCACTGCAAAGGATCACCAGCAGCTTTAAAAGCAGATTTTATTTGTGAAGGGGAAGCTAACAAGGTGTAACAGACACTGAGCAGACAAAACCCTGAGTAAAGAGGTCCCGCTGAGTGCATATGTTGAAATCCAAGTACCAGAACAACTCGCTCCTGACGTCGGCGTTTTATTAGTGAGAGTAAACAGGAAAGCAGCTGGAGCTGACAGGTACAAATGATCTGCATCACAGAGAACCATTCCCCATCTCAGGCAGAGGCTGGTTATGCTGGTGCCTTAAAATAGAGCCGAGCAAAGGCATGAGTCACTTCAGCCACTGGGCAGAACAGCTACCAGTGTGTGGGATGGGAGGGAAGTACCTGGTACTGGGCTACTGGGAAACTCGAGGTCCCTTTTCTACCATAGTTGCTTTATTTAGCCATGCTGCTTTAAATCCATGCATTTCCTAAGGTAGTGGACACAGGAACAAATAAAGTTTGCCAGTAACATTTTCAAATCCTAACATAATGTGAAGTAACACAGCTCCCTTGACTTTGTTGTGTGTGTTCTTCAAACACTGCAACTAATGATGGGGTTTTTTTACCTCCCTCCCTAAAAGTCATGGAATGGCCTGAGTTGGAAGGGACCTTAAAGTCTATCCAGTTCCACCCCCTGCCATAGGCAGGAACACCTCCCACTGGATCAGGGGGCTCAAAGCCCCATCCAACCTGGCCATGAACACCTCCAGGGATGGGGCAGCCACCACTTCTCTCGGCAACCTGGGCCAGGGCCTCCCCACCCTCACAGGAAAACATTTCTCCCTAAGATCTCATCTATACCACCTTAAAAAATGTTGACTATAAATCCCCTCTGACCCCTGGTACTCATCCACAATATTTGCTGTACCTGCATGTGAATCACGAGTGCCTCAGGCCCTGGTGTGGAGCAGGGGATGGTGGCACCATAGCAGCAGGTGTTCACGGCATCGGATTCTCACTGCAGGGAAACACCTTGCTCTCTACGTACCAATTTACACCCCGTTTCAATGATTTATTCTTGCTATCAACCTCTATTTGAAGCTGTGTAATGTACAAAATAAAATATGCCTGGAGCAATTGAGAGTTTTTTTGTATTCTGACATCCCTTTGGGCTCATTCCCTCTGGCAGGGAACTGGTTCCTGTGGAGGCACCAGGTGGGAGCGGTCAGACTTGCCGTGCATGGCACCCTGAGGGTTATCAGCATCCGTCTGACAGCTCACTGTGGTTTTCAGCCTGACTCACAGGTAGGCTCATTGCACAGAATAATCACCAGCTCCCTGTACCTTGATGTTAAAAACCACATCGAAGTGACAAGGGCACCTATGTAATTTTTTTTCAACACAGAGAATGGTTAAAACCCACTGTTACAAAACGAGTTTGATTGCCATTTGTGAGGACTTTCTTTTATCCCTGGCACATCCAAATGTGAGCAGGATGCTGCAGGGGGTTTTATTGGGGAGTCTTTTATTTTTGCTTTTACAGATGTGCATATTAACATTCATTGTCCAAACACACCTGGTAGGAGAGACCGATGCATCTTGAAATCTCAGGGGTTTTTCCTGTCTCCTCCTATATCTTTGCAATCATCTAAATTATTATTTCAGAAGGAAAAAAATCTGGATATTTCTTTACAGCTTGAAGGTAGATGCAGGCTCTGAGTGGCTTTGTGCCCTGCTAAAGAGGAAAGGTATAGCTTATGGGTGCTAATAGAAATTTTTGGGACTGTCCCCCCTTTTTTATGCAGCAAATATGAAGCAAGGGGTCTTTTGCTCATCCTTGTGGTATTGCCCAAGTATTCTCCCTGTGGCAGAAAGCTGTGGTGTTGGACCAGTGCCTGCATGAGACCTGCTCCTCAGCCCTCCTGCCCTCTGCCAGCTGCCAGGAGGTTATAACCAGAGCAGGTTGTCCCCTCTGTGGGGCAGGAGTGGATTCACCCTGGCTCACTCCTGCGTGTCCAGTTTGCGGCGAGGAACACAACAGTAACGCCTTCGGTGGCGGAGGCGCCTCTCCTCCCTGGGGGAGGGACAGCCCCTGCTTCCCTCTCTGGGCACACCAGGCCGTGTTCCCCCCTGTCTCAGCAGCGTGTGGGCAGGGGACAGGTAGAGGTGAGCTCACTGTCTGCATCCTCTAACAGTTTGCAGATGTGCCCGCCAGCTGTGCACCCACCCCCGCGAGACACCGGCTTTTGCCCTGAGCGCAGAGCTGCGGTGGAAGGTGCTGGAGTTGCCTTTTAGCTCTTCTCCCGAAGTGTAAAAGAAATACCAACCCTCTCCAGAGTCTGGTCAGAGGCAGTACATGTCCTTGCACCACCCCCTGCCCAATCCAGTCTGACTCCCACACGAGGGAAGGCACCGAGTCAACACGCGTTGGCTGTCTCTGCTGGGTGCCTGTTTTCCCCATGGCAAGGTGTGGCTCTCTGACCTGTCCCCTGGGCCATGGCCCAGCATCAAGGCCATAAGCCATTAACACAATTTTTGGTTTAGCAGTTTCTCTCCTTGCAGTGCACGGAAGCTCATCCTGATGCAGGTTCTTGCAGATGAGTGGTCTCCAATGCAGCCACATCTGGGAGACTTCGCCATTGTGACTCCTTGATTTGCTCCAATGGCTGTTTCACTCGTTGTGTTTATGAATTTGGGCTGGAAAACGTCAAAGACCTTTCCTTGGTCTCCTCTATTGAAAAGTCCAGGGCCATTTCCATGTCCCTATTTTGACTTAAATTAGGCATAATTCTTCCCTTCAAAAAATGCTAATGGATCAAGCTGAACTTTATTGCACCAAATACATTTTAAAGTGAATTCCACCTCTCATTTGGAATGACACAAAGCCATTTGGAATGACGCAAAACCCTTTGTAATGAGAGGCAAGGCAATTTTACAGCTCAAGTGTGCTCTCTGGACTGGAGGAGTCTGTCTCTGAGGGGCATCTTGAAGCATTTGCATTTTATGGGAAAAGGTGTCGGGATCCCTGTCCTCCAGGAAAGTCTCAGTATCTTTTATTCTTCACAAAATTTGAGCAAGTGAGTGCCATCATTTCTCTTATATTCCTCAATAACCAATCCAGTTTCCAAAATATTAGAGCAGCAATAAACCTGAGGCTCACAGAAAGCTTTGGATGCTCTGGCTGATGGCTTGTGAACTTCTGTAGGTGACTTTCAGGTGAAATCATGAGCAGGAGCAGTCAATATCATAAAATATGGTTATTTAAGTACATCATACCATGGGTCACGAAGAACACTTTTTATTTGTATTTAACTTTTGACAGGCAGATAAAATCTTGTGAATCAGACACGACATTGGAAAGCTGGAAGAGTGGACTCCAAAAGCAATCCTCTCTCTCCTCTCACGTGGGCTTGGATGACATGGAATAGAGCTTAGCAAAGCCAGGTCCTCAGACCCTACCTGCCTCTTCACCTTCAACCTGCGTTCTTCAGAAGGTGGATACTTCTGCATTTAAGTCTGATGTGCAAATGGGAAGAGAACTAATCTTGTCAGTGCCTCTCTGAGGGATGAAGATGACCTGTTAGTGAGGGCTGCAATTGGAAGGCTTCCCATGGCTTTCCACACCAGGATGGTGCAACTATGCAGTAAAAATACTATTTTACTTGCTATATTACACTCATCTCAGCTCTGAAAGGGCTACTTTTTAAATCATTTACCCATTTTTTTAATATGGAGCTTGCCAGTCTTCAGAATTACTGAAGAGGAGAATATTAAGAACAGAGGAGCAGGGAAGATAATCTTGATAGCACCATACAGACGCTGCTTGTTCTGTGCTGGAAGGGGAACATTCAAGCTCTTTTTCCAAAAGAAGCAATTAGGACTTTTTAAATAGCTGTATTATGCAGTCAAAAAAAATTGCTGTGTTTACTGCAGTTGGGAATGTATTAGGTTCATTCACTGTAACAAAATGGATTTTTTTTTAAACCAGGGAACAGACAAAAGACTCTCAACCCAAACTTCTATTGGAAGCTAGTGAGTATATAAATCTGAGTGAGGAGGAAAACTGGATTGGTTAAGATAGACAGTAGATATCAGTAGGTTTGCTACAGAAGTTTTCATATGTAAAGTTTCCATAACTCTTGCCCCAGCATCCTCAGTGCTGAAAGCTTTCCAGGTGTACTATTTCAATGTGCTGTATCCAGCTTAATTTCACAGGTAGAGGACACCCTGTGCATACAGATGCATTTCCTACTATCAATACGTGTAGTCAACAGCAGTTCTGACCCCCAAACAGTGCCTGAGAAAGTTCCCCCATGGACTAAGGTCAAGGAGAAGATATGAATGGTTTAAGGCAAAATGCAGATGTTAAATGTGGCCTCAGACGTGGTTGAAGTCAATCAGAACAGAAATGAAAATTTATCATGGTTCTTCACCTCTCCATCACTGAAGGTCTCGCCTGAAAGAGGAACAAAGCAACAGAGCCCTCTGCTTGTTCTTGTGGTCAGGAAAGCCTGATGAACAGACACGTGGCAAGCTGATGTCCCAACAGCTTCCCCTTCACAGCACACAGAGTAAGACAGAGCAGGGATGGCCCCTGAACATCTCTGCTCTGCTTGCAGAGCCGCCTGGTCCTCTGGACTCAGCCTTCACCCACCCCTGGCAGCTGGGTTTTGGCCAGAAGTAGTGGGTTCCACTCTGTTCCTCTTCTGGCTCCTCACCTGTGTCATAGACACCAACCCCACAAACACATCCCTGTAGCAGGGCCTGCCCTCTCTTCCTCTCTCTGTCTTCCCTGCTCGTGTCCTGCTGTATCTTTGCTCACATTCCATTTTTTCCCAGTGATGTATCCCTCTGCCTTGCCATTTTTAGTAAAGTAGGGTTGTTTTCCATTGAAAATTGTAGCACAGACAAAGGAATAATGAAAAGCACCAAAGTACCTTACACCACGCTTCTCTCTGATCTCTTTGCTCTGTCTTTGAAGTCAAAGAGTAGTTTCAGAGTTGGTTCTTTCTCCTGCAAACAGGATTCAGCAGAAGCTTGTTTTGAGTGTCTTGAAGGTGCCCATCTCATCAGGCTCCCACTTTTGAGTGGACCATTGGAATATCCTTCCAGCACAGATGCTCCAGTGGATTGGCAACACCATCATCTGTAAATTAACCTTGACTTTCCAAACCTGCAATCAGAGCTGAGTGTCTAGGCCACTCCAGCACAACACATCTGCAATGCAGATGGGCTTTGGTAGATCGTAACCATCAGCAGGGTATTTATAACCTGCACATTTAGCAATGGTTTTGATTCAGCCTTATTAACAATAGCAGCAGCAGGAAACCAAAATCATAGCAAACATGATTGGAAGGGACCTGTTGGGCTCATCCAGTCCAGCATCCCACTGAGCACCTGGCCATTGCCAGCACCACCCCGGATCAGCTGGGGCTTTGCTCAGCCAGCTCTTGACAACCTTTAGGGACGGAGACTTCAGGGTGTCTGGGAAAGCAACCCCTCTGGGAATCTCTTAAACCAGCTCATATTAAAAGTTTGATAGATACTGGGAAAATTCAACTGCAGTTTGGACATTTTCTCTATTTTTACTCCTTTTTTTTTTGTTTTGTAACCATGCCTGCTTAAAGTTTAAAAAATGTAAATAGCAAACAGAGCAGATGTGCATCAGCATCGTGCGCAGGACAGAAATACGGTGTTTTTTGCTTTTGTCTCAGAGTTGTTGAGAAAGCACTGGAAGAAGACTTTGAAATAGGCACACCATATATATATATCTCTTGCCTCAGAAGAAAGCGTGCCCGCTCGCTTGTGCTGCCACATAATGGAGTTAAAAAGAAATAAGTCTTATTTCCATACTGAGTCATTGCTTGCACTTTGTTTAGCGACTGTGGAAACAAATTCCATTTCAGCTGGTTGTGAAGCAGGGACAGGTGCAGAACGTTGTCTTTTTGTCTGTGTGGCAGATGCAAGCAGGGGAGCGAGCAGTGATTCTCATCCATAAAGCAGCCACAGAATAATGTTAAATTAGGACTAAAACATTTCTGATGAATAAAGGCAGAATCACAGAGTTCCAGGAAGAAAATACATTCCACAAGAGACTGAAGTTTTCAAACTTGCAAAATATGAATTTGTTGTAAAACCAGACATTTATAATTGATTTCAATGTTTTTGAGAATTATGTGGCATCTGACAACAGAGTCAGTAGGGAAAGGACAGAGTCTCTTCCAGTGCCATTTTTGCCCCTTTATCAGTCAATTTGGGCAGCTGAATGCAACCACGAGAGCAGGGAAGGCTTTCAAGAAGCTCAAGCTACAATGTGCTGTTCCCTCAAAGGTGATGCAGACACAGCCTCTTATTTTGATCTCCCCTCAGTCCTGCAGCTGAGCAGGGGGGCAGCTGGGAGGTGCGAACTCCCATTTCTGGGATGCCAGCATGGTTTTAGCAGCCCTCCCTCCCCTCCCAGGCTGGAGGAGCGGAAGGTGTTTGCTGCTGCTGCTGCACTCCTGGCACAGCTGCCCATGGTGACACCCACACAGTCACTCAGCCCAACACATCTTTGTGCCAGGATGTGCAGCCTGGATGTCAAAAGCTTGTTGTAATTAATGGGAATGCAACAGCAATGAGCAATCCGTGTCCTCTCCTCCCCAGTCTCCATCCGGGATGGAACCGGAATAGCCGGTGGGACCTCTTGCATCTGCCAGGGAAGCTGTGGGCTCCTGGGTACAGGGGAGGTGTTATACAAACTATGGACCTTGGTGCCAGCACCGTGCTCAGCACACAGCAGGGTGCTGCCCTTGGACCTGACACCTTGGGCAGTGGCTATCACAGACGGTTCTCACCAGATCCTGCTTTTCTAGACTCCAGCATCATAAGGGAGTTGGTCAGAACTACTTTTCTCCTTCCACAAACATTTTTAAGGTCCTGAAAAGTCCCTAACCCTTAGAAGGAAGTTAAAAAAACTCAGTTTCTTTCAAGTGGTTTCATTATGGTCTGGTATTTCATGTGTATGTCCTTGCTAAATGTGTTCTTAGTTGGGTTTGGGTTTTTTTTAACAGTTTAAAAGCTACTTCTCATTTAGGAAAGGCTAAAATAAAGGGCAGCAGCAATTTCAAATGCTGTCTTGAGAAAAACGATTTAATGAAAAAGAAAACCATGAAATAATTGATTAACCAATAAAATAATTCCACAAAATTCCTGAGCAACTCTAACACTGGCAAAGCCGGAAGGCGCTTTTCACTCTTGTGCACTAAAGCATCCTCCTGGGTTTGGGGGCAGCAGTTTTGGGGGGGGTGGATGTACAAGCACTGAGTTCAGAGTGAAGGAAAACCCGAGTGGTGGTTTCTGGTGGGCTCCATCCCTGTGTGCACATCCTGCCTCAGTTTATCCAGCCAGGAATAAACTGTGAGCTGCAATTTCGCTCCAGTTGAATCGTTTCATTGCTTTTTCAGCCAGGGACATGCAGTGTCCCAAAATCACTCTCCCATGCAGTGACAACACATGCAGCCACTTAGCCACTTGGCAACACTGAGGATGCTGATGAGACTCCTCCAGCCCATCTGCCACGTGGGTGCCAAACACTAATGTCTCCTCCAGCGGTGACACAAGGTATTATTTATGTGTGGATTCACCTCCTGGAACAGCCATGGCAGCTGCACCACTCCAGAAAGCCACAAATCCCTCACTTGGACACCTCCTGAGCTGAAGGGTGGGGAGTGAAAGTTTGAGCAAGGGATGCTGGAGGAGATGAAGGCTGGAGCCATTCCTCGTCCCGGCTCAGCTGCAGGGATGTCGGCAGCCCTGCACCCGTGGACAGCCCCGTGTCCTGCCCTGCACAGGGCAAGGAGAACCTGGCTGAAAATGGGGGCAGGGATGAAGGTGCATTTGGAGGAGAAAAAGTGCCAGGGAAGAGGAAGGAACTGGGGGCAACGTGGATGGTTTGCAGGGATGCAGCCCGCTCTGGAATGAAGGCTGAAGTCCTGGCTCGTGAATGCAGCCTGCACCCCCTCCGTGCAGAGCTGCCACACCAACTGGGTGGTGCTGGGGCCAGCCTTGGTCAGCTTCTGTGGCAGCTGGTGGTTCATTTGAGGAGGACCCATAGATTGTCACCACCCAGCATAGTTTATGACAACGGCTGCAACTGCCACTACTGCTTTCTTGGTGTGTGCCTCTGCTCATTGCCTGAGTGGTTTAACCTAGGAAAGTGCTGGTGTGATATCCAGAAAATTTACCTGAAATGTCAGTCTTGACTTTTTGTGCACTAAAGCTCTTCAATTTCCTGTAAACTTTCTCTGCTCCATCCAGGAAGGCCCATGGTCACGTAGAGAGGGGCTTTCTGCTGTTGCCTTGCGTGTCCGCAGGAGCGCAGCAGGAGCCGGCCACCGAGACCCTTTCCTCACCCAACAGCAGTGACAACCTCCTGTGCACACGACCAAGAGCAAACCAGGAAAGTCCCCTTTCCACGCATTAAACCCCAAACCAAAGCAATTTCAGTGTATAATTAATCTGTGAGTGAAGGCACCAAAGGCAAAACCCCGCTGCCCTCCTGACTGCTGACGGCCACGTTTCAGTGCGCAGACGAGAGCTGAGCCTCCCCCTCATCTTCATCCCAAACTGGCTCCTTTCCACCAGCCTTCAGTGTAATTAAAGTATTTTATGAATAGTAATGGTTGCACTAATTAAATGTTGCTGTTTATTATTAAATAATGAAACTCATTAGCATGTGTTGTGCAGCTGAGACGTTCATGGCTCGGCCACAGCGCCTGGCTCTGCCCGACTCTACCCAGGTAACCTGCAAATTCACTGCTCCAAAATGGGATGAGCCCCATTTTTTTGCAATTTGTGTTGAGGGTATTAAAGCATTTTTACTTTTTTTGGCCAAAAATATTTTAAATTGGGAACATTTTGACAGGCTGTGCAGTGAAACATCCATATGCATGTGGGTTTGGGTCACTTTTGATCCCTTTATAGTGTTCCATAGGCACCGGAAAAATCTATCCAGCACATTCCCAAGGGGAACATTTTTGCATTTGCACAAAGCTAAATTGATTGCAAGCACGCAGCCAGTACCATGACAAATTTAAGCTTGTTATTTTGCTGGTACATCATAGAACAATGTTTTTATGAAAGCAGTATCATTGCTACACATTAATTTTCAAATTTCCTGAGTGAAGCCGAGCAGTGGTGTGTTAAAGATTCATATACGTTGAAATATTCACAGTATAAAATCTTTAAACACACCCAACTCTGATTTAAAGCATTCCAGTCATTGGGTCAAAACAGAAGCTGGGAGAGGAAAAAAACACACGTGGCAGTGCTGAAAATCCAACTTGTTTTTACCACTCCATTGCACATAGCCCTGGTGAATCAGAAAGTGCTGTTTACTTCTCATCTCCTGTAATTTATTATCAGAGGGGCCAGCTGGGACCACTGTGGCTAAAGGATTGTCAGCATTTCCATTACCAGCACTTTATAGCTCAGCCATAAACATTTACTCAGAAGTCTTTGCTTAGGAAGAATTTTTTCCCCAAAAAACTTTATTTTAAAGTAATTTAGGAATCATTATGTTTTAGAAGGGCAAAAGGAAAAGAAAAGGGTTGATTTTTGCTGATGGTAGAGGCCTTATTACAAACTTTGGAAGCAGGGTCGCTGGTAATAGTGGGCATTATGGGCTGGTCTTGGGAAGCTTGTGGTCTGCTTGGCAGATGGTGATGTTGGAGCCACCATGCAAATACAAACCTCAGTGTCTGGGAAGTCCTCACAGCGATTGTTTATTGGGGGGTCACCAATAAAACCAGGGACAGCCAAATGGCAGGAGTGAAACTGCTCAGGGACCTCCCAGCTAACATATGTTCTTTGGAAAACAGCTTTATATCAGGTAAAAACTGGGATAAAAATTAACTTTTGCAGTAAGTTTGTAGAGAGCCCAAGGAAAACCCAACAGTGCCAGTGTGGTGGTGTCTGGACTCTGGGAAAGGGACAGCTCTCTGCAACCACCCTCTCAGAGGACACCTCTACACGTTCAGCTCTATGTTAACGTTGGAAAAAAGCCATGACTGGAGCCTCCAAACTGCACTGAAAGAGGGAAAACTGAGAATGGTGAAAATTGAACCAAATGCCCTTCCTTTCTGAAATCCATCACTGAATAAAATAATGTAATTTTACTCATAAAATGACAAATAATTTCCATGTTGGAAAGCATTTGCTCTGACAGTTTGCTAGCAAGGAAACAATGCACACAATTCATGGAGGAGCTCCCTGCAACCTGTTTTATTTATTACCTGTTCCATAGAATGAGGGAATTGTTTGAGTCAGAAGGAACCTTAAAGATCATCCCCCATGCCACAGGCAAGGACACCTCCCACTGGATCAGGTTGCTCAAAGCCTCATCCAACCTGGCCTTGGACACCTCCAGGGATCCAGTTAGGGATTACAATGATTTATGGACTATTACCCACGTGTTAGTGTGCTTTACCACTGAAATGCATGGTGTTTGTTCCTCCTTTAAATAAAAAACTAATGAAAATAAGAATCTATAAAGTCAGAGGGTTTTAATGACTTCTCTGTCTCTGGAGAGATGCAGCTACCTCTATCTGAGGCATTTTCATTACCTAGAGCTGCAAACTCCTTCTGTGCTCACAGAAATGGGTACATTTTAGTTTGGTGGCATATGGGGGAGTATTGCAATTATTTAAAAGGCAGGCTGATATTCTGTATTTTCATATACAATTCAAAAGGCAGAAATATACCTTAAAACTAATTAGATTATTTTTTTCTTATAGAGTATAGAAACTGCCTTCATTGCTACCAACACTGTAACAGTCCTGCAGGAGCTGATCTCTTATCTTAATGTGTTTTTTTCAAGATAAGGGGTGGCATTATTGCTCTCTATCTGAAAGGAGGTTGTAGTGAGGTGTCTCTCCTCCCTAGTAACAAGTGATAGGATGAAATGAAATAGCCTCAAGTAGTGCCAGGGGAGGTTTAGACTGGATATCAGGAAAAATTTCTTTTCTGGCAGAGTGGTGGAGCACTGGCAGAGGCTGCTCAGGGCAGTGGGGGAGTCTCCATCCTTGGAGGGGATCAAAAAGTGTGTAGAAGTGGCATTGTGGACGCTGGTTTGGTAGGCACAGTGGGGTTGGCCAGACAGTGGGACTGGATGAGCTTAGAGGTATTTTCCAACCTTAATGATTCCATGGTTCTATGATTCTATAAAAATTAATTTAAAAAAAAGTTCTTTACCCACACATGACAGTTCTGCATCCTGGTAAAACCTTAAGCTACGCGTTCCTTGCCGTTAGACTTCGGGAGCTGATGATGCACCAAGGTACAACAAACATCTGTGGGAACAGAAAGAAGAAATATTTGTTAGACAGTAGAACAAGAGTCAGGATTACTTTGCCAGTATTGCCAAGGGGCTCCAGAGGGCTCAGAGGATGAGGGAGGTCTCACGGGACACTTTGGGAAAGGTTTACTGTGGAGTTATTGCACTGGCAGCCTCCTTCAGTGCTGATCTGCTGCTTTACAGCACCCCACGAACACACCTGGATGCATTATTGCCACTGCTGCTTCCCCCAGGAGCCAACAAGAAACTTAATCCCTTTATTTTAGCTCACAAGGTATGTTTCCTCCAGCAGCCAAGGCTGTACCTGCTAATGCACAAGGCAAGCTCTGCATCCAGGTGCTGGGCTCTCACTCTGGTTCTCACTGCCCACTCAGTCTTGATCCTCCTTCATTACTGAATGACAGGATTAAAAAACATCATTTTGTAGCAACCCTTCAAAAACTGGCAATGGGAATATTACATTTTGGAGTGGGAGTTTTTGCCTGGTTTCAACCTACTTTCAATCCCTATGTTCCAGGTGTGTGTGCAGATCCTGGAGACAGAGGAGGTGCATCCAGCCCGCTGACATCCCGCTGATGTCTGCTCCATTTATCACCCTCAGCAGGGATGCTTCTCTATACAGCCAGTTTCTTGATGCACAAATGGATCAAAAGCAAGTATTATAGGGAATACTTTAGGATGGTGAAGCCATGGCCCTGGGTGGCATGGGTGGGAGAAGCAAAGAAGACACTGTTAATTGGGGAATTCCCAATTAGAGAATCTCAGGGTCAGCAATGCTGCGAGGCAAAGAGGAAAGAGAGGGAATAGGTTGGACTTGCAGAGAAGACGCTTGGCAATAATTCTCTGAAGTAATTCTTACCCTGACAGCACTCAGAGATGCTGTGCTGAAAAAATAGCACCAATTTTTCCATAAGAATTATAAGTAGGGATGGGATGGACTAATGACATAACAGCATTAATTGGATCATCTTTCAGAGGCAGGGAAACTTGTGTACATGGAAAATAAAAAGATGTGGTTTATAAATAATTACCATTTATATGCTTGAAATAGTCTTGTCTCAGAAGGAGGCACAATGCTGCAGCCTCAGCCTCCACCGCCGCTCACTGCGACGCTGCCAGAGCATCAATACTGCAACGGGCTCCACAGCTGGAATGGGGAGAGAAATGCCACTACCAAGAGTCAAACAAAAACCTACCCTCAATACCCACCTTTGGAAATGCTGGGGGAACTCTCGGGGCAGGCTGGCTGCTCCCACACACAGAGCTTATTTTGCGCCCAGCTGGGCTGGAATTTCTCCTGCTCCATCCCATCCATCATGATTTTATCACTGTGAACTTAGAAGGAGTTTGATTACTTCTGAATCGATCTCCAATTAATTACCTCAGCTGAACATTGTACAAAGGACCAGCTCTTTATCTCGTTCTCTGCCATGTGACCAATCTGCTGGTAATGGAAATCTTTGCCTACAGGCAGTGCATTTCACTAACGACAGCAGCAGAGTCTTCTGCTGCCCATAAAACTCAGACATATTACTTGCTTTTCCCTATATTGTTTCTTTTTTATAGATATCTGCTTCCAATCAATCATAGCAAATGTCTTCTCTGAATTCCTTGTTTATTTTTTAAAGGTCTGGATGGTGGAGCAACGGGAACACGACTGTCAATTGGCAATCAGTGGGAAGCAGCCTTTACTTATGACTTTTTAATAATTTCTATGAAACTTTAAGAGTCATATTACTAAATCCTGCTTATTTGTCTTGCACTGAGCACTCATCAGAAACGTTTAAATTGCTAAATTGACCAGCAAGCCACATCTATTAGAGTAATTTAAAACAAAAAATAGGAAGTGACTTATAAAATACAGATGCTTGGGCAGAGGATTTTACAAGGTTTTCATCTTCCTGCCACTGGAATCACAATTAAAATGAACAATTTTATTGCAGCAAATCCTCTCCCTGCAGCTTGTAAGCTTATAGTAGACAGAATCATCTGGTCAACAGCCTGAAATATTTGTGGATTTATGAGGGCAAAACCAGGACTCAATCACCACCAAGATCCTGGAGAAGGAAGGGTTGAGGAGCAACTTTGTTCTCCAAGGGTCTCCTCCTCCAACCAACAGGATTTTTTCCATCAAGTGAAAGGAAAGATAATCACCCAAGAGACTGAGAATCTTTTCTCCCTGCTGTTTTTCTGAATTTAATAATGAGAAAGCTTATTATTTCAAATATTGAGGTACCAAGATAGCAGACCAAGGGGGCAGATCCAAGGCTGGGTGTTTCAGGAGGCAATACAGTGAAAACAGTCTGGATCAGACCTTAAATACCCCTTTAGGGTAATTCTCCTCTGAAAGAAAAACAAGTTGTCAGTGTTGCCTGAACTGGGACATCCTCTCGAGGAGCAGAAACAGCAGGCTTTGAGTCGTCAATAAAATATGTGTTGGGGTTAATGAATTTTAAATGCAAAAGAGGGGCTGTGTTTATGAGTGCTGCACAGCAGCGAGCAGAGCCTGAAATGTGAATTCTGGCCTAGATTGGCATGTATTCAATTAAAATTTCCTTCATACAATCAGCAAAATAACACAGACCTGATGAAAAACGTTCACCATGGCTACAGGACAGGCTCTGAAATGCCCCCCTGCACTAATGAGTCTTGCACAGAAGAAGCTCTCCATCCTTATTTTTGCTCTGTGGCTCCAGAGAGGACTCAGGAAGGTGTCCCCAGCTGGCACTGCCACCAAACACAGTAAAGGAAAGGCACCTCTGGAATGTGGTGGATAATACATTGGAGAAAGGTGGAAAATGTCACCTTTACTGCAGAAGCAAAGACTTTCCTCAAAGAGCTGGAGAACATCCATCCCCCAATGTGCTTCAACAAATTTTTAATATCTTTTGAAAGTCAGAGTCTGTGAAATAATGTTTCCTTGAATACAAGCTCTGCCATTAACTTTACAGGAGTCCTTTTCTTATAGTGGAAGGAAGGAATATACCTCATTGCAAAGCATCTTCTTCTTTCAGAAGCATCTCTCTATCCTAGTTCAATGACTATCAAATGAGAAGCCCAAGTGGCACACATGACTTTACCAATGATAAAGCCAAAGACAGCGAATAAAATTAAAAATTAAATTTAAATTTAAAATAAAAAAATAAATTTAAAACAAAAATTTAAAAAACCCCTTTGTGTCAGGAAAGAGGAAAAACAATATCCAATAAATCAAAGCAAAACCAAAAGCCAAACCACCAAAACGTTTCTGTGTATCATTTGCAGAAGTCTATGCAGAGGCAATTAATAATATGTGATCCTGGCTTTGTGTCAGGATGAAGTGGGTTTGGTGGAAGATGAGGGGGATTGTGACTGCTTGAAACCAGCATCTGGAGTCGGAGCTTGGCTGAACGGGCTGTGGTGCTGGGCTGAGGTGAAGCACCAGCCTGCCTTGCAAAGGGCTGTGCAGACAAGGCAGAGAAACCAGAGCAGCAAAGAGGAGCTGGAACATTGTTTTTAGTCACCATTCAGAAATCTGCATTTTGGAACGTTGAGAGAGTTATGAACAAATGCAAATTACATTTGGTAACAAGGAATATAGATTAACAGTGTCTTATTGCAGCGCTTTCTTTCATTTAAATATTAGTGGCTTATTGAAAGGAAGGTAGCAGTGGAAAAAATACGGGTGCAGTAGAAGGCTGCCAGCTGTAGCACGCTGTGATTTTTACCGATTGATGGATCCAGGCTGTTTTTTCTGGAGAATGAGCTGTTCTCACCACGCTGGGGACGTGCCCGGAGGACCGGCTGCGTTCTAACACCAGAGGGTGTGTTGGGGTTTGCTCTCTCCTCCTGCCCCAGCAGGGCTGGCCAGTCCCAGCCTTTCCCTGTGCTCGGTATCCTCCTCCCTCATAAATAACTGAGTCGTACAGAACAGTCAGGATTTACAGGCATATTCTTCCAAATGCAGGTATTCTCCACTGGGAAAAAAACAGTTTAATTTCCCTTCCCTTTTATTATTTGATCTCTTCACTGTTTCTGGTGTGAATAAGGAAGACTGGGATTTTGGAACAGACTCCCCGAAACCTCTGTTAAAAAGCCATTGCTTTAAAAACAATGTCTGTGAATTAAGATCTCCAGAAATATGGTTATATTGCTTGGCTGCTATAAATACTTCATGAAAATGTCTACTCTGTCAAAGAGAATGGGAATTTGCTGAGTGCTGAACAGAGCTGCAGAAATGCGTGTTAAAGATTCACAAACCAGACCCTCAGGCTTCATTCAAAAGAGGTTTTCTCATGATTTTTTTTGTTATACTTTGTGGATACGAGGATATTTGTCTCTTCCTTGGACTATGGAGCTGGTTTAAAGCATAGCTTGGTGGTGTTATTCAGACAGATACAGAGCTCACCGTTAAGAACTTGGGATTTTGGCAAAGGTATAGCAAGTCCTGAACGTGTATGTGTTGTGTGTAACACAACAAATGCATATTCTGATTAAATCCAGAATGCTGGTTCTTTATCAAAGGCTAAGCTATAGCTGTATCTGATTTTAACTTGCCTAACTCTTTTCCCTAACAAAGCATGATTTATTTGAATGGATCCTGTAATCAGTTACTCCAGGCAGTGTCTCTGTCTGCAGTCATTTGGATGGTTCTGTGTCTTACTGTGCTTCCATTTTCTCTTAAAGAAAATGAGATCTTCCACATGTATTAGCATAATTTCTTGTGAAAGTGGCTGTGCTAAAGCCATTGACTAATGCAGTTTGCAAACCAGAATAGTTTTCAGAGACATTACTTCCTTCTGGGGAGATATGCAAATACACTTGTCTTTTTATTCAAATATCTTAGGAATTATAAGTGGGAAATTAGTTTGTGATTGTTCCTGAATCATTATACAGGCCACTTGTACATTGGCTGCATATTAAGAGTAGTTATTTATAACAATAAGTCAGCTCAACAAAGGTCAGATAATACAAATAGTGCTACTGGATTCATGCAAACATAATTCATTAAGGATTAATATCTGTCTTGTAGTATAAAAACACTAAAGTATCTACTTCACCTTCACTAATTTCTTTAAGATAAAATTCTTTAGAGTTTGGTGATACTTTATGTGTTACCTGTGCAATAGAGACCCAAGGAGATATTGGGTATTGACTTGGATTTTTATGGAGCACCAGGGTTTGAAAAGTGATGAAGTGCAAGCCCTCAGCTCTCTGGCACCACTAAAGTTGGCAGCCAGTGGCGATCCAGGGGCCAGAAAAGGAAGTTGTGTCTTTATGGAGTGTCTCTGGCCCAATCATCTTATCAGCAGGTGCTTTTAACACATTCCAGAGAGCAGAGGACAACCAAAAGCCAAACCTGGCAGCCCAGGAACAAGGCAAGCTCCTAAAGAGCACAGAACGGGATTGTGAGTGAAACTGGAGCTGCGTGGAAATGATGGCTCTTCCAGGGATGCTCCTGCACTGACACAGAGATCTGAGAGCTGGAAAGGCTCTGGGATGAGGGGGAAAGACTCTTCTTGAAGAACTGTGCCATACACCTGGGTGAATGTGATGACAAGGTGGCACAGTCAAAGCAAGATAAAACGTGCAAATAGGGAAGTTCCTTTCCCAGTGTTCCATATGTGGTTGAGAAGTTATCTCCATGTCTCATTAACCTACAGGTGTGTGAAAGCTGTGTTATTTTGACAGTGGAGGAGCAGGAAAATGCTGTTTCTGTGGCTGTAAAACTAAACCTCAGGCTATCATATGCCAGTGAGCACAAAGCCTCTTCCTCCCAGTGGCAGCCAGAAAAATGAACACCAAGGCCTGGAGAGAGGAGCTGGGGGCAGCGCTGCCCATGGGCTCCCTGCCAGCCACTGCTGACTCAGCACCACCTCCCACATGCTTCAGGAGTTGGCTTTGCTTCCCTGGATGGTTTCCAGCCTGCATCTACAATCCACTGGCACAGTTCGGGAGCACCAGGGCTTTCAGGAGGTGCTGAAATGCTGTTTCCTTGTAAAGGCAGCACACGTTCCCTTTGAAGCCACTTTTTTCCCCCTTTTATCCTTTATTTCATTCAGCAGAGCAAAACCATGGCCAGATGGGCAGCTTCTGGCAGACCAGCAAATACTCTTTCCCACACTTATTCCCATTGACAAACCTGGCTGTGCATCTTGAAGACGTTTAGGAGCTGCTCAGGATACAGAACAGCTACTGCTGACTGAAGGATGGCTCAGGGAGAAGAGAGTCTCTGATGTGAGTGGCTCAATAGCAAAGCCCTGCTAAACTGCACCAGGTTTGTCAGTGCTGTGCTTGGAGAATAAGGAGACCCTGCAGGTGAGTCACAAAGCAACATGGAAATGTATTACTGATCAAATAATTGGATAGGAGTAGTCTATCCAGTAATTCATGAACCACAGTCTGGAGCTTTACTCTTGCTGAGACATCACGTAGTCAGAGGAGTAAATGATGGGCTCTGTGTGTGTGGGGGGGTCAGTCTGTGCAGGGGAACAGCACAAAGCAGCCACAGCATAGGTTTGGGCAGTGCCAGTTCCAGAACTGCTCAGCCCACGGGAAATTTTCACTCTAATCCCATGATTGGACTTCTTAACTTTAATGCTTTCTTCTATAGAATAGGAAGGACAACCCTGGATCTCTGACTATGGTTAAGCAAAAAAATTCAAGTCTGTTTTAGGAAAGATTTCGCTTTTTTAAACCTTTCGCTCTCTTCAAGCGTGTCAAAACCCCTCTGGAGCCCCTCCTCTTCAGCACCTGGCCAGCCTGTCCTCTCAGAAGCAGAGTCAGGTTGGTGTCCAGCATCCTGCTCTGGTCACCATGACAACATGATTGCACAGGACAGCAAAAGAAAAATCCTTCAGAAACCTCTGGATCTCAAGAGGAATCTAAATAATTATCACCCCGGACTCTTCTGTCTCCAGGGGCAACTGCGAAGGACCGTGGTGACGCATGTTCTGATGTCAGCTCAGAGCCCCAGCGAACCCACCGCAGGAATTCGCCACCAGCGGCCTCTGGACACGTCCCTGGAGCTGCTGGTGCCACGCAGTGAATGCCAATGAGCAGAGGACAGGTTTGTCTGCATTAGGACCCGAGGTGCTAATGAACCTTAACAGCTCGTGAAAGAGCCTGTGCTCCTGCATGTTAACGACACGCCCGGAACAGCGAGGGGTGATGGTGCCACAGAAATACCAGCAGCAATGTTTAAGGGAAAATAAATAATGTGAGGGTTCAGTTCATTTGCACGGCGTAATTTTGCTTTTTCACCTTTGCATGCGAGGTGACAGAAGGCAGGACAACGGGGAAAACGCGGCGGTGCGGGTGACGCGTCACCCACCGGGTGTTGGTGCTCTGGGAGTTGGGCTGTTACACCGTGAAATGGCTTTTCTTTGAAAGGTGGCACAGGGCAAACACCAAACCGGGCACGGTCCTTCCCCTGAAGGCTCCAGACGTTCTTCTTTTGTCACTTGCGGAGTGCAACTGCCCAACTGCGCGAGGAATGATTCATCGGGCACGGTGAGGGGGCACTCAGGAGCCTTTTCTTCTGCACTGGGTGTTTTTTGGTCGAATTCTAACTTCAGATTTTAAGAGCTGAGAGCTTTTTGATTGGAACAATGGTCACAAGTGCAAAGTCTTTCTGCAGTGGTTTTGAAGATGAGTAATGATTCTCTCATGAAAGTTATTACACAGGTTATCTGTGCGAGAAGTTCAGGCAGTCAATCACCGTTCCAGGTTAGAGCAGCTAAATGTCAGGGATGTGATGGCAACTCCAACAAGAAAGGCTCTTCCTGACCCTACTGAGCCAGGCCTGTGCCCTCAGCCCCAACATTTGCCGTTTGAAGGGCTTGGGGCGCATCTTATACAACCATAGAATTGGAAAGGACCTCAAATCACATCCAGTTCCACCCCCTGCCATGGGCAGGGACACCTCCCACTGGATCAGGGGGCTCCAAGCCCCATCCAACCTGGCCTTGAACACCTCCAGGGATGGGGCAGCCACCACTGCTCTGGGCAACCTGGGCCAGAGCCTCCCCACCCTCACAGGAAAGCATTTCTTTCCAACATCTCATCTCAATCCCCCTCTTCCCTGCAGACACCACAGCGTTTGGCTTAGGAGGTGAGTTTGGGGTGCATTACAGCTTGACATGCTGCAAGGAGGAGGAAGCACTGACCAGAAAAATCAAAGGAGCAGAGAGGTTTAAGAGAACCCCACACCTGAGCAGACAGCATTTTGGTCATGGGACTTCTTGCCCAGCCTACCCTGAAGAATTTCAGCAGCTCCTCCAGAATCAGCTGCATCAGGTTTTTGAGCAAGCAAAATAGTAAAGGTCGCTCTCTGTCGACTTCATAATACTCAGCTGGGAAATCCCAAGGATGCTGAGCAGAAGTAATTGGATATAAAATGGCAAAGCAGCATTATTATTATACATTATAGACTTTTTGCTGAATCAATACATGCCAGAAAGTATTTTGTAGCCCAGAGCTATCGATTCTCCATGATTTCCTCTCAATTTAGGGATTTTCTTCTCTCCTGCACAGTCTGTGTCTGCTGGAGCCACAGGAGCTCCAGGAAAGAGCAGTAGCTTAGAGACACACCCTGTAGGAAGGCAATACAACCCTTCCCTAATAATATTTATTCTCCTAACCAGGGTATAAAGTACTTCCCCAGCTTTTTGTACCCACAGAAACTCAAGAGAGAAGCTTTAAAGTTTTGGGGTGAACCTGCCGGGTGAGGAGGTACTTTAAAACCCACATTCTCTGGGTCTTTTCGGAGCAGCTGCCTGGGAAAGCAGTGCTGGTTGGGCCCAGGTCCCCTCGACTCAGTAAATTTCCACCCTGATTAACAAATAGCTTTACTTAAAATAGCAGCCCTCCTCCTCGCTCCTCTCTGAGCCACTGTCTCACATCTAAGCCCTCAATTAAGCAGAGCAGCAGAGTGGGTGGTGAAAAAGAGCCCCACAGGACCCCTTGCACATCCAAGATACGCTCAGCACAGGGGTCTCATCCTGCCAGGCACCAGAGGCTCTCCAAGGAATAACTAAAAGGGAACATCCCCCACCGCCCCCTTGGCTGAACACTGCATCAGAGCAGGTAAAGTTGTGTTAAATATTGTTTGATGGAGCAAGGCACAGCTCAACCAGCACCTGGAATAAGCCAACAAGCCAGAGCAGGCATTGATGCTGCTGCACAGCTCTCTAAGCTTCTCCTCTCTGCCTGTACTGTTCACACTACCGAGATTCACCTGCCCCTGAACAACCCTCACGTTACAACCCAGAGCAAAGCCAGCCCTGTTTCACTACTCACAGCCTCCTCAGAGGCTCCTGGCAGCCAGGGAAGAGGTGTCTCACCTTGGTGCATCTCATTAACAGCAGATAATGAAATACTACAAAGCCAAAAGAACTACTATAAGAAATAAACATTCATCAGTGGTAGGAACCTCATCAAACATTACCTCAGCTCCTGTAAGCAAAGGTCCCTTGGCCAGCACAGACAGGATACCCAGGCTGTAGCTGAGCACTCACTGTGTTGCTCAGCAGGCACAGGTGATAAATGACCTGGCTGTTAATTAAAAGCTGATTATGTGCTGCAAGAAATTGCTCCCAGGTGTTCTGGATAAATAAAAGGAGAGGCTGGGCTGGTACCTCCCTTTAGAAAGCTGGGGAGAGGAGAGGGCAGGAGGGGCAGCTGTGTGTGCTGTCAGGGAATGGGCTCTGTGGACATAGCTCTGTCTCCAATGGTAAGAAAATTGTATTTATTTTATTAGGGCTTTCTTGCCTGTGCTTCGGGTGTGGTGGCGTCTCCTCACAGATGGCCTTTACTTTTTCCTCTGGGATTCTTTTGTTTGTAAACATCCTCTGGTGTTTCTGTCTTCCTGGGAAAAAAGCAAGAAATCAGGAAAAAGCTTTGATACCTCAGAAGAGCTGTCTGTGCTCAGTGCTTGCCTCTGGCCACCTACCAGGTGTAACACAGCCAGTGGGCTGGGGCTGTCATGCACCCAGAGCAGCAGTGGGAGTGTGGGAGGAACCCCTCTCCCCTGGCACCACGCTTGCATCTGGGGCAGAAACCCATCTGTAACCTAAGTGAGGCTAAAATCTGTATTTCTGCTCAAAATGAAGCTCTAACTTTTCCACATGATGCAAAACCTGATCCTGTTTCAAATCTCAAAGCCTGGGTAAGGAAAACTTTTTGGGGGCAATGGTGGGGGAGTGAAACCACACAGGGGAACAGGGGAAACAGCAAATACCCCCAAGGGATGGAGCAGCCCCCAAACTATCCCTGGGCTGGCAGAGGTGGTACCAAGGGTCATTGAATGCCACTCAACACCTCCTGTTTTCAGCACTGTGACCCACGGGGCTGCCACCTGCAGAGATGCAGCTGCTCTGTGCAGGTCCCACATCCTGGAAAATTAACTGTTTCTGGCCAAAGATAGCCAGAATTTTGGAAATGCTCTGACTGTTACAGGTACTTGATTGAGATTCATTAATAGATGATGGTTGTCTCCTCTCCATTTTCCTGTTTTGGTAATGGCAAAGTGTGATGGGTCTGAGTTGTTCTGGTGTGCCTTGCACCCTGGGAGTGGAGTTTCTCATGGGTGCCTGAAGGGCTGAAAAACACCCACAAGAAAAGAGCAAGGTGAACACCAAGTGGTGTTTGTGCACATGTGGCACTGTGTCTCTTTAATTCTATATATGTAATATAAAAGTAAAATGAGGCTATTGGGAAGATAAAGTCAACTTGCTGGACTTACAATACCCTGAGGTGGCTTTCCTTCAATATAGGCAATTCCATTGTTCTCTACCTTGTCCAAGCTATGAGCAGCATGTGTAGATGAGAGGCTTTTGGGCAGCACTCCCCAGGGAGGGTGTTGCCAGCTCCTGCAGCCCCCCCTGGGGATGGCCACTCGCATCCTCACTCCACAGCACCTCGTGGGAGTCTCCTCCTGCTTCCAGCTGTGCCTTGGAGAGGAAGCACAGAGTCTGGCTCCTTTCCATTGAGTTTCATAAATTTATTTATTGTGACAGCTCTATTTCACTGTCACTCCCCTGTAAGGAAAATCCACTGTCTTCACTTTATTTCTCCCTGAGCACAAATAACTGTCTATGTGGTGAGTGTAGGACTTGCTCTTTTTAAACATTGTGTGTTACTCAACTATAAAAAAACTTGGTAGATTTTTGAGTTCCTTAAAACATGCAGCAATGGGGAAAAGGGAACATAAGGAGGAAAAGGGAGACTGGGAAAAATCATCTGATATTCAGAGCACAGGTGGCAGACATTGGTTTAGCTGTGAGGAGAGCCAGGCATGAACTGAATTTGGGGACAGAGGAGGGGTAGGTGTGCTGGGTGCCTCTGGGGCACCACGTAGCATCCCTGCCTGTGTATTTTGCTCCCCCTCCTCCTGTCTGAATGCCAAACCAGAGTATCTGGAACAACATGTGAAGTCAAGGAGGCATCTGTCACAGCTAATGTGTCAACCTGACCTGCCATGACACAGTGTCCCAACATATTAGGAAGTTCCTTGTGCAGGGTTTAAATCAGTTATTTGTCATTCAAATGTTAGAAGTGTGCTCACGTGGTTTGCACAGAGGTGGTGTTTTACTGTGTTCCCTCATCTGTGACATCTCAAGGAAGCCAATAGAGCTTTTAACTGATTCTAAGCAGCATTTGTGATGCTGTTACTCTGGATTTCTCCCATCTAGAGTGAATTTGTATTGGCCTCATAAGGCTGGGAAGGATGTCACATTTTAGCTCGTTGCAGGACCAATCTCATCTTTCATATTTCAGTTATATTAGGGGTTTATTTCTTTTATTCAAGTCACATATCAAGCACTGACTACACCAGCCTGAGCAGAAGCTGCTTGGGAAGGGAACAACTAAAGCACTCTGTTCATCTGATGGTGCTGTAGCTGGGGGTGCTCACAGCACTGCTCTTCTAGGCTTGGCACAATTTTATTTGCCCTTTTTGAAGGGCCATGAGAAAGGTAACTGTCCTCAGCAGCAGCTGTGCACGTTTAAATTGTTAATATGATATGAGGCCCTCTCCTTTCCATCCCCAAAAGTCTCTTGTTGAGACTTAACAGTGATAATTGCCTGGATCTAGCAAAGTTCCTCTGAGGGCAAACAAGCTGCAGCATACAAATCAATAATATATAATTCCCTGTCTTTCTTTATCTCAGTAAGCCGCTCCTCCAAGGAGAGGAAACACAGATATGGAGGGGATGGAAATACTGTTACGTTGGCAGACTTTGGGTACCTTACACAGCAGGGTAAATTCTGATCCCAGTAAAGCTGATAGGGGAATATTATTTCCTCTGTGATAATAACATGATTTTACCTTCTTAATATATATGTATTGCCTCAGCCTAGCAAGAGGCTGAGTCAAAATATGTTCATATGAGTCACTGAAGTCACGTTTCCAGATGTTTTTGCTGCCCCTCTGCTGTTACAGCACTCCTCACAGCTGGCTGTGCACACCTGGCCCTGCCCTGGGGAACAGAGGGTTTATGAAATACTCTTTATTTTGCATTGCATATAAAATTATAAAACTTAAAACTCCACTTTACATAGGGAAACCGCTTGGGCACCTCCAGCTCATTGGGACATTGTTTCCAGCTCAGACTCTGCTCCCCTTCTCTCCCGCTGCCGGCTTGAATAAAAACAGCTTGTTTGGAAATTTCCAGCTGGGATTCATCCTCTCTCATGCCTACACCACTTCTCCAGGGATCCTCCAGCCTGCTAGCACCAGTGCCAATGTTATGCAATGGTTTCGTGTCCCTTCCCTGGGTGAAGTGCAGCAAATTCAGGTTCTGCTGAAGAGTGTTTCTATTTCTGGTCTGTGCTGCTGAGCCTCTGCGCTGCTCGGCGTGGGCTCAAGGCTACCCAGGTGCTCCCCAGTCAGAAATGCCCACCTGGTGATGTTTAGTTGGTGGGTAGCCTGGAAGGGAGCGGTGCAGGCTGTTCAGGTAGGGAGCAGAATGAATCTATTGCTCTGTCCTTGAAAAGAGGTGATGAAAGATGTGAGAGGTGATGCTTGTGCTCACACACACCTGCTTTGCTCTCTTCCAAGAAAGCAAAACACCTGAACCATTCACACATCACCTACACACCATGGCTCAGGCCCTGAATGGGATTCTCAGGATGCCTTAAAGTGGGATGTCCATTGAAACCACCACAGTTCCTTCTGTGCTTTAAGCTAAATCAGGCTTGGGTTGGTCTTTCCATGCATTAGTGTCACGTGCCATTAACATGTACACACCAGTCCTTGCCTCACCCTGTGACAGATCACAAAAAGGTGGATAAGATGTCAGTTTACACAATATATTTTTAATGTCAGATGCCTTTAAGCTACAAACTAAATTCCTCATTGTTCTGGCTTAAACCAGCAATCATTTTCTCTGAATCAGGGAGCATGAAGTTACCTGCTTTTAAAATTCAGTGCCTGTTTGTGTTTTTCTTCTTCACAAAGTGTCTGCACTTGGTGACTGAGCACCCCAAATATTTACTGACTGGCAGATGACAGGGTGGGAAAGGCCAACTTCATTTATTTAGTCTAAATCCCCAGGCAATACACGTGATGGGCTGTTCTGTTGCAGTTTAAATATTTATATAGAGCCATCAGTTGCTTGACCCATTTCCTCCTATATTGAATGCATCCTCCTTGTTCAATGAATGTAACTTCTTCGATTTCTGTTGTGGTTTACAGCCAAATCCAACAGTTTGCTATGATTGGGGGGCAGCTTTATATTTTGCCATAAATAATCCTCTGATCAGGAATGTTTCTCACCATCTGAGGTATCAGTACTCCAGCAAGTGTTGCCTTTTCCAGGTGAGAGCCCACATTCTCTGCCTCTCTGCACTGCCTTGCTTTAATAGTCCTTTTGGGAAACTCTAAACTGTAATATTCTGTATTTCTTAGCTTTCATTATATTTTAGTGGGGTTTTTTATAGCCTTCCTGATTGGTTTTGAGTTGTTTTTTTAACACACTTTCCCCTCTGTCATTTTTCACATCTGTCTGCAGGAACCAGACTTGTTCTGCAGCCTCTCCCCTTTCTCTGCCCTTGGTCATTTTTCATTCAGCTCTTCAAACTGATTGAAGGATCTTTTCAATTCCAGGTTATTAATCACTTGGCAGGATCCAAGCTAGTGTCTCCACAACAAACCCTCTCCGAGCAGAGCTCACCATACCTGTCTTTTTTTCTCTATGATATAGTTTATGTCCTCATACCTGGTGGGTATTTTTTCCAGGTGATGATGCACGGCTGCTCCAGAGGCAGGTTTGTTGTCACAGTCTGTTGCCTCTTGCTCCTGAAAACCCCATCAGTGTGGATGTTGTTCACACAAGCCCAGGTCTCCTCTTTACCCCACAGAGCCATCAGCTGCCTCGTGGGTGGGTGAGCTGGGCTGGCATTTTCACCCACTGGCACAACCTTCAGCCTCAGCTTGCCTGCCCCTCCTGCTAGAGTGTTTTCCTCTATGTTGACAGCCAGTGACTCATTAGGTCAAGTTTTCATTAATTTGCTAGGAAAAACACCCTCAGCACTGTACCTTTGGGTTTCTAAAGCCTTCTGGGGTTCTGTAGCTGTTCTTTGGGTTTTTTGTTGCAGGTGGTGTTTTTTTTCAAAAAAATTAATAGGATTTTCATACTTTTTAAAATATATTTGACTTAAGAAAAAACCCAAAACAACAAAAAAGCAAAAAGGAGGCAAAACTGGTGATGGATTTGTTTTATTTCAGGAGACTCATCACCACCTGCTGCCCTGGCTCAGAGGTGAGGGGATTTCCTGTCTGCTCCTCCACGGCTGCAGCCAAGTGGGCAGCTCTCCTTGACCTCCCTGGGAATCACACATCACCTTCAAGAGGGATTTACTGCTCCAGAGGCTCAGTTGATGTTACTTTGGATGCAGACACCACGCAGGTCCTCGTGACCATTTGCAGCTCCTCCATGCAGGGTGTGAAGGTTTGAGGAAGACTCACCAGCAATCACAAAAGTGCCTCTCACAGGTGAGGAGAAATAGTTTGATTTTAGAGGAATAAAGGCTTCTGGGTCCTAACAGAAAGATGCAGCGAGGGCTGGGTTTGGACAGCAAACTTTGCTGAACAGTGGAACCTGGGGCATGGGGGGAAAAATTGTGTTTTGCCAAGCAGGACCTTGTAACCACGAGGGCCTGAGTTAACGACAGCTCCGAGAACACGTTCCTGTGAGAATTAGTGGCAGCAGCACACTGACAGTCCATTAATGGCTCTGTAGCAGAACCCTGACAGCACATCACCTTTCTGCAGGGTTACTAAACCCAGCTCTCCCGAGTTCTGGCCTCTCCTTGCCCAGCTGGTGTTCCGTGGAGCTGCCTGGATGCGCACCCTGTGCAGGTGTCAGCTACCTCATCTTCCCAGGGTTTCCTTCCCCAGGGGGCACTGGCAGTGTCTTCTGCACTTTAGGAGTTGACTTTGGGCATTTGACCCAGGGGAGCACTGGGACACCCCAAAGGTATTGGCTCAGTAATGCTCACGGGAGCATTTTTGCACACCAGCCCCAAGAGCAAGTGGGATTTCCTAACTCAGCAGTTGACTCTAGCCTGAAAATCAAGGAAATTGGTAGGTGCACACAGCTATGGTCATAACACAGCTATTAACTAAAAACAGCCACTTAGTAATCTTCAAAACTACACTTTGGGTAGAAACAGTAATATATACCTGTAATAAAAGTACTTTGCCCTGTGCTGCAACTCAGCTACGTCATGATAAGAGGAAACAGCTCTATTTTATTAATTTTTCAGGAAATGTATGGTAGTTTCTGCCTAATGAATACTAATAGAACCTTTAAAACTCATTTACTGAATACATACAATTAAAGGACAATGAGAGGCATTACTTACAGAGCACATTCAAGCATTACTGAAATATCCCATTTGTTTATCGCAATAATTGCAAAATAAAATACATTGATTGCTCCATATTTATGAATTCAAGAGCTATTTGGGTCTGCATGTGCTCTTCCTAATGTGTAATGAAGGTTATGAAAGGAACAAGCATTTTAATGTAAAATACATGGAAAACTCTAAAACTGCATGAAATTTGAGAAATGAGATCTTGTGAGTCAGTCATTTATTCATGTTCTCTCCCACCAAAGTACACGAGGGATGATGCAAACAGGATGTGGGAGGACTTGTGGATATTTATGAGCAGGTGCTCTTCAGCTGCAGTCAGTTCTGCAATAATTGACACCTGGGGGCAGAGTCTGCCTGGGGGATTGTGGTGAGCAGCAGAGGTGCTTCTGCAGTGTCTTTGGATTTACATCACCCCCCTGTATTTCTCTGTTTCAAATGGCCCCAAGACAGGTGCTGGCTGGGCTCCATCCGTGCCAGTGTTGCTCTGGGCACGGCACTGAGAGTACATGGAGAGCAAACAGCCGTGAGCAGGTTCTGCTGCTGCATTGGAGACCTTCACCCCTACCTTCCCCTGAGGCCTTCTGTATGGGGATCTGGCACACAAGCCAACTCTGTGCTGCTGAAGGGGTTGACAGTGCCCAGTGTCCCCTCCTGCTGACTTTCTCAGGGATGGGACGGGTGCAGGAACAAGTGTCCTTGAGCTCCAACCTTGCCGTGGAAGTTTTCCAGTCAAGAGTCACCTTTTATTCGCAGGCTCAAATCATTTTACATTGTTTCATCTACAAAGAAAGAAAGATTTATCATCAGATGACAATTATTTTTACTTTAGACCAAGCCACAGCTGCAGCACTCAGCAGTTTGCAGGGTCTTGAGGACTTCACTCTTGTAAAGGGGTGTCATCTACCACCTCTCTGGGAACCTGGGCTGGTGTTTCAGCACCCTCAGCATAAAAAATTTCTTCAAAATATCTAATCCAAACCTCTCCTCTTTTAGTCTAAAACCATCACCCCATGTCCTGTTGCTACAGGCCCTGCTAAAAGGTTTCCCCCAGCTTTCTTATAGGCCCCCTTTAAGTATTGAAAGGCCACACCTCCTCAGAGCCTTTCTAAAATCTTAAAATGCTGCTTGACATTGCTGGCACCAGTTGGAAAGTCCTGGGCAAAGAGGAAGAAAAGCTTTCACTTTGCTCTAGTTTTTTTCATTTAATGAATTCTTCTGCTTCTGTAGATTTTGAGACAGGAGCACTGTTGAGAAATGAGAGGCTGAAGTACCGCTCATAGGGATGACAGGGTGAAATATTTCAAGGCAGAGGGTTTAGAAAATTCAGCTGAATTCCTGAGTGGTTTATTGTCCTCCAAGTAGTATTTTTTTTCTGGAAATGCAGAACTTAGATCAGCCAGAAAACCTGCCCTGGCATGAGTGGCAGAGAGCTGTGACACCTCACCATGGTCCTGGTGCATCATGTGCACATGCCCACTGGGTCATTCCCATGGCAACGTTACCAGTACTGGACCAGGGAAGGCATATGCCAGCTGTTAAGTGGTGCTGATGCTAATGATACAATTAGCTGTGCTAAAAGTCATGTCTGGTAGCCTCTACTTTGTTTCCAGGGTGACTAAAGCACTGTAAGTAATGATGTCCAGCAGTGTTTCCATAGAGCCACTGTCCCTGGCAGGAGTGAGGCAGAGGGTCCTTCATGGTCAATGAGCAGGAGGTGGACGTGTCAAAAGTTTCCCTTCTGCCTCTCAAACTGGCAAAGAAAACATCACTAGATCTTGCCCTGACAAAGAGAGATGCTCCAGGCTGAGATCCTTCTTCCTTGGCTTTTTGGTGGTTTGTAAATACATCAAGAGTTTGGTCACCAGGAACTCAGAACCCCAGACCTCAGTTCTTGCCTCCCTGAAGCTGACTGGGAGGAGAGGGAGATTTTTTCTCATGAAAATCACCAATTTGTCAAAAAGGTGAAGAATGTAGTTTTTAACCTGCTTCAGCTAAAGGTTTCTGGTGGAAATCACTTCTTTGGCCACTTGCAACATGAGCAGGGGAGCTCTGGCATCCAGGTTGATGGGTGTCATCACCTCATCATGTGTCCCCCTGGCCCCTTGGGACCACCAATGGGGGGAAATCCTTGTGGCTCCCCAACTCCTTGCACCTTTGCCATGCCCTCACCCCTGGCTGTGGTCTGTCTTGCCAGCTGTAGCTTTCATTTCAATTTGCAAGTTTGTTTCAGAAATGTGGAGTTTATCACGGATCTGAGATCCTGGTGGTCCTTTCCTGGGGGATGTCTGTGCTTTAAACAAGCCAGGGTTTGAGAAGGAACCAGTCCATGGAAAAAAATCACTTGTGTGTGCTTGGTTTGCAATGTTTCCAAGAGGCTGAGGGTTGAAATTTCAATTATTTCATCTTTTGCTGAAGCTTGGTTGGGTTCAGCTGCTTCACTACCTCCATTAATGCTATTTACTTAATTTCAGGTTGATTAAATGCACATATTTCCCCTTTCATTTTAACAGCCAAGTGAGCCAACTTGCATAAGGGGGTGAAAGCAGGTGACTGCCAGCCACGAGCTGCAGCAGTCAGGGCTGAGTTTGCACAAGGCTGAGGTGCTGGAGGGGTCATTGGCACAGGGTCCAACACCAGCCTGGAGGAGGCTTCAAGTGGGAAACAGAAGTGAGGAGGAGAATACGTATTTTTCAATGAAAAGCAATCTTGAAATCTTCCATTCGTGTTAAATTAGAAGTAGAAAGCCATGTGCACAAGGCTAAGTCTGATTCAAACTACATCAGCATTGAAGGGAGGATTTCCAGTGACTTCCAGTGGCTTTAAAATTTTTTACAGTGTCTAAGATGCAACCATGACAGAAAAAAACCCTCAAGGGCCTCTGTCTTTATGGTTTTCTTACTCCAGTCTTCTCACCTATTTTTTATTGAGCTCTAGAACCTCATATTGTAAAATCATAGCCAATTGCTGTAAGCATGAGCTGCACAAAGCCCACACATACACAACTCCCAGCTCTGCTGCCTTTGATTATTTTTCAAAGCATAGACATATGCAGAGGAGGGGGTTGGACTATCAGGACAGAGCCAGGACAGACTTTTCCACTGATTTTAAGCAACCTGAGGGCCCTCCGGAGCGATTGCCAGCTCTCTACAAGGATTTGAAGACAAACAGAGCTCAACTGCTAATAAAATCTGCAATAGTGTTCAAGCAAGTGTTAAGGAAATTGCTGTATCCTTCAAACTAATTTATTTTCACCATTTAAACTCAGAAGTTATTCACTGGGAGAAGCGCTGCTTTGGAGAACACAACTATTGAGACACTCTGACACTTACCAGGAGGTGGCATTTCTGTGGATGTGTTTTTAGTTTCACGCTGTCACTGCACAAAATCTCTGCCTATCAGTGAGGGAAGGTCGAGTGTGCAATTATTTAACAAGGGATAAATAATGAAATGATAATAATTGGGTATTTGCAGTCATGTTATGAGGAAACAGCTAAACTCATCACATCTCTGCTCTATATTCAGTACATACATCCCTTTGCCAAGGTGACAGCACGAGCCCTGATGGGGTGCAGCACGGCCTTTCTCATCACAGGACGCTGCTGCTATGCTGATGTTTCCTTAGTCAGCCTTACTTTATAAAACAAATGATTTTCTTCTCATTGCTTAACCCATACCTGTACTGTTATGCAATTTCAAATTGCTGTGAAAGCCAAAATTACCCTTAGATTATTTGCATTCTGCAATTTAACATCACTAATGGGAGAGACTGCTGAGTTTTTTATATTCCTCAAACACTGAATTGTATTTCACATGAGGTTCCCTGGGCTGTCCCCACAAACCCCTCAGGATGAGGTGTCAGCCCTGATATTGGAGGTGTAGGAGGGAGACTTTTGACACTCTGCTTGGTGTTTTAAGCCACAAGGTCATCACAGCACAAAAAGGGAGGAAAAAGAGGGAGCAAAAAATGAGAGAAAGAAGAAAGTGCCAGAAACAAAGTCTGCAAGAAGACAACAAAAAAAAAGGTTTTAATCTAAAGATATTAAAAGCAAGTTTTAATAATCGCTCATATTTTAAACCTGAAGAACAAAACCACTTCCAATTTTTAAACTATTTTGATTTCATTATGTTTTATTGTAGGTCTGCTTCGTAGTTGAACTTAATAACTGTATTGATTCCAAAGGGGGCCAAACTTTTACTCAAAATGCTTCTCCTGCAAGTATTCAGTAGGTTTTGCACTATGACTTGTTTTCTTGTCATGACATTAGTTGGAAACCATGGAAAAGTTTTCACATTTCAGTTCAGAAGAGCACACAAAAGCACACCTTGATGTGTCCCTGTGCCCCTGTGGAAGCCAAATAAATCACTTGTCTGGCTGGCACATGGGGTGTAAAACTTCTGACACTCTTGTTGCCTGCACTAAGAGTTGAGAAATCCATTGACTGAATGCATTATTTAATGAAAGGACTAATCAATGCAATAAATTATTTAGAGTTTAGTATTAGACCAGCTGTGCTTGTCCCATGCTATTAAATTCAACAGCTACGACGCTGTGTCTTATGGTCATCTTTCTGCCTCTTGATTGAAAACATGACTGAGTGTTTGGGATGGAATTTAGCCCTTAATCGACTGCTAAAGAAGTGTAACGAGTTGTTTGTGCTCCAATACAAGAGTTGATGGGATATATAAGCCATTCAAGGCAGGTAATAAATCCAGACTCTTGATTAGGAAATGTCATTACCTGAGAACTGCCAGGGATAAAGAATAAAGAGAGTTATATTTCAACATCCATTCTTATCCTTTAGGCAAAACTGCAGCTGCAATTTCAGCCCATTGTCTGGAAAGTGCCAGGAGCTGATAAAATACTGGTGGAAGAAATTGTTGGCCTAAACAGGGGGGCTGCACCTGCACCTTGAGCAAAGACTTGTTGTGCTCCCTAATCCACCTCTGCTCCACAAGGAAAATGGGATGGCAAAGCTGAAAATGGGATGGATGCTGAAATGCTGCTGGCTGTGTCTGTGCAGAAATACAGGGACATATGGGCAGCATCATGTTCCTGTCTGTTCCAGAAAACAAAACAGAATGAGTGCAAAATAAATTGTATCAACAACAGGATGTGAATATTTATAAGAAAATGAAATATAGTATGAGGAGATAATGGCTTATATTGGAGGACAGGGCTTGTGAGGGACCAGAACTGCATCTCAGTGGGGTTTGCTGTGCTGTCTGTGTTCACATGCACCCAGCACACAAGGAAAACATGATCAAAAATCATATTTTCTTGTGTACATGCAAGCACACACTGGCCCATAAACATACACACACGTGATCTGGATCCAGAGGAGTTCCTTTTATTTTTATTTTGTAATCCATAGCTGACTGAGCAGCCTTCGAGTGCATTGAATTGCTTTCCATGGTAACTAATTGTGATTTCAGAAACAGAGGTTCTGCAATGGTACACGATGAAATGGAGCTGAATGTGGAAGCAGCTGGTAAGAAGAAAATCACTTGCTTATGAAATAGTATTTAATGATGGAGATTGATAGAGTAGAAAAAATGGGCGGTGGCAGGGACTAGAAAACAAGACAGCTCTCTGTTACCTTTATGTATTTCCTTAGAGTCTGAATTCCTCAGGAAAGTGGCTGGTGAATATCTAAGGAAAGGAAACCCCCTGTGTGGGCTTCCCCTCCTACTGTTTTATTAAGAAGCAGACTAATAACAATCTGGCAAAGAATCAGTCAGAAAATGAAATCATGATTAAATTATTACTGGTTAAAAAAAATGGAAAGGCTTTTACAAAAACATATCCATTCTGCTATGAAAAAATAGTGATAAAGCATGTTCTCACCAATATTGAAACAAGATGAAAAAAGGTTCCCCAGGCTGTGGGTGTCTCCCTGCTCTCCTGCACCCAGAGCTCGGGAGGGCACCGGGTGCCCCAGGGAGAGCAGAGCAGAGCCAGCTATGCACGCGTGAACTGAAGTGGTGAAACATTAAAGACCACTTTGAGTTAATTTATGAGTATCACCAGTGCAGTGAGGAGATCCACAGATTCCCCTGCACAACAGATTGCCTCTCCCCTTATTGGATCTGATGGCGTATTGACACCCCCAGGGAGAAAGAACAACATTGCCTTGCCCTCTCTAAAGGTATGAATGAATTATCATTGAATGGTTTGGGTTGGAAGAGACGTTTTAAGATCATCCATCCCTTCAATGAGCAAGGACATCTTCAACCAGACCATTGTGCTCAGAGCTCTGCCCAGAACTCTGATCGTGATGACTGTGGTTCTATCACCTGGCTGAAACTCAGGGTTTGTAGGAGTTTCTCTGACCTTGGTCCGTCGTCACTGGCATTTGGATAAATACGTGTTTAGATTTATGGGAATGTGCAATCAGAGTAAGGAAAATGTATTTTTAGGCATGCTTAAAATCAAATAATTCATCAAGTTAAGTATCAATTTTATTTACCCAGCAGACAGTCATGTTTTTATTATATAAATATATATCTAGGCACTTAAAACGTGAATATTTGACACAAGCCTGTTTGACAACTAGTGTAGAGCCATTCAAATATATCAAAAATATTCATGATATTCAATCCGATCGTTCTGTAACCTTCAGCGTGGGTCTGACAGCAAATCTGAGTTGGTGGTTTATTGATCTAACGAACCATAACCACTTCTTCAGCAATCCTGCAGTTACAACACCCCAGTCTGGTGGCCAGGAGAAGGCTGTGTGCTAGAATCGACGTCCAACCAGAACAATGAAGGTATTCCAAGCAGACCATGCATTAAACAAGAAAGTTATTTAATGATCGCTCCCCAAATAGCCAAAGGCACCAGTTGACACTGTGGACTAATGACCTACACATCTGTGTGATTAGTACACACTTTTCAGCATTACAATATATTTTCAACAGCTTCAGATGGCACATGAAGTGAAATATTTCTTCTTTCATCCGCAACAGCTTTGTCCTGAACACCCTTCCATTCGTTTAGTTTAATAGAACGTATCAAACCAAAACTGAGCTGGAAGAACCCTGCCAAACCCTCTCTGAGGTCCTTTCTCCAGCTGTTTCTACAGATCACACTGGACACACACCTGTGCGATTGAACCGACGCCGAAGGAACTCCTCAGACAGCCAGGAAATTGAAGTTGGGGTGGTGGGAAATCAGATCCACGACGTGACAGATCTGCGGGCTCAGTGTAACACAAGGGACGGGGAACACCTCGACTTGAGGACACGTTTACACTGCTTTTATCCATTGCAAAACCCTTTGTGAGGAGTCGAGTAAAAAGCTCACAAACCACGTTTTTAAAGGAGCTACAATAAAGTATAGACTTCAAATAGACCTTTTACAATAGAACACAAAATTCGAATGACATTTTTCAGGAAAGCACTTGAAACTTCAACACTTAGGTCCTGACAACATTAGATCACTTTAAGCTGTAAACCTTAAGAAGTTTTATGTGATTAAATAAAATCATCATTACAATTTCCAGATATAATAATTATTGAACAGATTGTAACAATACAATTATAATGTAAACGTAACGCTCAAGACACTGGTACTGAGAAAATGCTCATTTTCCTGTAGATTTATACCTGCTCATAGTAAAATCAGTAACAACTGGAGAAGAGGTTATAATATTTTGTCTTACATATTGATATCAGTGGTTTGCAAGCAGCAGTCTATGCAACATCATCCCCTTTTCAACATTGATTTCCAGAATCACCATTACTTTAAAAAAAAACCCTCTCCAGGTCAAATACTGCTGCCAGGTATCAATATAACATTTGGAAGGAAATATTTAAACCCATTAGATTTGTTAATTGTCTGTGTATGTGTAGATATGTGAGATTTTATATACACTTACATATAAACCTCACTTAACTTTTAAGATTGAACTACCTCTAGGTAAGAAATACAAGACCTTTTTTTATACCTGAGACATTTTTTGCATATTGATATCTCTGTACCTTTACGTGTAGGTACTCACAGAAGTCCTTTACTCTTTTGTGGGGTCTCACTCAAAGGCCATTAGAGTTAGGTGAGTTATTCCCCCTAACTCCATGGATTTGGCTGAGTCCTTCCTTATCTGACCTGGATGTATAAACAGAATTAAAAATATGTATTTAAATAAACAGTTGCTGTACAAGTGGACAGGCTGCTTTATACAAACAGAGAGCTAGTTCACCATTCCTGAATCTTTTCACAACACCTGATTCAAAAGAGAATTACAGTCCTTTATACAGGGTGATAAATGTATCTACTTGTTGATTAAAAAAACCCAAACAAATCCACAACTTTTTGAAATGTTTTTGAAATCATTGACTATACACAACATATTGAAAATGCTCCTTCCTGGCTGACCTGTTCCCTGGATCTTGAGAAGATCAACCCACCTCTCCAGCCAGCAAGCAAGGAAACCAGGAGTGGAGAAATGCCAGGTTGATGTAGCTACATTACACTAAGGTCACAGGTCAGTGCAGATGGACTGAGATTTTTGAACCAATTTAGGGAGTTTAGGAGCCCTGTTCCTCCTGACACTCAAGCCATTTGGATGCCTCAATCCCACAGCTTCATCAGAGAGTGTGCCCAGTCCAGCTTTCGGCTCCTCAGCCTTGCAGACCACGTGCTGGGTGTTGAAACTTAGCAGGGGTATAACCTACACAAGGCTCCTACAGAATTTCACAGTGCTATTTAATTTGGCAAACACCAAACTAAATCTAAAGGTTCCCTTTGTAATCTAAACAAGTCAATCAAAAAAAAAAAAAAGCCCACTATGTTTCACTCCATTTCGCTTCTGACAGGGGAATTCCCTACAAGTGCTTACATGCAAATATAATGTTACTATATTTGATAACATAGCAATTAGAATTCCTGATTTTATTAAATATAGTTTAGCCAATGGAAGGATACTGGTGGAAGTGCAATAGTGAGTTTTTTGACATACTTGAATAGGACATACTTGAAAAATCAGCAAAAATTGTAGTACTATATTCATGAAAGACATCCCCAAAGGAATCAGTTTCCAAGTAGATCTTTGCATCCTTCTAATGTTGCAGAAACATTGTTTTTTGCACTATATTTTACAGAAAAGTGTTGACTTCAGTGATGATGGTCATCAAAGTTGTCTTGAAACAGCTCTTTTTTCTACTGAACAGGCTTACAAAGGGAAAAAGGAAAGCTACATCTCACTGGCAATAGACCATAGCACTTTTAGAAATGTTTGATTTAAAATAGTGATATGTAGCACATTTCTGTGTAACATAAATCAGACACTCTTTCCCAAGTAGCAGAAATTTCTAAGACCTGACACCTGTTGTAAATAGATAAAATGTAGTCCATGTTTTTAAAGATGAGGGCAGACAGTGATGAACTCATACTATGACACATGGAGCATCAGATGTAAGAAACTACTGCTTGCATCTCCAGTTGGCTGTTCCAACAGCACTCATTCTAAATCTCCTCTCATTACTGTTCCTCCTTGTATCACAGTCAGCACCTCAGCTGGAGGAGTTCTGGTGGGAACACCTCAGATCCATCTGTCCCAAACCTGCTCACAGCAAACAGCACATGTTTCTCTGACCTTTGGTGCTACCAACACTTCGTGACCCATCAGTGGAGAACCAAGGGCAGGTGCTTCCCTTTCTGTAACTCAGGCACTCTCCAGTAAGACTGCCAACACCATAACAGCTTTCATGGAGCAAGTGGTGCAGGGAGGCACTTACGTGACATGTTTAAAACTTATCTTTGGTAAACACACACACAAAAAACTTGTAACTAAGGTTTTTACTTCCTGATAATATGAGAACTCTCAATTTGCTACTAGTGTATGTGTGCAGGTATCTAAACATATGCAGGACAGTGCTAGCATAAAATACTTTTTCAAATGCCACTGCCAAGGGTTTGTTTTAATTCACCTGAAAACAATGCAGTCCTGGGCTTTTTGTTTTTTTCCTGGCTGTTTATATGCATTGAAACAGCTCTGATCAATAACAAATTAGCAATAGAAAGCTAGCCCTATGTGATCAATTATCACCTTCTTTCACATTCTATTACCTTGTCTTTCAAGCCCAATTTAATCAGAATAGTTGTATCTCTTACAATCTTCATTATCTGTGAGGCAGATCCCGGGGTTCCAAGCTGTTTCTTAAGCAGCCAAATCTCTCATTGAGATCACTGGAAATTTAGGATACACAAAATTGCTGAGTCTGCTCTCAGTAGGGATGTTTCCTGCTAACACTGCTCTGGTGAGGAGTGGGACCTCCTGCCTTTGATGGGAGCTGATGAGTGATCAGACCAGAGGCTGTAAAGCAGAGCTCAAACCAGCCCATCAATGCATATTTCCTAAAGGTGCTGCAAATAAATGTTGCTGGAACTGCATGGGTATAACTGATGGATGATCTACTTTAATGTACCCAGAACACTATCACTTCTAAAATCAGACTTTTCTACTGAGAGGTATTTTATTGACTTGATTTTTCATTTACACTATTTAAATTTTGTTTAAGAATTTTTTAGAACCCAGACGTTAGTGCATTTCATTTTATAAAATTAGAATAATTTATAGCCTTCTCTTTTCATCAAAAAAAAATATACCCCAACCACGTGTAGGAGTATAAATACATCATGAATAATGACAGCTATTTCTCTTATTTTATGATCTGCTTAGACATCGACCAACCAAATAACTTTGGCAACTTGCACAAAAATACGTCCTTAAATCAAAAGTGCCGATAAAATTTGCTTAATGAGGCCTTTATTATGGAGAGAACTGGAAAGAGAGAGGGATGTAATTGCTGAGGAGGGTCTCATGTTCCTAAACCATGCCGCTTTGCATTAGTAAGGGAACAGGGTATGGCTGGTAGATGATGGGTGCTTGTCCGTGGGCAATGTAGTAATTGCTGAAGTTTCTGTCACTGATATAGGGAGCAGGCTGATAATAGCACGTTACGTTGGCCGCGTTTGGGATGATATTTTGTTCTCCGAGTACTTTTAAAGCCAGGATTGTGATCATATTCAGAGTTTGTCTTCGTTCACGTCCCATGAGGCAGACTGTGCTCTTGCGTACAACTCCATGCAGAGTCACCAAGTAGTCGTACTTGCTCTTCTCTTCCCCAATGAAGTGGTTGTGCAGATACGACTCGATTTTCCTTTGCTGCTCCGCAACATCTGGAAAATCAATGAAGAACCTGGAGCACATGTAACGTTCCAGAGATTTAATTTCAGCCTGATCTGCTGGCTTAAAGTCACGAACCAGGAGATTGCTGTACTTCAGGAGGCCGCCCCCTCTGATCTCCTCCGGGTTCCTTGTGGAAATCAGTTTGTATTTCAAGTGGTCCATTGCTTCCTTGAAGTCTCCATACAAGCTCTCGGCGATGACAGTGGGGTGAGAGTCTTCCGTCAGTTTGCAGTCTGTTGCTTTGTAAACACTGACTATGGAGTCCAGGATGATTTGGAAGGAGTCCACACTGAACTCAAACTGCCGCCGGAGGGAGTTGACGAACTTCAATTCTACGTTCTTGCCGCTGTTGTTTGACAGCGAGATGAGACTCCAGCGGTCATGGTCGGTGGAGACTTTGACCATCTTCTGCACGTAGGCATCTTTCATAGTCTGAGAAGTAATTTTTTCCTTGTTAACGCATTTTGGCAAGAAGTCCAATAGGCAGTTAAGAACTGCTTCCTTAACAATCTGGAACTCGAGCTCACTTGGAAGTTCCACCCCAAAAATGATGTCTAGATCCTTATAACTGGTTCCATTTTGCTTTACCAGGACGTGACTGGCTGTCGAACCATTCAGGCGGATATCCCTAACGTTGATTTGCTTTTCAATGAGCTGTTCCTTTACCACATGAATGATATCCTTCAGCTTTACATCCAGTGTTGGAAAATTTCCTCTCCCATGAATAGGTATGACCTCAGCTAAAACTTGATCCAGGATTTTAATCTGATCCCAGGTGAGACTACTGAATCTGTGGTCTGACTCCTCAGTCATTGTGATGTCGGTTGGCTGGCAAGGGAGAAACAGAAATGAAGAAACCACTGTTAGAACTTGCTCAAACACAAGAGCACCTGACATTTCACCAGGTTATAACCAACATGTATCTCCCTTGCTCGGAGCAGTGACAAAGCAGTTCATTTCACAGAGACACAATCCCAGTTAATGGTCTGAGTCAACCACTGCACTTGTCACAGGCTTTTAATTGAATTTTAATGTACTCGGGTTTAATCCTGCTGAGAAGCCATTGTGTTATTGTATAATCCGTGACTCAAAGTAAATGCAGTAAACAATATAGACTTCATCTAAAACTGCTCAAAGGTTAACAACATTAAATACTTGGTGGTTGGAATGAAACCCCAAATAAGTTTCTCTGTGAAGAGCTGAAATGAGCAAAACAAGCAAATTCGATTCTCTCTGCCCTGCCTAGAAGTCTCTCTCTATCTCCAGCAATCTGCAAACTAAAACCACTGGAAGACCAGGAAGGTTTTTTTTTAAGCAGGAAAGATGCCACATGCTCATTGTTTGTCTGGCCATATGCCTCGGAAGTACTTTAGTCTCTACAGATCACCTACCTGAATACATCCTTTAATACCACTCCTTTCAGTTTAAGAACTGGATATCTGAACAGCTTATTCTGCTATTATCACAAAGTATTATTATTAAAAACTTCTATCCATCTTTCACAGCCTTTATGACAGCCCAGTACATTTTCATCATCAAAACCAGCTGTTAAAGAAAGCAACTGTGAGTTTTGGAAGCAGCACAACACTGGGTGAAGTGAGCAGGTTGGGAGGAGAGGGGTTTGTATGAACATTTTTGCTGCCATGTTTGTCACTTGTGTTATTATGTGAATGCTGGGAGCATCCTGAGTAGGGATGGGAGTTGGACCCAATGATCCTTTTAGGTCCCTTCCAACTCGGGTAATTCAATGAGTCTATGACTAATATGTTTGATTATGGTGCATCAGCTCTAAAGATTTATCAGCAAACTCAGAGCTATCAGAACTGTTGCCTAAGTAGCAACTTTTGTTATGTGAGTTGTGTGACATTGGAAAACTTTTCAAGGTTAATGCTAGGATTTAAAAAATTGGGTTAGAGACAGAAATGTTGAAATTCAATCCCCTTTCCTAGCAGAGGGACCCTCTTCAAACATCTTTTGAAAGTCAGATGGTGGAAGTATCCCTAAATAAGCTTAGAAATCCTTCTTTTATTGCTACATGGGTTTCGTTGTTTTAGATTTTATTTATTGCAATATACTAAGGTTTAAAAATGACAGGAAAAGGTGATATAATTAAACATTTATTTGTGTTGAAGAGTCGTACCTCAAAATGTCATTTCTGTAAAGGGATTCCTGGAAAATCCAGTGATGCTTTGTAAGTTCAGAGCCTCAACAGTAATGTCTGAGCAATGCCTTATGATCCATACTAAGGGTTCAGTGCTGAAATAACACCTTCTACATTGGCAAGTAAGGAAAATGTCCCAGGAAAAACAGGAATTAAGTTGTCAAGAATATAATTAATTTATAGACAGAGCTAAATAAACTTTTGTTTTGTATTACTACTAATGTGCTTCCAGTTTGCAATCCAGTACATAACCCTGCACTCTCCTAGGAGGGATTTCTCTTGTTCTTTTCCTTGTTTTGGCAACAAGAAGAATTTTCAGGCATTTTACAGTCTTTAGGAATCTGATTTCTTAAAGCAGTGGCAAATTTATTTACTGAGGTGCTCAGGCTAACCTCAGGAGTTTCTATTAAGGCAAGTGAGCTCAGTTACAATAAATCAGCAGCAGTACTGAGCCTATAATTACTCAAAGCTTTGTGTAAAACAAGAGAGATCAAAGGAAGGAAGAAAGGCTTCGCACTGTGTGTGATCACAGCCGCCAGATGAAGGCAAACACAAGCGAGCGCTGGGGTTGGCCTGGTTAAAGGGAAAAGAGGCTGGAAAATTGCTTCATTCTTTGGAAACTGATGATGTTTGCAAGGGATGGTGATCCCTTACTGCCTGTTTACCTAAAAGCATTTCATGTTTCACATTCAGTGCTTTCCTACCTTAAATTCCATACACGGACAAATGGAAAGCTGCGTAAACACCAGCACATGGCAGTGAAAGGGACAAACAGCCTTGGGAAAACACATATTGAACAGGAGGGAGGGGTCAGCCCTCACTTCAGTGTTTGTAACACATTGAAACTCTCTCCTAGTGGTTTTTCTTAGGTTTTTCTGTATGGAATTTAAAATGTTTCTATAACTGCAATGGACACTGAATCCTGCCTGATTTAAGATCTCTGCCAGATAAAACCATGAGGAAAAATAGTTCCCACGGTGTTTTCTTTTACATATACTGGCTAGAGAAGTACAGATTGAGATGGATCAGACCTAGTCAAGTTTTGTGATGTATTATTCTTACCATAACAATATTATGGAAATATATTTCCCTGATTCACATTCCAACTTGTGCTTGGACGTTCAGCTGATGGAGTGGTCACAGTGTGGAAAAAGGTTTAGTTACTGTGGGATGGTTAAACATAGTTTTGCTATTATTTATTGCTTAGTTTTATATTGAAATAAGAGGCTCTAATTCTCTTCAGCAGGGTTTAGACAAAACAACCATGAGTTTGGTTTTACAGTGATGCTAAAAGGTTTAGTCAGCCACTCCCAGAGCTCTGCTGTACTCCAGCTTCATCAAAAGAACAAAAACAGACCTGGCTTCACATCTGAAAGAAGAAAATCTGCCACAATAATGACTGCTTTCCTGTTCCACACAACTTTCATAGAAACAGATACTTATACTCTAGAGAACAGGCTTAAAAAATTTAGCTCATATTTTACTGATGAACTGTTTAAGATTATCTTTTTATGCACTCTAGAATGTTGCTTCAGTGCCTTTTAAAAGGCTTTGCAATGTGCTGGCATTCTCAAGCCTAAATACATCTGTAATATTTTTTTATGCAGCTGTGTTAGCTCCTTTTTCTTCCCTTTGCCTTGATCTGCACCCCTATTTGTCTGTTTTCCAACAGATAGATGGAATAATTTAATGCTCCAATTGTCCTTACTTTGTTTGAAATCAGATGCAAAGGCACCTTTTACAGATCAAGCAAAATGTCATCAGCTGCCGTGGTAGCCTTGTTTTTGGGGGGTTACCACAGCGATCCTCAAGGTAACTATTGCATCCTCCCCTCAGATCTCTGTGTTGGGTTTGCTGCACACACTTTATATGCATCCCCAATGATTTCCATGATATCTTGCTAATGCTTTATTTTAACCTAAAGATACATTTCACTGTTTTAAAGCATTTTGCACGCTCGCTGACTTAAGGGCTGCAGCTGGCATTAGCTCTGCAAGCAAGAATGTCAAATGTGGAAGGAGTCCCAGTCTTAATTTAAAAGTGTATGAGACAAGTAGAAGCAGTAAAGCATGGGGACATGTTTAAACTGGTTTGACAGAGTTCTTTGTGAGTTTTTCCTGCCATTTCAGTTAATGCATGCAGTGAAGATCCTGTTTATTTATCCTGTTATCATGAGATAACGCATGAGTTGCCATAAGTTTTCAGTGCAGTTACCATCTAGTTACCCTGACATAACAAATGATAACTCAAGGCCATATGCTCTTCTCCTGTGAGATAAGGTTGCACAGTGTGCAAAATACACTTAAGCAGAAAGCAATTTGCTCAGCCTGTGCCACAGAAAATCACCTTCAAGGGCAGAACAAGCGAGCAGAAAAGGAGGAGAGACTTTACCAACACAAATGTGTCCTACCTTCTCTCCAGCCCACCCCAAGGAGCAAGGAAAAGCCATGTGCCAGCCCGCACTCTCCCAAATGACAACCAATTGCAGAGCAGCCCAGCCTCTCCCACAGCACAGAGCTGGGAAAAGGAACCAAGCAGCCCATATCCCTTCTGAAACATTACAGGATGATGAGCTGGGAGTTCTCAGGAGGGACAAAATAAATGAGGAGTTTACTTTGAGTAACCAGTATGAACACATAACCCAAGTTATGTCATCCTGGAGATCTGGGGGGGGTTGAGTATTAAATTTTCTATCGTGATTCACTGTACACTCGTTCTTAGCTGCATGTGGATCCCCTCACAGGGCAACCTTTTCAAGGCCAGATATATTATGCCGTTGTAGCATTTCCCAGAACACACAACGACACTTCTTACACATCCTCCAGGGTCAAACAAACCCTGTCCTTTCTAATAGCATGGTATGAGGCCCAGCCAACCTTCCCACTTGCCCTAAAATACTTCAATAATTTAAACAAAAATAGATGTGACATGCAATATTTAGTCTATTTGGGGTTGTGAAGTAACTGCTGTAGTTAAAGGTGATTTGTACTACCAAATGCATCCTGTGGAGTAACTTCTGAATAACATTTCCAAGAGAAAATGCCAGATCCCACAGACTCACCGTGGCAGGATGGTTGGCAAGCATGTATCTCGGCGGAGTTAATAGGATGAGTCACTGGATCCTTTGGTAAAAACATGAATTGTCATCTTGTCACCGACAAACACAAGAATCTCCCAGGGAAAGCTGCAGGATAAAAAAAACCCAACAAACAATAACATTCATTTTGAGATAAATGTTAACTACCAGTCACCTGCTGTACATAATAAATCATGTATAACAACCTGGCAGTCCTGCAGTCATAACAATAATCCTTTTAAGTCAGAAATGATAAGGTAAAAGCAGAGGAAAGACACAGGAGTGCTTAAAAAGACTCTGGGTTTCAGGTCATACTTAAACTTCTGCAAGGATGTTAACAAAGCTGCTATTTTCTCTATGGGCTTTTGAATAGGAATTAGTAGGGACTTAGAGAAATTATACAAAAATAGAAACAATAATGCAGCAAAAATAAATATTGTGAATTGTGTAGTGGCTTCATATTCTTTCTAAAAATGCATACAGATGCAGGAAAGCCCTGTCTCCTGGCAGCCCAGGTTGTAGGTTCATTTGCAGTAAGCTCAGGATTCAGTTGGTTGCTGGAATTTCCAGGCACTAAATGGCCCATTGACAGGCCAGGCAGGAATTACAACTGGGTTTGTAAATAAAGGCACTTTTTAATATTTGCTACTCATTCAAAGATGTGCTGAGAGTCTGTTTTAGACTTTCCTTCAAAGACCTCCATTCCAGCACCTCAACCCACAGGTTTTGGAACACCTACATATGGTTTCTTATCCTATCCCGAGCAGGGTCCTCTCCACTGGCTGATTTGATGTACGTGGGAATTTACTCCTTAGTGCTGAGTTGTGCTCCACAATCACAAGTTTATGATTAAAATATATATGCTTCTAATTAAATATAACTTTCCACGTACAACTTCAATGTAAATAGATGCATAATTTCCAGGGAAAGCTGAACAAACAGCCCAAGGAGCTATGGGCTGCATTATGTATCTTATTAAAAATATTATAGATTTTTCCTCTGTGCCACAGCAGTCAGGTTCCTATCACAGAATACACCATTCTACTGCTGTCAGAAGCCCAGTACTTGTTTTCCTCACTCTGTACCAGGACCTGCCTGCAGCTTACATTTGCTTTCCAACTCATGATGGGCTACTAATGGTGATGGCCTGTTTCCAGCCAGCTCCCCAGTGCTGGGATGGCTGGGAATACAGGGTTAAGTCTGGCAAAGGCTGAGGTCTGCTTAGTCTGAAAGGGAGAAGCCAGTTACATCTTCAATGCCAAGGAAAAGAGGTTCTTGGCTGCTTAGTCAAAAGAATCTCAGCATGTGGAGTCTGGCCTCCTGGAGGAAAAGGCAGACAAATACACAGTCAGTTACTTAAAAAAAAACCCCACATCATTTAGTCTTTTTAACAATGAACTATTGTTATTTCTTTCTGTGCAAAGATGGAGGGTTTAATGGATATATGATATCCATTAATGGATATATCATCATGATAGAACAGATTAACTCTAGAGTGGAATTAATACCTTCCCCTGGTGATATTTAGGGGAAGGAGAGAGAGACCTTTATATTTTTTTTGTAGAACACTCATTATTATAGAATATGTTCATAGAGTCAGCAGTTGAGACTGATGAAGTGCCTTGGCTGTTGGGACATTATTCTCAATGGCTCCCTTTTATTGGCCCTGTCATTACAGGAAAAAGTGCATCATTTCATTATTCCATACTCAGGGTTTCCAGGATTTTTGTAACTGAAGTGAAAACAAAATTAAAACCGACCGTGTCAATAATAACCTTGCGTCTCAAAGATAATATTTTCCCATTCCTGAATTCGAATTGTGAATTAAGATGACATGCACCAACAAACCCATTTCAAAGTCTTTTGCCCTTGTGTCTCTGTGCATAATGAGCAGAAGATGATAATGAGAACTAGCAGGCTCTAGGAGAAAACGCATGACTCTATGCCTTGGGTTTCCCCCTGACACGCCGTGCCAGAACCCTGCTCGAGAGCAGGTTCCCAGCTGGTCACTGCTCTTGGGTGTCCCATCAGGAGGGATACTGACACTCAAACCTACTGGGTGCTGGCATCTCTCATGGGCTTCAGCCAGCATGAAGGTTGCTAGGACACCTCATTAGCCGACCCATGGCTTTTCCAGGTGATTCCCTGAACCAGAGCCAGGGGGCCTCTCCCCTCCCCAGGGATGCTGGCCTCCCCCTTTCTGCCTGCCAGCTTCCCAGAGCAGCACGTGATTGCTCTGCTTGGCTCCTCAGACTAACAGCAACATCTATTTACACACTCGAGATACAAGTGACTCAATCTGAAGCTCACTTATCAAAAACCTTCATTATTATGACTAAACTGCAGCAAAAGCAGCAAGGTAAAGAATGAAACAATCTTACTTTTGCATCCATTAACCATCTTCATAATTACCTCTCCTCTTCAAATAGCAGAGGAAAAGGGATGAGCTGTTCAGCATGCCATCATAGTCCTAATTCTGGGCTATTTTCAGGGGACAGAGGATGTTAGAAAGTCAAGGCTCTCCTCAGAAACTCTCCGGGTGCTTCCTCCCTCATATTTACAAAGGGAGACCTGGCGAGTTACTGAAGTGGCAATGTCCCCCAGAACCTGTCTTATGGGACAGTCTGGATCATGAAAACACTGGAGGACACCACCAGGGTTGCAGTCACGTCTGTTTTGAGAGGGTTTCAACACAACATACACAGAAAACCAAACGGATTTCTTCTTTTCACTCAACATTCCAAAACCACTGTGCCTTGCTGGAAGCTGCATTCAGCTCATTCCATCAATTCTCCTGCATCAGTAATGAGCCATTGAAGCAGTGAGGGTGGCTTTCAATAGCACGTACAGTAATACAATGGATTTGGAGAGTTCTCCTTGGGGTGAGCCAGAAAGCTAAAGGCAAACACTCATGTTCCACAAAGCCCTCTCTGCATCACTCCTGCTCTGCTCTGCATATTCTATAAAAGCATCAGCTATTAAGCAATTATCCTTTTTCACTCCAGAAGTATTTTCATTTTACGGCAGAAGACATGAACTCTGGGCAGAGGCTCCAGGCTGATTTGTTAAGAGGTCTAGGATCCTTCCAAATTAAGGCTCTTCGTGACTGCTACAGCAAGTGGCAAGTTTAAATTGAGTTGGAAAAACCTTCTGTATCCTGGGACAGGCTTGGCTGGTACCCTCCACAGCAATGTGTCTCACAGAACTGAGAAGAGGTCGACTTGTGGTACTATTGAAAGATTGCTGTGTCTTCCACTGTTTGTTTAATATTACTCTTTGTGTTTATCATGTTAATGTAGAATTCATATTTTTATGAGTTAATTCTCACACTTACATTAGGAAGTTATTATCTGACTACACACAACAGCAGTGGGATTTCTTTTGAATGCTATTTTCCCAATTTTATCGGTTACATTGTCAAAGTGGAGAAAAATACATGAATTATTTATTAACTTCAAAGTACTTGCTGTACCAGGGTTTATTCTTAATTCTGCATTAGTAAGAGCAAGGATTCTCCCAGAAAATAGCTTTTTGATAACTGAAATGTTTTCTAGAGTTCTGTGATAACTGAAGTGGCCTACAAGAAATCTGGGGAGTGACTTTTTAACAAGGGCTTGAAGTGATAGGACAAGGGGGGACAGCTTTAAACTGGAAGTGGGGAGATTTAGATTAGACATAAGGAAGAAATTCTCCACACTGAGGGTGGGGAGGCCCTGTCCCAGGTTGCCCAGAGCAGTGGCTGCCCCATCCCTGGAGGTGTTCAAGGCCAGGTTGGATGGGGCTTGGAGCCCCCTGATCCAGTGGGAGGTGTCTCTGCCCATGGCAGGGGAGTGGAACTGGATGGGCTTTGAGGCCCCGTCCAACCCAAACCATTACGTGATTCTATAAAGCAAAAAACCTGCATAACTCCACTCAAAATGAATCAGGAAGAAGGATTTTGGCTGCAGCACCAGGACCAGGGTACTGTGACTCTTTCACAGGGAAGGCAGCATGAAATATCTCTGTTGACATTATTACTAAAATGCAGAGGAAAGATAAAGCGATGATAAACCAAAGAAAAAGGCTGAGGCCCTGCAGCAAAGATGTGTGTATTCGTGACTCTTCCATCACTATCAATAATGCATAACGACCATCATGTGGATTACAACACCAGTTTTTGAGAAAGACTGAGTCAAGCTTTCTATCACCAAATGTGAAAAAACATCCACCGTGATATTGGATGTCAAGAAGACAGGATCTGCCAGATAAGCAAAGATCCAGCAGGAAGGGTAATGGAGAAGAAAATCAGCTGAAGTTGACAAAAATTGACATCTGCTCTACCAGTTTGTAGTGTTTTATGGAAGAAATCCATTCTTTTGTTAATATGTACTGAAGCAAACAGTTTTTAGAGCCACAAAAAAAAACCAACCCTGAAATGATGGTTTAGCTGTGAGCAATCCTGCAACACCAAGGAGCCACATTGAATATCACACTCAAATTTGTCATCTATTGAATGTTACTGCACTCAAGTCCACATGGCAGTGGGCGATAGGTATGTTCCTGATTCTCTGTGATATCTGAGCTGATGCTTTGGATAATTATTCTTGCATGAAAATCACAGTGGGGAAGGGAAAAACCCAGACTGTAACTTTCAAAAGATTTCTTTTTTTTTTTTTATATTTGAATCCCAATGGTACAAATTCACTTCTCACAACCAAAACTGATCTGGTGTAAATGAGAGCAGAACTGGCCCAGTACGTGCATGGCTCCGCATCTGACTTCTACTTCGTGGAGTCCCACTTAACCATCCTCACTCCATTTTGGAGTTTGCCTATAAATCACGTTAACTGCTCCTTGGGCTTCATGTTGTGCCATTAAAACCAGTGGAAGTAAACATATAGGAGTAAGACATAGGTATGTCTCACATCTGTAAGCCAAATTTAATCCCCATATACAGATGACTCTCAAGCTACTGGGAATCCAAACAACATTATCAATAAATGCAGGGTGACCCACCAAAGGCTGCTCAACATAAATGAATGAAGAAAAGCAGAGCACAAGTACCAACATTTTCACACCTTGCTGTGATTCACAGCAGTGATTCACACCCAGGAGTCCCAGAGGACAGAGCCCATCATCAGAGCCACCGATTAGGAGTGTCATTAAACAAAGTGGATTAGGAGCATTTAAAAATAAGGGTAGAGTTTCATTCCTTTAAGCACTGTAAATTAATGAATGAATTTCCACTGTCAGCCTAAATGCTGCTTAACTTAACCTCCTGAATAACTCAATCTCAGTGTTTTTTTTTTCAATGTGGTATTTCAAGGAACTTAGTCTACTTGTGTCTCCCTGATTTATAGTAGATTCATAAATTATCAGAGCCTATTGAGTCAGCAGCTACTCCTGAACTCGAGCAGGAACTGTTGAGAAGCTCTCCAGGGCAGGAATTCAAGTTCAGGCCTTTGCTCGCCAGGGTCAATGTTAGATGTCTCTCTTTCTGACAGCTGCATCGTTACAGAGCACACAGCCCTTACTACAGTGCTGTACGTCTGATGCTTAATGAAGCAACAAAGCTAAATTTACTGTAAAGTTACGTCTCTAATGCATAGAGGATCAGGGAAGGTGAGGAAGCAACACTGCCACGGGGTCAGAGGTCTGTACCAACTGCAAATTAAAGGAGTTACTGCTGTTCTTTTTAAACTAAGCTGTGGGAATGCAAGAGGACTAAGATACAAAGGAGCAGAAAGTATAATCCAGACTCTGCTATTCCCCCTCCACGTGTCAAGCCCTGCTTCCTTACTCCTGGATGCTGCAGCCACAGCACAGAGCAGGACAAGGGGATCGCTTTCACGTTTCTGAATGGGATGTTCACAATTCCCATCTGAGCCCATAGTTTAAGGAGAACACAAGAGCACAAAGTATTGCAGAGCCTCTGCTCTCCATTCACTTCTGTTTATCATTCATCTCTTGGCCTTTCACAGTGATCTATGGCATTATTCAATCCCTACCTTGTAGCTTTTTATGGGAGCCATGAACAAACTATTATTGTTAATGCAGCACATGGAAAACAATGCCTGCGCCTGTGTAGTCAACCGTGGTCTTTCGGATGGAATAATAAATATGGTTAAAGTTTTGCAGGGGCTTAACAGATATACAAAAGAGACATCCCTGTGGATGGGAGAAGGCAGTGAGCACCGGAGAGAGATTTTCCAGCACTGGAGAGAGATTTCCCAGCCAGAAAGACACAGAATACCAGCTCTGACTTGCTGGAAACCTGTTTGGCTTTGCCTGCAGGCACGCTTATTTGAAGAGCACTTCCAAATATCTAAGGCAGAGAATCCCAGTGCACTGTCTGACCCTCACCTCCGGGCTCCAGCCTCCCTGAGGAACACGAATGGCCCTTCCGCAATACCTACAAAAGGCCTAAGATGATACCAGGGCTGATTTTTTCATCTGGATGAGATGATAGAGCTTCCAGCATCTACTCAAGATAGCAAGCAGTGAACGCCACACTCCTACCACTACTGTTATTAATTCAGAGAGGCAACTCTTGCCCAGAGTTCAAAGGCATCGTTAGGATCCATGTAAATGAATGCCCAGAGTAGGAAAGAGCCCGTGGACAGCGATGCCTCCCTCCCCACCCTTTGCCAGACCGTTTGGTTTCATAAGTTGGTGAAGCTTTTATGCCAAATGCCTCACAGCGGGAGGCTGGAGGCCAAGCCCGAGGCCATCCTCCCGAAGGTTGTAACCACGACCAACCACTTCCAAGGGACCGTTCTGTCCCAGACATCCTCGGATCCTGAGGCGCTCGGGATGCTTTGAGGAGCAGGCAGAGCCCCGGCAGCGCTGCCTCAGCGCCTGCACGATCCCCGCCCCACTTATTCCCCTATTCTCGGCCCGGAAACGGCCGTACCGGCCACTCTGGGGCTGAGGGGGGGGGTGGGTTACGGAGCACACTCACCGGACACGCCGGGGCTGGGGGGGGGTACGAGATGCACTCGCTGGGCAGCCCGGGGGTACCGAATGCACTCACCAGACACCCCGAGGCTGGGGAGGGTACAGAACACACTCACCGGGCGCCCCGGGGCCAGGGGGCGGCGGTTGGGGTCTGTACCGGACGCACTCACCAGGCACCCTAGGGGTACAGGACGCACTCACCGAGCACCGGGTGGTGGGAGGGACCAGACGCACTCAACGGACACCCAGGGGCTACCGGACACACTGACACGCGGGGGTACCGGACGCACTCAACGGACACCCGCGGGTACTCGATGCGCTCACCAGACACCTGGGGATACGGGACGCACTCACCGAACACCACGGGGGTGGGGGGAGGGTACCGGACGCACTCACCGGACACCCGGGGGCACCAGACGCACTCAACGGACACTCTGGGGCTACCGGACACACTGACACGCGGGGGTACCGCACGCACTCAACGGCACCCGGGGGTACCGGATGCACTCACCAGACACCCCGAGGCTGGGGGGGGGGGGGTACGGAGCACACTCACCGGACACCCCGGGGCTGAGGGGGTACGGGATGCACTCGCTGGGCAGCCCGGGGGTACCGGATACACTCACCAGACACCCCGAGGCTGGGAAGGGTACAGAACACACTCACCGGGCACCCCGGGGCTGGGAAGGGTACAGAACACACTCACCGGGCACCCCGGGGCTGGGGGGGGGGATTGGGGAAGGGTACTGGACGCACTCACCAGGCACCCTGGGGGTACGGGACGCACTCAACGGACACCCGGGGGTACCGGACGCGGCCGCCGCCGCTGTCGCTGTCCGCGCCGCGCGGTGCTGAAGCGGCCGCCTCTCCTGCCTGCCCACCTCCGCCGGTAGCGTAAACGCGTGTCCATGGCAACGCGCGTCACACGGCCGCGAGGCGGGGCCGCCACTCCCACCGCCCGCCAGAAGGGGGGGCCCGCGCGCCGCGGCGGGAGTTGGGGGGGCGGGATGGCTCCAGAGGGAAGGGATGGGATGGAATCCAGAGGGGAGAGATGGATCCAGAGGGACAGGATGGATCCAGGGGGCCAGGATCGATCCAGAGGGACAGGATCGATCCAGAGGGACCTAGACAGGCTGGAGAGGTTGGGCTTTGAGCCCCCTGATCCTGCGGGAGGTGTCCCTGCCCATGGCAGGGGTTTGGAACTGGATAGGCTTTAAGGTCCCTTCCAAGCCAAACTATCCTGTGATTCCATGACCATTGAATTGAATGGAATTCCGTTGACCGGCTTTTCCCTACCACAACCAGCAGCATGCAGACCCCTGAGGCAGGGACACGACCATCACTGGCCCTTCACCATCTGCAACCCCCTTATCCTTCTGCCTTCCCAACAGCAACGTGGCAGTAAAGCCACCCGGGCTGGGCTGTCCTGGCAGGGCATCAGGGCTCCCATTAACCCAGCACCCGGGATGGGCAGGCCCAGTTCACTCAGTGACAGGCAGTTCCAGCCTCCAGTGACCCATTTCTCAGCACATTAACCCCAAGAAATGTCTGAACAAAACTTCCTTGGCTTCAAGATCCTTTCCTGCATGTAAAGGTGCTGGTTTGGCTTCATTATCTGTATTACAGGAGCACTAGGAAGGCTCGGCTGAGGTCACATCGTTGCCTTGTTATACGCTGGAGATCTAGATTAGATCTAGATATTAGATATACACACACAGAAAGAAGACATAGACTGCCAAGGCAATCTTAGCAAGGAAACTGAAGTTTCAGGGATTCAAACAGAGTGATTAAGGTGATTTAGCTAAACTCACACAAGAAATCAATGACATGGGCAGCAGCACCTGCAGTTCTCAAAGCCCAGATCCCGCCTCCCCTGCAGCATAGACTTTTTCGTGGTGGAGAGGCGCTCGGCTTTGCAGGGCCTTCAGCTGGTGGACCAGGATCTCCCTCCATCACGGCTGTGCTAGGAGATGGTCCATGCATATCCTCCTTTGTGGGCAATATGGGATGGCACTGACTCAGTTCTAGTTTTAAAACATCAGATTTAGAAAACCAGGCTCTCCAGCTGTGGGCATCTGGAAGTTATTATCTTTAATCAATTACTTAACTGGCTGGGTGGAATAAAATCCTGCATGGGATGAGGTTATAGATTTGTGCCTTTTTTGGTCATTTCCCTTTCACTGTACTACTACACACCTTACATTTGGAGTAGATTCCAGAAGAAAATTTTTCCCCATGAGAACAGTGCAACATCGGAATAATCTCCCCACGGAAATGGTTGGTCCTTCTACACTGGACACTTTTAAGGCTCAACTTGGCAGGGTGCTGGGCCATCTCATTTAAACTATAGGTCACCTAAAAAAGTCAGACCAGATCATCCTTGATGTTCCTTCCAGCCTGGTGTTCTATGATTCTACGATACAGTTGCTGTTGCTCAGTGTTTAAGTTTGCTTTTTGCCACTACACAGAACTAAAATGAGAGATAATTTACTTCGCTGTTCTCAGAAACTCTGCCGAATGGGTAAGCCAGGATTATTTCTTTAAAAAGCGCAGATTTTGCATGTCAGTGACTCATAACAATGAGAATACCTTGGTAAAAATGTTCCAAAAGTAATTTAAGCTGAATTTTATCATAGGCAAATATATATAATAAGCTTAAATATAAGTGTCTGTACTTTAACTGACAGTGCCCGGATACCACTGGGCATTACAGAAAAGCAAGACTTGAAACTTTTATCTCCAAAGAATCCACAGCAATGAAACACAACTCTTGTCAAACATGAAAATTTCCCCAAAAAGTCTCCTGTTTTTCTTTAGGATCCTTAAAAACATCTCGAATGTCTCTTTCCTCTTGAGAACAGTTTTATGAATCAAGAGCAACTGAAGCAATTACAAGCACCTCCTAATAAAAGAACTCCCCATGAGCCAAGCTGATGTCATATCATAAACACCAAATCTGTTTACATTAATTTATATCTCTAGTTGTGGAAAGTATTTATATTGAAATCAGCTTATATTATTATTATGGTTTATTATTTATTTTCTTGATCTATTATTTTTTACTATATTAACTCATGGTCCTAGTTGTCAAAATAGGAAAAAAAAATAGGCAACAAGACTTTCATAACCCTCATAAACTCTGAACACAAACCAGTTCTCAGCCACCAAAACTGGTTGGCTGGTTCTGGGCCACCACAGCCAAGCTGGAAGCCAGTGGCCTGGCACGCTTAGTCTCTGCCAGGATGAAGCCCACAGCTCTGCCCAACAATTGAAGTAGCTATTTAGTGATTAATTGGGCAAATTAATTAGTTAATGGTTCTACTGCACTTTCAAAAGAGTTAATTACTTAGTAAGAGCTAAATATTTTTATTTCTTTCCAGTCTGTATCACTTAGCAATTACCAGAACTGTGGCTTAGCTGGGTAAGGGAATAGCGTTTAATATACAGTGAAAAGAGTATGTTTGATGGCTGATAAATCTAATTTGATGTTAAGGAGGGAGAGCTGGATTTTCTTGGAATGGTGCCTTTACCCCTTTGCGCATTCTGGGGGAGGCGGATGTAAATCTGTGCCATCGTGATGTCACCAGGCTGCTGTGAACGGGCACCCGCAGGCGGGCAGGGACACATCATGGGGCTGGCAGCAATCTATTTTTCGACAAGTTGAAAAGTGGCAGGAGACTGAATGAAGAAGAAGGACATCTGCGTGATGGCAGCCTGGGGCCACTGAGGCAGCTGTGACGTTTGCTACCCAGTTCAGTAAAGCCAGGATTTCACCCAGAGCACTTTGTTTGTTTTGCAAATGAGGATTTTAAGGTAACCTCTGAGGCCAGGTCTCCTCTGCTGTGATGTACAAGAAACACTCCCTAAAGCCTGGACTTTTGCTGCCGCCTCCTACTTTGGCCCTAATTCAAGAAAGCACTTAACATACACATCTTGTGTATGTTAAATACATCTTGTCAGCAAAGCTCTTGAGCAAACACCTAGTTTAAAGATTCGCTTACCTCTAATTCATTGGTTAAGAAGTAAGGTATTACTCGATAGGAGTGAAGAGTGGGATAATCCAGCTGTAATTCCTTATCTTTTTATCTATCTTTTTATCATTTATAACCAGAGCTTAGTCATCTTTTGACCAGTGACGCACAAACACTGATTTCTTGCTGAGTAAAATTTTAGAAGCAGAGCCAGTTTTTCACAGAGCATTGGAACGGTGCCCTTTATGGGGTTTTATGAAGGTCCGTAGCACGCGGAGGATAACCTCACGCAAGGTCATGTTTTGCTAGAATAACAGCACCTAAATCCTCAATTGCAACAATGGGGTCCAGCTCTGTTTTCAGATTTTATCGGTTTTCATCAGGATTTTGATGTGCGGAGCAAGTTCAGACTGAGAGCTATAAAGGCAGTGGCAAAATGCTGAAGATTACCAAGCTTGAAGCTGTAAAGGTTAGATCCTGATCTGCCCTTCCCCAGTTCTCACGTATATTTAGATTTAAGATACCTTGTGTGTTCAGCTCTCCGCTCTGCAATTCAGTGAGGCAGAAGAAAATCCTCCCTACCTTCAGAAAATTCCATCTCAGGGCCACTCTTTCCTTCCAAAACTCCAGAATTTCATGTCACGAATGATGCACATTCTGCCTCAAAGGAAATAATCTGAGAAAAATACCCCCATGGCCTTTATTTTAAGCACAAGCTTTGGAGACAACATGGGGGAAGCGCACTTTGTAGGTCAACAAGGCTTTTGCTTTTGCACACACCAAAAAAAGAGAGAATCACATCTGTTGGTAGTTTTCCTTTCCACCCTGCCAGGGAGAAGCCAGCAGACTGCACACACAACTGTCAGAGCACTGTAAGCTCTTCCTCCCATCACTGAGTAACTTGTGTGGAGCACTCAGGGAGATTTCAGGGGGAATTAGAGTGTCTCTGCCTGATTTTTCCATTTAGTAGCCATAGGAGGATAATGGGATCTTACCAGGTAAAAGTACTGAGAGCTACTTGATGTGCAAATTTCTCTTAAAGGAAGTGGAAGGAGAGAAGTCCATCGAGGTCAGTCAGGGCTTTTATAGCTCCTGCTGCCTTTTATGGAATTCTGCTCTTAAATGTAAAGAGACTTGTTAAGTTTATTTATTGCCTGAACCTGGAAGTGGAGAATTCTTTCATTCATCTAGAAAGGGCTCTCTGAAGACAGACTGCAATTCACTTGTTTCTTCTGCCATTGGTGCTCGGAATGAAAATTAATCAAAACAATCAAAACCATGACATTAGTCAGAATTAGCTCTGGTGCTATAATGATGCTCAAGCTCTGGTCTGTATGAAATAATTTCTCAACCTCTGGCCAAGTTAAAAGTTAAAAACCACAAAATAAGCTATAAAATGACCATTAAAACATTTCCTCAGGAAATCTGTTTAAATGCTGATGTCATTTTCTACTATTTCAGTTTGAAACAGCTTCTTTCACTGTGGGAAAGTGGAATGGCACCGTCACAGCCATAAGGAGAGGAAGGTTTGCTGCTGCAGACAGACTGTGGGACACGTGGAAAGGGCTATGCATACGCAAGGTCCCATGTAAAAGGGGTGTGAAGAAGACCCTGCTCCAAGGTGAATGAGGAATCCAAGGAAAGAGGTGTCTCCCTAGTCTGTAATTCGAGCTGGAGAAGCTCATGTAAGCAGAGAATTTGAATAGAGATTTAAATCCAACAGGTGAGAGGCTGCAGAAAATCTACTTGGCATCATGACTATATAATGGAGTAAAAAAGAGGCTTCTAATTCAAGACACCGAGTGGTGAATGTCAATTTATTGAGAAGCCAAGGGAAACAGGACAAAACGTGGCCCCGCAAATCTGGTTATGCTTCCAAAAATATACCACAGGAACATTAGATGCTACTGGGAACACACATAGCAGAGCTCAGCACCCAGAGCATGCCAACCTAATTGCATCATTACATGAAAGAAGAAAACCCTGACTCATATTTTATGAAAATTGTTATGGTGAATCAGCAAATTACTCCTGTTTATCTCCTCCGACGTCAGCACACTGAAGTCTGGAGCAACTTGAACTAATCTTGGGGCACTTGTAAATAGAATATATTCAGAGCAGCTGGAGCTGGGCTAAATGGGAACAAGCAGTAATTTGTCATTGATGGACAGCTGGGAAGCTCAAGAAAATGCTATTTCCTGCCTGTCCCTTCAGAAGAGATGACAAGCCCTGTGTGTGCCTTTCACCTCTGGTTCCTTTATCAAATCCTAAATCAAAATGATTACACTTAAGAAATGTGTGGCCATTATAGCAAGATCTCCCAGTATGGAAATGCTAGTGGTTTTATATATGTGCCCCTTTACACAATACACATCCCTGTGGTGGCAGGGAAGCAAAAACTGCACAGAATTGTATAACCTCACCTGGCTTGTTTAGCTGCTAATCCAATCTTCTGTCCTGGCAAAGCTTGTATAATTTGATTGTGTGTGTAGGGCACCCTGGAGCACCTGAGGGATGAGAATGAAATCCTGCCTAAATACTGCAGATGAGCAGAGAAGCTGCTGAAATGCCTTCCTGCATCAGTACTCAAATGACATCAGGAAATTCCTGCTGCTGGCCCTCAGACCCAGGTGATCTCCTTCTGCAGGGCTTTTCTAGCCATCCCTGAGAGGACCATGTGAAGCACAGCAGCAGAATGTCCCTGTGTACAGGCTGCTTCTGCACTGGGGACCATTCTGCAACGTGGACCTTGCACTTCAGCTATGGGTTGAAAGCAGGAAATGTCCCTAGATGTGGTCACACCTGACTGCACACCTTGCTGTAGATTTCATAGCATCCTCTGCTTGTTTGTGCTGCTATAACAGCATTAACTACCTGTAAATTCACATTATCTAATGAAAGATTTCTCTTGCAACAGAAAGATCCTCGGGCATCACGGGATGTCTCACCATCTCAGCCTTTGCCAGCAAAGTGCGCTCCTAGCCCAGAAAGCCAACAGTGTCCTGGGCTGCACCCAAAGCAGTAAGACCAGAAGGTTGAGGGAGGAGCTTCTCCTCCTCTGCTTTGCAATGGTGAGACCTCACCTGTAGTCCTGGTGTTCAGTTCTGGAGTCCTCAGCACAGAAAGGACAAGGAGCTGTTGGAGCGAGTCCAGAGGAAGCTGTGAAGGTGATCTGAGGGCTGGAGCACCTCCCATACATGGACATGTTGAGAGAGTTGGTGTTGTTCAGCCTGGAGAGAAGGTGGCTCTGGAGAGACCTCAGAGCAGCCTCCCAGTACTGAAAGGGACTCCAGGAAAGCTGGGGAGGGGCTCTTGATCAGGGATTGCAGGGACAAGATGAGGGGGAATGGTTTTCAGCTGAAAGAAGGGAGATTGAGATGAGATCTTAGGGAGAAATATTTTCCTGTGAGGGTGGGGAGGCCCTGGCCCAGGTTGCCCAGAGAAGCTGTGTTTGCCCCATCCCTGGAGGTGTTCAAGGCCAGGATGGATGAAGCTTTGAGCTCTCTGATCCAGTGGGAGGTGTCCGTGCCCATGGCAGGGAGTTGGAACTGGATGGGCTTTGAGGTCCCTTCCATCCCAGACCCTTCTATGATTTTTGCACTGATGGTGCCTTCACATGACCTGTGGGCTCACACCTCCAGAGTCAAGCAGCCTCCTAAAACTTTTCTCCCTACAAGTGGGAAAGAGAAAGAGAAAAGAATACAGTCCAGAGGTTACCTGTGCAAAGAGGCAGCAGTAAAAGCAGGCAGAGAGAGTAGGAAGGCATACAAAGAAAACTGGGGCAGTGAATGGTAAGGAAGGAAGGATTTGCTGATTTAGAAGATGACTTGGAGCAAAATGTGCTCCCATCTGGATAATGCATGTCCTAACTGCTACTGTGCATGGAAAGGGAAAGAAGAGTTGAGACAGCCCTTCCCATCTCTCTGCAGGTGCAGCACAGAGCGGGCAGAGGCTGTGGGCTGCCTGTGCCCTGGCCCCAGCCCCAGAGCCGAGGCTGTGGGTGACAATGGCACTGGTGCCCGAGGGACCGTGCGGTCAGTCGGAGGTGACAGGGCTGCACGCTCTGACTGCAGAGCTGGGCTGCTGCTCCGGTGCGTGACGCCAGCAGCGCATGAGTCACCGGAGTGGACAGGAACGGCGTTAGTGACCTCCACATTCACAAAGTGGAAGAGGCTTAGATGAGGTTTCATGGTATTTTTAACAGAGAAATGGCTTGGCGAAGCAGCAGGGATCCTCAGTTGTATTCATGTGCTACAAAGCATTGTTTCACGGGCTGTGTGTGAGAGGAGCTATAGTAGAGTCTGGTATTATTTTAGCAACCAAAAAGAATGACAAATGCAGAACAAATGCAATTCCTTTAGAGAATAAACCATTCTGACAAATGCTGTACAGAGAGTGAAGATCGGTTTTGATCATCATTAGGGAAAACATATTTTAAATTCTCAGTAAAGCAAAGGCAAGAGAACAGTCATGTTGGCCTCTGTGGTACCTGGTCACAGCATCCAAATCACAAGCTGCCAGCTCCCCTTGGCATTGGAGCTGCAGTGCCATCTGCGGCCCTGCCAGCTCCGGTGGGACTCCTTGTGGGACAAGGAAACTGCCAGCTCAGCCCTATATCTTGGAGCTGCTTCAAAGTTTCTGCTGGGACATGAAGTGTATAGCATTGGGGAGTAAGGATCGTTTTTGCTGTCACCTACGGCTCTGCTGGGAAGCTGGAAGAGGAGAAGGTGAGGCTCTCTAGGACTCCTGCTTTCCACTGGCTTTTCCCTTCTGCAGATGAAAAGAAAGGGTCTTCTCCTTCTCCCTGCACATATTGCTTCCACCTGTGTTTGCAGAAACTCTTGTGGAGTTTCTTGGAGGAAAATTAGTTTCAGTTGAAGGTAGATGATGTGAGCTGCCTCCTGTGAAATACCTGTCTGACCTCTCAAAATAGCGGCTTTAGTAACTGGGAGAGTCCAGCCAACCTCCCAAAGCTCAAGATGCACAATGGTAACACGAGCTTTCCAATAATACAACAACATAATCCTCAGGACACAGAGAAATGGTGTGACCGTGTTTTCTTACTCACACTTGCTTGTTGAGAGCTTTCATTGGAGGACACCTACCTTGCTATTAATAAATCTTGTTTTTGTACAGCCATGCCTTGCTTAGCGACCTCTGCACTAATGTTGTCAAGCTTTAAGGACCGAGTTTCCACAGAGATGTAAACAGAACAGAGTATGTAAACAAGCACGGTCATGGTAACATTGTCTTGTTAGTGCTATTATATACACCCTATTGTCATCCAAGTGGTCTCAAATGACAGCGATCTGTCATTGCTTCTACCCCTGCTCCTAAGAAGCAAAAGACTGTAACAGACCTGGAAACCAAGGTGAAAGCGATAAAGCAACAAAAGGAAGGAAAAAATGTTATTAAAATTGGCTGTGAACTAGGTTTGATGAATTCTACGAGGAAAGAAATTGTGCAGTGTAATACAGAACTTTATCAAAGTTATACAGATGATTTTGAAGGCAATCTTCGATGTGATGGCATTGAATTTTTGCAAACAACTGCTCAGCCTCACGTCACAAGACAAGAGAAGACAGAAAACATCAGCTCTGTGATGCAGTTGGCAATTACAGGACACCACAGTATTATTAGTATTACGGTATTAATATTCTTATCAAAGTATTCATATTACTGTATTTCAATAATTATTATTAATGTATATGCTGTATGTATTATGCTGGGCTTAGGTTAGGTTACTTGATGTTAGGTTAGCACAGGGTAGGTAATGGCACGTCAGGTGTCTACGTCAACTCACTTAACGATGAACTCAACTAACGCTGGAACCATCAGAGTTAAGTGAGGCACAACTACCTCAGCAGCCACAGCCACGTAACATCTCTGGGCTGTTCACCAGAGGAGGGAAAGTCATGAAATACTGAATGCATTTTTTACCTTTTGGTACAGCCTTCCAGCTAGAAACCAGACAAATACCAGCAAATGCTCTGTAGGAAGCTGAAGCCCTTAGAGTATTGTTCACAAATCACTTGAAATTAAGGTTTTAAAAGCTGTTCTTCAAAAACTAGTAGTAACACCATCTGGTGCATAACTTATATATAGAAATAAATTTGCGTTTTATTACCACTAGGTACTGCATTTTGCCTGCAGAGCAAGAAAACATTGAAGTGGTTTAAGAGAATCCAGCAGAGTCCAACTAAATGGTGTCGTGTTTATTGTAAATCTGCAAAAATTAAGGTTTCAGATTTCTGGTTTATGTGTGGTTAGAAATTTCCAGGACGTTTTGGAAAGCACTCAGCACTTGATTATGCAGGAAGGAACCACTGATATTAACACCAGTTGCATTGACATAGTCAAAGTACACTTTGTTTTTTCATATCAGCAGTTTCTTCCAGAAGGGTGGTGAAAAAGAGACAGGTTGAAAGCAGGGATCAAAAGCTTATGGAAGCTGCATTGTGCTCGTTTGTTCTTTCCATTACCATGACATCAAGGCTGCCTTGATGATGAGAGAGGCACTGAGCATAGCTCTGATTAAGAGGTCTCTCCCCATGGTTACAAACCGGATTTTAATGTAATAGTGAAGTTTGGGAGAGTACAAGACAAATAAACTATCAATGGTGCTTTCCATCCCATCCTCAAGTGATTAGAGACACCAAGCATGGGATGGAGAGGAGTCTTATCAAGGACAGGTCACCGTGCAGCAGATATGGCCTGGCTGGATTGGCTCTGGAATATGCAAACAGGTCCTGTAACCCCCAGCTTGCCCATACGATGCCTCCACTGATGCTTGTCCTGCTCCTGCCAGGGGTCCAAGGAAGTGGCGGTGCCGTGCAGATGAGGAAAGGCTGAGCTCCACATGCTTTCCACAAAGGACAAATGTGTGTTCTGTGAGAAACCCCATACTACACAGGCTGTCTACCAGTCTCCACCACAGCTTATGAACCCAGGCCTGAGGACGGCACTGACGGAGATTTCAGAGGTGTCGCAGTCACTAGCATTGCTTATGTTTATTTATAGAATCACTGAATCATGGAATGGTTTGGGATGGAAGGGACCTTAAAGTCCATCCAGTTCCAGCGACACCTTTCACTGGATCAGGGGGCTCAAATCCCCATCCAGTCTGGCCTTGAACACCTCCAGGGATGGGGCAGCCACCACTTCTCCTTTTTCTCAAAAGTCACCCAAAATGCAAAAATGTAAAGCAATGACATAAAAATATCTCTTTCATTTGAAAAAATATGCTATTCCAGGTAAAAGCTCCCGTGTCCTGCATTCTCCATCAGCCTTCGGAGGTCTTTGTCTTCCTCCAAGACAACAGCTGGATTTAACCACAGCTACACAACGTGTAGGGCCATTCCTGGCTATGGCATTGATTTCTTCTTGAAAGGAGCATTCATTTTTTTAAATAAAGAATTTTGTATTTTTAATTTCTGTGCAGGTTCTTTTAGCTGCCAATCTCCTCTTTCTCCAGAAGAAAAATCACTTCCCTGCACGTTAACTGGGTTTAATTTTCTCTTTAAATCTGTCCCAGGCTTCTCATTTGTTTAGTGGTTGACAGAGTATTTTCAAAGTCTAAATATGAATCTCTTCAAGGAAAGTATTATTGGAAAAAATAAACTTTCAGATCTTTCTCAGAACTTGCAGTCTCTTTTATTCAATCTAGTTTTGATTTGGGGGAAAGCCCATGTCTTATTTTAAATGGACTATCAACATCCCATTACAGAACATGACCATCAGAGCTCAGTAGAAGGTTGTGTCAGTCTTACTGGCAGAGATAAGCTGGAAATGGAGCTTATTCAGTAAACTCATGGTAATAGAGCAGAGGCCAGATTTATTTAAAAACAATCACCCCAGTGACATAGGCTCCTTTGCTTTTCACTGCATTGTTGACTTTCAAAACAGACCCAGCTTAGATTTACACCGATTCTTCTGAAAACTACTACTGGCAGCATGAAATATCTTGATTGCCATCATCCTGGCAAGAGCACCTATCATGCATGCTGCACAGAAGCCTGGCTTATTTCACTCTGCCCCTGATGTCACCCACAAGCAAGCTCCTATAGCTGAAACGAGCCGTGGAACGAGCTCTGGGGAACAGCAAGTGGCTCTCAAGGGCCTGAGAACCTTCTCAAATGTTAGCAGGCCCCAATAAATCCACTTCCTGTTATATTTTACCTTATTTACATTTAAAAAGAGGAAACTGTTTTCATTTTCAAATCAAGTGCATTGCTCTGGTGGACCTCAGAAGCAGAGAATCAAACAATGCCAGCATTGGAGAGTTAAATGGTTTTATTGAACTGATTCTTTTATACCCTCTGGCTGCCTGCTCTTCAAATCCTGACAGGTTGGGTCTGAATACCTGAATAGTCCACCTAGTTACAGAGATTTTACATTCCTGTTTTCCCTCATTGTTCTCTGAAAAGGCAGGAGAAAATCCTCTGCTACTTCATATAAATAGTGCCTGTATTGAAAGTTTTCTTTCCATGAAACTCTGCAGGAGAGGGTGACATTTCAGAAGAGAGCCAGAAGGAAAGAGGGGAGAGGCTGGCACAGAAGGATGTCGGGAAGGGGCTTCAGGCACCTCTGAACAGTAACACGAGGTGCTGCTTAAACACCGACCACGAGCACATTCCCCACACTGTGTTATTCCTTGAACCATCACCTGTATGAACTACTGAAGTAGCAGGAAATCATGGGACATTGGCAGTCCAAGCACTCCTTTTCTGCCTCCTCAAGCGCAGCGTTAAAGATAACTTACACAAAGCTATCTGGACGAGCACACACTGGGCAATGTGGGCAGATAAATTCTCTTTCTCAGTGTCAATCCTCGGCTTTCCATCACTTCAAGCCAAAGAGCAGTGCCCTAAGGAGGGGGTGGATTGCTCAGGAAAGGCCATAGCCCACACAGGCTCCCAGAAGGGTGGCTGGGTGTATCCCAATGGGAAAAGTACCCAAGCAGTGGTCAGCTGGGGTCTATTACCAGCGATTTTTGCAGGCCTGAAGTACCAAATCCTTACTTGCACAAAATCTTGATACCTGTCGAGTCTCCCATGTAATTCTGTAGTTTGTTCTCCAGCCACATACAGTTTGTTTGCACGTGAATCAAGGCATCTACAGCATGGCACAGATAAGAAATGCTATTTGTTGTCACCAGATCCGCTCTTCTGGAAAAACTATTAACAGCAATCCAGGGATGTGGGGAGTTATTTGCTTGTTTAGACTGATGCTAATGTACACCAGGGTCTTCTGATTAAACTGATGCGGATTGTGATTAAATTAATACCAGCTGTGAGAAAATAAAACTGTGCTGCATGATCGATTTGACTCAAAAAGCACAGAAAGTTCTCCTGTTCCTGAGTTTGGTTTTTCATTTTTCTGTAATTCAGCTGTAACAAAAAAGGCCAAGAGACAATGACAGCAGACCTTTCTGCACCCCTCTGCCTACATTTCTTCCTCCTCTGGAGCATCATCTGGAATAGGTTGGCTGTACCGGGCATACAGGGCTGCCTCCTCCCCAGGTGACAGGGTCGCCCTTCTTCTCTTTTCACCTGTGCATGGCAAAGGGAAGCCAGGTACCTGCTGGCACCTCCCTTCTTCAGGTTGCTTTGGTGCTCTTTGTGTTTCCCTCAATAAGAAACTCTATGATGTTTTAAGAGCATGAGACATGAGTAAGAAGAGAAAATATATTTTAAAGTGTAAAAATAACAGAAAATCAGCTTTTTCTAAAATGTGAATTGTTGGACTCTCCTTTCCAAGAAAAATTTCACAGTTTCCAGTATTTGCTCTAAATGAGAACAAGTTTTGGTGAATTTTCTGTGGAACAGATACTCTCGGTTTTGTCCATTTTCAGTGGCATCTTTTAGGTCAAAATACTACAAATATTAATACTACAAAATATTAGTCCTGGGAAGGAAGAATCAATAATAAAGCTTCAGTACCGAATGAAGCAACAGTCACATTAAGTCACCACCACAAACCTGCCTGGATTAACAACCCTTTGAACATCTACAGGGACACGGCCCCCTACAGTCGGAACACCGGCCTTTGCCCACGTATGGACAGTGGGCAGACCTGTATTTTGCCATCGTCTCTCCACGTGGAACCAGGACTAACAGCACTTTGCTGTTAACTCTTTGCACTGAGCTCTCTGCAGTTTGTCACAGGAAGCTGGTGTGTCACCAGCACCACGGCCACCAGGAACTGTCCCTGTTTCAGAGCCCAGGGCTGAATAGGGCTGCGAGTCGGAGAGCAGAGCTGACAGAGGACAACACGCCACGCTCCCGTGCCAGTGTTCCTCCATTGGAAAAGCCAGAGGAGGCCAAGCTGCCCGGCTCACCCAAGGACTAACATCATTCAGCCTTCTGTAGCCAACAGCTTTGGACTCAGAGACGTATAAACGCACTGGATAGTGAATATATATATATAATGTCTTTAGCACTTTAATATCTTTCTGCTATATATAGACTTCAAATACAATGAGAGTCAAACCCTTGTATTGCTTTCACTTGGCATCTGGTAAGGAAACCGCATTTTAATTACAACAGTGTTCTCCTCAGCGTTACTGCTGAAGTCCTCAGTAGTGTCTGTATCATTCCTAGATTTACTGCTTCTAATGTTCTGTCCCTGGACTTTCTTTTGAACATTTACCTTCTCCTGCGCATCATGGGTGACTGACGTTAGGAATGACTAAGGGTACGGATCAATTATTGTGATTAAAATTGATCCTCACTGCCACGCACCGCTGGCTGCAGCGTGCACAAACCAGCGCGCATGAGCTCACTCGGCTTGGTCCTGCAGCCACTGCACATGGTGAGAATTCCATTGAGTAGAATTATTGCTACATCAAAATTACAGTATTTGACCATCAGGAGAATGAAAAGCAAGCTGTGTCTGTGTACTTTATACGTACTGTTAAAGTCGTACTTGGTTTTGAAAGCATTTTAGAGATGAGCCATTTTATAGCAAGAGCAAATTTTGAGGGCTTTTATGCAATATGGGACCTCAGGTATTGAGAAAATTAAATGTATCTTTGTTTCCTCTTCCAAAACATGGACAGTAACACCTATTTTGGTAGGCTTAGCTAAAAGGCATCAAACAAATGCTAACTATTAGCAACACTCAGCATTGTAGTACCCATTAACAACAATCAACCCTTGACAACTGCCGTACAGGTCTATAGCTGTGCGATAAAGCACACCTGAAAGGGGGGCGAAGGAAAGGGGAATGATGAAGGAAGGGTAAGAACAGGGGAAAGATTGAGCTGAAACACCATGTGCAGAGAGGGAGAGTTTTGTTTATATTTGTTGAATGTTTTAACCTCATTGCTTCATCCCAGTCTTAAAAGCCATCACCATCTCCAAGGGTATGCATCAAAATGGCAAATCCATATACCTCCATCCTGACTGGAAACTGAATTCTGCTGAAGTTCTTCAGCACTCAATATTCAATAATTCTGATATTTATTTCATATTTTCAGTTCACTTCTTTTCCAGCTCATCCTCTTGTGCAGGTTGGTTTGTTAGTTTTACTTCTTCAAAGTGCTATGGAGAGAACAAGATGTAATGTAGCTCTCAATAAAATTTAAGGAAAAATAAATGTATGCTGCAATCTTTACTAACATCTCAATTTCTCTCTAAATCCACACCCACAGTAGACAAGATTTTTAACTCCAGTTGCTGAAGATAAGTGCTAGGTCATGTGTCTCTTCCAGATTTATTTTATGGTCATGAAAATTCAATTATGTAAATCAGTAAAAATCCATATAAACTGTATTCCCCTGGTAATGCCGCCTGTCTCTTAATCACTGCAACACTGATAGGATTTCATAATAAACAGGTCAATAATCCTTAAAATCTGCTCTGCAGTTTAATTTCCTTAAGAGCAACAGGACCCTCTACAGAATAAGCTGCAGCACCTGCAGATAAGCTCAAAAATATCAGTGGATGAAAGGACGGAGATCACCTCCAGCATTGACTTTTGGAGTGAAATAGCATAACTATGCTTAAACAATGTCTGCTTGGGGCAAAAGCCATCTCCCCTTGAGCCAACAGAAATCCTTGCACTCCACACTCCGTACATAAACATACACCCAGCCCAGTAACCACAAAGCAATCAAATCTATTTCTCGTGACACTACCACAACCACAATGTTGCCATGGTGATGACTGAGCTTCACCAGCAATATTTCATTTCCAACCCATCCCACCGTTGAAAGAGGTTTTTCCAAAAAGTGGAATAAATGATAGCGTGAGTGAAAAAAACCCAACTTTCTGTAGACAGTTACTATTTTAAAATTAGAAAGCAATATTTTGCAGTTTTTCAGAGGGGTCATTCCTGGTGGTTAGGGTTATTCTTCAAACTGTTCGACTGACCAGCTCTTTGAACTTTGTGAAGTTGAATTTCACCTGCACTAACCCCAACTCTTAGAGAATATCCTCTCTACTAGTGGTGGCATGGAACACAGGTTTTGATCTGTGAGGATTTCATAGCTTGATGATACCTTTCTAGATTTACTCTGGCTCTTTAATAGGGGAAGGATTGATAGAGAGTTTGAGGAGGCAGCTAGCAATGACCCCAGGTAATCAGACTAATTTCACTGAGGCATCCATATAGTTCTCTTCCTGCTACTCTTGTTTTTCCTTCCAATCCCCATGCAGGATGTCAGGTGTAGGATATGAAACAGTGTCCAAATAAGCCTGCTGATGCAAATGACGTAAGAGAAAAGGAAGGAAAGCACTGGCTTGTAAATATTCAGTTTTGCAGGAGGTTTGTGTGCTTGAGAAAATGGGAAAGACAGAGAGGAGCCCATCATCAGGAGGACGTTTCTTCAGGAGTCAAAAGGGAAGAGGGAGCCAAGCAGGAATTTGGCTCTGTTAGCTGATGTCTGGAGCTGTCACTGCAGAGGCTGCAGCCTGGCTGGCTCCCTCCTGTGTCAGCCGTGTGAATCTGACTCATCCTTAGTCAGGTTTGGCTGGGGTCAAACATTACACACTCCTATTCCTGAGCTGTCATTGCTGCCACGTTCTCTAACATTGCTGTGGGTAATCAGGTCAGGTTTACTTCTCTTTGACATCACTGAAATGAATCATTTTATTTCAAAGTACATGATCACTCTAATAGCTCCTATCTAATGGTGCTGCCACCTCCAAATCATGTCCGAATTAATGAGTTCCAGTAATTTTATCAAAAAAAAAATCGTGGCTATTCAATGATCCAGTGTCTGTTTCTGACCCTGGAAAACCTTATTCATTTAAGTCACTATTACTCACGAGGATCATTGTGCTGGCTGTTGGGAGGCTGCTTTCAGTCAGACTGTTCACGCAGGCGCAGTCTGCTCAAAGACAGTTCTCTATTAAACACAATAAACCACCACTCCCTCTCTCCACAGATTTGGGGTTAAAACTACAGGCAATAACACTTGCTTCTGTGAACTAGTGATAGTGAGAATTATCGACCAGCGTGGATCAGATCCAGGGAATCACACACCAGAATTGCACCTTTGCCCATCCCTGGAAAAGGTCCTTTCCACAGAACTCTCCTGCTAAACCCACCAAGCAGTGCTCCTGCCATCAGCAGGTAGTTCACAGCTTCTCCAGGCAGGATCCAGCAATCTCTCTCATTATGAATTCAGGCTCCTGAGACACAAGCTGGAATAATAACTGCTTCCAGCTTTGCTCAAAAGTGGCTTCTGCCACACTTATTACAGTTCATTTGCTATAAGTACTCCTACATTATTACCATATCTAAAGTGATTCATATAGGAATTTCACATCATGGGGGCAAATAAGGAAGCTGTCACTTCAGATACATCACCTCACTGCAGCGTTTTGCCCGAGATGCTTCAGCAGAACACAATATTAAAAATGCAGCAAGCGAGCTGCCTGTCCCAGTGTTGCTGTGCCCAGATCCTGTCCTCGAGACCATTGCTCCTGCGCTGCCCAGCCAGGGGTTCCACCATCACGCAGGAGGAGAACTTAAGGAAGTCCATTGGACTTCTTGACCCAATCTCAAGCTTTGTGTTCTGGTCCCAACTCCAGGAATGACCGGTTTTCATTTATAAAAAAAGGGTTTTATACAGCACTGTTTGAAAAGTAACAAAATTATTTATTTTTGCTGTCTTCTCATAAAAAGCAACAGCTAAATAATGCTCCCAGGAGGATCTGAGAAATCCTGTTCACTATGTCAAGAATGTAAAAGGCACACGGCTTGATCCTAATACATAAATACAGAAATGAATTATCATAAAGCAGGATTAAACTTCCTGTAGCACTCCATTTTCTGAACACCCTGTTTATGAAGAATACAGATACCTGTGTTCAAGTCTAAGAGAGAAGTTTGTTCTTGTAAAAAAAAAAACATGATGTTTGAAAGCTTAGCTATCTATTAAGTACTAAATCAGCAATCTTTCCTAAGTGTTCTTCTATCTGAAGAAACCCTCCTCTGATGGAAAAGAAGTAGTGAAGATGAGCCTTTTTAGCACTGTCCTATTTTCACTGCTTCTAACAGCCTCCAATTATTAGTCCTGAGACACTAAAAGATTAAACTCAGTTTGGGAGAAAAATCAGAATCTTAATATCCATTTGTGTAAGAAAAAGATGACTTTGCCTTAACAAGGACTATTTGTTTCACTATAAAGTGTTTCATACATTCCATTTGAAAAATGCAGTTCCCCCATTTCTCAAGGCTAATGGCACCCAAAGTGAATCAGTCAATAAAGCAGCAAGAATGTTCTTCGGGTTTTGGCAGGATTAATCTAGACATGTTAGCTAGAAAGATTTGCTAAAGGAAAAAAGCCCTAGTCTGACAGTTTATTTCAACTAAATCAAACGATGAAGGAAACCTGAAATCATAGAATCATTCTTTTACTAAAAGAATTTACTTTACTTAATCCTGTTAAAAATAGTTATTAAAAGCTGGGGCAATCAGAAATACATTCACTTAAAGTGATCATCAGCCCTTTAGCTGATGATACATTTGTGAACTTCACTTTTGGATGTTCTATTCCTATAATTACTTTCTATCTTGCTGTAAATGCAAAGGCAGACATTTTTTCACTCTTTTCCAGGTGTTGAACAGTTCGCTAGATACAAGGAACGCTGCTTAGAGCAGCCTTCCAGTACTGAAAGGGGCTACAGGAAAGCTGGGGAGGGGCTCTTGATCAGGGAGTGCAGGGTTAGAACAAGGGGTAATGGTTCTAAGATGAAAGAGCAGAGGTTTAGATGAAATCTGAGGAAGAAATGTTTTCCTGTGAAGGTGGGGAGACCCTGGCACAGGTTGCCCAGAGAAGCTGTGGCTGCCTCATCAACCTGCCAAGGCCAGGTTGGGCAGGGCTTTGAGCCCCCTGATCGAGTGGGACGTGTCCCTGCACATGGCAGGGGGTGGAACTGGATGGGCTTTGAGGTCCCTTCCATCCCAAACCATTCTATGATCCTACAATTCTACAATTCCATTTTCCTCCCATGCAGTAAAACCCATCTGACTATCCAATTGCCCTGTGCAGGTAGGACACATCTCCATCTACCAACATCACTTTTAGCTTCAGCCCTTTGCTGAATTCTTCTTTTATCTTCATTAAAAGTCTTACTGTAAAATTAACCAAAGTTGATAAACTATTTCCTATGTCGTATTTCTTGTAGTGTTATCAATGTTGCCAATAAAAACATAGACTGAAACAATATGTTGTAATATGCAAGATAAAAGCCAGATTCTGCTGCACCTCAAAACAAAGGAATTCAGCCTTTGGCTTAAATAAAAGCAGGATAATGTCTCTATCTGGGCTGTTGCAGTGGATAACATCAGCCCCCTTTCCTTCACTTCTGGATGGGCATTGAGGTCCCTTCTGACTCAAACCATTCCATGATTCTATGATTTTGTGACTCCATGATTCTATGATTCCATAATTCTATGATTATGTGATTCGATGATTCTGTGATTCTCTGATTCTGTGACTCTATGACTCCATGACTCCATGATTATATGATTCCATGATTCTATAATTCTGTGATTCTCTGATTCTGATTATGCGATTCTCTGATTCTGTGACTATATGACTCTGTGATTATATGATTCCGTGATTCTAGAATTCTGTGATTCCATGATTCTGTGATTCTATAATTCTGTGATTCCATGATTCTCTTATTCCGTGATTCTCTGATACCGGGATTCTGTGCTTCTATGACTCTTGCAGCGAGGGGCCCAGCACTGAACACAGGACCCGAGGCACCTCCCGGCAGCACACTGGAGCGATGGTGGCCGTGGCGGCTCAACGGGAACCGGGAACCGGGAACCGAGCCCCGAGCCCCCCCCTTCCCACGTGACCGGTAGGAGG